>CM053600.1:142187734-142233289 GCA_028646575.1 Pseudocheirus occidentalis
ATATATATCTTTGGTGGGACTTTCCATACAGGGAGCTCTTCTGCATAAAGAGATCATATGTACAAATGAACAAACAAAAAATTCTTCATGTATTACCAAAAAAGGAAAAAGCAACCTGTTCAAAAATATTTATGGCAGCATTATTTTCATGTCAAAAGAGTGGGAATAACTAAAATGTCCAGCATTTGAGAAATAGATGAATAAATGGTGGTTTATCACTATTATGGGATGTTTGGTTATGAAGTATGATTAGGATTGACGAGTATAAGGATTATAAATGTTGAAGGGCCTTTATGAAATAATATATGTGAAAACAGAGCACACACTGACTGCATATGTAAAAGGAAAAATTAAGTATGCATAAATATGTAGGAAAATGGAAGAAAAGAAAGTTAAAGGGGACACACATGGAGTACCTGATAAATTGTTATGGATATTTGTATGTATAAATGCCTTTATTCAAACTTAAATAATCATAAAATATATTTAATTGATTTTGTTGACATCAAAGGTTAAGTTCATAATAAATCATTTTTTGAAAATAAAATAAAAGTAGGAATGTTGAGCAAACATTGGCAGTTGTAGAATTAGCGTGTATTTCTTTTAATTTTCATAGGCTGACAGTGGACATTCGTCCTGTGGCCTGTAGGGTAATTGGTAATAATAAGTCTTTGTGCTTCTCTGGGGTAGAGAAGGGAGTATCAATATCCTGCTGCTCCTGGAATCAATTCCAGATGGCCTGGCACCATGGGAATTTGCCTGGCCTGCTTTGGAGAACTAGTCATTGACTCACTTACTAAGAATGAGGCACCCCACACAGACACGAATCCAACATGTAGTATGGTGGAGCAGGGACTAAACGGATGGATCTTATCGGGAACCCAGATTCGCCGCTCTGTAGCTGTGTCTTTCAAAATGAAGAGACTACAATATGCCAGGAAACTCCAACTTATGTAGACTTCTTTCCATTTCTACCATTCCTGAAAATCCTGGGAATGTTGTATCTCTAATAAACTGAATGGGTGTTAAAAGAATAATGGTTGTCTGGAAAAGAAAACACAACTAGTTAATGCTTTGTTAGAGTTTTCTAGCATACTGAGATTTCAGAAAGGGGGTTATTTACATTTACAAAAATATTTAAAGAGTATTTATGGATGGAAAATTTGGCCCCTGGTCATGAGTTCTGAGTAATTTTAGGAAGACAACCTTGAACTCCCTACACACAGAGAGAATTTGTAGGAAGTGGTATCTTGAGTGAACGCCAGCAATTGATTAACACAAAACAGGCAAAAGAAGAGAAAGGAAATAAAGCTGCCTCTACTGAACGGTGCATGTGACTCAGTCATTGGTGAAAACCAACGAGGTGAAAAGTGACCAAACGCAAATGACATTTGTCTTGGGTCTGTTGTACCCATTCCGAGCCACCTACCCAAATTACAAGCCTGTCTGCACACATATTGAACAACCCACCCACGTCTGTCTTCCTCAAATCTTAGCCTTGAATTTAGATGTTTCCTGACCACAGAAGAATGCTCCTTCTCTCCATACTCCCACTTTGCAGATTTCTTCCTATACTTGCTTCTGGAACCCAAGATGTTTCAACCCTATTTGCCTTGGAACTTCAACCTAGTGTCTTCCCCCTAAAATTACTCCAATACATATCCCCTGGCCAGTCAAGGCATGATCTTTCCTTCCATATAGAAAGTGCATAGCCACTCCTGGATCCCAGCCCCCCTTCATCTGCAAACCTTCATTATCCTTTGTCTCTTTTGTAGACACTTAGAGAGGTCTTCTACCCAGTCTGAACAGTTCATACTTTATGCCATTTTATCGTGACTCTACTAAGTTCAGGACAGAGATATAGGAATAGAGAAAAGGAGTCATAAGGGTCTATAAAAAGTATTTTTCAGCATTTCCTGAACTGTAGTTTGGAACCCCAAGAGGTTTGTTGAAAGAAGGAAAGGTCTAAAGGGTCGAACCATTTAAATTATGCATTTCTCAAAGTCAGTCAGTGATGATGGTAGTTCAGAAGACAGTCAAGATATATATATATATATATATATATATATATATATATATATATATGTACAATAAGAAATGCAAATGTATAAATATATCTATATTTGTATGTGTATATATGTGTACATATATGTGTGTATACACACATATATACATATAGATATGTGTGTATGTGATGTGTGTGTGTGTGTGTGTGTGTGTGTGTGTGTATGAGGTGGCCCAGATTTCTTAGCTTCCTAAGCTTGCCATGTGTATTATCCATTTCCTGGTCTTTGAGATCTGCAGTGAGACTGAAGAGCAAGCTAGGGCATCAGAATCCTGAATAGCTTTCTGGCAGGAAACATGGTGCTTAGTCTTTTGGTGTTCTTTGAAGGCAAAGATAGAAGGAAAGTGGAAGGAGAGAGAGGGAAAGTAATGAATCTTTTTGCCTATGTGGACAAATTTTCTTCATCATCTTATATTTATTTTATCATTTTTGCTCTTTTTCAACAAAGCAAATCTCTGTTTTTCTTCAAGAGAATGAAACATTTTTCAATCTGCAAAAATTCACAGTGCTGAAAATCCAGAAAGTCTCACTAGGGAGATACATTGTGCCAAACAGTCATTGCAATGAGAAAACACTATAAATTAATATAGTAATAGTCCATGTTTGCAAAGGAAGGAACTTAATTTATAGCATGGAACAGGTTTCAGTGCTTAGAAATTCTGGAAATCAATCTATGGCACAGAAATTGATCTGCTAAGAGGGAGGAAAATTGATTCTCAATATTGGCAAGCACATCAGTTTTCTATTCTGAAGAAACAACTCTTAGAAACAAGTTTATTAACCATTAAGGAAACACGAGATGTTTAGCTTACCACCCAGATGTCCAGCAACGGATTTTTATGGGCTAATTAGAAAATATAGTCATATTCAGTCAAATCAACTTCACCTACGTGATCACTATCTTCGTTAGATCTGCAGTATGCAAATCAAAGCTTAAATGAAGTAGAGAAGAGAGATATTTTACCAACCTGACTATGTAAAAACTGAATGTTGCATCATATTCTAAACTACTGCTTTGCCTCAAGTGTCATGATGTGAAATATTGGACATCTTAGTGCATTTGCATATTCATAGTGTAGTGTTTTTCCCCCCATTCATGACATAGTGTTGGCATTCTCAAAAAGAAAAACTGTAGCTGATGGCAATTTTTAGCTGAAGAGATGTGAGCATGTGAGCAATATACCATCTTCTGTCAGCAGCAGAGGAGCATATGGGGCCCATTAACTCACCAAATCTGCTACCATTCTGCAAATTTTTATTAAGTGGCTGTAGTCCTTAATAGTCACTTATGTTATAGAATGTGTATCAAATGCTATCAATAAGCAAGTGGCTTGTTTTCCCCCTGTGAGAATGCATTTGAGGTATAAAGGAAAGCCTGACAAAAAGAATAAAATGTATTTTAAGTGATCACTGTATTAATATAAATGTATCCTACCAGGATACCAATCCCTGTATGTATTATGTGCTCCCTAATGTTTGCTGTTTCTGAGTACTGCAAGTGCATCTTTAACACAAATGATTTCTATTATTTTCCTTGTTTTGAATTCCTCTGGGGTTCATATAGAAAACCTGGTCAAAATTGAGTCAGAAGCGACTCTGCTTCTCTAGTATCCGTACACTGTTCTGTTAGCAAGGAAATAGCTATTGTTCACTGGTTCTCCTTGGCTTCCAGTGCCCACAACCAGAAATTATTCAACATTTCTCTTGCAGAGTGCCTAAGATCCTCACACATGCTAAACCAAAGGGCACACAAAAACTAAGCCATAAACATCCCATTTTAGGGTCTCCTTGTGGTTGAAAACATCATGTAGTGACCGTTCATCTGATCATTAATGACAAGAAGTAACCTGTTAGTAGAAATCCACTTTGTCTAAGCAGACTTCCACAAACCCCCCACAGACCCACATACATGGTGCCCTGGGGGTATTTAATAATGGTGATAATAAAAATGTGTTGCAATCATATAATTTTGGGGGACCCAAAACGCTTCCTTGATGTCTCTTCTGTCATCATAAAATTCTCCTTAGGTACTCAGGAAGAGCAAATGTAATTAACCTTTGGGCAAAGAAAAAAGAAGGTGGTCTTCTCCAGCTTGTAAAATATGCAACCCAACTAGATGAGAAACTGTGCCTTTCATTCCAACCGTTGCCCATCACTGAATCTTTTAGCAACTTGCTGTTCAGTGCAAAAAGCTATTTTCGCATCAGACATAACTGTTAATTTTCAATCTTTTGTAAATTAGTGCTTTGTATAGTATTACACATCTGTCTTTTTTGCCTTGTTATGGTTCCTATTTCTGTACTAGATAAATATGCTGTAGAACTACTAATACTAAGCTTCATCTCCAAAGGAAGATTTTAAAAAATAATTCCAAGGTCAAGTCACTTATATTAGTTGTATGTTAATTGTAACACTTGTCATTAAAAAAAAGAAAAATGAATATATTAAGTCATGATGGCATCTCCTATTTACTTTTTTATAATATATATATTTTTTTGCTTTTTGGAGAGGGGGAGGCAGGGCAATTGGGGTTAAGTGACTCACTCAAGGTCACATGGCTAGTAAGTCTTAAGGATCTGAGGCTGGATTTGAACTCAGGTCCTCCTGACTTCAGGGTCGGTGCTCTATTCACTGCACCACCTAGCCGCCCCTAATATTTATTCTTTTTGAAAAATAGAAAGCTTCATTTACTTGAACCCACAGTAACAGTAATATTTTATTTTATTTGGAAGAGTAGAGGGAGACAAGTGTCATTAGAACATTATGATGATCATCTATATTCCTAAAAAATTCGTAAGAGGGGGCAGTTAGGTGGCACAATGAATAGAGCACAGTCCCTGGAGTCAGGAGGACCCGAGTTCAAATCCAGCCTCAGACACTTGACATGTACTAACTGTGTGACTTTGGGCGACTCACTCAACCTCAATTGCCTTGCCCTTCCCCCATCAAAAACAGAAAAAGAAAGAAAAAAATCGTAAGAGTTGCTAAGGATTTTCTCTAAGGAAGCATTAGAAATAACTATGTGCTGGCACTAAGAGAGGTAATGACCCCTCAACAGTGATAACAACTTTTGTGCATGAGTGAAGTAAGATGCCAATACTTAAAATCAAAGTGACAAGAATATTTGTAACACTTTGCATATTCTCCTGTGTGTGATACCCAAAACACTCCAAGATTTTACCTTATTTTTTTTTCTAAAATATGCAGGCATGTCCTTACATTTTTTATACTGGTTCTCACCAAAAAAATACAGTGTTGGGGCAGAAGGGGGAACACACTGTGGGCTGTTGGTGCCATAGGAACAATGTAATAAGTAGATAGCACTGTAACTTTATGGCTGCATTTTATCACACTAAATGAGATCTGGATAAAATTTACCAATGTAATTAATACAAAAAGACATTTATCAAGGCAACATTTATAAAATAGTATAGTATAGGGAAAGACTTCTCGACTTAGTGTCAAAAGAGACCTGGGCTCAAACCTTACCTCTGACACTTGTCAGATTGGAGCCTCAGTTTCTTCCTCTGTGAAATCAGGATAATAATATGTATGCATTTACCTATTTTATGAATCGAGATAATGCATATAAGGCATCTTGTAAACATTAAAATACTACTAAATATCAACTCTTCTTAAGGTAATGCAGTGTAACCATTGTATACTGTATTTCCTATTTTATTAACACCTGGTACTCTGAAAATATATGCTCGAGAAATCTAACAAATAAAGTAAAACTCCTTGTTCCTTGTTCTTACTCTTTCTCTGTGTAGCTGTGTGTGTGTGTGTGGCTGTGTGTGTGTGTGTGTGTGTGTGTGTGTGTGAAAGATCCACCCCTTTGGCAATCTGGTGAAACTTTTGGATCTTTTCTCATACTAATGATTTAAATGCACAAAATAAAAGGATGATGAAGAAAACTAATTCCATTGAAATAAAGCTATATTTAAGTTTAAATCTATACACCAACCCCTTGATGGGTCTGTCTTCCCCTGGTTAAGAGATTGTGCCTTATGTAAAGAATCAAACCAAGCATAATACAATGGTGTGGGAGTCAGGATAGATTGGTTTGATTCCTGACTCTACTAACTTAGTGCATGTTACTTAACCTCTTTATATCAAAAGTTTCTGCATCTATAAAATGGGGATAATAAGCCTAACCCCTACCCACTTTAAAGATATTCATAGAAAAGTAAGATAATCAAAGCCAACCTTTTAGCTATTCAGTGCTGCAGTGCACAATGGTAGAGTCAGGTCCTCAGTCTGTGTTGCCATCATGGAGGAGATAAAAACCAGATGCATAACCAAAGTAAAACATTGTGGAACTGGACAGAATCAGCATCCACAAAGGAGATGGACAAAGGAATCATGGCCACCTTAGACATATTTCTCTGACACCTTGACTGGAAAAAAAAACAGGATTGCAATAAACAGGGGTTATCCAGCATCCACTTCTCACTAATGATTGTGTGTTCATCACAAATGCCATCCTAGATACTAATGATTTTGTGAATAGCAGTAGCAGCAGCAAAGACCTAGAGATGAACCTTCATATATAAGCAGATAGATAGATACATAGAGATATGTATGTATACATGTATATATGTCAGTGTAGGTATGCATATACATACATTTCCCCCTGTAAGAATGCATTTTGTTATATGTAGATACATTTTGCATATATAGATGCACACACATTAGATAGTGTATGATGGATATGTTTGTATGTATATGTAAATATACACATGCATGCATATATGCTTCTATATTTGGATATAAAATGAACACTGTTCAAAGACTAACACAATTCTCATGACTTGGAAATCAATGTAGTATTAATTTAGATATATTTGAATCACAAATTCAATGTCACTCATCTCTGGCAACATGGGGTTCTTATGTGACCTTGGTAGTTGTTGGCCAGACACTATTGCCATCATCATTTTGATATTCAAATAGGAAATGCGGTATTGGATCATGATGTCTATCAAGAAACTTCATTGGACATATGACCTATAGCCATGTAGATTAGTTTTAACTACATCTTGGATAGTATTAATCACTAATTATGTAGGTGCCTGGAGATTTTTTTTAAGTTGAACTCTAAGGTTGCCTGCAATGGTTTATGCATGAGAAGATTCATTATGGAATGAAAAGAGTAGATGTTACCATAGTCCAGCATACAATGGAAAGAATAACATATAGGACCTCTCTCTGGGTCTATATGACTGATAAAAAAAATATTTTTAGGAAGGTCAGAAATGGCTTGTTTGTTTAAATCAGTATCTTGTTGTAATGGTAATAGGAATTTGAAGATCTTCCCGGCCCTTTAATAGGCTGAATGTAATTACATGGAACCTGTGCTGGGAGAAATTAGCTGAATGGGTGGAGCAGGGCTGAGAGGAAGGTGGGAGTCAGAGCAATTTGAATGGAGGGAGGAGAAGGGACACAGGCAAGCAGACAAGTGGTATTGTGTTTGTTTGTGGGGACATTTTGGGATGGTGTTACTTCTTGTAGTGATAAGGTATATTAACTTCTTTGTTATGATAGATTCAGTTTTCTGGTGTTGAAATTTGACTTTCTGGTGTTGGGATTCAGCTTTCTGGTGTCTAAATAAATGGTTTGCTTCTGTCTTCTATATGGAGAGTCTGTTATATTTTGCAGTTCTGAACTATGCCAGCATATTCATAGTCACCTTGTGAATATTGCTTTGGTGATATGCTTGTGTAAAAAGATGTTGAATGGCTCGTGTAGCAAAGGATTATGAATAATAGATCAAGTACCTGAATACCAGATTGGAGTGAGTAGAACTACAGAAGGGTATTCTGAAAGCCAGAAATTTTGTGGGACATGCTAATGGCTTGGTTTTTTTTTTAATAATGAACACGGATCATCAATTCTGATATTTGATGGTTCTGTGCACTCATCAGTAAATCAGTAAGCATGCATTAAGTACTCACCATGTACCAAGCCATGTGCTAAATGTTAGAGATGCAAAGACAAAAGTGAAATAGTCCCTAATCTCAAAGACTTTACATTGTAATGATAGAGACAACATAGAAATATTTGTTTACATATAAAACCTACAAAGTAAATACTAAGTATAGTTTTGGAAAAGGAGTATACTAGAGTCTTGGGGAAAGCAGGCTTCATGTATAAAGTGATTCTCAAACTGAGGCTTGATACAAATCAGATTCCAAGAATACATTCTAGGCGTGAGGATGGGAAATGATGTGTTGTGTGAAAAGAATATCAGGTAAACAAGCAATGGACCACAGAGTGCATAAAGGAGTATAATGGAAAAATGTATTGGAAGACTAGAAAGGTGGAAAGGGGCTGTATTCTAAAGAGATGAAAATGGAAAATAAAGGAGTTTATATATTTGATTCTAGAGGGAATAGAGAACCCCTGGAGGGATATGGTAGGGTGGGGAAGTAATATGATCATACTAGTTTTTGAAGAAAATCCATTTCAAAGTTATGTGGACAATCTCTTCAAATGGGAAGAGATTTGAGATAGGGAAATCAAACAGGATTGTTCATAGCTCAGGTGAGAGAGAATAAAACTAGGGTGTGGTTGTGGGAGTAAAGAAGGAAGGATGCATAGATATGAAAATGTATATGATCTGTAAGAGTGAGGAAATAAGGATAACGCCACAGTTGATAAGCTGAGTTCCTGGAAGAATAGTGGTACCCTTGACAATAACAGGAATTTTGAGTCAGTGTTAGATTTTGAGTGAAAGATAATGAGTTCTCTTTTGAACATACTGAGTTTGAAATACTTATGGGACATCCAATTCAAAATGTCTAACAGGAAGCTTGTGATCATAGAGTCAAATGTGAAACTTAAAAGCTAGAGAGGCGGCAAGCAGTATGATCACAGAATTATATCACTCACATCTGACAACATGGGGTGCTTAAGTAACTTTGGTAATTATTCACCTGACACTGACCACCATAATCAGTTTGATATTCAGATAGAAAGCAGACTGCCATAAATATTGTCATTCATTCTGTCTTCCCATATCATAACCTGTGACTTTTTACCTCAAAATTTGAAATCACTGGAATATCCTTTCTTCATTTCCCATTGTATACTAATTAGTTTGTAGTTTAGTCTGAGCTTCTTGATGCAATGTGGTGTAAGGAAAAGAGTCCCGGACTTGCGGATCATGCCTGAGTTCAATCCTAGTTAAAGTAAATAATTAAATACTATTAACAGCCAGTTAGAAGACTTTTAATCACCACATAGAGCAAACATCCCTTAGTCATTCATGTTGTCATTTGGAATGAAACCAAGAAGAAAATCTATGTGTGCTCCTCCAAGGACTGGTTCTCATAGCTTAGTCCACATTTACTATAGAAGTATTACCTGGGAAATGAAACCTTAGGGAGTCTATAAACAGTGGCAAAGCAGGTAAGGTAGAAAGTGAATTTTTAAAAGAGAGAGGAAAAAGAAACAAAGAATCAATATGGATGAATGTGGTTTCTATCCTGTATGGCCTTTGAAAATGTCAGACATGAACTATACATGGAACATTCCTTAACCAGATCTCCATTATAGTCCAGTGAGCAGCACATGATTACCTGAACAACATCACCAACTTCCACCTTGGATGACTAGGTGACATAGTAGATAACCAGAGCTGATGTCAGGAAGACTTGTATTCGAATCTTGCCTCAGATGTTTCCTAGCTGTGTGTTCCTGAGCAAATCAATTAATATCCCATCCTGAAGTCTCCTCATCTGAGCAGAAGAGCACCTACTTCACAGTGTTATTGTGAACATCAAGTGAGATGATAAATGTAAAGTTCTTTGCAAACCTTAAAGATCTATTTAAATATTAGCTTTTATCATCATCATCATCTTCATCACTGGTTCATTTCTTCATTAAATCTGCTTCTGGGTTCCATAGACATGTATGACTGAGTTCTAGAATTTCACAGATTTCAAGTGTTCTTACTCTAATGGTCATTTATCTTTACCTTTTTCTTTTGAGTTACCTTTCCCTCTCTCAATATTAAATCACATACTTTTAGACTTAGACTAAATTCATTGTAAATGACTGTGTTCTTTAATAATAATTTCAAATAGCATAGAATCACAGACAGGCCTTTAAACAAGGTATATAAGGTAGAACATATCGGCCAAGTACAGACCATTCATTTCCTTTCTCCTTTCCTCTCCATTAGTCTTAGGGAGAAGTAGAGAGGGAGTGGTCTGAGAGGTAAATGTAGCTTTCTGGGATGGCTCTCTAGGAAATCAAAGTCAGTTAACTACTCTTAAGCACCTTCTGTATACAGAGCACTCTTTTAAGTGCTAGAAATTCAAAAAAAAGGTAAAAGGTAGTCCCCACTCTCAAGGGGCTCATAAATTGATGGGGAAGACAATATGCAAAAAACTATGGACAGATCAGATATATACAAAATGAGATGGAGATCATCGAAAGAGAGAGGTCATTAGCATTAATGAAGATACTTCTTATAGAAGGTGAGACTTTAATTTAGACCTCAAGGAAATCAGGAAAGCCAAGAGGTATAGAAGACAGACAGACAGACAGACATGGGGAGAGCAAATCAAAATGCTGATAATTGGGAAAGAAAAGAAAGGTGTTGCGGATTAGACTCAGGTAGTCTCAGCTGTCTCATGTTATTTGGTTTATCCTTGTCTGTTTTGTAAGAGCACTGCATTCTGCTCTTACTGGGTTATAAAATAAGCATCCTCTTCTCTGGCCACACTTAAGTTTTGCTCTCCTTCTGAGCCTTTCCATTGACCTCTGCTTTCTATTGAAAGAGTTTTGTACCTGATCCAACCACTTGGCTTCAGACCCAAATGGAAGTTCCTTCCAGGGCCAAAGTCCTAGAGGACCTGTGACACTCTGGGTACTCTGTGCCCAACCCTCTCGCCTACTAGAATATCCCTGGGGTAGGGCTTATAATTTCAAAAATGTAAGAAGTAGCATTTTGTTATATACACAACATGAACAAAGGTTGATGGAGAGGAGAAAATGGGGAGGAGTGGCATGCATAATCCAGTACAATGTATTGTTCAAAGTTATTTCTATTTAGTTTTAGAACTTAGAGACATAAATTCAGGTGCTCAAATTAAACACTCTGACTCAGCCCTTTTCGGGTACCCCATCCAATACCATGTTTTATTTTGCTATTGTAATGGTTGTAGCTTAGTGGTAAATCATACAAAGACAGCCTTGACTTTCAGCAGCTAGTCCACCAATCCAATTGTCAAATATCTAAAATTGAAAGTAGACTATATTTGGGAAACTGCCCAACCATCTGTTCTGTTATTAAGTGTAATAATTTTGATTAAATGTTGCATAAATAGGTTGAGTTGCTAACTTCTCCTGATACAAAAATGTAATCACACAACTAAAGGATCTAGAAAAGGCATTCAAGAAAAATGTCACTGCCCTCACAAAGTACTCTCTTTATAGAAACATCCAATATAAACATGTCCTTTCCTGACTTATTGTTGACCACTAGTCTGTATCTTCTACATGAGGAGAAAGTTCATGTCTCATACCTTTGCTAAAGTGAAATATTTAATCTACAGTAATGTTCCATCTGTTCAGAATGGTGAATTTAAAGAGTGTCTTATCTTTGTCTCTTTTCTTTCCTTCCATTCAGTGCCAGATGAAAGTAAAGTTCACTCATTGGCTGGACACAAATTGGGTAAGAAATTCCTCATAACTCATTTTACTTTCTCCCTTCCTGGAAACCGCTGACCAAATACAACTAGCAGTTGGAGCCCGTTTCCATCCACCAGTCACAGAAAGGCTTGCTAATTAATACATGAGATGTCTCCAACTTCCACAGTGATAAATTATGGCTTGGCTCTATGCATAGCCACAGTCAGGCTGATGTGAATCATCTGAAGCAAAAGGATAGCTGTTCCCTTTCAAAACAAAAAGGGAAGTTCACAAAAAAGTCAAGAAGTGTATCAGTTGAACAGTAAAGGTAATGAAATTTTAAGGACAAAAAAAAACGCTTAAATTTCTCCCATGAAGATTTTGGCATCCTAACATCACAGTGAAAATTTTGACTGTGATTTTTTTCTTTCCTTTCTAAAGAACTGAAGTTGTGAAAATGTTAGTTAACTGTCCTTACCAGAGTGTTTAACCCCAACAAACATACACACACACACACACACACACACACACACCTACACCTTCAGAGCAGAATATATCCTGGTTTTTGTTGTTGTTGTTGTTTAAAGTCGTGAGTGATCCTCTAGAAAAAGCTCTGTGATACCAGCATTTTCTGAAATCTTCACTACTGTGGTAGGCTAAAAGAAAAGCCACATTCATAGCTTCTATATTTCAACTTATCCTTTAAAATATGAAAGTTTAATGTCTATTTGTTCTGATGCTTAATTGTATTAAAATGGCTTTCAGTGTTGTGTTCCCTTGCTAAGATTTTTTTCAAAAAAAAAACTTTGAGTTTGATTTTTTTTCTAAAATGTAGCACCTCAGTATGGGTGGAAATAAATGTGGAAATGCTAAACAAATTTTCTTTCTCCGGTCATCATTATTACAGCATTTGACCACAGTGATTGGTCATAGTATAATCATAAACCAGGGTTTCAATCTCTCATTATTTGTGTCAAGTCAGATAGACCTGTTATTTGGAGTTATTTTATTGTGACAGACTCCCTAAGCAAAATCTACCTGTCCTTTTCTAAATGCTGTCACTTTATCCTAGGTCTAATTAACCTTACTGGGCTTTAGTTTGTTCATCTGAAAAAAAAAGAGTTTAGACTAGATGTCCTATGAGACCTTTTCTTCTAAACCTGTGATCCTACAATGTGTTCAAATTCAGGGTGGTAGGAAGGTCTGAAGTGCTCCTCTTATTAAAGAGTTAATTCCTCTGTGATCAACACCCTTTACTCTTCCTAGTGATCTCTTGAATCACTTGAGGTGAGCCTTCCAAAAAATTCAGGCTTTGGAAAAGGAAAATGCGTTGCCCTCCTTCTAATGGGAGGTTTTCAAGGAAAGTCTGGATGACCTTTTGTTGAATATTTTATAATAGGAATTCTTCAGTTAGGGCTGGTCAAGGTGGCTACTCAAGTCTCTTCCAGCTCTGAATCTGTGATTCTAGCCTTTCTACTCTTTCTTCTTCATCTTTAATTCAAACTGGTTGAAAACATGTAAGGTACTACATATCTTGTACTAAACAGGCCCAGTTCTCTGAGGAGTTCCTACTTTGTTAAAACTGTGCTAGAAAAATTATTTATCTTAGTAATAGATTCACCACTCAGTACAACAGAAGGATTGCAATATGTCGGCATCCTTCAGTTTTCTGAAACAAAAGGGAAAGGCTTTCCCATCAATGAGCATCTCCTGTGTTTATATGCCAATTATGTTTTCAGCCATAAGTGGCCTTGATGCCTCATTAGTTCCATCATGTTTCAAGGCAAGATTATGATTTTTTAAAATTGTAATACTTCTCCAGATTCTTTAGTGATAACAGCAGGGGAAGAACTGGTTCCCAACTCTTGGCTTATTTTTGCCCCTATTTCTCCTAATCAAGAACAAAAGAGGATTAGATCACTGTGAAAGAGAAAGTTTCTGTGGGAGTGATAAAACTGCCACGTGCTGATTGTTCCCACCATCTTCTTATTTTAAAATATTCTGGTACTTGAGTTTTTATAGGTAACAGAAAGGCAAGGTCAATATGACTCATGAACCCGAAGGATATTTGAAGCTATTTTTGCCTTTCATGGATATAGTACGTCTTCTGTGGCTTCATGCTGTTGCCCAGAGATGTGAGTTTTCTGTCTAGAATTAGAGTAGAAGATTAAAAAATGTTAAACAATCCTTTAAAGACTTTTTCATGAGTCTTTCTAAAATAAACAAATAAGAAATAAAAATTTTCAGGCCCCTGTCAGGAAATTAAACACTAGACTATTTTTATTCCACTTCTAAACAATTAGATTCTGGGTTAGCCAAAAACTCTGTTATCATCACTATTTTTCATACAGAACAGTATCATCTTTCCTAGGTCTATCTGTGTTTATGAAAGGGACTAGGATTGTAGAGCACAGAATTAAAGACCAATCTGACACATGACCTTTGGGTTCCAGTATCCTTTACCTCCTTCTTTTCTGAACCCAATGAAGTATGTTTCAGATGATGCAAATTCTTTCTCTCCCAGTTGTTCTTCACAGTATGTGACGGCTTAGTATTTCTCCCATTTGGATTTTCATCTTTAGACTGATCTTCCCCTACTGTGCTCACCAGTTCTAATTGGGATTACTCATCTACTTTCCGCAGCCGTGGTTTCCCAAAAAAATTGATTTTTTGAAAATATTGAGACAGAAATCATCATCTTTCTAGGAGAGAATGTGTTCTTTCCTCCTCCCCACTTTTTTTTAATTACAGAGATACAGGTAGCTTTCTTTCCACTAAAACCATCAAACAGTCAAATAAATTAGATTTTGAGTGCTGACCTAAATGTATCATCTTCCCTCTCATTCTGGATGATGTGCAACATTTTAATAAATTTGTCTGGGTAAAAGATTTCCCGAGTCAGCTCCTTTAGGTTTTGGAGGATTATTTTAATGCCAAGTTACATCTGTTGGTCTGGATTGGGTGCATCCCAAATATGTGACAGGCTTGCTGGCATGCACTCTGTGGCCGTATTCCTCTCTAAGTGATGCCTGAGAACTTAGGTCAAGCCAAAGCCTCAAATAAGCTAGATGGTTCTAACAGTCTTATCCAAAAGGCAGTCTTCCCCCTTTTCCTGAATCAATAGAGGAGTCAGATATTCAGGAGAGGACCTGCATTCCCATCATACTCTGACAAGAAGGAAAGCATACTGCCTGAATATACTGTTAGTTTGCAGTTTGTCAGGCCATCTTCCTGTCAATATGATGGTATTTGTATCTACTTTTTGGGTAAGATTTCCCCCTTTACTCCTTGCCTCCCCCCCAAAAAAAACCTGTCTCCTTATCGTATATGCAAAAATCTTTTCATTATCATTCTAGTTTTTTTTAAGGTCATAATTACATATCCCTTCCATGTTAAAATACAGGCATAGGATGTAACAAGAGATTCTAAGAACCTACTCAAATGGATTCATACCCTCTTTGATTTGGGAGTTAAGTGAGACAGATCTCAGCCCATTCATACCTGCCTATCCTGTATGACTTTGATTCATTTTCTCCCAGAATTCTCCATAGGAGGTCCACCCAAATTGCTGGAGACTTTCTTAGCTTTAGCCTGACCTGATGAGAGTATCTGTAGAGAACTCTGGTCATCTGCTTTTGTTCAGTTCTCATTCTTCCCTTTCTAATGCTCAGCCTATATTCTCTTTATGGCACACAATTCCTTGATGGCCTCACCTCATTTATTCCTCTTCCTATTCAGAATTCCCTCACAAAATCCAGATATCAGCAAGAGCAAAGTCAATAGGAAATATCTCATAGAACATAAATTAAAATGAATAAAAAATGTTGGAAGAGAGAGCCAAGTTCTGAGAACATTAACTCAGTTAGGTATTACTTCTTACCTGTAGTTGATCTCAGGTGCTGAGTACGCCCAATGTTATAGAATACTTCTTTGAAGAGATTCTTTTTTCAAATTTTCTATTCTGTATACCCCATTCTGTTACCTGAGTTCATTCTGCATTAAGGCATGATCCACTTGTAAATTTTTCTTTTTACGGCGTCTTCATTTTTTGGTTTTGATTTACAGCTTGGAACTCTTTTAAAAATGTATTGACTGTCTGCTGAGATCTTTGCTGACACAGGTCTTTAGGATGATGCAGTGTTGAAGAAAAGCTGATGAGTTCTTCTTTATGAGCTCTGACATATTAATTAGGAAAATGGACTAAAAAAGCTTTCCTATTTCTATTTTAATTTCTGATGTGCCCAAACATTTAGCTATAAGGTTGTAAAATAAGTGAGCCCTGTGAAAAGTAATAGGGACAAAAAGCCAGCACTTTACTAAGACAAGTTTTCAATCAATGAAAAGGCAGGGTGGTCCAGGGAAAGATCATTATGGGATTTAGAATCGGAAGACCAAGATTCAAACTCTAACTCTGCCACTTGGCAGGCACGTGGCACAGTGCATAGAGGATGGGGCCTGGAATCAGGAGAACCTGAGTTCAAATCTGGCTTTGTGAGCCTGGATCTGTTTGCCTCAGTTTCCTCATTTGTAAAATGGAGGTCATAATGGCACCTATCTCCTAGGGTTGTTGTGAGAGTCAGATGAGGTAATAATTGT
Source organism: Pseudocheirus occidentalis (assembly GCA_028646575.1). Taxonomy (NCBI): domain Eukaryota; kingdom Metazoa; phylum Chordata; class Mammalia; order Diprotodontia; family Pseudocheiridae; genus Pseudocheirus; species Pseudocheirus occidentalis. Next base: position 142,204,038 of record CM053600.1, read on the forward strand.
AAAGAGCTTAGCTCAGTGTCTGCTATATAAATGTTAGGTATGATGATGATGGTTGATGATGATGTGACCTTGGCCAAATCCCTTCCCCTCTGTGGGCATAGGTTAACTACCTCTTCTGGGCTAAGTATGAATTGGGAGAAATATAATTGAAGTATAAGATCTAATTCTGTACTCAAAGAGCTTACAGTCTAGTTGGAGAAACATATAAGAGAAGAACAGGGAGAGAGCCTCATAAATCATATCTTTTATCTATTGAGTGCAAGCTGAACAATAAGGGGGAAAATTCATTTTCTTTCCTATATGAATTATATATAGAATATTATATATATATATTATATACCCTCTATAGAATATTAAGCTTCCTAGCATATCCCTTCATGTTTTCCTGTTTATCTGTGCACTTATGTGTTGTGCGTGCCTATGTTTCTTTGGGCACCAGTTGCAGCCATCTTCCACATAAAAGTCCTAGAATGTGTGGCTACTTTGACGCATTCATCACTCAGATTTAAATGACTGTATGCAAGCGCACTTAGGGCCATAGCTAAAGAGAACCTCTGACCCTCTTGGAGACCTTCACTGAAAAGACAAAAGCTCTTTTAATTATTTTTCAAATGACTCTAAAAATAAAAACAAGGGGAAGTGGAATGAATTTTCAAAAATTGTGTTGACCTCACTCCTACTTGTTTTTTTTAAATAAAGATAGTATAATACTAAATACATCAGCATATGAAATGAAAATGTATTGTTTTCATTGTTGGAACAAGCACCATGATAGTGTCACAGATTGGAAACTGTTGGTCTGTTTCCATAATGCTTTGCCTATAAAACCAGGAGATGTTTTTAAAAGATATAATCTTCGCTCCTAGAGGCACCTAGATGGCCCAAGGGAGAGAGTGCTAAATCTTGAGTCAGGAAAATCTGAGTTCAAATCTCACCTCAGATGCTAGCTATGTGGTCCTAGGAAAGTTTCTTAACCTCTGTCTCAATTTCCTCGACTGTAAAACAGAAATAACAATAGCTCCCTCACAGTGTTAATGTGAGTATAATATTTATAAAGCTTTTAACAGAATGCCAGGAACACATCAGGTGCCTCATAAATGTGTATCTCCTTCTTTCCTTTGGGTTTTAAAATCTAATTCTTTCAGATACATTATTCTAGAACAATAATTAACAAGATGGTAAGAGTTCAGTTGATCACAGTGCTTTTATCTGATACGTTCTAAGCTCTGCATTCAAAAATTAAAGTCACACTTTTAGAACAGGAAAGGATCCTAGCATCATCAAGTCCAAGACCTCATTTCATAAATAAACTGAGGCCCCAAAACCAAATTATCCTTGATCTTTCAGGTTTTAAGTGATAGAACTAAGATTCAATGTCAGGTCTTCTATTTTACATAGAACCCTGTTTGTTTTACACCACACTGAAATTTTTTTATCACTAGACTAAAAAAAAAATATTTTCACAAGTTTCCCAGATGCTCCAACTTTAGTTTACATTTGCTAGGGTACATTGGCTGTTCCTATGTCTAGCACTTTCTACAGCAACTTGACTATGAGTTTACATTGACGTATTGGCTTTTTGGCATTTAGGTCCCTAAAATGCAATGGAATCAGTTAACTGAAGGAAAAGATGCCAGAGTGTTTTAGAAGGTGGGGCAGAGTATAGGAGGGACTAGAAATTGGAATCCTCTGCTTCACTTATCACCAAATTTATGCAGTGATATGGGCATGTTCATCCCTGCAGACAATTATTGGATTTATTTAATATTTTATAGTATTTTATTTATAAATAACTTTTTCAAGCTGGCACATGTAAACTCTATATAGAAGGAGATTTGAAAATCAAATAGGATTTTTGAACTGCAGGGAGCCTTGAGGACCATCTAATCACTGATCTCAAACTCAGATTTTTTTGTTTGTTTCATCCATTTTCAGCATTCATATCAATATTTGTACCTCTGCTTCCTTCATCTTTGCTTCTCTTCAAAAAGATTCATTAAGAACATCAAGTAATGATCTGAACAAAGGGATACAAAGGTATACTTTGAGGTGTTTTAAATATCCATTGTTGGAAATAGAGGGCTTGAGATCTTTGATCCAAGCCAGGTCTTTGCTAAGTGAGGAAGCTGGGTGTCAGGGAAACCTCAAGCATCTTACCTAATTTGCTACTTCTCAGTAACAAAGTTCGAAGTAGAACTCAAGCCTTTTGATTTGTACTTCATTGTTCTTTCCGTTAGCCCACAATGGCTAGGAAAATCTGCCAGTACAACAAGAGGCATCATGAAGATGAACTGATTCATAGAGTCTCTATTTCTGGTATATCTAGAAGGTGACTGTGATAGCGTATTTGCATGATGATTGGGGATGAGGCAAGTGGAGAGTAGAAATTCAACAGCAGAAAAGTATGATCATGTACCTTGACTTGTAGCTGTGCTAGACATGAGGAACCCCTATGATTCTAAATCAATCTATGTCTTATTGTTATTATTAGCATGATTTTCTACAAATACATATTTAATTCTATGGATAATGTAAATATTACTTAACTTTTCATTCAGTCTGTCAGTAAACATTTATTAAGGTCTTACTATGTCCTATGCACTAGGATAAATGCTGTAGATCCTAAGGAAGAACAAAACATGATGCTTGCTCCCAAGGAACTCACAGACTAATAGTTTTACATGATTTGTTAATGCAAAGAAAGTTATTAGATGGGTCCTTCACTGTATTAACCATCAAATGATACTTTGGGGTATTTTGAGGGAGGCTATAGCAGCTCATGAGAAACATCTACTAAGTTATGAAAAAGGGCTTGTGTTCTGCTACAGTAAAGGGAATGTCTGCATCAGTGGCATAATGGAGACTCCAAGTCAGAGTATTTGAAATAAGTAGATTGTGGAATAGAACGTGGAAAGCTGTTTTTACCTGCATACAATATTTGTTGTAGTGGTAGTTTTTCTAATAGGATTTGATCCACATGCACATATGCACTTATGCCTCTGTTACTAATATTCTCTGTAACAAATGTCTTTAATTTTCCCTTCTTTCTGATTATTCAGAATTTGGTGAAAATTTATCTTTTCAGATGACATTCCCAATGGGTGGTCTTAGCTTAAATGTTAATTGTTTCAGAACAGTTATAATTAAAAACAACAAAAATCTTCAGCTGTTTAGAATGGTGAAAACAGTGAATTTCTCTTTGGCTTTTTTTTTTTAAGGAGGGAACACTCCATGTATCAGATGCTTCAAATATGGCTGAACTTTACAACTTTGCCATCCATGGGGAATGTGTGTCTTGCTGAGTTTGGAAAACAATGGTTTGGAACTGACAATTTTAATAGCATTTGTAAATGCCAGAGTGAGCATCTGTGGTACAAAATGTTATTAAATGATTACATGATGGTTGATAAATACAAATGGAAAGTTTGACATCAGAACTTTTCACTGCAATCTAATATACTCACAGAATTTTTTTTTAAACTCCCAGTGCTAATGGAGGCAGGGGCAGTGGTGCGGATAATAGAAAACAAGTACTTGAAAAAATGAGAAGGAAGCACCATCGTTATGCAGTGCATCATTGAATGGAGTCAGATGTACCACTGATAAAATCACGTTCTCTACAACATGGTACATCTAGGAAGAGTCCAAAGGTCATATCTTATAACATGAATATTAGTCCTTGTTCCTCAAAACGCGTAGTAGAGCTTTAAGTTGCATTGCATTTTATATTTGGCTTTGGAATGACTTTGGTTGTATGAGCATGAGCATATCTAAAAGTCTTCCCATTGGATCCCTCAAACATAATCACTGAAGTTACATTTTGAAGAATGAACATAAGGAAATGGAATATTTGCTAGAGACCACATCTTTTATTTAATACCCTCTCTGCCCTCTTAATTAGATATAGTATTGCATTGTTTCTAAAAGAAAGTAGAACTTTAGTTCTCATTTCTGTATTTGTTTTATACGTTTCCTGTCTAACTCAGATCTTCCAATCTCATCCAACAAGCATGTATTAAGATCCTGCTGTGTGCACAGCATGTCCTAGGCATAGATTAACTTCTTTTTTTAAAAAAAGAGTCTTTCAAGAGGTCTATGTTCTATTTGGGAATACAGCATATAAACAGATAAACATATACAGAAAAAATATATAGGCAGCTATGTGGCACAATGGATAGAGTACTGAACTTAGCTCAAACCCTGTTCTAGACACTTCTATCAGCATAATTGTCAAAAGTCTCTTGACCTCTCTCAGCTTTATTTCCTGATCTTAAAATAGGTATAATAATAGCATCTAGTTCATGGGACTGTTATGAGAACAACATGAGACAATGTATGTAAAATCCTTTGCAGAACCTCAAGGCTCTATGTAAATGCTAGTTATCAGAATCATCATCATCATGATGATGCTCTAAGGATGGAGAAAAGACTAAAAAGCAGAGAGATCTCAAGTACTTTCCCATTGGGAAGGTCATAAGAGTGGAGCCCTATAAGAAGCCAGGGAAATGAATTCCAGGCATGGGAGATGGCCTACGCAAACCCAAGGAAGTAAGCTTTGTGTCCAATTAGGAGACTTTACAGTAGTACAGTAGTAGAGATGAGAGGTGGGGGGGGGCTCAAATTAAGATAATAGCTATGAGAAGGGAGAGAAGGGTATAGATTTGAGGGATTCTTAGGGAGGTAATATTATTGAGACTTGTCTAAGTGGACATGGAGGAGGGTATGAGGAAGAGGAAGAGTTGGGGAAGCTCAACAGAAATAAGGAAGTTTGAATTTAGTGGAGAGGATAATGAGTTCTGTTTTAGACCTGTATGAGTTTGAGGTGTCTATAGATTAGTCAGTTGGAGGTGTCTGAAAGGTAGATTATGCTGTGGCCCTGAAACCCAGAAAACACATTATCTGGAAGTTATTTGCATAGTGATGATAACCGAACACATAGGATCTGACGACATTAAGAGAAAGATTGTAGGGAGAGAATATAAGTTCCAGGACAGAGCCACAGAGAATACGCAGTCAAGCAACTGAATATAGATGGTGAACCAGTAAAGGCCACTGGAGAGGAGTGAGTGGTCCGGGAAGGAAGGAAGGAAAGCGACCAGGAAAGAAAAATATGGTACACTCACTTCATGGAAGAGATAATATTAGGAGAAATGAGTTCTCAACACAGTTAAATGCTACAGAGAAGTCAAAAAGAATGAAAACTGATGAAAGATTTAGCAATTAAGATATTGATAATCTTAGAGGGAACAGTTTAATAGAGAAGTCATGTCAGAAGCTAAATTATAAGGACTTAAGAATTGAGTGAGAAGAGAAAAATGGAGGATAGGAAATATTTTCTAAGAATTTACTTGTGAAAGGGAGTTAAAATAGTTTGAAGGGATGGATAATGATCAAATAAAGTTGTGTTTTGTTTTGAATTTTTTTTAGGTGGGGGAGAATTGGCTAAGTTTCTAGGAAGCAGGGAAGAAGCCAGTAGAAATAGAGGGACTTAAGTATGGGGCGTGGGTATCTAAGGGTCATGCTCCCCTTATAGATAGAAAAAGAAAAAGGGGAGCAGGAAAAGTACCATCCAGGTCATTGAAATCTCTTCCCTTACTAAGTGTCTACCAAATGTAGACACTTATCATAATCTTATCTAATCTTAATTAAAGGAGAGTGAAGAGTGCTCTTGTAATCCTTTTCCTGCTTCCTGTAGACTTAAAATTTCTAGTACTTTATTCCCTTTCACACAGAGTACACTTATATCATTGTTTATGCATAATGCATATATATATTAAATATATATGTTTAATCTTCTCTTTATTTGAGTGCTTACTATGTTACTACAATTTTCCTGGGTGCTGGGAAGGAAATAAAAATCCTGAAGGAACAAGTAGCCTTTTACCTAAGGCAGTGTTCATGAACCAATAAAACAGCATAAAATATAAGACCAAATATGGCTAGAATTATCAGCTTTATCTTGGCAGCAGCATAAAATAGTGGGTAGAAGTGGGTATCATGGACCCCTTCCTCAGAATAATATTATTAAGTAATCAAAGGAAATGACAAATTTCAGTTAGAAGTCACTGAAACTAAAGATGCTTTTTTTTCCCAGTGAAATTCATGGATTCCCTGGAATATATCCATGGGCTCATGAACCCTAGATTAAGAATCCCTAGACAAGCTGATCTTCAAGATCCTTTCCAGTCATGTCATTCTATTGTGTTATAATTTTTTTCCATTGAATTAAGAATGATGAAACTGGATTGTAATTCTGGCTTCTCCTTTAAAGTGCTTAAATATTCAGGATGGAGGGAATGGTGAGACACTGAAGAGTTTTGAGAAGGGGAGTGACCTAGTAAATTTCTTATTTTAGGAAGATTAATTTATTGCTGGCACTTCTTTGTTATATTGAATTTGTTTCATTCATTCATTCAACGCACATTCATTATCAAGGGTCTACTTTATATATCATATTAGTTGGATATGGGAGTGGTATACAAAAATACGGGCAAAAAGTATTTTGAAAGATGTGACTAATGATATTGGTCTAACAGTGAAAGAACAGGAAGAGGGTTAATGACACATGTGCAAAAATTAGAACTTAAAACTTAGCCTAAATTCCCACTTCCCTCTAATGGATGCATAGACAAATTCTTTCTCAGTCTGTTGATAATTAGAAACACCCCCCCACACACACACACACAAACACGCACGCGCGCACACACACACACACACACACACACACACACACACACACACACACATACAGGAAAAAACAATCACCAAACAATTTAAGCCCCATAAAAATTCAACAAAACCATAAAAGCAGTTACCTTTTGAACAAAGGCCTTTCATTAACCAATTAAATGAACTAATTTAAAACATAAAAGAATGTTATTAACTCTACCTGCAACTTTCCTAAACTAGGCAAACCATGAAGAAGAAACTATATTTCTAGCTCCAATGAAAAGAGATCAGATTTTAAAGCTTTCTGTTCTGACATGAGACACAAAGTGACAAACACATGCTCTTTCTGGTTATCCCACCAAAAATAATGTTTCATGGGCCTGTTTTTGTTTTAAATGACTCACCAAACTATGTTATTTAGAAGAGCACTCCCAACACAGGCATTCTATTCATATACCTATTAAAATTAAATATCTTAAGACTGAAAAGGAAAACTATTGCCACTCATTATTTTAGCCCATTATACACTCAAGCTTTCTTAAAAACTCTGATTGTCTTGTTTTGTCAAAAGCATCTATTAACTCTAAGGTCTCCCAGATGTATGGATCTCAAATTGTTCCACCCATTTTCCCCTGCAAGTCAAGTCCTTTCAGTTTTAGTTAAATATGGACTTCCTCTGTAAAATATAAATGAAAAGGCTTTAACCATTATTAAGTCTAATGTGGTAATTATACCCTTTCAGAGTCAAAATTAACTTGAATTTTCTTTTGAACTGGGCTCTCCAATGGTCTTCGTCACAGAAGGAGGACACACACCAGGTGGTACCATAACCTAATAGACTTAGATTTCAGGCCTGGGGAAAACCACACCAAAAGTGGATAACTCTTTCTTTAAGAGTCTAGAATAAAATCAACCATTAGTCTTGTTTTAGATTTGGGATATGCTTGGATATACCAAATGTGGTTTGACTCATATCGTAGTTAATGTGGCTTGTGTCCACACCTACATTAATGTTGCAAACCAAGTTAAAATTGTCTTAAGGGAATAATCCCTAGTATAGTCTGATGACAATGTTTGAAATAGGAAATTCCCTGATGACATCCAAGAATCCGCATCGTAAAAGTACTACTTATATTTGTATTTGTGGGCCAGTGCCTGCCATACATGCCTAATGATTCTAATTATGATTTTTTTAAGTTACAAAGGAAAATAAAATAAAAATTCACAATGGAACCTTTGCAAAATTGCACTATCATTAAGTGGAGATGGGGGTTAGAGTGCTAATCTACAGATTTGTCATCCTTAGAATTTAGACTAAATCCCAGTTACAAATCTATTTAAACTCAGTAAGGATGTATAAAGTACTCAATATGTATCAGGTATCATGCTAGAGACTGGGGATAAACATTAAAAAATAAAAACAGCCTCTGCCCTCAAGGGGCTTACGTTCTATCAGGTGCATATAGCATGTTCAAAGATAAGCCAAATATATGGATACAGAGAGTATAATGGGGGTTAGGAGATATATGAGGATCACTAATAATTGGGGAATTCAGAGTAAGCCTTTCTCATCTTCTTTCTCTATCTTGACAACATCTAAATTCTATTAAATGAAATGTTGCTCAATACCTTTTTACATGCTAAATTAGGCGTGTATTATCCCTAACAGGTTCTAACTGAATGTTACCCTTTATGCATCAAATGTCCTTTAATTTTTCCATATTCATGAATTTCCACAAATACAACACAGTGTTACGGTGACCCACTTCCCATCCAAGACTTTGTGATCCATGAAGTGAATTATGGGTTTGGTCTGGATCATAGCATGGGATCTTATAATGATAGTTTATGTCTAAATTAATATGATTGGCTCTCATTCCTATTAAGGATTCCACAGGTGTTGGGGAAAAGCTGCTTATTCTTTAGGAATGAGGATGTTGGCTATGGTCAGCTCTGGCCAAAACCTCTGGTACTTTGTGTTGCCTATTGTGACTGAAGAATTCGGTCGCTGTTTTGAGTGCCCCATTTTCTTAATCCTCTCCCTCCAGGACTTAGATTTTCTAGGACTGACATCCAGCCTTGGCAATGGGCACACCAACACTGGTAGCGCCAAGGAGTTAATGAATTTGGAAAACTTCCCAGATGATACATCTGCCCTTCTAGCTTGTATGGCAGAGCACAGGCTGTGGCAAGAGAGACACTTAAGAAACATCTATACTTCTCTTCTTATCTCTAAGAGTCAGACTTTACCTATTCATGGTACTGGGACAGATGTAAGTAAAAACATGACATTAAATGTATTTGCTTTTGGTACCATCTGACCATTTGGCTGGTACTGTCTGACAAACTAGCATTACTTTTGTCATTGGGAATGTCTGGGTAAAACCTTCAGTGCACAGAAAATTTAAATGTGTCTTTTATATAGATATTTCACGAGTTCTGTTTAATATTTATTGTACCCTCACAAATTATATGATGTGTCTATATTTAATATGAATGGACATCCAAATCAGTGTTTTGATCTGAATTAAAAGGTGCAGAAAGTAATCACATGATAAATATGAAGTTAACATGTGGAGCAGTGTTGGTTAGAAGAACATACAGGAACACAAGTCATTCAGTGACCCCTTTCAGGATGGATATAGCCACAGCATGCCCTCAATAATTACACCCATTGGTTAAGTATCACCCCACACACCAACTTTCTGCTAATGGAATGTAGTGAGCCCTGTCAATAAAACACAGACAAACTGTGTGGGCAATAATTAGGACCAATACCACCCATCTTGAAGAAGTCACAACTTCCTTGACCAGAATACATTTTCTTCCCCCATAAGGGCTGGATGGAAAAATAATTGCACTTCCTTGGTGATATACTTGGATAGTCTCAATTTAGGCAATTTTTAATAGAAGGTAAGTAGGAGCTGGTGTAGGAACAATTAGAAAGTAATGGGTGTGGGGCAGGGAGGTGACTTATTAGGGGATAGCAAGAGAGGCAGCCTAAAGGAGCTAAAGCAAGCTAAACCCTTGCAGACAGCAGAACTTAAGTTCCATGAGGACAGGGATTGTGCCACTTTTTCATTGTGCCCCAAGTGCCTAGCATAGAACCAGACACACAGTAGGAACTTAATAAATTCTTGTTGATTAAAGTGGGAAAGCAGAAACTCCATGAGTGTTACCATGCAGGTAGTGAATGATGTTAACCCAATACTATCACTGCTGTCATATACAGTACAAAATAAAATGAGTTCCTCATTATCAAAGGGCTTACGTTTATAGATATTTTCAATCAACACCAAAGCATCTTCTAATAACTTACTACATAAGCACTGTCATCTAATGAATTTGTTTCATAGGCATAGTTAGGTCAGGTTTTTCCCTCCTTAAAAGCAATCATTTCATATGAGAGTATAGACATAAAACACTGCATATATCATAAGGCTTGGTTGATTGCTGGTTAGTTACACTGTACTACCTTTTTCCCCTTTACTTTCTTTTCTCTTTTGTTTTGTTTTTAAATTCTTTGCTATAAGCATTAGTTGTCTGGATGGAGGAAGGTACAAGTAATATATTGGGGGGGGAGAGAATGTGATATAGACAAGAATACTCAAAAGATTTTTTAGAATAGCATCATCCAAATGCATATCTTAATGGAAGAGTCATTTAATTTCAAGTAGTGTCAACAATCAGTACTTCTATTGATATTTTAAAGGTTCTATCTAGCCTTTGGAAACTTAGGACAGAACCACCATTAGAAGAAAAGAGAACTGGGGTGGCTAGGTGGCACAGTGAATAGACTACCGGCCCTGGAGTCAGGAGGACCTGAGTTCAAATCCGGCCTCAGACACTTAACACAAAAACTAGCCGTGTGACCTTGGGCAAGTCACTTAACCCCAACTGCCCTCCCCCCCCAAAAAAAGCAAAAATAAAAATAAAAATAAGAAAAGAGAACTAAGTGAGGGAAAAGTGAGAATGTTCTTTGTTGAGCCTGGGAAAGAATCACGTGTGAGGTTCATGACGAAAAGACACCAGACTTCAGGTTAGCATCAGGGCCAGCTTTGATTTCAAAAGACCGGGACCAATGACAAAACATTTTCCTCCTCTCAACAGAGAAGCAGTGGCCTATGAATGTAGGACTGGTACTACATGCGTTGTCAGATGTAGTCAATGTATCTGTTTGTTTTTCCTAACTGATTTTCTTTGGTACAATGGAGGATTTTATTGGGAGTGGACTGAAAAAGGACAGTGATTTTTTTTTTTTCATCAAAAAGCATCTTTTTTTTTTTTCTTTAAGAATGAACTTAGTGGCAGCTGGGGGAGAAAAGAAGCAGGTGATGACTTGATAAACATTCATTGCTGACACTGGGGTCAGAAACGCTGCAATTTTAAAAGGTCCCAAATCCTGGATCTGGATAAACTGAAATAATAAATATTCATGCTGGGGCGCCTAGGTGGCAGAGTGAGTAGAGCACTGGTCCTGGAGTCAGGAGGACCTGAGTTCAAATCCAGCCTCAGACACTTGACACTTAACTAGCTGTGTAACCCCAGTTGCCTTGCCTCCCTGCCCTCCAAATTACCTCCTCAAAAAACACACACACACACACACACACACACACACAGAAACAAGAGTGATGAGGAGCAGCTGATTGTCTTAGAAGAGCACCAGCCCTGGAGGCAGGACAACCTATGTTCACATCTGGCCTCAGACACTAACTGTGGGATCTTGGGCAAGTCATTTAACCCCAATTGCCTTGCCTTCTCCCCTGCAAAATAAATAAATAAACAAACAAATAAATAGACAGATAAACAATTAAATAAATAGATATTCATGTCCTTAATTCCACCTTGAACATTTGTTATCGGCAGCAGTGGACCTGAGTCAGCAAGACAAAAATAAGTAAAAATCTGTGACATTAAATGTTTGTTTCCAGTTTGCCATTCGGAAAGAGGAAGGGATTAATTGGCAGAAAGATCCTATCTGACTTTAGGTAATCATTCTAAGACAAATGTCAGCTTGCCTGGTAGTGAGGGAATTAGAATACACAAAAGCAATGGAACTATTAGAAGGTTTTGGTCTGCTTTGGTTTAGTTTGTATTTTTTTTTGAGGCAAAGGGACATTGGGGGTTTTGCTAAGTTGTTTTTGAAAGACTAAAGCTAGTTCCTATTGGAGCAAGGAATTGTATATTTGCCCTAAAAGAAGGCACCAACAGTTAGCTTTCTTGAAAATTCTGTCAGCCCTGCACTTAGTTTGGAATGGTCCTAAAGAATTTCCTATACCTGAAGAGGACCAAATTGGTGACTTCTACGTAAAGAAGTGCTGCAATGATTCTGGAACAAATCAAAGAAGCAAAAATGAATGACTTTTGTCTGAGAAGTCTTCAAGTCTTTTAAAGTAAATTTTATTGATATGTTTTGTTTTTACATTGCCTAAATTTTCACTTATATTCCTTCCCCTTCCCTCTTGGAAATCCATACTGTATAACAAATAATTTGTTTCAATACAAAAGAAAAAGAAGAAGAAGAAAAAAGCAATCAGCAAAAAAACTGATTGTACATTGAAAAATCTGAAAATATAAGTAACATTCATACCTATGAACACCCCACTTCTGCATAGTAATAAAGAGAGGTGTCTTCTCGTATCTCTTCTTGGGGGAAATGGTTATTCTTTGTAATTTTACTGCATTCCTTTTATTGTTTTGTGATTTATTCTTTCCATTTATCTATATAATGTTTTAAAAATATTTTATTGATATATTTTTTGCATCGTAAAATTTCTTTCTCCCAGTGTCTTTCCCCATCTCTCTCCCAGAAAGTATCCCATATAAGAAGTATAATTTTTGAAAGCCAAAATAAAGAAAAAGAGGAAGAAAGGAGGAAATCAGTAAAACAATCAATACATTAAAAATATGAAAGTATATTTAATGTACCACATGCATGGACACTGCCAAAGAGTTTGAAACAATATTAAAGTCAGGCATATTCAGGGCAACTAGTTGAAAAACTGTATTCAAAGAGTCATCTTTTAGGGACTGATATCAGCCTTCAGTAGACTCTTTAGTACAATGTCCCAAGTATCAGTCTGAGGGGTCATATTCAGTTCTTTAGTCTAATCATTAACTTGCAGGCATCAATGCCATGCTTATCAAATTTGCAAGTTGGGGGGGGATAGCTAATAGCCCAAGGACCATGGTATCAAAGTCCACAAAGATGTTAACAGGCTACAACAATGGGTCAAACCTAATAAATTAGATAAAAAATTTAATAGAGTCACACATGACTACTTCTTCATGGGTAGGGCCGGCTAATGGGTCACTAGAAAAGAAACAGCATTCTGGTAGAGGGCAAAGAGTATGAACTTTGGTACCTGAAGACTAGAATCCAGTTCTTAGCTCAGCCACTTGCTTTCCATGTGACCTTGGGCGAGTGTCTTAACTTTTCTGAGTTGGACTAGATGCCTTCTAATGCCTTCCTTTTATGCTCTAAATTTGGATTTATGCTCTAAATCCATGATCCTGTGACCCAGACCTCAAGATGAAAAATAAATGATACAATAGCCAAAAAAGGTAAAGTGAGTTTAGGTCACCCTAATTCATAGTATCTGGAACAAGGAAAGAGAATAGGGCCCCTGTACCCTACCAAGAATTAGACCATATCAGGATTATTTTGTTTAGTTCTAGGTACTATATTTAGGAAGGACTTTGACCAACTGGAACCTAACCATAGTAGGGCAACCAACATAGTGATGCCATATCAGGATCGCTATTTATCTGGAAAAGAGAAGGCACTATAGATGTCTTTAATTATTTGAAGTACTGTTATGGGGAAGAGGCTTGTGCTTCTTGACCACAAAAGGAAAAAAAAACAACCCTAGGAACAATGGATGATGCTGCAGAGAGGAAAATTTCAATGAGAATTGTCCCAAAATGGAATAGATCTCACTAGAGATCTTCAAGCAAGATCTTGATATCTACTTGTTAGCAATGCTATAGCAGAATTCTTTTGAGGTGCGGATTAGACTAAGTAGCCATTGAGTTGTGAGATTCTTTGATTCTCTAACATGATATGGAGCAAAGTCAGCAGAAGTATTTTCCAGACCAGGAAAATGGCAAGTGAAAGTGTTCAGATATGAACATAAGTGAGATGTGAGGTGCAAGAGATGTCCTACAGGGGAAGCTGAAAAAGAATGTGAGGTAGGAAACAATGAAAGTCATGAGGAATCATCCAGCAGAAAATCTTGAAGCAGGTGATTAGGGGTCTGGAGATGACAAAGTGGCTATGAGTGGCCCCTATAGAGTAGAACAGAATAATCAAGACCCAGAATCAGCTGGTGTGTTCATATAATACTGTGTTCAGTAAACCAAAAACCTTAAACTGATGAATGAAGGATTCACTATTTGACAAATTCTAGGAATTAAAAAAAAATTGGCAGGAATAAAGAATATACCAGTATTTTACAACATATACTATAGTAATCTTTGAATGGGTATATGAATAAATATGAAATGCAATAAAAAAAATTAAAGAACAGAGAAGTTACCATTTATACCTATTTCTAGTAGGGGAAAGAATGAAACTCTTAACCAAACAAGAGAGGCCGGCGAGAATAAAGATTAAGTAGACAATTCTTATTAAAAAATGCAAAAGCTTTTGCTTGAACAAAATAATTCAATATAGGGGCTGCTAGGTGGTACAGTGGATAGACCCTTGACCCTGGAATCAGGAGGGCCTGTGTTCAAATTCAGCCTCAGACATTTGACACTTACTAGTTGTATGACCCTGGGCAAATCTCTCAATCCCAATTGCCTTGTCAAAATTAATAATAATGGCAATGATAGTAATAGTTCAATATGGAACTGGAAGAGAAACCCAATTAGGAAAAAAAAGATCTTTATAACAGATATCACTAATAAAAATCTGACATTCAAGGTAGATAGGAAATTGACATAAATGTGTGCCTTTTCTCAGTAGGTAAGTGGTCAAAGGATATGAACAACCAGATTTCAAAAGAACTGCAAGAACTCTGATCGATATAGTCATGCATCAATCATGGCTTCAGAAGACTGATGATGAAGCATTCTTCCTATCTCTTGGCAGAGAGGTGATGGATTAGAGGCACAGACATACATTTTCAGACATAGCCAATGTATTGATTTGTTTTGCTTGACTGTACTTATTTGTTAAAAGGGGAGGGCATGTTTCTGTTGAAGGGGTCAGAGAGTTGATGGGTGGTGATGAAGATCAGAAGAAAAAAGAAAGAAGGGTCTAGTGAAACATTTTAAAAATACACAAAAGAGCAGAAGAAAATTCAGAAAACAATAGACAAGTAAGACAATTTTGTTACTCCCTTATTAAGTTAATATGTATTTATTTTTAAAAAACAAAGTATACATAACAGGTCACAGTTTCATATGCAAGCTCCCTTTCTGTTCTTCCTTTTATATATATAAAGGTTCTAGTTGTTAATATTTAGTAAGTTCATAAGAAATTTTTAAAGAATTGCAAACTCAACAATCCTGTGAAATAACGATCAAAATTACTATTAAGAAAGTGACATATAAATTAAGGCAACTGAGCTTTTATATCATAATAATAGACAACGAAAGGCAATAAAAATAATATAATTCTTGAGGAACTAAGGAAAAACCCACACACTAATGCTTTTTTTGATGGAACTATAAATTGGTCGTTCTATAAGTTGATATTGAATTTTCACATATTTTTGGCCCATTCCTGAGCACATACCTTCACAAGATAAAGAACAGAAAATTCCCATATATACCAAAATCTTGATATATTCACCCTATCAAAGTATTCTTATCTCTTAACACACCCATCCTCTCTCTGACCTCTTCAATATAAGCCCTCTCTTATAACAAATAAGTATAATCAAGTCAAACAAATCAATACATTGGCTATGTCTGAAAATGTGTGTCTGTACCCCTAATCTATCACCTCTCTGCCAAGAAGCAGGGAGCAGGTTTCATTATATATAGTTGAAGAAATCTAGGAATAAAGTGAGGGACTGTTTAAAGGGAAATGGCTAGCTGCACCAGTTGTGATATATGTGAATTAAATACCCTAAGAAATAACACGTTATATATTTTTTGCTTTTGTTGGAGGAGGGAGGGCAGGGCAATTGGAGTTAAGTGACTTACCCAAGGTCACATGGCTAGTAAGTGTTAAGTGTCTGAGGTCAGATTTGAATTCAAGTCCTCCTGACTTCAGGGCTGGTGCTCTATTCACCTAGCTGCCCCCATGAGTTATATTTTTGCGTAAAGAAATAACATAAGTATTTCAGAAAAAAAAAACAAAACATGGTTAGACTTGTATAAATTGACAAAGCATGAAGTAAGTAGAACTGGACGAACCCAAACTCTGAATTATCATAACGACCAGTCTTGGTCTCAAAGAACAGATGATGAAGTATAGCACCCTCTAGTCAGGAGCAATGTGCATGTCACTCATAGAAGCAGATGCTGCTTAAATTGCCATACTTCGTACTGGGTCATTTGGCTTCATTTTAGCTGTTCCTCATTATAGGTAAGGATTTGAAGCGGGAAGAAGAATATCAGGAAATGATTGTGATGCAACCCCCAAAAAACATCAATAAAATATAAAAAAACAAAGAAAAAGAAATTGCTATACATTTCATAGCATGTAATAAATATGATCAGTATGGTTCTTAAAGAATTGTTTGTATAAGTTAAGAAATATTGAGCCAAGGGGACCTTGGGAAATACCTAGACCAATCTTATTTTTCAGAGAAGGAAACAGAGACCCAGAAAGGCAAAAGTATTTGTGGTCACACAGATAATGGTGGTGGTTCATCTTCTCCTCTTTTCCTCCTCCTCCTTCTTTCATGTGTAATTCTTCATGGACCATACCACATCACTACTGTTTGTAGGGTTTTCTTGGCAAAGATGCTGGAATGGTTTGACATTTCTTTCTCTAGCTTATTCTACAGATGAGAAAATGGAGGCAAGCAGGGTTATGTGACTTGTCCAGGTTGACACACTCAGGTTGTCTGAGGCCAGATTTAAATTCAGGAAGAAGGATCCTCCTGCCTCCAGGCTCAGCCCTCTATCCACTGTGCCACCTAGCTGCTCAGTGCTGAAGTTGCTCGCTAAGGGTGCCAGGCTAAGCACATTTTCCCACTTTGTGCCAATATCAAAACAACATTTAGATTTGTAATAGACACTGCTATTTACAGGGCCTGATGAGGTTTTTAATTCTGTTGGATTCACCTTCTGCCAGAAGTCCTGGTCTAAAAAAAAACCACCACCACAAAATCTTATTTTATCCTGCATCTTAGCCCTGAGTTTAAAAACCTTCTAAATGCACACCCATTTTTAATTTTGCTTAGTGAAGTAAATAAATTCAGTAATTACTAATATGTCTAGTATCATGAAAGGTTATGACGTCAGATGCCGCATAAAAGACATTAGAAAAATTACACAACAATGTCTCATCTAGTTGGAAGTTGAGCAGCTATTACAATTGCAAGCTGCTTTTTGGGTACAAAATCAACCGAGATTAGTGGTATCCTTGTGTCATATTTATCTTCCTTTTATGGGGCTTGTGTTTGTCTGACCTTTGTCATTAATCTTGAATTGTCCATGAGATTGGACAGATTAAATTAAGTAATAATCCCTTTAAAAGAGTTATCAGCAACAGTTAATTCAGTTGGTTAACTAACAGCTTAAGATGAAGCCAAAGGCAGTTACCAAAGTTAATGATCAATTTCATCTAGGCTATTATCATATTCAACGGTTTGTAACAGCTATAGATTTTCTTGGCAAATTAACAGCCCTACAGAAATACAAAGGGTCTGACAGCTACCAATTTCATACCAAGTCATCTAGGTTTAATATATTTATATCATTAGAGGGTTTTAGATAAATCAAGCAGCTACCTTTTTTGTTATTTTAATATTGATAGAATACAAGTGGATAATGATCATTTCAAGAAGAAATTTGCATGAATTTCCCAGTACAGTGTTGAAAACAAATTTTATATCATTAAATATGATATAAAATGTTAATTCTCTGTTTTGACCAAAAAACATAGGGTGGTTTGATACATGGATAAATTATATTTGGTACCACGGATTATCCTCTTTTTTTGTTTGTCTAATTTTGATCTTAAGGGATGAAAATGATGTCAACATAAGATTGGCAGGTCTCTCAGAGCCCTTCTGTTCTGATCATCTCACTTAGTGACCTTCCCAGAGTCACAGTACTGGAAGGTGCCGAGAACAGGATTTGAATCGATGTCCTTTGATTTCAGAGCCGGCCCTTTTTTTTTTCACTGTGATCTCAACTGACTGTCTTAAAAGATTATTGAGCTAATATAGTGATGTCAGAGAACTGCCTAATTGAGGAAAGTTCCCTTATGACTCATTTTCTTTTTCTGTAAAATGAAGATAAAAGTACTTATACCACTGGCCTCCCTGGATTATTGTGAGGAAAGCACTTTGTAAATCTTAAAGCACCATACAGGGTCTCCCAAAGTGCTAAGCCTGAAGTCAGGAAGACCAGAGTTCAAGTCTAGTTACAGACACATACTATGTCACAGTGGACAAGTCACCGCATCAATTTCTTCAGCTGTAAGAGGGAATGGCAATAACATCTCCCTCCCAGAGTGGTTGTGAGGGTCAGATGAGTAATGTTTGTTTGTTGGTTTGTTTCTAAGTGTTTAGCCCAGTGCCTCCCACATATCAGATACTATATAGATATTTATTCCTTCTCTTCCCTTCCCTCAAGGAAAATAATCCCTGTGCAATTTTTATCCATAATTTAACTCAATCCAGAGAGTAATATGGCATTAAAATCATGGTTTTGATAGGAGAGCCTGATTTCAAGTAAAGAAAGTATTTTAACTCAGCAGTCATGAAGAACTTTCAAACTGTCCAAAAAAAAAACCCAGCTTTGACATTATATTAGACATTATATCTCCCAGGTTTTTTTATTTTTGTTGTTTTTTAGATTTTTAAAATTTGTTTTTGTTTTTTTTAGTTTGTAAAATATGTTCACTCTAAGCTGGATGCAGTGAATAGGATTTTGAACATGTACTTTTAGGACTCCTGCTCTGTGGCCTGGAAGCCGGGTGATCCTCCTTTGTCGAGGTCAGAGTTTTTTCATCCATCAAATGAGAGGGTTTGATGAGGTCATCTCTCACATCTCTTCCATCTCTGCTATTCATTGACACCACAGTACAGGATGACTGCATTATGTCATCTGTAACCATATGGCAGGGTAGGGAGAGGGGCTGACCTTAAAGCTCCTAAAAATCTGGACTTAATCCACATTCAAGGACCATCTCTAAGACCTGTTAATTGTGTAACCAGGGGCAAGTAACTTAACCTTTCAGTATCCCAGGCAACTTTCTAAAACTGCAAGATTCCCATCTTTATTGGTAGACAGTTTCCATTCTAGGAAATTTTATACACCAGTTTTCAGGGGAAAAAAAAAGAAACAAAATTTAAGAAAACAAAAACCCAAATGTAAAATGTATATATTTTCTCAGTATTTGTGCACTGACAACATAAAAACTAAGCTAAAGGTTAATTTTTCCTACTCTCTTTGTTGTTAAATTGTTTTTGGTTTGTCCTACTCTTTGTGACCCCGTTTGGGGTTTTCTTGCAAAAGATACTGGAGTGGTTTGCAGTTTTTTTTCTCCACTTCATTTATAGATGAGGAAACGGAAGCAAGCCAGGTTAAATGACTTTTCCAAGGTTACACAGCCAGTAAATGTCTGAGGCCAGATTTGAACTCAGGAAGATGAGTCTTCCTTGTTCCAGGCCTGATGTTCTTATCTACTGTGTTGCCTAGATGGCCTTCCCTAACTTAGAATTACTTTAAAAAAAAAAAGATGTTAACACATTAATTGGATGAAGGTAACAGTAGCATATTTCTGAGTTACCCTCTTATCCTATAGGCCCATGGGAAACATTGGCTCTGTATAGATGGACAACAGTGTTATGCATATTATAACAGAGTTCAGTGGCTCATGTGAAAATTACGTGCCTTGGAACTTTGAATTAACTGCTACATTCAGGAAAAAAGCAAAATACTTATTTAAATTTGGTCATTCCACTCTATGATATGTATTCTACTCTACTATCATATGTAGAATAGATACATATTTTGGGAAAGGGGTTTAGATCCAATAATTCCACAATCTGAGGAAAACCCTGGGAAGATTTCTTTGTATATTAAAAATGAAAGATTTTTCAGTTCACCTTGATGTTTTCCCATATTAGCAATATTGTTTAGCCTATTAGTATAATTTCCTATGTTCACAAATTATTGAGTGAGGGGGCCGTTGGTCTTGCCATGGCAACTCATAAATTGAGATTTTAAAGAATGCCTGTTGTCTCATTTTCAAAAAGAAAAATATTTCCAGTGGAAGACATGAGTAAATGATAGTCTGTATGCTTGAAAATTAGTATTCAATGTACTTTTAGCAACTGCTTATTAATTTTATTAGGTACAAGTCAAACCTTATTGCCCTATACCTTAAGGAATCATTCTTATTATTTACTTATCCTGAATTTTTAAATATTAAATAATTCTCAAAAGAAAATTGTGGATGGATAGTAGGATGTGGACATACACAAGACGATCTTAGAAATACTTCAGTTGGAATATATGTATTTGTTGTGTTAGGATTTGGCCTGTGAAATTAAACTTTAAATCCTAAGACAAGGGCTTTTGATTTTTATGCCAAGTAACAAGTTTAATTTCAAATGCTGTAAAATGCAAGTCAGAAAGTATCTATTTTATTATGAGAAAAATCAGATTGCAGTGACAAAGAATATTTGAAATCCATTGTAAACTAAGGCTAACATTAAGAACCCTTATTATCTAGGCCTAGGTGAGTAATGTAGCTTACCTGGGCCTCAGTTTTCTCATCTGTGAAATAAAAACCGTGGTTGAGATAAATGTTTCCCAATCCCAACTATACAGCAAACGGATAAAAAATTTAAGTTGTTTTTTTCATATTGCCTTCACCTTCATCATGACACCTCTTGGCTAATGAAGGGCGGGGGGAGAGTGGAAGGAAGGGAAACAGAAAGATCAGATGATATTTGAATTTCTTTTAAGAGGCTCTTTGATAATAAACATTTTTGCTAGCTAGTAGAAATTTACTCTACTTCAGAACCAATTTGTATGACAACAGTTGGAGAATATTCAACTAGAGAGATGAAATGGAGGTCTTTCCTAGCTCTGGTATTTCATGATCATATGAGTTTCTAGTTTCCAAAAATGAAAATGTGTTTGTGAATGTCTTTCAAACTTTGATCTGAAGGAAATAAAATACATATTCTATTAAATGTATGTTGATCAGATGACTTACATGCCTAAAAATAGAATTTGTCCGTATCTGAAACACATTTGGGCAAAGAAAATACGCAGAATTTAGAAGAGGAAATGTGGTGCATCTTGACTGCTTCAGACTGTAGGAAGGCTTTGGGTAGACATGATGATAAGACACCAGCCCAGTGTAATTATTAAAGGAAAATGAATTTCATTTCCCAGCTAACAAGTTCATGCCAAAACTGCAGATCAGAAATACAATTAAGTGATTCATCTTCATTATCAGTATCACAAACAACTTATCCTCTTATAATTTTCCTAGTGGCTCATCTGCTGCACTATAGTTTCAAGAAGTAAATTCTTCTATATCTCCATCTTCTCCCCACCCCCTCACAACATGACTTTTGGCTTAACTGCATATTAAATTACTGATTCTAGCCCTTTGGCAATAAAGGAATTCATGGTTAGTTCTCAGCTTCTGCTCCCAGTTGAAGAACTTGAATTCAGAAAAGAAGGGAAACAGTGGTGATCTCCCAGTTGATTTATATTGCATGTGTGGCTTTCATAATGCCATAGAGAGAATACAAGGGAATAGCAGTGATACCTCTTAATGGTCTCCATAACAGCATTCCCCTTTCACATGGGGCTATTAAATGTGTTTTCAACAAAATGAGGCCCATCCTCAACCTTAATGACCCTAAAGGTTAGGTAATACATTTCTCCTAAGAGTTAGAACATCTGCAGGTATTTTTCCAGGGGGCCACCCCACAACTCAGGATAAGTCAAAATCCTAGGCTCTTACAAATATGTACCCCAGGTTTTCAGACAAAAGTAATAACACATTGTAAATTCCACAGTTTCCTACTTTTCAGGTGTAGTCATGTTCTCTAGGATTTTATATTCATATAATTCCACATGCTAAGAAAGGACAAATGGACTTAGAAATATTCCTTTGCCCAGCAACTTATCAACAGATGTTTATTAAACACTTAATATAGTCATATCCCAGTCCTAAAGTATTGATGGGGTGCCTAGCTTCTCAAAGACTATTCCAGTAACCCATAAATAAATTCTCATTGATCCTACCAAAATGGAAAAGTTCCTTAGTTCTACTACTACTATTATCTGTTATCTGAGAAACTACTAACTAAGTTATAAGAGACTGATCCCCAGAAGATTGGTTGCCTGGCTTCAATGAGGGAGAGAAGAATAGTAACTCACAAAAGGATTAACTAAGGCATGGAAGAGTTGCTGTCTGCCGCTATTGTGTGAAAGACTTACATCTATGCACTGGGAGAAGGTGCAAGAATAGAAGGCATACCCTTTGTATTTAAGGAGCTCATCATCAATCTTAAAGACACAGAATAATTAGAAAACAAATAAAAGAAAGTGCTACTAAATTATGTGATGTAAGCATTAAAGGAAGAAGAAAGGAGTAAGAGAAATCAATATGGTCCCTAAGCACCACGTAAGGTTTCATTGAGGAGATGAGATTGGAACTGAGCCTTCAAAACATTGGTGAAATTTGGATAGACAAAAACACAAGGGAAAGAATGTGGGCAAATGTAGGGAAAGAGTAGATGTCATAGCATGGCCTTATTTGACTTAGGTTAAAGTTACTGCCTATTTCACAGAATTGGGAAGAGTGAACTTCATAAACTTCAGAACTCTGAGCTATTCTTATGATTATATGACTTGACTTTAATTTCATTATAATTTATGGAAGCAAACCATAATATCTTATTAAGTAATTGTTTTACTCCACAGATGAAGATGGAAGCATTGATTAACTGTAGTTAATAAAGAGTAGCAGACACATTTTATACTGAATCTAATGAAGAGTTGTGCGCCTCTTCTTAGTCCTCATTATCTTTGACCTCTGCATGACATTT
This sequence comes from Pseudocheirus occidentalis, assembly GCA_028646575.1. Classification (NCBI taxonomy): domain Eukaryota; kingdom Metazoa; phylum Chordata; class Mammalia; order Diprotodontia; family Pseudocheiridae; genus Pseudocheirus; species Pseudocheirus occidentalis. The sequence continues at coordinate 142,226,918 of CM053600.1, forward strand.
GACATTATTGACTGTCTCTTTCTTCCTTTTGCCTCCCTCAGCTTCCACAGTGCTTTGCCCTGCTAGTTCCCTTCTGACCTGTTGGATTGCTCCTCCTTTCAGATTCTTTACTTGTTCATCTTCCTCCTTCCAAACCCTATGTGCAAGGTAGCTTCCAAAGCTCTGTTCTCAGACCTTGGCACATTTGTCCACTTGTCTCTGTCAATGTGTTTTTAGTGCCTATTGCATGCCATACACTGTGCTAAAAGCTAAGAATACAAATGCAAAGAGGAAAAGCTCCCTGGAAAGTTATATTATATTATGTAATGCTAACTTTGTATAAAATCTTTTTATATCCTCAACCTCAAAGGCTTCAGTTATCCCAGTTATATTTATAATTCAAAAATCTATTTCCTCCTGCTCCCAAACTCCATTTCTTATTACCTACTAGAGTGGTGGTTCTCAACCTTCCTAATGTCATGACCCTTTAATACTTGTATGTGGGCATATCTGCATGTGGGTGGACCCACCTGGAGACGGATAGAGGAGTGGTGTCTTGGTTCCTAAAACCATCGGAAATACGTGTTTTCCAGTGGTGTTGGGCAACCCCGTGAAAGGGTTGTTCAATCCCCAAAGGGGTAGCAACACAAAGGTTGAGATCTTGTGTAACTAGAGATTTGCACCTGGATGTCCCACCAGCACCTCAAATAGAACTTGTTCAAAATTGAGCTCATCATCTCTCCAAAGCCTTCATTTACTCTTACTTCCTTATTTGTGTTTAAAAAAACAGTATCTTCCAACTCACCTAGGTGGGAGAATTTGCAGTGACCTTTGACTCTTCTTGCTCTATCACCCCTAATGCAATTGCTGTGTCCCTAACATCTCTTGTATTTATTCACTTCTCTTTATTCATACTACACTCATGCTCATCAGGAAAGCAGTGTGTTACTGTGTTGTAAGAAATCATGAGCATGACTGATATAGAGAAGCATGAAAAGACCCAACGTGAACTGACAACAAAGTCAAATAAGAGTCAAAATTTCTCTCTCTCTCTCGCTCTCTTTCCCCCCATATATAATGTATATATATATATATGTATATATATATAACATATACACATACATGTATATATGTATACATATCTAATACACATGAATATATATGTGTAATATATGTAAAGCAACATTGTAGAAGAAGGAGCAGTAACCATATAAAGCAATGGAGCCTAAATGTTGCAGAATTATAAAGAACAAACATGGTGCCAAAGAACAGTTATGAGATGACATCTACCCACACTTCTTTGCAGAGATTAGGATCAATGGGTTTGGAACATTGCATACAACTTCAGATTTTTTTGATAATGTTGATTGGTTTTTCTGAATTTTTTTCTCTTTCTTTTCTTTTTAAAAAATTCTTTGTCCTAATGGATAACTCCCTGGGAAGGAAAGAGTATCAGATACAAAACATTATTAAAGCAAAATATATTCATAAATATTTATTTTTAATAGTCTTTATTGGCTGCCATTGCCTAATTCAGGGGTCAGCAAACTAGTCTGCCTTCTATTGGCAAGCTAAGATTGTTTTTACATTTTTAAATAAAGTTGGGCTATAAAAAAAAGGAGAGAGAGAGAGAGACAGAGAGAGAGAGAGAGAGAGTTATTGGCCCTCTGGATATAGTTTGCTGACCCCTGGCCTAATGGATAAGTTACGAACTCCTTAGATGGGCATTTAAAGCTTCACAGCCTAATATAATGTAATTCCTTGTGAGAGACATTGATTTCTTGTTTGTCCTGATGTCCTTAGGACCTTCCACAATGTCTTGGTATATAACATGAATCAAGCTGAACCTTTCTCTACTTACCTTTATTTTCTTTTCCACACTCCATGTTCCAGCCAAACTAGATGACTAGCCATTTTAACATTCCATGCTTTCTTTATTTCCTTTCTTCCTTTTATTTAAAGAAGCTGGTTTTATTCTTCAAATATGTTCCTCCCCTCATCTCCACCTGTTAAAATCCTTCTCTTCCATCAAGGATAGGATCCTCCATGACACTGTCCTCATTCTTCTAGTTGAAAGTAATTACTCCCTTGGAAAATTTCTTCTAGAATTTGGAGTCCTTCATTACCCTCATCATGTACCTACCTTGTGTCTTTTTGTGTCTTTAGATTGAGCTTAATGACAGCGTCATTTTTCATTTTTTGGATCCTTGGGCAGTAGGTGATTAATAAATGTTGAGTTTAATGCTTCAGCAATCATCATTTGCTTCAGTTGGGAAAAATTCTTGAATGTATTATGTAAATCAAGAACTTCAAATTTATCTCATCTCTACCTTGATTTAAAATGTTTTCTCTAATGCCATAATATAAAAGGACACAACCATATTTTATGTAACATCAGCAGTTGCTAATTAATCAAACTAAGTTAAGGCTAAACTGCAGACAGGCTGTCATCTGGGATCTTCACTAAACTCTGGTGTACACAACCATCATTCAAGCTTCCAACTTCCTCTAGCAACAAAGAGTGTTGACTTTGAAATGTTTTAGAGTCAACTGTAAGCACTCCTTAATATAGGGCCAAAAAAAAGTGAAATGCTAATCATTGGGGATTTGGTGATAAAGTAAATGAAACATTGTGGATCACATTGTATTGTGACAGATATGCATTAGTAAAAGTAAATAAGCATGAAGACAGACCCATTAAACTCTGCTCATATAATTGGTTCTTGAAAACACTTTATCCCAATATATTAGCCAAGAAATTATCATTAACTTGAAAACCAAGTTGGCTGCATTTTAGTACCCAAGAAAATAACCGCTGGAGTTCTGAGGTACAATTCAAAGTTGATCTCATGGCCAAAGCTGATATTGATTCAGATTGCTGTCTAATAAACTCTGTGCCCTCCTTAATGTTATAGAAACCTGGGAACTTAAGTCAGAAAGAATTAAATTTAAAGCAAAGCTTATACTCGCTTTGAAACAAAGGTGGGGGAGTTAATTGGTGACCATGCTCTACTATGATTCCCATAATTCTTCTCTGTCACTTATTTGCAAATGAAAAAGAAAATATACCCATGCAACATTTTCTGACTGCTGATATTTGTGAACCATTATCTGTAAGTATAAAGACTGGGGGGAAGATATGTAGGTTTGAAATGAGTAGAAAGCACAGTCAAGGCTATATCTTGGAAAGTATGGCATATTCTGAAAAAAATTTCTAAAAAATAACTATTAAGAAAAGGGGGTAAGGCTTATATAATCAGCAGCTATTTATTAATGATGGTTATGTAGGATACTGTTAGCAATTCTTTTATTGCATTATAGTTTCATGGAAGGGGGAATTGTTCCTATGTGAAAATTCACTTATTGATAAGGGATGGTGCTCTTGGATAGAAGGGGGCCAATTGGCTCTGCCCAGAGCTAGACATGCTTTGGGGGCCATTCAAAACCATTAGTATTATTGGCTCTAGTTTCAGATAAGCAGGTCAAACAAATCTTTGTCCAAATGGGAACTAGGCCTCCTTTGCTTTCTACTTGGCTTCATTAAAGCCAAATCCACGAGGTCTAAATGTCTCCCAAGGACCTATTAATGGATTTCATTGTTTGGATTATTTTACTTATCACTTAATTGCTCTTGTACTTATGCAAGTAACTTCCCTCCATTTGCTTAACTAACTAAAACACTTACCAAGGTTAGAAGCTTGTTTTTTCAGTTGATATGGAGGGGTGGTCTAGTTAGGAGGTGATAAAGTTATGTGTATATGTGTACTGTGTGTATGTATAATATTTGATATTATTTCACTGAACAGTGCAAACTCTGGCAGACTGGATTCATCTTAAATTCACAGGAGGCTAGTAAATGAATCAGAATGCAAATCAATGAATTTACACTGAGAAACAAACCTACCTGATTAACTGGAACATGTTGTTTGCTGGATACATCCTTTTGTGTGGCACTGGAATGTCATTTTCAAAAAGGGTCCCTTTGTTACTTTGAACAATTTATTTAGTCCCTCTATTCTGAAGTAAGCTTCCTCCCAACTGAGCATATAATGTTCTACAATATAATTTGGATTTTAGCATACAATATGCTACAATATAATAATAATTGTTCTACAGTATAATTTGGATATGCTTATTTTGTTTGGCGATTGTTAATTTATAAACCAACGCAAGTCCCTTCACTTTGCCTCAATTTTTTCATCTGTAAAATGAGCTGGAGAAGGAAATGGCAAACCACTCCAGTATCTTGGCCAAAAAAACCCCAAATGGGGTCACAAAGAGTGGAATATGAGTGAAACAACTCAAAAACAGCAAGAAGCTGAGAGAGAGAATGACCGACAGACAGAGACAGAGAGGGAGAGAGAGAGAGACAAAGAGAGAGAGATAGAGATTGACTCCGAGTCTGAGAGTCCAATAAGAAAGACTACTTGGGAAATCAAATATCTATAAAACAGAGTCAGAACAAAGATAGATGGATGACCTTAGTGGATATTGCCATTAAACTATTCTAGTCTCATACTCTCTCCCATTGAAGGGAAGGGAATTAAGGGGAATCCCTACCAAGTTACCCTTCATTTGTTTTAGGCATTTAGTCATTTATAAACCAAGGTAAATCCTTTCACTTTGCCTCAGTTGTTTTAGTCATTTGTTTCAGTCATTTTTCAGTTGTGTCCAATTCTTTGTGAGTTAATGGACTTGCCCAGGGTCAGATAGCTAGTGTTTGAAGTTACATTTGAACTCAGGAACATGAGTCTTACAAACTTCAGGTCCAAGGTCGGCTGTATCCACTGCACCACCTAGAGGACCCTTTCTAAGATTTAGGACACAGAATTTCCTTGATGCAGATATTCAGAAGAAATGCTCTATATAAAGGTCTTTGCAAACATTTAAGGGTGATGTAAATGTTAACTTTTGTTCTGTAAATTTGAGAGGAATCCTAAATTATTGGTGAATCTAAGGGAAGCACTAGTACAGTGGAAAGAATGCTGGATTTTGAGCAGAGGCGTTTGATTGGAAACCTATCTATACCACTTGATATCTGTGTGACCTTGGACAAATCACTTCCCCTCCTTGGGCCTCTATTTCCTAATTTGTAAAATGAACTTTTACGTATAGAAGACCAAAAATCTTCTAAGGCCCCTATACCCATGTATTATCACACCAAATCACTAATTTTATTCATTTAATCTGATTCTCACTGACTTCAGTTTCAGAGGTTGGTATTTTCTGACATTGTCTCCAAATTCTGGCAAAGAACCTTGTCTAGAGCCCACAATCCTTTCTGTAACTGCATGTGTGGGCTACGATACTGTTCTGCTCTTGGGCAGGACTGATTGGTCCATTCCCAGATAAAGAAAAAACATCCATATCATTTCTACATATAAATGTACACATCATCAGTTCAATCATGGTATCATTTATGTGTGTGTGTGTTCTTGCAAATACAACCACATATTAAATGATTAATAATGTTTATTAAATTGAACATCTTAACAATATAACTATATTTTAGAGACCATATACCAAAATGACTGCCTATTTCCAGAAGGGCTTGTTTATGAGCAAGTCACTAATTTCTGTATAATATATACTGACTTACCTTGGAGTGGTTGTGAGAGAGAGCACTTTGTAAGCTTCAGAGTATGATAGGAATATGTGTTATTAGGATTTCTCCTCATTTCAGTGATCAGACTTTGTGTTTTTCCAATATTTTTCCTGTTCAGCAACATTGAGCACTCTACATAGTATATCCAGTCTCCAACATTCAAGGACTTAATTATTATTTTTAAAATATGGCATAGCATGGTCTAGAGTAGACCATTGAAGAGCCCATTTTCCTAGAGCACTGGTACAACAGGGAAGAAATTACAGATTATTCTTGCTGACGGTTTTCAATCAATATAGCTTAGCATTTTAAGGAATGGTTCCTTTATTCCTATGCTCTCTTGTTTTTTTTATTTAATATAATTTATTTTGTTGGTTACATCATTCATTTCCACAAGGTTTTGAGTTACAAATTTTCTCCCCTTCTTTCCCCTACCCCCCAGCCCAAAACATTGATCCCACCATAAAGCCCCTTCCAACCATCTGTTCCACTTTATGTCCTCCTCCAACACCCCTCTAGCTTTCTAGTAGGGCAGGGAGGGTCTCCCGGCCCCGTCCCTGTATGTATTATTTCCCAGGTGCATTTGATTGTATAGCTTTAAATTCTAAATTCTTGCAGTTGCTCCCCTGTCACCCACTCCCACTTGAAGGAGTGGCAATTCAATACAGGCTGTACATGTGTAATTACACAGGACATCTCCATGGTGGGCAAATTGTGAGAGGCTAATTCTATGTCCCTCCTTCCTATCCTGCACCCCCCCGCTTGTTTTGTTCTCTACCCTGTCCCTG
>CM053600.1:142233789-142271047 GCA_028646575.1 Pseudocheirus occidentalis
TGTGTTTTGGAGAGTTTTGGAGCTTGAAAATCTGTTTAGAGCCCCATTTTGTGAGTTTTTAGCATGTTTGTGTGGGAGCTGCGGTGCGTTGCTGCTTCTACGCCGCCATCTTGAACCAACACCCCCCTATTGTTTTTAATAGGAATGGGTGTTACAATTTGTCAGAAGCTTTTCCAGCATCTATCAAGATAATCATATGATTTCTGTTGATTTTGTTATTGATGTGGTAAATGGTGTCTGTAGTTTTCCTAATATTGAACCAACCAGGCATTAATGGTATAATAGTGCATAATTATTGTGATATATTACTTTAACCACCTTGTTAGTATTTTGTTAGAATTTTTGCATTGATATTCATTTGGGAAATTGTTCTATAATTTTCTTTCTCTTTTAGCTCTTCCTGGTTTAGGTATCAGCACCATATTTGTGTCATAAAATGAGTTGGTAGGACTCTTGCCTTTTTTTCCCAAATAGTTTATATGGTATTGGAATTAATTGTTCTTTAAATGTTTGATAGAATTCACCTGTGAACCCATCTAGCCCTGGGGATTTTTCTTAGAAAGTTCATTAATAGCATGTTAAATTTCTTTGTCTAAGATAGTGTTATTTAGGCACTCTATTTCCTGATCTGATGATCTGGGTAATTTATATTTTGGTAAACATTCATTGATTCTGCTGAGATTGTCAGATTTATTGGCATATAAATGGGAAAAATATTTCCTAATGATTGCTTTAATTTCTTCTTTGTTTTATCTCCTTTTCCTTCCAGAATTTCATGCTCGATGACTTCTGATCCTTTAATTTTGCAGTTGCTGAATCCTGTGTAATCCTGATTGCAACTCCCTGATAATTGTTTCTTTCTGACCACTTGCCGCATTTTTTCCTTGACCTAATATTTCTGAAATTTGGCCATAATGTTCCTTAGAGTTTTCATTTTGGGATCTCTTTCCTGAGATGATCAGTGGGTTCTTTCAGTGTCTGTTTTGCCCTCTGATTCCAGCATATCAGGGCAGTTTTCCTTGATAATTTATTGAAAAATACTATCCAGTTCCTCCTTTTGATTATGGCTTTCAGATAGTCCAGTGATTCTTACATCATCTTTTCTGGATCTATTCTCCTGAGAAATTGTTTTTCCCAGGAGGTTGCTTATATTTTATTCTATTTTTTTTCATTCTTTTGAATTTGTTTGGTTGATACTTGATATCTCAGAGAGTTATTAGCTTCCACTTCCCAATTCTCATTTTTAAGGAGTTGTTTTCCTCAGTTAGCTTATGTACTTTCTTTTCTATTTGGCCAATTTTATGCATTAAGGAGTTGTTTTCTTCAACGGATCTTTGTATCTCCCTTTCCATTTGGCCAATTCTACCTTTTAAGCAGCTGTTTTCTTTTTCCAAGCTTTGATTCTTTTTTCATAATTCTCTTGCATCACTCTCATATCTTTTCCCAATTTTCCTTCTACCTCTTCTATATCATGTTAAGCTCCTTTTTGAGCTCTTCTCTGTGCTCTGTACTTGAGACCACTTCCTGTTTTGGGGGATTTGGGTGTTGCACATAGGTGTTTTGACATTGTTGTACCCTTCTGAGTTTGTGTCTTGATTTTCCCTGTCACCATAACTTTCTGTGGTCAGATTCTTGTTTGTTGTTTTTTGCTCCTCTATCTTGGCCTTTCTCCTTTTAAATTCGAGCCCTGCTCTCTGGGTAGAAGGAGCACTGTCTCGTGGCTTTTTACCTGGTGCTGTTCTGATGTTGCCTTGAGACTCACAGGAGTCCCTCATGTCTGGTGCTGGTCTGAGGGGGTAGTATAGGGAGTGGCTGGTACTGCTGGAGATTGTAAGAATCTGGCAGTTTATCTGGTACTGAACTGAAATCTTAGTGGTGCTGTCTTATGTGCACTGAGGCCACTAGGGTGTTTTTGCATTTCCCTGGGAATGCACTAAAACACATGGGAGTCTGACCAGCTGTTTGTTCACCCAGGGCTACCCTTAGGCACTCATAGGGTTGGTGTATACCTGTTTGCCTAGGACTACACTGAAGCATATGACAGTTCACAGAATTGGAGTCTGCCCATTCCTCCAATTGTGCTGAGATATGGGGGGGGGGTGTTTGCTGGTGTCAGCATTTACTTGTTGCACTACACTGGGGCTTAGGGTCTGTCACTAGTTTTTTGAGATAGAGCTTCCTGGGACACTTCCTCTCCTGAATTGCACTTCCCTTTTACCCAAGTGAAGCAGACATTTCTTGGTGATCTTCCAAACTTCTTGGGCTCAAAGATTGTTTCACCCCCACCTTTTTGCTGGCCCTGCTATTCCAGGATCTGTGGCACGGTGCTGTTTTATGGTTTTTTTGGAGGTGAGTATGGTAGAGTTTTGGTGATTTACAGCTTACTTTGCCATCTTGGCTCCCAACAATTGAGAATCACTTCTAAGACTTTCATAATGTAGATGTGAAAAATTATTCACAAAATAGTTCACAGATTTCTGAATAGCAGCCTCAGCTAATGTATAAATCACACATGCAGCAAACTTGGAATATATCTTTTTAGCATAGCTCTATCAGTCTCCTTTTTGAAGGAGCAGAGATATCCCTAGGTTTGTCTATGTACCCCAAGCATGTAGCAAGCATTGAATAAATACTTGTATAATTAGTGTTCCTTTTATAGTTTCAAAACAGTGACAAAACCATAACAGACAAAATCAAGTGACCAAACATTTTCCTTTTATTTGCAAGGGGGAATTTAGTTCAATATCAAGCATTTATTGAGTGCTTACTCTATGCCAGCCACTGGTGATACAAAGACAAAAAGGAAACAGTTCCTTGCCCTTAAGGATCTTACATTCTAGTCAGGGGAAACAACTTGTGCATAGATAAGTATATGCAACTTCTGTAAAGAATGAATAGAAACTAATTTAAAAGGAAGAAAAGGTGCCTGCGATTCTAAGAGGTAGTGATAAGGAAGGAAACATTCCATATGTGGGGGATAACCTGGGCAGAGGCATGGAGGTAGGAACTTCAGTGTCCTGAAGTAAGAGGGAGTATCAGAATAGCAGACAGGCTAAATGAGGAGATAACATGAAATAACTCAACAGCTCTTTTGTATGAAGAATAGAGAGTTGCTAGAATTGCTCAGCTCTTAATATTCATGTATAAATAGTGAACTGCATCACGAAGCTGGAAGAGACAGGATATATGTGAACATAATATTAAAATTCAAGGCAGCATTATTATTCTGGCTATTATTATTGTAAATCATATTTTAGAGTATTTGTTGGTTTGTATTATTAGCCCAGATAATCTAGATTTGGCAGGATAGAATTAATAAACTTGTTGGTTGATTTTCCCTAGTATATCTGAATATTACCTCAGTTATTATGCCCTGAAGCTATAGTAACTATTATCTCTCCAGTGAGGTTAGCACCTCCATTCTCCATTTCTCTTTGTTTTCCATTATTCAACCGAGTTTCTGCATTTCCTGTACAGGAGCCTTCTAACTTTGCAGAAGCTGTTGATTGATTTTTATTGAGTGCTGGAGAGGAGGAGAAGGGAAGGCCTGGTTCATGCCCCTTCAGGAGCTTAGCCTGTAATCAGAGTTCACACCAACAGGGCAAAGGACCTGTGGCCATCTTTTCCTCTCTCCCTGGTGACTGAACTGGCCACAATAACACCTGCTCTTCTTTCTGTACCTCTTGCAGATCCAATCTGTGTGATTTATCCACTTCCCTTGGCTGAGTTTCTTCCTTTGCATATTTGGCCTCTCCATTAGTAAATTTCCTTTATGCCGCTTAATTCCCCTAAATGACTATTTGAAAAAAAATTATTTTTTTTACAAATTGACTTACTTTTTAAAGTATTTCTATATGCTAACATTTATTTGACCTTTTCATTATTTTTCTGTTCTTACCATGATGTTTTTGTTTGACCACCTACAGCTGAGTATCAACTACAGAATATGTTAAGCCAACTTTTAGGTCTTCGTCACAGAACATTACAATGTCTTTTATGTCTTCAGTATTTATAGTTATTGTGTAACTTTACTCAGGTCCAGTGTATCCATCAAGTTGTCTGTAACATGGATGTTTCAGTGTACATTCCCTGCCACCAACAGTGCTCCAGATATAAGGTGACTGAGAGCGAGAACTATTATTATATTCCTGGAACCTAGCACAGTGCCAGGCATAGTGTATGCTTTTAACAAATGCTTATTCAATTCATTAATTTTTCTTTCATAATTTGAAAGCAGCCATAATGGATTTTCTTAGTCAGTTGGCCAAACCTTGCTCTTATATGCAATCAGGCATTATTGGCCTTCATTTTCTTCATTTTATTGCACATCCTTATCTTGTTGATGTTTGTAATTGGAGGGCAAGAAGAGCTTTTCATTTTCTAGATGGCTCTCTCTTCTAACTTCCTATCTGTTTGTGTATCTTCTGAATCTATGTTTAAACATGAGAAGGGGGGGGAAGTATTTGAGCAAGCTTGCTAACTGGAGTGATTGCCAAATGTTTGAGGAGGAAGTGAATATAAAGAGGTCACAGCTCGTCATAAATCCATCCTGATGCCTGATGTCAGCTGCAGCCAGTCCCCTATCAGAAAGGGGAAATCTCTTGAGTGTCATGGATTAGCAAAAACTTCTTCTCATTTACCTTGCACTGAAAATACAATTAATAGCGTGTATGGGGAGAAGAAAGATAATGAAAACACAAGTCCCTGAAAAGCATATCCTATCCAGGTCATGAAATACAAGCTCATGCGTTCAAGTTTAGAATACTTATAGAGGAGATGTGTAAAAACCAGAAATGGCCTCCCTTTGAAATGATCAGAAAGATGTGATTGTTGTCTCAAAGCCAGGTAGAAATAATGCTTTCTGGCTGCTGACTTAGGTCAAGAGAACTGCAGAATTATAAACAAAAGGCTCCAGGAAAGGCCCCTCTGTCCAGGAAAAAGAAGTTTAGCAGGGAGCTTTGATGTCATTACTGCTGCTCACAATGCTAATGCAGATTGCTTTCAGTAGTCCGAGGAGATAGTATTCCCATTGATAGGAGCTGAAGCCACAAGATCAGGTATCGTCATGATACTATCATTCATTAGTCTAAGAAATATATTTAGAGTCAGCAGCATAGATACCTGAAGGTAGTGTCAGAGTGTGTCCGTCCCCCTCTCCTCCAACATTGACACCTCACTGATGATAGAACACACAATTATTTGAAAGAAACCAGATATTAATGAAAGTTAGGACAAGGATACCCATCAGTTTTACCATTGCTGTCATTTTCTTCCTCATCATTCTTGTTTCTTTTCCCTGCTGTGTAATCTTCAGCAAACAACCTAGATATAAAATATACCTTCCAAGATGGTAGTTAAACCTCAAAGACCTCAAGTTCTTTGGTATTTTTACAGTATTTGTGGTATTTTCCTTTTCTTTTATTCTGGGCACAAGAAAGGACAGATTGCTATGAGGAAAAACTGAACAAAGACAATGAATTTTTAAAGAGATTTTAAGGAAGATAAAGGAGTATTGCTCATGGCAACAAAATAGAGAGAATATTATGGAAGAAGAGGAAGAGGCAGATGAAGGATGGACAGGATTTAGGACTTATTAAACAAGAACAATCATTGGAGTGCTGTGACTGTAGGGGTAATGTGGGAGGGGAGAAAGAATTCTAATCAAAGGATTGCCTTTTCTTAGATTTTCCTTTCTAGGTTGTGCACTTCTAACCAGACACCCCCAAACACTAGCCTAAAGTGTCAGTAGGAATTAGGAATGTTATGGCAAGGAAGGGAAGGCTCTGAACTGCATGTTAGGTAGGACCTGGGTTGGAATCCTGCCTATAATACTGCAACTTAAAAAAACCCCCTCTAAAATCTCTTTTCTTATTTACAAGATGGGAGTAATCATGCCAAGAGGCTATATACAAAGTGGTTATGGGGGCCAAGTAAGATCAAAGAAACATAGCTTTAGCTTTGGAAAGGATCACAGAGGCATCTATTCCAATATCCTTACTGGATGAGGGAACTTGGGACTGTTCCTAGCACACCCAGGATAGCCTGCTAGCATAGGTTCTTTGATCTAGTTTTCTAGGAAAGACTGCTCAAAAAGGGCTGCTTTTAATTGCATTCACTAGTTCAGGGGAAAGGTCAGCATCCTGAATGTCAGAGAAAATACAAGCAGACAATATTACCATAAAGACCAACAGACAGGGCTCTGACTACCTGAATCAAAGCAGTATTGCTGTACACTTTACATATGCCACTGGATCAAGAGAGCCTTTACATCTGAGCAGCCAGGGATCTGAACATAGAGGTACCGTGAGTCTCAACCTCATCATATGGAAATCGTATGGTCCTTCTCATAAACAAACTCCCAAAGCAAAATTCCAACTCAGAGACTCAGGGCATAATCAATTTAGTACCAAACATTGTGGAAGCATTCCTACAAGGAAGCATCCTTCTCAGCAAGCTCCTCCTTAGGAAAGTCCCTCCTCCACCAGGCTCTGTGTGAGGCCTATTAATGGGCAAGAAAGATCTTATTATTCCATTAACGTTACAGGGACCAGAGAAGTAGAGTGAGCTCCCCAAGTGGCGGCGCAGGTAGTAGTAAGAGGCAAAGCCATGATTTGAGCCTTAATCCTCTTGAGTCCAAATCTATCTCTTTCCACTGAATAAGATCAGGTATGTAAAACATTTTGTCAACATAAAAGCATTGTATAAACACAAAGCATCATGGCACTTGTTGGGCATAAATCACATGCATCATGCTGTCCCAGGAGCTATGGGGAATGTCTTCCCTCAAAGACCTTGATATCCAAAGAGTGAGGAGGAACATACATGCATGAAATAACAAGACACCTTTTAAAGAGCTACACAGGGAGCAAATGTGGAACGGAAATTGGAGAGCTGTAACAAGGAAGGTTGGAGAAAGGATGTTTTAAATCAACCTTTTCTGTAACCCCTCCCATGAGATAGTTTGTAACCCTGTAAAACACCGAGAAATTTCCAAGGAACAGCACTGATAGATTTGGGAGCCAACCCTGAGGAATGTAAATTTAATTTATAGTTATGTTTTCTATATACACATCACAAAATCCTTCATCTTCTTTACAAAATTTGTAGGATCAGTCGATGATAACAATGATACCTAACATTTATATAGTGCCTACTATGTGCTAAATGCTTTAGATCTATTCTTATTTTATCTTCACCATACCCCTTGGAGCTAGATTTTTTAAATTAATGTATTATTTTTATTTGTATTGTTAATACAAATTAATACAAAAATAATGTATTATTTTTATTGATATATTAAGGACCTCAGTATGGAACTAGACACAAAGAAGTATAAGATGAGATCCTCACTGTCAATAAACTTATATTCTGGCTGTTGAGACAGAATCCAAGCACATAAAAGCTAATTAATATGCCTGAAAATAACGAATGCTTAATGAGCAATATACGCAATTAGTATATAGAATGGTAGATTGAGAATATGAAGAGTCCTTGGAGATCATCTAATCCAACCCCCCCTTTTTTTATAGCTGAAGAGCCTGAGTTTCACCAAGATCAAGTGTTCACGGTCAAATATAGCAATTTACGAAACTAGGTTTTAAGCCCTGGCTCTCTGATTCCAGACCAAACTCTCCTTCAGCCATACTGTTTCTTCTACTTGAGATTGTCTAAATCAATGATGTGGTCTGGGAATGACCAGTTAGACTGGAAAGTGAGAGAATGTCTCTTAAAAGAGCTTTGAGGAGTGGAATAAAAGGACTTGTGGGGAGTTTTCCAGATATGAGGGAGAGTGTAACACCATTAAAGGAATTGGGAATGAGTAAAAAGAATATTCTGGCTATTCCAAAACCTTACAGGAAAACCACCTGCATGTGACTAGGTTATTTGAAATAGCATTTCATGACATTAGAATAAAGAATTTACAATATATACTCTTAATAGTAGGGAGCCATTGAAGTTTTTTAAGTAAGAGAGTGATATAATAACACCAAGATTTAATTAAGATTAAAGTGGTACTGTGCATGATGTGTTGAAATGAGGAAATATGGAAGCTAAAAGATCAGTTACTTGGCCATTTACATTTGTTCAAGTGCACAGCGATAAGGGAGAGGACTAAGATGATGCCAGTGGAGATGGAAAAACAAGGTAAGTCTGAGGGAAATTGTGAAGGAAAAGTCAAAATGTCTTAGTATGGGAGACCAAAATTAATCTGTAATTTTAAGTTAAGACCATACAGAGAATAGTGGGACATTTTGACAAATCAAAAGGCAAGAGGGACAACTGATTTTAGAAGAAAGTAGTGAGTTTAATTTTAGACTTTTTGAGTTTTAAGTAGTGGGAAGGAGTATCTAGTTGAAAAAATCTTGGAGAGAGGAGGGGAGAGAGACAGAGAGGGGGTAGGAAAGAGAGAGAGAGAGAGAGAGGGAAAGAGGGAGAAGGAGAAGGGGGGAGGGAGAGAGGGAGAGAGAGAGAGGAGAGACAGAGAGAGAGAGGAGAGACAGAGAGAGAGAGGAGAGACAGAGAGAGAGAGAGAGAGGGAAAGAGAGAGAGAGAGAGAGAGAGAGAGAGAGAGAGAGAGAGAGAGATTGGAAGACTGAACACCAAATCTTAGGGAAGAGGTAAAATGGCCCTGTATGTCCTATTAAAATGAGTACTGAATTACTGAATTTGAAGTTTCAGAAGCTAGAGGATATGATTCAAATCCTGTCCTATCTCTTACTATGTGATTTTGTATAAGCCACTTCACCTCTCTCTAGTTCTCAGGTTCCTCATCTTTGAGAGGAGGGGATTTAGACTAACATATAAGACCTCTTCCAGTTGTGATTTTATAAAACTATAATGCTACTCATCTTTGCTACCAGTTGTATGGGAGGCTTCTATATGAGGATAGTGGTAGACAGTGAGAAACTCTTTGTAGTTTAGGCTACATTTATTCATTGGGTGATATAGTAGATGGCAGTAGCTGTGTGATTCTGGACAAGTCACCTCACCTCTGTTTGCCTCAGTTTCCTCATATGTAAAATAAGCTGGAGAACGAAATGGCAGGCCACTCCAAGATCTTTGCCAAGAAAATCCCAAATGGGGTCTTAAAGAGTCACATACTATTGAACAACAACAAAATCTGTAGATTTCATAAAATGGTCAGAGAAGAAGTTAAGAATTTTACCTGTTTTTTAAATAAGCAATGATTTTAGTTCATATAAAAGTTTAGAAAGTTACATAACATTTACTTTGTGCAAAATCAGAAAGCTTACTCTGAAATTTCAGAAAATACTGCATTTTCTCTTCTTCAGCTGGCTTCACTACCAACATTGTTATTAAATGGTGTTACCTAATAAGGGAGCTGTCTTTCACTAGCCAAGTTGAGGTTATTCATACAAATGTACCACCTTTTTCCTTTTCTAATATGTGTTAGATCTCAGAAATGTCTGCTTCTGGAAATGTTTTAGTCCCTCTTTCCTTCCAGCACTTTAGTAGCTTCTGTTTGTCAGGATTGTATTCTACTGGCATTATTTTTCATTATGCTGTTTCCATTATGTTCCTTCCCACACTAATGGGCTTCCTTGCACTATTTATACTGTTCTTCATTTATTTCATCAATTACTAGTACAGCTTAATTTCTTGTTTCATATTCAAAAGCAGCTTACTTTCTGCTTTCTGGCTTATGTCCTACTTCCCATAATTGCAGGATGGCATCTGTGAATTCCCAGCTCTTCCAAAGGGTGAACTAAAATTCATGTTATCTGTTGAACTACTGAAAAAGCTACAGTCCAGGGTGTCCCACATGTCTCTGTGCAGCTTAAAACTGCAAGATGTTTAGGATGCCCTGTATCTCTTCCTCTATACCAGATTTTATTTACTTAGGAACTGGAGACTGTAGAAAGGTCCCTGACCCAGTTATAGAATTTCACACTAAAATACTTTGAATTGCTACTTCTCCATTGCCTCATTATATGTAGGATTCTTATTCATTTGGACAGATTACTATAGTATGTTTCATCTAGACTCATTCTAGTGGCAGACATACTAGAAATGAATTATAGGAACATTACTTCATTTTACTGAGCCTTGACTCAGACGATAACTGAGTCCCCCCATTTTCTAACACAGAAAGTCAGAACAAAGATTTCTTGGTTGCAAGCTGGAAAATGTATCTCTCTATAAGTTTAGATTTTCAATGTATCAGAATATTCCCATTATTATAATACCAGATGTGAATATAGATATTTTGTTTACCAGCACCTTGAAACTGTCTAATCTAAATGAAATGGTGGGATTTTTTTCATTTTACCTTTGAAATTCTTATCTTTTATTTTACCTTTTTATTCTTTTCTTAAAATTGTGCCTGTTTATTTTACCTTTGAAATTACCCTTTCAGCTTACTTGTAAAAAGTCAATGAAAGTATGCATTTTTTTTAAATGTTAAACATTAGAGACAGCTCAAAGATACCTTTTATGGCAGGATGTTTATTAAAACCTATAGATTTCTTCTGTTCAGAAGCACCAGTTACAGGTAACTTTATTTGATTTGAATAACTTACTGTCCCCCATAATGTCCTCCCTGCCCAAAAAATCTGCAGCTGTAATATTGGAATATCTTTTGGAGTCCATCACACTCTTTATCCCAAAGAAACTGAGATATTTCCTTCCTGTCCTGGACGTTTTAAAGTGCTAGTAAATAAATTCATCTAACCTTTGCTGAAAATACAGTCTCAAATTGTCCATCTTTCAGGATTCAGCAGTTTTCTTCTTTTCTATGACTCAAATTGTTTTTGTCCTGGTCATCAGACCTGTGGGTTTATTAGTTATTACCTAAGTGGTTCTCTCCATTCAGGATTAAAGAAGAAAGTTTTGCTTGAGGGAAGGAAGCTATTGTAAAAAATGTCCTTTCTGAGGAGTCAGGAGGGCTTAGGTTCAAGAAGATATCAAATTCCTAAGACAACCCTGTAAATAAGTGTCTCAAAGTCTGTCATCCACTCTGACTGAGATCTCTTTGTGGTATTTGTATGTTTGTTGTCAGCTAATGTACGAGTAGTTCTTCAATAAAGTTAATTCTCAGTTAATTAGCCAGAGCCTTGACACCAAGTCCGATTGCCACTTGGCTAACAGATATTTGATCCTTGTCCTATACAGAATTTGTAGAGACCAAGGGAGTCAAGTTATTGACTGATGGCAAGCAAACCAAATAAATAGAGTATTTTATGTACTTTTAATTCGGGGCCAAGTGGATTTGGATGAAGTGTTTATTTAGTTTGCTGGCTGTTTCAGATGCAGTGGTATATTGATTCCTTTTATTACTAGCAGCCCTTTAACTTGACCTCTTCTAGATCCAGTATTTTAAAAGCCATAAATTTTAACTTTCCTTATGAACAAAGCCTGAAATGCTGTGAAAGCCTTTTTATTAGTCAAGCTTCACCATGGTCTGTGTTCATGTGTTACCCACAGCAACAATATTTAGGACTTCGTCAATGAGAGTGACTGTTGGACTGTTGGGGAGGAGAGAGAGGCAGCTATAAAATGAACTATAAACATTTCAAGGGGGCAGAAGTTGATGGCCAGAGAGAGTAGACAGGTGTAGGAAGGAAGGAAGAAAGAACCCCCCACTCCAAAACCAGGGTCTTGGTTAATCATATGAAACAAGTCTTGGTTTTAGCGTGTCGGTTATATTTATGAGCTTAAAAAATCTAACCACCAGCTGGAATGTTGTTTTCATCAGTTTTCTTATGAACATTTATCAGGCATGTATAGAAATATAAAACATACTACAGAAAGGTCAGATTCATTTCTTCAACTTATATTTGAGAAATAGTTAACTAACTAACTAAATAAAGTCAATAGGTGATTGTCTAAGTCAATGTGACTATAGGGATCCTTGCTATAAGTGTCAGAGAAGGTACCAACCTACACTGGTAGCTTTCTCACGTGGAAGTTGGCTTATACCATTGAATATCATGAATCAGTTCCTATTCCTCTATGTCTATCTAATAGTACCTTTGGGTTTACAACATGCTGGTTTTTTTCGATACCCTTGTAAGGAAGGTACTGCAAATATTATTATCCCCATTCTATAGATAAAAAAGCCAGCCATCTGCAAGGCTTAGTGATCTTGCCTACTCTGGAAGGAGTATTCTAAGGTTCACTGATGGATGAACCTGAACTTAAATCCAGGTCTTTTGACCCCGATGCCAGTGTTTTGTTTTTTTTTTCTACTGTGCTGCACTTGATGGCTCGTGTATTAACACATAGATATTATCATCCATATCTCAGATTCAAATAAAGATGTAGATGGTATGGATGTGCATAGACACAAACACAGATGTCTGTGTGTGTATATGTATATATACACACATATACATAAATGTGAAATATGTGTATACTTGCGTATTTATACATATATGTTTGTATAGCATTTATATGGGGCAGACCGTGTGCATGAGCTGTACTAAGCACTTTACAATTATTTTCTCATTTGATCCTTACTATGACTCTGGAAGGTGGGTACTATTGTTACCCCCAGTTTTCAGATAAGGAAACTGAGGCAGACTAAAGGCTACACAGCAAGTAAGTGTCTGTAGCCAGATTTGAACTCAGGAAAATGAGTCTTCCTGACTTCAGGTCCAGTGCTTTATACACTGCACCACGTGGATGTTGTTTGTGTGTAGTGTGTGTGTGTGAAATACTCATGTATGCATGTAGATATACACATACTATAGAAGTTGTACTATGGTGGTTGTGGCCTCACTGGTTTTTCCCTTTTCTATCTCAGTAACATTGGTCTTTTTCTTTTCAGAAATTTTCCTATCAGTTTTTCTAATTAGCTGAGATGTTTGTTTAAACAAATGTTCCTTCTACAACCTCTAGACCCCTCTTATTTGATCATGCTGCGAAACTGTAATGCTGAATTAGTGGGGTTATATAAGCAAAGAATTATCACTTCACCATAGGAGAAAAATCTGGGCTCTGCAAAAGAGAAACTCATATTGAAATAATTTAAATAAAAATGCCTACAACATAAGTGCAATAATGGAATAAAAAGAATTTTGATGCTTATCTTTGCTTTAACTTTTTTCTGATTAAGCTGAAAGTATAATTTCAAAAGTAAAATAACCCATGAAATTAATTTCTCAACATTTCATTTAGGTGAAATAGGAACCTCTCTTTTTCCTCCTCACAGCTTCAGAATCTCAGGAATCAGAAGGTGGTGAATACAGAATAGAATACTTGGCTTTCACAAAATCATAGAATTTTAGAGCTAGCTCAATGGAATCTGCAAGGTTATCTCATCCTACTTTATCATTTTCTCTAGGGCCTCAGTTTCCCAAACTCAACTTAAAACAACAACAATAACAACAGACTTCTTGGGATAAAGATCCCTAGTTATTCTTCAGCCTCAGTTCAGTTGCCTCCATAAAAAGGTCTTTCCTATTTCCCTTGGTTGTCAGTGTCTCCCTTCCCATAGCTACCCCATGATCCCTCCCTCCCCGCCCACAAAAAAAACCCTTCTATTTATTTTGAATTTACTTATCTATATACTTTTTTTTTTTTTACCCATTAGTAGAACATAAGCTTTTTGAGGTTAAGGACTGTTTCCTTTTTATTTCCTGCCCCCATTACCTATACTTAACACTTAGTAGATGCTTGTTTGTAAATTGAATTGAATTAAGATTTGATCTTTAAGAGGGATCAGTCCAAAATGACATAAATATCAAACTTGCTATGTTTCTACTTCCTGTGTACTTTCCTCTTTTTTGTACATATTGTCCTGAAGACATACAGTATAAGGCATTTCCACTTTAGATGTCCAGGTATTCTTAGTTAAATAAATTCATGGTGTGAATTAAATAAAGAGCCCTTGACTCTTCTTTGTAATACAACACCAGTGGTCCTTGTTAAGTTCAAGGTGCCCTTTTCTCTAAATTTCTAATTTCTCGATCCAATTGTTCCAAATGGGAAAGAAGTTTTGTCCTTTCAAGAAGACAAAATAGACTAGGATCAAAGGGCACTGGAATTCTCCTTGTCCAGTAACCCTACAGACCCCACACCCCAACATACACACACACTTTGACCTTGGAAAATGACCAAACGTACTTGGGAATAGGGAGTAGTTAGCCTTAACTCACATCCCCAAATTGACCCAGGTCAACTTTTATTCTTCCAATGAAGACTAAACTCAACATTTTGAAGACTTTGTTGACTCAGAAACTGAAGTAGGACACCAACAAAATATTTTCAGTGGATGTTTTGGTTTTTTCCCCCATATTCTTGTGTGAACTATTATTGGCAAGATTTGTAACTGATCCACAGAGCTTCAGCTGTCGCTGAATTCCAACTGTTAATTAATAGAAAAACATTCCAGTTCTTCTCCTTGTACAATAGCCAACTACCAACAGGCTCTTCCAGCAAATGCTGTTTCTTCCCTGGAGTCCTAATGTCTCTGAATCCAGAGGTAGAGGGTGGGTGATAATTTTGATGGAATGCTCTGGGATTAAAGTGAGAAAGAAGTAAAGAAACAGTAGTTACCTTAGGAAAGTTGCTCAAATTCCTAGAAAAACTTTCACTTGGTCTGGCTGTCATGGTGTGAATTAAAAGGTTATGTTAGAGGTTAAACTAGGCAATTAAGTCAAGAAAGCAGATTATTCTAATGCCTGACATAACTGTGTAAAAGAAGCAGGATTAGCAGTACTTAGTGGAATATAAATCTCACAAAGTGAATAGAAAAAAAAATTATTTCATCAAGTGCTCCACGTGGAAGAAAACTGCGCCAACTTGCACCTTTAATTTTTCCACCTTAATTCTGTTACTGTATGAAACTCATTACCATTTTTCTAGCTATGCACACAGTGACTGATGCTTAGTGACAAGTTGTTTTTGTTTTTCTGTTTATAAAGCATATTCCCTCCCTCCCTAAATAATTATCTGTGAATTAACCTTTTCTCTAACTGAAATATTTGCCAGTGATAGAACACAAAAAATGGAAATGCTCAACTAATTTAGGTACTTTGGGTGGGAGATAAATTCTTTCAGGTCATGATGGTATCGTTGATTAAATTACTAGGGCCAGTTCACTAAATGGGGCCCTAATGACCTAAGAGAGTTAATGCCCTATTGAAAATGTCTACCTTAGACCCAGCTTTATTCACTTGGGAGTCTCCAATCTGTTAATGACAGTATTAATAACAATAGAAAATAACCCTTTTTTGCTATAGTTATTCTGAAAATTACATTAGAATCCTAATTTTTTTTCTATAACTGCGGGTGGAAACTGATGTTCTTTCCAGTCAAAATTCCAACTGTTGTAACTATTTTTTTTAAATCACATACAATCTACTGAATAATGAATGAGGCAAAAGTCTCTAACTGGTCTTTTAAATCATCACAAAGTAATTTCATTTTCTTCATGGAAAAATCTAGTTAACAGTAGGCTAGTCAGAAAATGGGAAAGGAAAGAATAATTTAACAATGGCTAGAAAGTTGTCTTCCATAACTTCTTTTCCCAGTTACTTTTTAAATAAGAATAGTATTGTCATCTTGGGGTTGGGGAGGGGCAGGATTGGACACCTAAATGAAATGCTCCTTTATTTTTTGTAAAAATAACTTTTGCATATATTTATTGTCATCGTGATCACTCATTGTACCTCTGATGGTAGAGGGGAAATGGTATCGTAATTTTTTCTTTATGAAACTGATGCTTAAATAGTTCTATTCTCTTAGGTTTTTAAGTTTTATTTGCTAAACCATAAAAATTAAATCCAGCAAGTTATTATGGTTCAACCATTTTCCCCTTCCCCTATATTGTTTGTTCACCAGGAATAAACAAGTACTTTAGCTACACACTAATTTAAATTGAGTGACAAGTAACCCCTGTTTTCAATGGCCATCCTTTCCTGTTTGCTTAATAAAGCCTAATCTCCTCGGGGAGATACTGGTATTCATAGTCTTCTGTCTATCTTTCTAACCTTATTTCTGACTAATCTTTTATATGTAACTCTTCTATTTCAAACATCTGATCCATTCATATTTCCCAAAACATGTCTTCTGTATTCTCACTTCTATGAAATTACTCATAGCTTTCACCCAGAATGGACTTACTCTCTTCTTTTTGTCCCCCAATTATACATTCTCACTTTCATGCCTTTGCTCAGAAAAATATTCCCCCTCCTAGGACATCATTCATTCTTCTTTCTGCCCATTTAATTCCTATCTCTTTTTCTTCACCCAAGTCAATCCCACTTTCTCTGTGACATATTGCTTATTCTCCAGCCTAATTTAACTCTTTCCTCCTCTAATCTTGTTTTGTCGGATAAGAAAGCCAAGAGATGGTCAAACCTTTAATATAACAATAATTTATTGATGCCAAAGTGCTGTGAGCTAACCCTGCCCTAAAATGAAGTTCAAAGGAATAAATCTACAAACTGTACACCAAGATTCAACCTGGAATTTATACCTAATTCCCCTCTGCTATCTGCTGACATTTTT
The DNA here is from genome assembly GCA_028646575.1 of Pseudocheirus occidentalis. Taxonomy (NCBI): domain Eukaryota; kingdom Metazoa; phylum Chordata; class Mammalia; order Diprotodontia; family Pseudocheiridae; genus Pseudocheirus; species Pseudocheirus occidentalis. The sequence continues at coordinate 142,250,266 of CM053600.1, forward strand.
TAAAAATCCCAAGAATTTAATCCCTTTGTAGGAGGCCAACTCTTTGTTATACTTGTGGCTTTGGAAGTATCAGATTATACCACTATAACCATGGTGTTATACAGCACTGTTATAGTGGCGTACACTGCATGGGGAGCAGGGGGAAGGAAGGGGAGAAAAATCTAAAGCTCAAGTGATTCTGGAAATGAATCTTGTAAACTAAAAGTAAACAAGCAAATCAATAATAAAGAAATTAATTTAAAAAAACAGTGGTGGACTATCAGACATTTTGTGGTAGACCTTTTAAAGTGATAGTAAAAACATCAACTCTTAAGTTCAAGATAACATACTCAGAATAGTCTGTTGTTGTTGAATGTCTCAGAGGATGTGGTTTCATATTTGATCAACTCAGTAATGCCACATCAACAATTCTATACTTGGAAATTATATGTCATAGACCTCAATTATCTTGGTAGGATCCAACCTTAGTTCTACTCTATAGTTCTGAACAAAAGCTTACAGTTATAGTTATTTTTTAAAGTGAAGAGTAGTTTTAGACAGAACTGCATCTTAAGTATACTTTTGTTTTCCTTGCAAATCTTCATTTTAGTCTGGATAGAGATGTTTGAAGCCAAGTCTTGAGAATGAAAAATGTTTCAATGAACTGAAATATGTTGAAGCTTCCTGTTATGATTCACTGGGGCATGGAGATGAGCCAGAGTTTTTAAAGACTCCGCCAGATATACTCAAGCCCTACCACGCTGGAATACTTTTAAGTAAGAACTTAGTAATGGATTGCATTTTAGCCAGCTGAGGACCTAAGTACCTAAGTCCAAACATTCTCATCACCAGATTGCCTGCAAGATGATAATTTGTTTAGCCTCAGAAACTCTAGAAGGCTATAGAGTTTGGAGGCATTGTGATCTATCTGCTTCGGTGAAAAAAGTATCTGAATCACATCATTGAAATTACAGAGCCTTGAAATATTATTTGCAGAGACATGTCCCCACAAGTAATTCATCAGGATTTACTCCTGGTATTGCATCTAGGGTGATATGTTAAATGACAATCAGAATCCTGGCAAACCTTGGCCAAACTCCATCTACAAGCTTTTCATGGCATCCTTTTCCTTTACTGTCCTGTGAACCTGACTTTTTATGGTGCATTAGGGCATTGAAGTACACTGAAGACAGCTCAAATAAGTTTCCTGCCCACAAATTATTTAAACTCAACACAATTAAGAACCCATTAGCAGAAATAATAGGACTTGGAAATCCATGTATTTGAAATAAATAGCTCATCACAGTGATTTTTACAGCAGAATTTTTTGGTGGATCTAGAAACACTTTGAAACATTTTGAAAAGTAGTCTGCTGGAATCAAGAATGTCATTCCCTTGAATATCTCAGAAGAAATAATCAACATGTATGAATACTTGACCAAGTCTCCCTGGTAACCTCCTATGGAAAAGTATGTGCCTTTAGAAGGTTTTGCCAAGTAATTTTGCATGTAGTACATACTTTCAATCTTTTAAATTTTATAATCAATATTAAACCACAAAAGCCATACCCTCTAGCTGATGCTTTTTATGTGAACAGTTCTGAGATATGCTGCATGTAGTGTGTGGTTAAGATAACAAGATAGCCTTCTGGCAGGGGGAAATGGAAGAAAAAAATCAGGATTTCCCCTATAAATTATATCCTTTATGGATAGATAACTTGTGTTTATGGCTTTCAAATGTCTCAGACAGCTTTTCCATTGACCACCTCTTTGCCATTCAGTGCACCATTGTGGTAACAGCATAACCTGATCATAATGAAAACATGGGCTAGAGAAGTCTGATAAGATCAAAATGTATACAAAGAGGGGCGGTTAGGTGGCGCAGTGAATAGAGCACCGGCCCTGGAGTCAGGAGTACCAGAGTTCAAATCCAGCCTCAGACACTTAACACAAAAAACTAGCCATGTGACCTTGGGCAAGTCACTTAACTCTAACTGCCCTCCAAAAAAAAAGCAAAATAAAATAAAATAAAATAAAAATGTATACAAAGAATAAACCTAATGAAAATACACGTGTTATATATAAGCCCAAGGCAGGCTTATTGTCTGATCTGGTGACCATCTCATGGACACAGAGACTGTCACATTTGTTTTCTGGAAATGAGGATATTAAGGCCTGGTGACTTTTACATTCAGAAGTAGAAGGAAGTCAAAGAACATATTTAGCTTAAGACAGTAGCACTTTTCAGGCATGTAGACAAGTGTCATGAATTTTGAGAAAAATATTCTACATACGTGGTGGCATAGTTAACTGGATAAGATTATCCTCAGTGAAGAGTCCATCAGTAGTTCATTCTCCCAGAAGACAATGGCTATACCAAAGAAATTGTTTCTGGAATTTCTAGACTTCTTCAGTGGAGAGACAAGCTATAATGGATTGTTGTGGGTGAGGAAGAGTGGGAAATAGGGCAAAAGTTATCAGACTTTTCAGTCTTTTCCAACCAGGTCAGACCTTTTGATTTACATACAATTGAGAACAAAATTGGGGTGAAATTGAAAGCAATTTCCACAGCAACTTTTCCATTTAAAGATACAGAGCCCTCTTAATACTTACTGCCCTCCTCCCCTCTGGTGGGGTGTGATAAAAGCTAAGAAACAATGAGTGTCTGGTCAGTTGAGAGTTGAATTGAAACAGTCAAGGGACACATGGAGAAAAGAGAAGAGTTCAAAGAGCAAATGTGATCTTAGCCTAGAGACATACGCCAACTTATGTAATCAACCTAAGAGGAAGAGATTCCTACCCATATTATAATTATTAACTGAAAAAGGTAGGTGGGAAATCTATATACCTTCTTTATTAGATGATGAACAAAGTAGAAAGGTATCCTTGGACACAGCAATTCAGTGCAAAACTACAGATAATACCCAGTGGACTGCTAGAAGAGCTGTAGCTTTCCCTTTACAAGATGTGAGGTTTTCTAACCACAGCATTGCTTCAGATGATAATGGAGCTAAAGTAGCTGATTGACAGAGCTGTAGCCCTCTCCTGAAAGAAGGAGCCTTATAAACCACTGTATGATGTGTGAATCCTGAAAAGAGTATGAAGTGACTCTGGAGATAATCTGGATATCTAAATACCAGCTGTAACAGAGTTAAGACAGGTACCATAGTACCATACTGTTACACCTTATAGAAAACATAAGACAATATAATGCACTTTGGGGAGCAGCTGAGACGTAGTGCCCAGTGGGGAGCAGCAACACTATGAAGTAAGCAAAAGATATCACCAATTCTTTAACTTCAGAACTATGAATTGACCTTTCATTCATATTCTTTTGTCACATGTATTCTCTGAATAGGTACCTTCCACATGGGTACCCTGACCACATATGTATAATCCACATGTTATCCCTTTTCATTTACGCTCCTCTCATTAGAATTCTATGTATTTGTGGGTGAAGGAGACCCAAGTACTATGGAAGGTAATATCATTTTGTCATTACTTTGGTACTATGCACCTGACTGACTAGGCAAAATAAATATATCAACAGAGGCTCCTGAACTTTAAAACAGATACTATTCTTAGAAAGTTATGAGAACCTGAATTAATTTTCTAGGAATCAGTGGGTGTGGGAACCTCACAGGTTCCTTTAGTATCTTTGTCTATTTGTGTATCCTTTTTTCTGCAAATAGCTTGCTTCCTGATTAGTCACTTGAGAAGCACAATTCTAGCATCCTAGGGTGAAGGATTATAGTATGTATGGTGTATTTATTGTTGCTATCACAGGGAGGAAAGGAAGGTAGTTGATCTCTCAGAAGAGAAAGGTAGCACATAGTACAGACTATTCTGATGAGGGACCAGTCTGTTTTCTACTTTGAGGTTACCACTGGGTAGTATATAAAAGCAAGCTGATTCAGAACTTTTGGCCAATGTTTCAGATTTGCCCATTTGACTCCAATGGTAGTACATTAGTGTAGAAGAATGGGAAAGACAAAGAGCCCTGTAAGAACATTATGGAATAGCAGTATGGTTTCAGGAGTCATGGCCATCATTATATTTCACTGTATTGTATGTGTCCTTGGGGACATCTTGTACACCAGGTCGTGCTGCAGGCTACCAGGAATACCTAAGGACTGGAAAGTGATAAATCTTTGTCACAAACTCTACAATGACTACATCATTGACAAGACTTGTGACTTCTCTCTTGGGTGTTCCTATGTCAGAGGTCAAAAAGACTGGCAGTCAAAGGTTGCAGGATGCTGACAACTAGGACATACTACCATAGATTCAAAAATCGGTTATAGATAGACGTTGTAGTAAGTGTCCTCTTGATGGGGAGTCCAGCATCAGCATCACCCAACATCTTCCTCCATTCTATTCATCCAGTGGAGTAGTTCAGTAATGCTCATTGTCTTTTACACAACATAAACATGGTCGATATTTAGTAACTCCAGCAAGACTTGAAGCTTTTACTTTCGGACTGATTAGGCACATCATCCATTATGCTTATCTTAGTTTATTGTTTTGTTTTACTGATGATTCATTTATTAGTTGTATATTGTCTTCCTTGATTAATAATCAGAATAATGACAGCTAATATTTATGTAAGATTGTTAAGTTTTTTTAAGTGCCTACTTACACTGTATCATTGGATTCTCCCAAGAACCCTGTGGGGTAGGGGTCTCACAGAGAAGAGAATTGAGACTCAGAGAGGTTAAATGACTTACCCAGAGGTTCTCAGCTAGGAGCCGTAGTGAAAATCAGGGCTTTCTAATTCTAAATCTAGTGCTCAGGCCACTATCCCACCTAGCTCATTAGAGTGTAAGCTGCTTGAAGACAGAGAATGCCATTTATAGATCATCCCCTATAGCAGTAAGTACAGTTCCTGGTGCATATTAGGTGCTCGATAAGTATTTGTTGGTTGATTAATTGGTCCCTATACCTATTGGGGGTGTAGAGACTGCATGTTTTTTGTATTTGACAACCTGAATCGAGACCATTCTTTTAACAGTCAAGGCTTTAATTCACTTTGCCATTTTGCTCACAATTTACATGTATCCCACCAAAGAAAACTTCCTAATTAAACAATAGATCTGGAAACTTTGCTGGAACATTATAACTGACACAAATATGCTGATGAGATACTGATCCTTTTTAAAGAAACGAATGCTTGTGTCTTTATTTTTTCCCCCAAATTCAGTTCCACTTTTGCTTAGTCATGGGATTAGTAGGGGAGGAATGTACCCATAAAATTGATGTCAGGTTCATTGGGGTGGCTCTAAATTCTAGAAGGGCATATTTAATTAGTGCAGCTGTAGACAGATTAGATGAACCCCTGGTCAGCTAAAGCAAGGATTGATTTTTTTCTTCCCTCTTTTGAGAAGTCTTTTTTTTTTCCTAAAGCTCATAACAATTAGTACTATGTCTATAGCAGTTAGTAATGATTTGGAGGATAACCCACTCACACTTTTAATGAGTTGTGTCTAGCAGAAGAGTCAAGAGTCTGCACTGAGTGGATCTATTTAATGAAACTTCTTAGTCTGTCTTATAAAAGTTACACCACTTATAAAGCCTCCCAAAGAATACACAGCTCTGTAAAAGAATTGGCAGCTCACCACCTTTCTCAATGCAGTAGTCAGCTCGTAAGTGTGGTAGCTTCAACTAGGCATTGAAAGAAGAGGATTCTTTCCCAATACTAATGTATCAACACTGGCTACAAGGTGATTTTTGTCCCAGTGTTAGAGAAATGATGGTCACCAGAGACAGTGGCCAGAAAGGGGTGTTGTTAAGTGATTTTAGATTTTGAATGTGTCAAAGAATACCATAGGTTAGGACAGTAAAAAGCTTTGAAGTTTTGGGGACATGGTGACCCTCAGGGGAAGGGTCAGAGAGTCACTGACAACAATCATAATAAGATAAGAATAGTTAAGTCTGAGACTGAAATCCAGATTTTTTCTTTTAATATCAATTTATTATATTTCCTAGTACAATTCACTGTCTCCTACAAAGTAGGATTTCTGTAATATTGAGGTTTTGATGTAAGAGAAACCAAGAAAGATCTGTGCCTAAATTCACCCATGAGCTCTTAGAGATGGAATATGGCAATATTACATACAGTGTGCCCTGGAGAGCCCCTAAAACCCAGTCTAAACTAGCTATGAGGCAAATTGAACTTGGGCCTTGAATTTAGTAATAGAGGAGCTACCTCATTATGATCCCTGTGGCACAGAGCCTGCATTGTCAGACTGCATTGTAGTGAAACTCCAGTGTATTAATAAGCTTAACAGCAGCATTAAGTAGGACCACCTTTTGATATTTACCACCTAATTTGTTGTATATTTCCTTGGAGTTCTTGTTGTTGTTGTTGTTTCATTAGCTTTAAGTCAATGATTGTATTACAAAATATATAATAAAGTGTGCTTGGGCAAATGACTGTGTTTGAAGACCACTTGCCAAGAGTCCGTAACTTTTTAGCACCATTTAAAAATTTTCTCTAGGAAGAATGTATTTTGATATTATTTCAAGACTACCTGCTTATTTTTCTTCAAATACTACTTAATGATATGATGGAAGCATTATAAAGATCACAAGCACATTAGGTGGTAAAATAGCCTTTTGAAGGAGGCTAAGTTCCAAATATTTGGGGTCAAAAGAGCTCCCCTAGGCAGCTGTCTCACTTATGTTTAAAGACCTGGCCATTTCCTTTGGTCTGTGTTACTATTGGACTTGTCATTCCATTCCACTTTATTCAACAAATACTTTTTAAGTGACTGCAGTGTCCACACCCCTGCACCGTGGCACCCTAGGCACCGTGGAAGGTCGTGGGAGCACAAACAAACACAAAAATGAAAATGATTCAGGCCTTCCCAAGATTTGACATATTTGGGGTTTATTTTATTAACAGCTTACAAAAATCTCATAAATGTGCCTTTAGGATGTGAAATGTTGATCTGAATGATTATTTCAAGAATTCAGACATCCAAAGTTTTTATCAGCATAGGAGGTCATCACTGCTAACCTAGAATGCTACTTCACTATGCCTTTGTAGATGACCTATATTCATTGTTAGAGTTGAAAAATTGATCTTGCTGCAGCCATCCTGGTGATGAGTCTTTCCAAATTTACATTGACCTTGAAGACAATATCCATACAGCATAGCACCAGACCAGTACTCAAAGCTGTCCAGTTCAACATGCATGTATTAATCACTTACTATATGGAAGATGCAATGTTAGGGATACAAATTCCAAGGCAGTAGAGATACAATGACCAAAAAACCCCAAACCCAACCCTGGGAAATATGCCCTGAAAGTGTTGTAATAAACAATAAAAACACCAGCCCAGAGGCTCAAACACCTTTCTTTTATATACCACTCTTTGGTGGCCTCAAAGTAGGAAGCAATCTGGTCCCTCATCAGAATTGTCTGTAGTATCTACCACCTTCTCTTCTGAGAGATCAGCTAACCCTTTCTTCCCCATGATAATAACAATAAATATGCTATCCATACTATGACCTACTCAAAAATTCTCATTTTAACACAGTATGTAAGTGAAAAAAAGGAGAACTGGAAGAACCTAATGCTTCTGCAATAAGGGAATGGTTAGAAAAAATTGTAGTACATTAATATAACTGAATTCTTTAATGATTAACTGACAAGCCTGAGGGATACAAAAAATTTTAGAACCTCAATGAAATAATGCAAAGTGGAAAAAAAGGAATTAGAAAAAGCACTCCTTTATTCACTATGACCACATAATATTAAAAGTGCGTGAGAATGAACGGAAGAACAAAGAATGCTAATGGGGACTTAAAGGGAGTAACTGAATGTGGTTCCTCATGCATTGAAATTAATTAATTTAAATGTAAATATTTACCAAGCAAGTTTAGTTGGCTGTCTTGGTATGCAATATAGTTTTTAATAAAGCATTTTATATAGATAGGCAGGTTTTTCTTTGGGATCTTTTTAAGCACTATACAGTTTAACAAAAACAAAGTAGCCCAATTTGCTTCTCAAAATACTGGGCCCGGTTCAATGGCCAACTTCAGTATCTACCCAAAGTCTAGATGGACCAATGTGCCAGTTCTGTGGGTTGTCCAGCTAAATGTAGTTCGCAATCTAATCTAAACGGAAGGCAGTATGGTACAATGAGAGGACCTGGGTTCAAATTTGGGCTCAGCTACTTCAGTCACTTAAGCTTTCACAGGATCAGTTTCTTAATCTATGACATGGCAGGACTTGGCTACAAGTCCTCTAAAATCCCATTGAGGTTTAAACCCAGTTGATTGGAAACAGCGAAAACTAGCCTTCTTAGTCCACTCTATCCACTAAGTGACCTTAGAAGTCGTATCACATCTAGTCATCTGGCTTTCAATCCTAGCTGTCTTACCATCTGTCTGCCATATGGGTACCTTTCTAATTCAATACTGTTTTTATGCTATTCTTTGTTTCATGTGTGTTCATTTCATTTCTTCAGTTAGATTGTAAGCCCTTTCAGGGTATAGACCGTGTCTTCTATTTCTCATATGTTTCAAAATGTCTAGAACACAGTTGAACACATGAGGTGCTTAATAATCCCTTTCACTTTTTTATCTTATTTTAAAAATTAAAATCAATTTCAAAATCAAATTTGTACCCCCATTGCTGTGAGAAATCTAAAATTTAGTGTATTGGGGATATATATGTATATATAAACATTGCTAGTGATAAAACTTGACAAGAAAAAGTATTTCCAACCGATTTGCAAAGAACCCTAAAACTGATAGTTTCTGTGATTTCTATGTATAGTTACTTGAATCTAAAAAATAACAAAACGTGAAGTTGAAGAAGTTAATAGTAATTCCTATGTCTTTTAAATACATGTACATGGTAGTTGAAAATAAATCCTCAACATCTAATAGTTATCTTAACATGGGAGCTAGCCAAGAAATTTAACTACATTGACCTTTTTGGTTATGCTAATGATTTTTTGAAGAATTTTACCATTATTGGCTATGTTCAAAAAATCATGATATACTATTTTTAGGACATACTCTGCATGTAAGCCCCACAAAAATGTCGTCCACTCCACAGTCAAAAGCAAAAGGCCAATGTGCTACTCAGGATAGCAATTCAAGGAGTAAACGGAAAAGGGAAAAGATCATTTGAAAAGTCAGTGTTACAAGTGAAAAATCTGTTATCAAGGTACAAGATTTTTAAAGGAGAAGTTGAAAGAGAATAAAAATGTTCTTGACAAACTGTAAAAATAAAACTATTTAAAGCCTTTATAGCAGAGTAGAAATGGCAGAAAAGGTTAATATTACAAAGAGAGAAGTTAAGCGAGAAGAATGAGTTTATAAAAGCAAAGGAAAGAATAGTAGAAAATGAGGGGATAATTAGAGGTAGAACAGGGTGTGATTAGAACCTTGAAGGTGAGGAGAAAGAGCCCACAAAGGACAGGAAGTAGTGGGTTGGCTTCCAGTTTGCATGTTAAACTTCCACAATACCCTTGAGAAACTGGCAAGTGCCGTTATCATTCCCATTTTTGAGATGAAGACATTTGCCCTTTGGGTCAACTGTGGAGTTGAAATTCAAACCATGGAAATTGAACTCAATGCAGAAGGTATTATTTGAGTGAGGGAAATAGAGATAAGAAGGAAGGAAGGAAGGAAGGAAGGAAGGAAGGAAAGAAGCAAGGAAGGAAGGAAGAAAGGAAAGAAAGAAAAAAGGAAGGAAAAAGGGAAAGAATAAAGGCAGTCTAAGTTTTTTGACTTTGGTAGTCACTTTTTAGCATTTTGAGTCCAAAACAATTTATCTGATTTTCTGCCTACACAGCCTTTAGTAGTAAGGCAATAACTTCACATTTTAATTTCTTTATTGACTTTGTTTCTACCTTTCCAATTATAGAGAAACAAACAAAAAATTATGAAAAAAGGCACACTCCTAAGGATAGAACAATTTGAACTTTCTTCATTAGAACCCTTCCATGGAATTGCCTGAAATATTCAAGTGCTAAGGCAAAATTTATCCAGAAAGATGATGATACCGAAAGTAAAGTAGAAGTGTATCCACTGACTCATTAATGTTATCTGAGTCCATTTTCTGATTTGTGAAATGGAGAAAATCATCTCCAGGCTCCTCAGAGGGGAAAAAAAGGACCATAAAAATATTTTAAGCGTTTATAAATCTTATGCACTTCACGTCAGAAAAAGTGAAACAACATGGCGCCAACCATAAGTAGCCAATGTGGCATATTGAAAAAATCTTGGGATTTGGAGTCAGAGGACCCAGTTTCAAAATGCCAGCTCTGTGTGACCTTTGTCAAGTCCCTTCAAGTTTTTAGGCCTGTTTCCTCATCTGTAAAATGAGAAGATTAGATGAGATGAATTCTAAGCTCTTTTCCAGCTCTCAATCCATGATTCTATTTCTTTCTCTGTACTTAACAGATACTTAATAAATATTTGTTGAATTGAATTTTTTTTTCAAACTAAACCTATCAAAATGTTTTTATTTTATTTTTAGGATACACCTAGGACACAAGGGCCAGGGCTCCTGAATTGAATTCTTTAAAACATTTATTAATCTTCACAGTTCTCATTCCTGTTTTTAAGAAGTAGTTGACTCCTCCAGTTCATTGGTAAACTCAACTGAAGTCTACAAGATAAATTTTTCCCTTCAATAATCCTTCCTTCCTAAGAAAGAGAAACAGAAGCAAGAAACACAGGGAGAGAGACATTTTTATCGTTCTATGTCTCTGTCCTTTCTCCCAAAATGTATTTGAATTCCTTCCAAGGAAGCAGTATATTCTGTTGTTGTTCAGTCATTTTTTCAGTTGTGTCCAACTCTTCATGACCACATTTAGGGTTTTCTTGGCAAAGATACTGGAGTGGTTTTGCCATTTCCTTTTCTAGCTCATTTTACAAATGAGGAAACTAGGGCAAATAGGGTTAAGTGACTTGCCCAGGGTCACACAGCTAGTAAGTTTTTGAAGCCAAGGAGATGAGGGAGATGAGTCTTCTTGATTCCAAACCGGACGCTCTGTGCACTATGGCACGACCTCCTGCCCTTAGGGATGTATTCTACTTCTCTGTACCTTCACACGTATCAGTTCTGTCCTCTCAGTTCAGTAGATTATGACTTAGGATCTCAGCAAATGGAAGAAAAGGAAGAGGTTAACATGAAAAATAAAACCCAAGGACAACTTGATATAGAAGATGACTTATTAACAAATTGGCTACAAAGCAGATTTGTGCAAATTAGATCATAATTTTCCTTGACTTTGAATTATACAATTTGAGAAAGATTCCTTTTTTCAAAAACGTTTGACCTCAAAACATTATAAAATCACACTTAAGAATGTATAGTAAGAGGGGCAGCTAGGTGGCGCAGTGAGTAGAGCACCGGCCCTGGAGTCAGGAGTACCTGAGTTCAAATCCGGCCTCAGACACTTAACACAAAAACTAGCCGTGTGACCTTGGGCAAGTCACTTAACCCCAACTGCCCTCCAAAGGGAAAAAAAAAGAAAAAAGAAAAAAAGAATGTATAGTAAGATTCTTAAGATATATTTTAAACTAATAATAAGGGTTTAATAAAGATAATACATGAAAGCCAAAGAGGCTATAAATCTGTGTGTGGGGGTGGTGTTTTTTGATGTAGATGGAAATGTCAGAAATTTTGGTGAAATGATAGGGTATTGGACTAGGTGGGGAGGAGGCCTTTCTACTTTAATAAATTTGGTGATTTTAAAAATCTGTATCAACAGACTTAAATTTTCTAATTAAAAGAACTGGGGGGTGGGGAAGACCTAGGTAGGACCTTGAATAGAGCACCAGTCTTGGAATCAGGAGGACCTGAGTTCAAATGCGACCTCAAACACTTACCACTTACAAGCTGTGTGACTTGGGCAAGTCACTTAACCCCAGTTGCCCACCAAAAAGAAAAAAAAAGGACTAGGAAACTTGTTTTATGATTTTTCTATGGTCTTGTCATTGCTTGCACTGAGGCGGACTCTTTCTAAATGGGCTACCTATTAACCTTTGTTCAGATTTTGATTAGATTATTATTAGGGAATCCTTGGACAGAAATGACTGGTCAGCCCTGACAGTGGGAGCTAGACATTTTTCATGCCCATAGTTATCACTGCACAAACAACTGAACTTTAGGTCAAACAGAAGAAGCCAACCTCAAGGTATAGCCAATGGTAGGGGCTTAATAAAGGCATATTGATTTGACTCAAGCCGCAAAAAAAGGGAGTCATTTGCTCTGGCTACTGTTATTTTTATTTACTGTAAATTAAAAATTGCATTTATTTTTAAGCTAACCACTATATGCATGCCAAATATTGTGTCAGACTTTAAAGGAAATAATAGATCATTAAGTCACGGAGATTGGTCTTTGTGACAAGGGAAAGAACAGTCTTAGGTCCATAGAGAATTTCATAAATCAGAATTTTAAGGTAAAATATGTTAGATCTGTTTCTTCACTGACAAATTTAATAAATTCTTCTTTCTTTATGCTGTACATCAAAGGATAAAAGTATCAGGAGAATAACCATAATCATGAAAACTAGCATTATTTAGTGCTTGAAGGTTTATAAAGTGCTTTAAAAATATCACCTCATTTTATCCTCATGACAGTCCTGACTGTAAGTACTATTATTGTCATTATTTTACATATGAGGAAACTAAGGCAGAAGTTAAATAACTTGCCCATGGTCATATAGCTATCAAATATCTAAGGCCAGATTTGAACTTGGTTCTTCCTGACTCCAAGTCTTGAAAGAGCTTGTATTTATTTATTTTTAGTTTTTTGTGGGTTTTTTTCTTTTTCTTTTTGAAGGGGGCAGATAGGGCAGTTGGGGTTAAGTAACTTGCCCAGGGTCACACAGCTCGTTTTGTGTTAAGTGTTGGAGGCCAGATTTGAACTTCCTGACTCTAGGTTTTGGAAGAACATTTATTTATTTATTTGTTTGTTTATCTGTTTATTTATTTATTCATTAATTCATTCATTTATTTGTTTGTTTTTAATGTTTTGTTTCGTTTTATTGAGGTTTTTTTTCTTTTTGGAGGGGGGAAGGTAGCACAGTTGGTGACACAGCTAGTTTTGTATTAAGTACTGGAGGCCAGATTTTAACTTCCTAACTCCAGGTTTTGGAAGAGCTTGTATTCATTTATTTATTTTAGTGTTTTGTTTTGTTTTGTTGAGGTTTTTTTTCTTTTTGGAGGGGGGAAGATAGGGCAGTTGGGGGTAAGTGACTTTCCCAAGGGCACACAGATAGTTTTGTGTTAAGTGTCCGAGGTCAAATTTGAATTCAGGTCCTCTTGACTCCAGGGCTGGTGCTCTATTCACTGTGCCACCTAGCCACCTGAGAGCTTGTATTTAGGGCAATGAATTTATGGCTTAAGAAGTGGGGAGGTGTGGGAATTGGATAAAAGAGTTAAATATTGCATCAAACTTCTAATTTGAGTTGACAAGGAAGATAAGAGAGTTAAAAAATCTAGAACAAAATAGGTAAGAAAGAGAATTGATTCAGATAAGCAGTGGGGTTGGATTCAGGAGATTAGGGTTCTGGTCTTTTTTCTACTTACTTTGCTGCATGATCTCGGGCAAGTATCTGAGTCTCAGTTTCCAAATCTATAAAATGAAATTATGGACTAACTGCTAAAATCTTTGGAGCTTTAGCAGTCTATTAGTCCCTGAGTCTAAGATCAGTATTAAAACTATTGACATGACTTTCAGGAGGTTAAAAGAGACCATTGGAGTTATGTCTGAATTCTTGGGACTGGAGATTTTTAAATTGCCATGAAAGGAGCTTAGGCTCAAATGAGAACAGATAATGTACAGACCAGATTTCATTTTGCCCTCCAATAATGAATAGGAAACAGGGCACTGTAATAAGCTAAGGATGATGATCAATATTTGGAATACTGAGATAGGAAAGGAGGTAATTAGGACCATTATAGACACAGTTAACACAGATAATGTAATTTGGAAAATTATACATTTGGATATTATGGGGATTTTTTTCTGAGCTAATGGATTTGCTATGATATCTATTAAAGCACATAAGACTTTTTGCCTCTAGGGAGTCTAACTAAAAAAAAATCAAATATACAAATTTTTCAGTAAGTATAATCTAAAATGGAAAACCAAAGGGAGAGTTGTTGCTGAAGAAAATACTGTTGTGGCTTCCTGCTTGGCGTTTAAAATAATTTTTCATTCAAAGAGTCTTAAAGCACTCTATCTATTAATTTCACATCACAACTCCCCATGAAACAAGTCAAGCATTTTTATTGTGTTTGCCCAAGTTCATTGCACACAATAAGACAGGCAGAATTGGAAATGAAACCTGGGCATGTTGATTCATTCCCAGCCTTGCACTGCTCCATGCTGTGACCCTCAGAAAGTCATGCAATCTTTTGGACCCTCAGTTTTTTTCTATTGGGCAGAAAGACTGTAATAACACTTTTCTTCCCTAATGTTGAAGGTGTTCTAAAACATAATTATTTTTATCAGGTTTCATGAGATCTTCTGAATGTTATTGAAATGTGTAAATTAATATGTTAATATTAATTTATAAAAATATGTTAATCATGAAGCTATAGCTAAGAGAATGCACTTCCCATGCTTTTGACTAAAGAGCACCTTCCCTAAAATCATTCTTTTTTTTTAATAAGGATGTATTGGTAGCACTTTCATCAATAATGGAAGATCCAATTACTTCTCTTCTGGATTAAGGCATTCTTTTATTGGGAGATTTTAATGCTAGAGTGGGAAGTTCAAACATTGCCGATGAAATCTCAAACTAATTAAATGATTATAGCCTAAGGGGAAGGGCAAGTAAGATGCTGTTATTAATCTTCCTAAGAATAGCCTCCATGTATGGTTGAATAAATGGATATACCCTGATTTTAAAAGTATAAGAAAAGAGTCAAATACATTTCACTTTCACTTTTTATTAAAAGGTAGCACACTCAGTCCTTTCCCACCATTTTGGACAGAGGGTAATTCCATTTAAGAATATCAGAATGGAACAAATAAAATGAATTCTGCCAGGTAAACCCTCTTCCTCGTGTTTTAGGCATGATACAATAGTGTTGTGTTAGATGAATTAAATATTCAACTCTGTGTTGAACATGATAATGAAACCCGTACATGGTTGCCCAGCTCAAGAACTGTGAAGGGTAGGAAATAAATAGTAAGTAGGACTCAAATTTTGTACACAATTGTATGAAAAATGAAAAAGTCTACAGCAGAGGGATAGGAGTGGTATGCCATTAAAGAATGAAATGACTTTATAGAGACTTGCTTGTAGGCCAAAATTGTCTCTGCTCTTCCTTTCTTATCCCTGAACCCAATTTTCAAATATCTTCACAAACAGTAGAATTCATCTAGATTTGTGGCCAGGATGTGGCAGCAGTGGGAATCATTACTTGGCAGGTAATCCTTTCTCTCTTCCTACTACATGTATCTTTGCTAAGCCTATGAATTATCGTGATAGGAGAACAAGATTCAGGGGGGACAAGGAAAGGTTAGGGGGGCTTGATCAGTTTGGATAAGTACTTGACTACATCCAAGGGACTTCATTTAATCACCTGGAAAGATGATTTAGATACCACCATTATAATGTTAAATATTGATTTCTGTTACTGTCCCTTAAAAAGAAGAGCTATTTTTAGACTGGATCCAAAGAACTTTGGGGGGATAGGGGAGAGGTGAAGGGACTTTGATACTACGTTTGTCTTTCCATTGGCCATGCTGTATCTTTTTAACCATTAAGTGGCATTGCTAAGGACTTTCGTGATAAGATCCCAAAAGGATCACCAAAGAATCTGAAATTGGGAACGCTCAGAAGCACAGCAGTTATATACATCTACCCTGTTTAGTTAGAAGTGTTGCATAAGAGCCAAATTCTTTATGGGACTTAGTAATTTTTATCCTTTAGCTCTTGTCTCTCTGTGGAACAGCACTATTTCTCCATTTAGGGTGGGGTTCTTAATCTGTTCTCTGTCGTCTTGGTTTATTTTGTTTAATTTGATAACTGCATTTCAGTTTAATTAGTTGTTTTGGAATTCTAGGTATTTTATTTTATGCATTTAAGACCATTGTTATAAGAAAGGGTCCATAGACTTCACTAGACTGCCAAAAAGGTCCATAACACAAAAAAGTTTAGGAACCCACCCATTCTCCCACCTGTGATCTAGAGATATATTGATTTAACAAATAAAAAAATCATCATTTCGGCCCTGCCCTATAGCAACCCTTGTTGCTTCCTGTCATTTGCAGTGCCTCCTGAGCCTAGTCACATGACCTTGGATTAATGGTGTTGACTCTCTATAGAGGCAAACTTGTATAACTACATACAGTTTCTGTAATCTTGGCATAGCATCAATAAGCAAATAAATGGCATCTAATAAAGCAGTGCAGTAGATAGATCACCTAACCTGAAGTCAGGAAGACTTGACTTCATGAGTTCAGATCTAGCCTCAGACACTAGCTATGTGATCCTGGGCAAATCACTTAATCCTGTTTGCCTCAATTTCCTCAGCTGTAAAATGAACTGGAGAAGTAAACAACAAACCACTCCAGTGCCTTTGCCAAGCAAATCTGCAGTGGGGTCACAATGAGTCAGAAACGACAGAAATGACTCAACAACACACGGGAAAAACCAAATAGCTACTAAGTCATTTTGCACTTGCTCTTCTCTTGGACCCAGAAATTTTACACATAGTACAGGATTATGTCTGAATAAGGGAGTTCCACAAATGACAAAATTTCGGTTTGTTTAGTTCCCTCCTCAACCTGTGCCCTCTGTAAGCAGGAATGTACAACTAGTACAATATAATTTCTGCTGGGTATTTGATTTACAGTGCTAAGCAGGGATAGCCACCAAAGATTCAAGAATTTTGCAAGAATTCTAGATACAGGATTCATGACACAAGAAAAGGGATTTCAAGATCCAGTGACCTTGGGATATTGACTCCTCTGCTGCAAAGATGTGGACTTGGACAAAGACAGAAGGTGTCATAGATGGGTTTTTTTTTTGTAAATTTTGACTGTGATGTCATTGACAGGAACCTCTGGTTTCATCTTGCAGCAGCTAACTCATGGAGCAAGTTGAATGAACCCAACAGTTCACCTTGGCATTGAGAAGCTAGTCTATGCTAATATCTCTCTCTAACTTTGACCATGAGACTTCTCTGGCAGCTGAATTTTGTCACTTCCCATCTTATTTCCCCACTGGAACAATGCTTTACTCCTCTGTACAGTGAAGAGAGACAGATAATGTGAGATTTGGGTTACATGTTCTACATATTCAGTACATTGTAAGCTTGTTGAAGACAAGATCACTTTAGATTTTTATATCCCCAGAATCTTGCATGTAGTTGGCACTTAATAAATGTCGAATTGAGTTGTACATGCATTTTAAACAGAGCTTTACATTTTGGCAAGGTGAACTTATTTGCTTTTCAAGGGAAGGTAGGACTTGGTAGAGCAATAGCTAACTGCCATAGAAATGATTCCCTTTGAACAATCCAGAAATATGAATATTAGTCTTTAAGGGGATACACTTGATAATGGAAATGGCATGTTGGAAAGCTAGGAGGTAGCAGGAGTGATGAGAAGTGTCATCTTATAATTAACATCTATAAGGGATGTTGCCTGTCAAATGACCATTATTTAATCCACAAACTAACACTGCACCTTTGGGAGAGGAGAGAGGAGAGAGAACTAATAGCCAATATCCCAAGGTCACTGGATCTTGATTCCATTTTCTCATGTCATGAATCCTGTGTCCAGAATTCTTGCAAATTTTATGAATCTTCTGGTGGCCATCCCTGCTTGGAACTGTCAGTCAAATATCCAGCAGAAATTGTATTCTTCTGGTTGTACATTCCTGCTTACAGAGGGTACTGGTTGAGGAGGGAATTAAACATACTTAAATTTTGTCTTTTGTGAATCTCCATATTCAAATGTAATCCTGTACTATTAAGGTTTGCAGCTGATATGAACTTATATGTAGGACATGACACTCAGATTATAGGATCACATATACAGAGCTGGAAAGTATCTTAAAACCCCCCTCTTCCAACCTTGTGGTTTTTCTAATAACCTGAGTCCAAAAGTGGTCAAGTGACTTGCTGGAGGTGATAAAGGTAATAAATGGTAGAACCTGGACTGCACCCAGGTCTCTGAGTTCAGAGCCAAAAATTTTTTCCATGGAACCATAGCTGGATGAGATTAATTGATTCTATTATGTGTTATCTGCAATCAGAAGGGAAAACACATTTTATTTGCAGGGTATCTGCATTTGCAGAAGGCTTCTAGGGTGCAATTTGGTTAATTGGTGTTTTAGTAACCATGTATTTTGACAGAGATTTCTATTTTGGTAGAAAGCAGAAAAAATTGGAATTTGTGTTGACTATGCTAGAAATGAATTTAGAGGACTAAAATATCCTACTATGAAACACATCCTTCTCATATGTGGGTAAGATGCCCAAAGCTCTCTCTGCCCTAAATTGCAAAAGCCTGATGATGAAGGTGGGGAGGAATTTTTGAGTTCAATAACCCATTATATTCTATATATTTAGACTATAGGCTATTTTCCCCCAAGTTAGCTGTTGGAATTTTACCCTAAACTTCTGTTAAATTTAATATAATCTTGGAATTCTATTGCATTTACATTATCTCAGAAGTCTTTTTATAACAGAGAATGATGTCTTGAAATCACAAATAACATGTGGAAGGGCTTAATCACCAGACTAGTTGAATTTCAGTATGACCTTTAAATTTAGTTCACTTACCCTTAATAGGAGTTTTGTATTAGAGCTTTCAAGGTCCTGGGACTATTTGGTTCCTGTGACTTGTATCATACCTACCTTACAAACTAGGAAACATCTACTGATTGGATCTGAGGGATGAGTGAAAGAGTAAAGAATGACTTTGGGGTTGTGGACCTCAGTCACGAGAAGGATGGTGCAATCTTCAAAATAAATGGGAAAATCTGGAGGACAAACAAGTTTTTTTAGTGTAAATCTTACATTTTCACCAATGGGAGCTGAAGAAGGCACCAAGGGTGAGAATGTAGAAGAAGGAGGATATGTCACATGACAGACCTTTGGGGGACACTGACTTGAAGAAGCAGGAGTTGCATGAAAATTCAGCAAAGGATATTGAGAAGGAAGAGGAAAACAAAGAGAAATGCAGTATCACAATTGGATACTGCATTATATAGAACCTTTAGCTTCTTATTCTGCCAGTTATGACAACATTGCACTTATAAAGAGTACATATTTGTGTGCATCTCATAAGTTACATATTAGGTTAGAAAGTTCCAGTGGGTAAGAATTTTGTTTTTTTCTTATGCTATATCCTAGCATGTAGCACCTGTGGCATAGAAAGCCCTCACTAATTAATATTTGTGAATTGAGTGATCTTTAGTGCCTAGTGTATAACAAGTACTTAATCAACAAGCAAGCATTTCTTTTCAAAATTCATTTATTTTGATTCTGTTGTTACCAAACTCTAAATAAAATGGGCATTTTTAAGTACTTAGCAGAAGAGAAAAAAGTATTACACATGAACCGAGGTATCTCTATTATATATATGTGTATGTGTGTGTGTGTGTATGGTGTGTATATATACATATATATATAAATTTTTATATAATAAAGTCAACCAGTACCTTTCAAAGTTACCTTTTTATCTGGCTTCCTGTTCTCTTCTGTGCATTTTTAAAAGATATCTTAATGTTCCACTTCATTTTCTCTCTCTTTTTCTTTTTGATATCCTATGTTATACACCCTCTTCTCATCTCTCCCCATGGAAGTTAGTCAATAAACACATATTAAGCTCTATGTGCCAGGCACTGCTCTAAGCAATTAGGATACAAGAAAAGGGAAAACACAATCCTGGACCTCAACAAAATCATAATCTAATGGGGGGATGGGGTCAATACAGAAACAAATATGTGCAGACATTTTATTTACAAAATAAATGATAAATAATTAAAAGGGGGAAGGCACTAGAGTTGGGCATTAAAGGAAGCTAAGGAAGCCAGTAGGTGGAGATGAGGAGTAAGAGAATTCCAGACATGGGCAACAAATGAAAAAATGCCTGGA
Organism: Pseudocheirus occidentalis; assembly: GCA_028646575.1. Taxonomy (NCBI): domain Eukaryota; kingdom Metazoa; phylum Chordata; class Mammalia; order Diprotodontia; family Pseudocheiridae; genus Pseudocheirus; species Pseudocheirus occidentalis. Next base: position 142,270,342 of record CM053600.1, read on the forward strand.
GCTAAGAGATGCAGTGTCTTGTTCATGGAACCGCAAGAATATCAGGGTCACTGGACCAAAGAGTATGTGTCTGGGGGCGAGGTGTAAGAATACTGGAAAGGCAGAAGGGGGCTAATTTATGAAGCGTTTTGGGATGCCAAGCAGACGGTTTTGTATTTGATCCTGAAGGTGATAGGCAGCGACTGGAGCTTATTGAGTATGGAGGTGATACACTTGGATCTGCACATTAGGAAAATCATTTTGGTGATTCTGAATGAAAAAATTAATTGGAGTGGAGAGAAAGTTGAAGCAGGTAGACCCAACCAAATGAAGGGGAAAACAAAATCCTTGTAGGAAATTTAAATAGTCAAGAAAATTAATTTCTATGTTAGTCGTGTACAACAGTATACCTCTTTTTTTAATTTTAATTTATTTTCTTTGTTACATCATTCATTTCCACAAGGTTTTGTGTTACAAATTTTCTCCCCTTTTTGTCCCTACCCCCCAGCCCAGAACATTGATCCCGCTGTAAGGCCCCTCCCACAATCTGTTCCCTTTTATGCCCGCCTCCAACACCCCTTTAGCTTTCTAGCAGGGCAGGGAGGAGCTCCCTGCCCCCATCCCTGTATGTATTATTTCCAAGTTGCATTTAATTGTATAGCTTTAAATACTAGATTCTTGCAATTCCTCCCCTGTCACCCACTCCCACTGGGAGGAGCAGCAATTC
>CM053600.1:142271547-142307044 GCA_028646575.1 Pseudocheirus occidentalis
GAGGAATTGAAAGAATTTAGAATTTAAAGTTCTGTAATACCTGCAACCAGGAATTAAGATATACAGGAGCTGGGATAGGGAGACCCTTCCTGCCCTACCAGAAAATAGGAGAGCAAAGCAGGGGAGGGGCTTTACAGTGGGATTGCTGTTTTAGGGTTGGGGCAGGGTCAAGACGGGGAGAAAATTTGTAATGCAAAAATGTAATGAAAATGAATAATGTAAACGTGAAAACAAATAAAAAGTAAATTTAAAAAATACCCCCATCAAAAAAAAAAAGGAAGTGCTTTGAATCATTCGTGTATTAAGGGATGGCTCTTGTTCTTTTAAATTTGAATCCATTCTTCATATTATATATGTGTGTGTGGATGCATATATTTGCAAATATTTTTTCCTCAATAATTCTCTTCTGATTTTATATGCATTAGTTTAGTTTGTAAAAAAAAACTGTTAAATCATGTAATCAGAATTGTGTATTTTATCTTCTGTCATGATCTTCTCTATTCCTTACTTGGTCGTAAACTCCACCCCCACCCTCTGCCATAAATCCAAGAGATGATTGTCCAATTTATTTATGATGCAACCTTTTATAGCTAAGTCATGTACCCATTTGGAGTTAATCTTGGAATATGGTATGAGATATTGCTCTAACATAATTTCTTCCAGACTGCTTTCCAGTTTTCCCAAACTTTTTTGTCAACTAGTAATTCCTTCTTCCAGTGCTAGGGGACTGTGGGTTTATAAAACACTAGACTACTTGGTTCACTTGAATCCGTATATTATTCCATTGATCAACCTCTATTTTTGAACCAGTACCTAATTGTTTTTTGAAAATCACTGTTTTCTTTTATACTATGAGATTAAATATTGCTGGAGTCCTATTCTTTTCCTCACTTTTCATTATTTCCCTTGAGTTTCTTGACCTTTTGTTCTTTCCCTTGAATTTGGTTATTATTTTTTTCTAGCTCAATTAAATATAATTGGATAGTTTGATTAGTAAGGCACTGAATAAGTAAATGAATTTAAGTAGCATTGTCATTTTTTTTGTATATTGACAACCATTAGCAGTTAATATTTTTCCATTTATTTAGGCCTGTAACTTGGCAAAAAAAATTTGTAGTTTATTTATATAGTTCCAACAAACATTTTTAATAGTTTCCATGTGCTCTGGTTAATAAATATCTATTATAATGAATTCCATATGTTCATATTTCTGATATTATAAAAGATACCTTCATAGAGAGGTATAGATAATCCTTATTTTTTGAGATATTACATATTTATCTATGTTTATATTCTTTAGAAGTGGTTAGACTGTGAATACTCATCCTTTTGGCAATTTTTTACTGAACAGTAACTGATGGACAGAAGAGTTATTTCTGTTGATGTAGTAACCAATAGTTTCTTAAATTAGTCTTTAATCTGCATTCTTCCTCCAAAAATAAAATGTCCCTATGGGTTGATGATGTGAATTCTTTTCTTTACAATCTGAAGTCCTTACTGTTGCTTCAGTACCCTAAATCTATATAGAGTCTTTGGTTTTGCTTCTAAAAGGGAACCTTCCTCCATTTCAGTTACTCCTGAATTCTTCTTGACCATGGATTATAAAAAGTCTGGGCTGATTGGTTGAACAGTGGCACTAAGAATTCTCAATTTGCAGTTACCCCTGTATTCTGTTCATGATATTTCACATGGAGAGTTCTTTAGATAGATGTTCCTTTCTTTGTGGCATTTACTAAAGAAAAAAAATATGGAGATACCAAAATCTGAAAAATAACATGTTTTTGCCTTGAAGTATATTGCATAGAGTATAAATTTTACTCTTTGTAGGCACTTCTGAAATTTCACAGAATCATATCATGGAATTTTCACACTGCAATTTTTTTTGAGACAATCATGTCCTGTCCCCTCATTTTAGAAATGTGAAAATTGAGGCCCAAAGAGGAAAGATTTATAAAAGATTTGGCCAAGATTGCAAACTTTTGATCCTCCAAGTTATAATGGAACTCATCCACCTGACTGGGCATTGTTTTATTTCCAAGAAAATAATTCAAATTCTGAGCTTCTTATGAAAGCCACACCTGAACCTGCTGTGTTCAACTATAATGACTATACTGCTCTAGAAGGTGAACATATTTGCTGTAAAAAAAAATTTATACTTTTTCTCCATCTTTTCTCTGTTCATTCTGTTACTTTCAATTTCAGAATGACTTGGCTTCACTGGGTTTCTTGCCAGATTTTCTGTAGGCTAGTTTTTCCTTTTCCTTTTATTGCTCCTTTTTGGTTTATAGGGTGACATTGCTCATATCTTCATCATCCTTCTCCCTAATATTTTATGAATGAGTTAATATTTTAAATCCTTACCTCCCATATATCTCCACTTGACCAGTAAGTCAAATGTTTGCTAAGCCCTCTTTATTCCTTTCTTTCCTTGTTACAGCAATTGATTTTACATTGGTTAAATTTATCTATGAAATCATTGTAATCAGTATTGATTGATGTTCTTCTGTTCATATCCCTTTTATATCAATAACTTGTTTATATAATTCATATTGGAATTTGTAAATTTCATTCTATATCTTCTCATTTTTATTTGTTATTCTAGCTTTTAATTAATTTTGATCTTTGGCTTTAACTTATCAATGGCCTGACTGGACAAGTATTGTATATCAGATTTGGAAATAACTCCCACATCATTAATGAGTTGTTTCCTGCTTGTTAAAATATAGTCAATTTAATTTTTTACAATGCTATTTAATGTTTACCATGCCTAGTACCTTCTACTTCTCTGTTTCAAGGAAGGATTTATCATGTCTAAGCATAAGGCTGCAGGGTGTAAGTACCCCTGGTCATCAGCTTCTTACATCTTGTTGCTCAGGCATATTTTCCAACCACCCTTTCACCATCCATGCTTATTTCCATCTTCACATAAAAATCAGACGATGAAAGTATATGGTGACTTGATTGGTATGTTCTTATTAAATTTATAGAAATCCTCTGTGTCTTCAACCTTTCCAACAGATGATGGTCTATAAGCGGCTTTATTTTCAGAAATTGGCCTTTTTTTTCCTAATTTTTTTCAAATTTTTTTTCAAACTTCTAATTTTTCTCCAAATTATTTCCTAAGCACTGCAATAAGAAATAAACAGAAATAAACATCTCAGGAAATGGTATTTCTTGTTGCCTTGGACACAGGTTAAAAACAACTCTTTATTTGTCTTTCCCAAGAGAACCTGTAGGCCATCCTGTCATTTCACTGCAATTTCCTTCTGGTACAGATCTGTTTATAGCAAGAGTGTCAAGAGTGCTCCAATTCTGATCCTCCAGTACTGTGTCCCCTAATCCACAGGACAAGATGATCATATTTAGAGTACCAGCAACTAAGTTAATGTTTCCTGAGGGTCTAAAGCTTTTTCTTAGTGCCCTCCACTCCCTTTACATCTATTATGATACTGAAGTTCCAGAAAGGGAATGGGGCCACTCCAAACTGAAGGATATTCCTCTTTTTTTTCATGTGTTTCATGCCTAAATCTACTGATGATAAGTCTCTCTTTGACTAGCTAGACTGGTCTTTGGAAAGAAAGCATAGTCTTTCTAATCTTTCCAGCAAGGTAGAGCAATCCAGAGATTTCATTTCATAGGCATAGATTTCAGAATCACCTCCATGGCAACAATAGGGCCATTGGAATAAGACATTATGAAAGTTTTGGTGGGGAGAAGTAGGGGACATATTTTGGGAGATCAGGCTTACAAAGGCTAGAAAGTCTTACAACCTGGAAAGACACATTGACTGAAATTGTGGGCAAACATCGGCATAAATTATATTTATATGTGCATATAGATCTATACTCTGCATACTTTAACTCTTTCTTTTCCAGAACCTACTGGCAAAGATTTTGGCCCTACTCTGGGTTTGAAAAAGTCTAGTTCCCTGGAGAGTTTGCAAACAGCAGTAGCTGAAGTCAGGAAAAATGACCTTCCTTTCCACAGACCTCGTCCTCATATGGTGCGTGGGAGAGGGTGTAATGAAAGCTTTAGAGCAGCTATTGACAAATCTTATGATGGACCTGAAGACTTGGAGGAAGGTAAGTCAATGCACTTTCTTAAACTGTTTCTTTATTGCATGACAGTATGGGAATTGTGGAGAAGGATGAGTACTGAACTGCCGAGGAAAATGTTTCAAACCTTGTAATTATAACTCTAATATTAAAAGTAATTAATTTTCCTGATCTTTTTGCCCTTTGGCTCAGAGAACATTGGATTGGATAACCCAAATTGCAATTTATTTTTCAGTGAAAACTATAAGGGGAAAATGTTCTCCCTCACTTTCCCACAAGGACTCCCTGTCATTTATCCTTAGGGTAAGAACACTAAGGATGCTTAGCCTGACGTTCTTTTTTTCAAGTCATTAGGAACAGCATCATCCCAAGGACTGACTGCATTAATTGGGTAGAGACAGTTAGGTTATATTAGTACTCAAAACCTCTTCTCGAAATAAACTCGCACTGTTTGCTTCCCAGCATGTGGGCTTTCTGAACTGATCAAGGTTAACAAGCCAGCTTTCAGAGAGATTAGTGTTTTATCATATGTCAGGTCTTTCATACTAGCAAATAAGCCACTCTAATAGTGCTCTGTCTCACAACAAGCCTTGCTTGAAGTAACCAGATTTGAGTCAATCTCTCTTAAAAGTATACAGGTTGCCCCAGGAAATGGTAGAATTCTGTAATGCTTCTTTTTTAATTGTTCCATATTTCACATTTTTTAAATTTTTTACTAATCATAAATGGCCCCTAACCATTTGTATTGATTTCTCTTCTTTCCTGTGCAGACGGTCTGTCTGATAAGAGCTCTCACTCTGGTCAAGGAGCTCTCAATTGTGAATCTAACCCTCAGGGGAACACTGCACCAGAAGATACAGAAAATAAGGCCAAGAAGAACAAAAAAAAGAAAGACAAGGAAAAGAAAAAGGAAAAGGGCAAATTGAAAATCAAGGAGAAAAAACAAAAAGAAGAGAATGAAGATTCTGAGAAAAAAGGGAAGAAGAAAGGGTTTGGTGCCATGTTGAGGTACAGTCTTTCTTAGCAAAGAAAATTAGTGTCACTTCATTTCAGTGCTGCTGGAATGCGCTAATTTCATATGTCTTTGAAAACCTGCATCTCTAATTAAATGGGTCTGAATTCTGACTTGGGTCTTGCCTTTTGGCAATGGCAAATACAAGCTAAATGGTTAAGTTGTGCCATTGAAGCTCCTTCCTCAGTTGACAGGAGATCTTGATGGTGCCCTTGTCAGAGGAGGAACATTGGCAAACATCCTGCTTAGGGAGCCGTTAGAAAGGACTTCAGCTCCTGATAACAAGGTTTGCTTTATTCAAGAAACCTCAGGTTTAATGATATGCTTTCTGTGCTGTAAACCTTAAAATACTGTATAAATGATAGCTATCATTTTATTATTCTTATTATTATGTCAGCCACAGAATTCTCTGGTGGCAAAGAGAAAGGGGTGAAGAAAAGCTATTATACAAATAAGCACCCACTGAAAATCCTTTCTTTAAATTAGAGGCAGTGAAGTAGGTAAACATAATGCTGCCTTTGTTCAAATGAATGGGTATCTATTTGCTGCAAACCTGTGTGTCCAACACAGCTAATCAGTTTTGCTATTACCACTGATACCAGCAGCCTTCCCTTTTTTTTTTGAATGCCCAGTGAATATTTTTGGGGTCTACTTTGAGGTATGGCTCCCCTTGCAAAGACATCCAATGGCTTTCCCCCTAGAGGTCCTGTGACATTCTCTGATCCTGCTGACCTACAATCTGTCCAAATTAGCCAGATCTCTCAGGAGATTTTGTTTTCCTGTGATCCTATAGACTCCTCCTATCCATTTGTCATATTGCTTTTTGAGCCTCTTCTTTATGCAACATAATCCCAGGAATTAGAAGAGTTTATGAACTGTGACTTACGCATCCTGAAAATAATGGCCATAAATACCCTATAATAAAGATAACTCTTACTGGGAAGATGCTTTAAGAACTCTATATGAAGTCATAGTTATTTTCTCTTGCCTTTGTAATATCCAGGGAATATTCTTCCTCTTGCCCCAAAATCAGTTGCCTATGGAATAAAGTAAAACCTTTCTAGCCCAGACGTTAGGTTCTTCCACAATATGGCTCCAGCTTACTTTTTAAGCCTTATTTCCCTCATATTGACTCCCCCACCCCCCAGTCACTGTTTTCCAGTCAGATTGGCCTTCTTACAGCTACCTAGCTTGACTCACTCCTTCCCACCACCATGCATTAATGGTGACTATCTCCCATGCCTCAAATGCACTAACTGTTCTATCAGTGAACATTTAATATCTGTCTGCTTTGTGCCAGGTCCTATACTAAGATTGTTACCAAGAGGTGAGAACCAGTGACAGCATTTAACTTAGGCAAAAGGATGAGCCTAACTCCAAAGGAGTTAATTTCAAAAGTTGGGTTTATCTGAAACTTATCTAAACATAGATAATATGCTCTTCAGAATTGTAAAACCCAGGAAATAGCTACTAAATGGATTGACAGTATCAGAATCCCAAAATATCTTCATTGGCTAGGGTAATATACTCTGAAATCAAAGGTGGAGAAAAGGGACTGAACCTGAAATTTTATTGGCATTAGGTAATAGCTATAATGTAAAAATGAGTTATATAAGTACAGGATAGAAGAGGCATATGTAAGCACTACTAGTGTTTACACAGAGATAAAAAGTTAATAGCCCTGCCCCCAAGGAGCTTAAATCCCAATTTCTCATCCTCCCAGATTAGTTTGGGAGTCACTTCCTTAAAGAGGCCTTCATTGATTTCCCCTAACTGAAAATTTTCTCTCACTTCTCATATTTCCCAAGACCACTTGGTCCACATCTCATTTTGGTCCTGTCTTGCTACCAGACCCTGCCTGCTCAATGCCCATATTCCACCTTCCATTCTATTTATTTATGTCATACTGTATGTTCTCTAAGTGAACTACAAAATCCTTCGGGATGAGTAATTTTCCTTTTTTTCACTTGGTATCTCCAGAGCCTTGCCCATAGTAGACAATTATTAAATAAATGTCTGTTGAATATAAACAATGTGAAAATACACATGAAACTAGATGGGTGTGAAAGCTTATGTTGGACCAACCCTGTTAGCCACAGGTCTCTTCCTGAGGAAGTTAGAGGAGGGACAGTGATGTCCACCCTCTTTTGGATGCCTTGCCCTTCTACATACCTCTACTACAAGACTCTCTGAACCATTCCTGTGGGAGATTCACTAACTCCTGATTTCTCTTTTCTCCACAATTTTATTAAATTTGAATTTCCAAGGAGGTATTTGATTTTATCTTCAGTACAAAATAGCAACTTGTTTTGCATAGCCTTTTTACATCTGAATCTTTTTGAGCATATTGGAATTACTGCTACAGGCACATTTTCAACAACAAAGGACACAAAAGCTGTTGCCATTAGCCAACAGATTTCACTTCCTTCCTCATCTGTTGTTCAGATATTTACTTGTTTTGTTTTTTTAAAGATCAATTGGTTTTTTGTTTTGGTTAGGGTTTTTTTGGTGTAACTTCTCTTGGACTTAGGCTCATGATTCCAAGGCTAACATTTCACAGTTGGGTTTTTTTATATTCTTATTTTCAAATTCAGTATACTTAGTAAAGGTCAATGATGTTCATGGCACTGAACTGTTCACATAGTTAGGCCCTAGGGCTATGGAGATTCAGTCAAACAAGTGTTTATTAAAAAGATCCTGGGAATACAAAGACAGAATGCCCTCATAGAGCTTGTAGTCAATCAGAAGGAAACAACATGTAAACATATAAGCATATGGAATATATAAATATATATGAAAAAGGAAATCTAGTGTCTGCTGGAGATGAGGAAAAGCCTCATTCTGGAGATATTATTTGAACTGAATTTTGAAGGGAAATAAAAATTCTAAGAGGCAAAAAGAAGTATGTTCCAAAGATGGCAGACAGTTTGATCAAAGGCATGAAGATGTGACATAAAGTGGTATGGATGAGGCACAGCATGGAAACCAGATTGACTATGGGAAATAATATAAAATAAGATCAGGGTGCCAGGAGGGAGTTGATCCCAGATTGGGAAAGACTTTAAAAGAAAACAAAGGAGTTTATTTTTGATCCTGAGATCAGAAGGCAGGAAAGAAGGAAGGAAGGAGGGAGGGAGGGAAGGAAGGAAGGAAGGAAGGAAGGAAGGAAAAGAAGGAAGGAAGGAAGGAAGGAAGGAAGGAAGGAAGGAAGGAAGGAAGGAAACAAGCTTTTATTAAACACCAATTATGTGCCATACACTGAGCTAAACACTTAATAAATGTTATTTTATTTTATCTTTGCAGCAGCCCTGGGAGGTAGGTGCCATTATTATCCTAATTTCACAGTTGAGGAAACTGAGGCAATCAGAGGTTAAACATCTTCATCAGAGTCACACAGCTTAGCAAGTATCCGAGGCTGAATTTGAACTCCAGTCTTTCTGACTCAGTGCCGCTGGCTGACTCCATCCACTGACCCACTGAGCTGCCACAAATCGGATAAGACATTGGGATAGGGGAAGGGAAAGGGGAAAAAAAAGCAGTATTTATATAGCACCCATCAGGCACTGTGCTAACTGCTTTGTATAAAGATTATCCCATTAAGCAATAAGAGGTGCCCTCTCTTTTTTTAAGGGGAGCCTTTCCTTTGGAGTGAGTCTTCTTTTGGATTAAGAAAATAGAAAGATTAACTCACTCTTAACCTTCTTGAAAAAACTAGGGGAGCCCCCTTTAATTTCTATGTTCTATAGTCATAAGAAAAATAATTCTTAGAGTCGTAAGAACAAGACAGCACAGTACAATGGAAGGAGAATGGTCTCTAAAGTTGGACAGCCTGAGTTCAAATCCCACCTCCTATATTTAGTGCCTGTGTGACTTTGGACAAATCACAGATCTTCTCCTGATCTCAATTTCCTATAAAATAGTCTTTACCTATAAAATGAAGATGTACTAGGAGGAGGAGCTACTGAGGAGCTTGCAGTTTCTAAATCTATAATTCCACATCTGTTACAAATTCTAATGATCCAGTAAGTTTCTGCTTTCCTAGTTTCCGTATGAACGCTTTTAGACAATTCACATGTAGTCCTTTGGAAGGTCTCATAAAATTCTACCTATCTGTGAAGACAAAAGAAGCAGGGCAAATAGCAGACCGATGATGAAGAGGTTCTCTGCGGGCTCCTTCCTAGTGAGACATGAACTTTAGGAGATAAGGTCAACTTTTCTGTCAGGACTGACCATTGATATTGAATTAAATGACTCTGTACAGATTCCATGAGCTGACCACAGCCAAATATATCAAGGTAAAATCTTCTATTTCCAAAAGTTTTCCTGTTGTGACTAATACACATGAAAATACCCGTAAGATGGGTCCATTTAGCTGCTGTGTACCTGCTTCTGAAATGCAAGTAATTGGCAAATCACTTAAAGCCTCCACAAATTCTGACTTAAAAAGCACATTCTTTTTAACCTGAGAGTATTGAGAAAATTAATTTATTAATGCTGGTGGAGCACTTTGAAAATGAAATTGCTGTACTAAGATAGAGAGTTTCAGTATTATTTATCTGATATGTCTTGAAAATGTTTTCTTTTTTCCCTTACTGTGTATTATTTTTGTAAAAGATGATTGAGCTGACTCTGTCAGTTGTTACATTAAATGATTAATACCCGAGCTACTCAGAGCTTAATGTTCTATATTAACCTTTAAAACTGAATTCAGTAAAGGGAAATATTAGATAGAATCTTTAGGAATAAGTTTCTTGAATTGGCAGTAATAGAACAGAAATTGGGTTGAAAGTCCCTTCCCAGATTTAGATTCCTCACCCTGATTTAAAGGTATCACTTCTGTTAAAGGGTAAGGTTCTTCTTGTCCATTCAATTGTTAGCTGGTCTTGGGATGTACCTGGGAAAGATAAGCCATGTGATCATGGTGTGGAAACATGCTTCTGTGGATAAGACAGAAGCTAAATTTCAACCACCATTGCACAACAGTCTCCTTTGACTAGAATTCCCTAGCATGGGGTTAATCTTTAGTTTGCAAACCACTTGTCCCATTGACCTTCAATCTAGTGTTGATTGTATAAGGGCTACTCTTGTCTTCGACTGTCACCAGTATAGGTCACTATATGTGAGCCATAAATGTAATTGAGATATAAGTAGACTGGGATTCAGGATTCAACAGACATTTATTGATCACCTACTATGGACATATGAGTACACCAGATTGTGGGAAGATACAAAGTTTTTGTAACAGTCCTTGTCCCTGTTTCTATTCTCATAAAGTTTATAGTCTCCCTATTACTATTGAGGGCCCCACCATCCTCCCAGTCACCCACACTTGCATCTTAGATGTCATCCTCAACTCCTCACTATCTTTCACCCCTTATTTCCAGTCTGTTGCCCAGACCTGTGTGTTTGACCTTCCTGATTACCCTCGTCTTTACTCCATCTTATGCTGCCATCTTGGTGCAGGTCCTCATCACTTCACACCTGGACCATTGCAGTAGCTCACTACTCAGTCTCCCTGCCCCAATTTTCTCCCCTTCCAGTTCCTCCTCCACCTAGCTGTCAAAATAATCTCCCTAAATTGCAGCTCTAACCATGTCACCCACTCCTCCCCACACAATGAAGTTTGGTGTTCCCTGTCACCGCCAGAATCTTCTAGCATTCATAACATACCTCCCTACCTTACTAGTCTTCTTACACCTTACATCCCTCCCCCCTGAACAGACTCTGCAGTTGACTGGCATGATCTTCCTTCTTGCTCCTTATCCAAGACATTCCATCTCAAGACTGGAATCTTCATTTACTGTTCCCCTGCCTGGAATGATTTCCCTCCTCTTCTTTCCCTACTGGCTTCTCTGGCTTCCTTCAAATCTCAGGTCCAATCCCACTTTATACAGGAAGGTTTTCCCAATCCTCAATAATTCTACTGCCTTGCCTCCAAACCATCCTGTACATAGCTTATTTGTACATAGTTCTTTGCCTATTGTCTCTTCTTTTGGATCCTGAGCTCCTGAAGAGCAAGGACTACCTTTTAACTATCTTTGTATCCCCAGCACTTAGCACACTGCTCAGCTCGTAGTAGTGCTTAATAACTGCTTAAGGACTGAGACAGAAACACAGACATCCATAATAGAAAATACTCATGATAAGCCTATGTCCATAGTACAAAATGTTGTATGAGGTTCAAGGAGAAAGATTATTTGAAGATCAAGGAAGTCAGTTCAAGGATAACCCCTTGTCCAAAGGAGTTTGACTGCTAACATAGAATTTGTCATATCCTTAGATGAGGCATCAGTAACATACTTAGCAAATTTGTAGATCACATAAAGAAACAAAGAACTAATGTACTACATAACAGAATCAAAATCCCAAAGTGCCTCAGCCTACTAGGGAAAGGGTTTTTAACCAAAGGCATCTTTGGATAGATTTCTGGAGATCCAGAAACTTAATTTTAAAAAATCTTCATTTTCACTGATCTTTGGTTTTCTTTGTAACCCCATGTATTTTATTGTATACATATTAAAAATGTAAAATGTAAAAAAAAATTTCGAGAAACAGTTCATAGTTTTCACCAGATTTCCAAAAGGGAGCAGGACTAAAATGATTAAGAACTTCTGACCCAGAATTAATAGAATAGGTATAAATGTGAAGTACTATGGCAGATTCCAAAAACTGATTATACAAGAATGGGAAGGGGAAACATGGATAGACAGCAGTACATGTTAAAAAAAAATAAGTGGAGATTCTAGTGAAGTGATCAGTATGAGTCAAGAATTTGACATGATAACCAAAAAAAAAAAAAAAAAGCTAAGGAGATCCGAGACTACATGAATATAGGTAGGCATTAATTGTCTCCAGAATGAGATAGGAGATAACTCCACTGTCCTCTGTCCTGCATCAGATTGTATATGGAATACCGTTCTTAGTTTTGGGAGGCACTTTGTTGTAAAGATACTCAGTTCAACTTTCAACTGATATGCATTGTGAGATTGGAGTGAGTCCAGAGGTACCAGGATAGTGAGAAGACTGGAGACCTTGCCAATTGGTTTGTCAGTAAGTATTTATGAAGTACCTCCTCCAGGTAAGGCACTGTGCTAAGTCAAAGAATGACATAAAACAAGTATACAAACAAGCAAACAAAAAAACCAGTCCCTGTTCTCAAGGAGCTCACGGTCTAAAGGGAGACAACCTGGAAAATCAAAAGAACTATGGATGTTCTTTCAAGTGAAGACTGAAGACAGAATGGTCTTCAAATATTTAGAAGGGCTTTCATATGAAAGAAGGATTGGATATGTTCTACTTGACCCCAAAAGGCAAAACTAAGAACAGTGGTTACCATCTTGTAAAGAAATGAGTCACAGATTTGAATTCAGGAGCCCTAGGTTTGAATCCTAGTTCTGTTACTAACTGAACAAATCTGGGGAAATCACTATCGTTTCTCTAGACTTCAGTTTCTTCCTCTGTGAAATGAGAGGATTGAACTAGACAGTCACTTGGGGCCCTTAGAGCCATAAATTTTCTGTTCCCTAAAGTACCGGAAGGCAGATTTCTTAAGGCATTCCCCATCATGGGAGGCCTTTAAGTGGAAGCTGGATGACCAGCTTTGTCAGGTGATTTCAGCTCAGTTACAAAAAACCTGTGAATTCATTTCCATCTGTGGGATTCTGTAAATGGATAGAAATTCAACAGGAGATGGGCAGAAAGGGGGAGGATATTCCAGCCATGCATGGGGGACAGCATGAGCAAAGAGACTGACTCTGAGTGAGCAGTGGGTTTGTGGGACTGCAAGTAGTACAAATTGCTTAGAATCTAGAGTATGGGAGAAGAGTAATTTAACACAAAATTGCTGGAGCTGGCATTTCTTTTGCTCTCAGTAGTGTATGTGTGTGAGTGTGTGTGTGTGTAAATATAAATGCTTAAATTATTCATCTGAATTATTAAGGGAAATCAAACTTTTGCCCATCTGTTGATATGTATAAAAGCAAAGAATGAAAAATGCTGATGGAAATATGCAAAAATACTTAGGAAGTTAGTTCAGAGCTGGATGACTCTAGGGGATAGTTAGACATTTGCTGGGTGACCTCTGGGGTTACCTATACTTAATGCTTTTGTGGACTGGGCAAAAAGAATGGTGGCCTTTCCTCCCATGGGAAGGAACCCTGCCTAAGGGTTACTGGTGTGATTTCCCCAGGCTGTTTTGGGGAGGCAATTCAACTCCATTTTTTTTTTACCAGGTGCATCTTTAGTATTTAGCATATTTGAAGTTCCATAAAAGGCTTCCCTTTCCGCATCTAGATACTTCCTGTCACTACTGCTCAAAGCAGTAAATAAAAGATAATCTTGATTATGTCCACTTTAGCACAAATGTTATCAACTCACAGTAAAAATGCTGAAGCTAGTATATAATCTGCACTCAGTGCATTGTCGGCAGTACAGATGGTGAGCTTGGTTGACAGCCATGTGGGTCACCCAGTGTATTTTCCTTCCAGATACACAAGTATTGTGGTGTGATTACTTTCATGGTTCTTTTCAAGTCAAGTCAAACATTTATTAAGTGCTTATAATGTATTGTAGAGTACAAGTACAAGCAGAAGGAAAAATAATCCCCAGCCCACAAGGACTTTTACATTTCAGTGGGGGAAGATAATCCATAAAAAGAAGCTGGAAGGGGGAGAAGTAGAAGGCAGATGAAGGTACTTGGCATGTGGACATTGTAGAGAAAATCAATCAGGACAGTCAATGAGGACAATCAGGAGGACCACCTGGAAAAAAAATGAATGTAAAGCATTGCTATATGCAAAGGATATCTTGTTTTAAGATTTTTCTGCAGTATTATATCAAAAAGGCCTAAATTTTGCTTGCTAAGCAGAGGTCTGAGTTGAAACTTCACAGGGTTTTCTTTTTCTTTTTTTTTAATGCTTGATGAACGTATAGTCATACTTCACTTGATGCCACAGAAAGCTAGATTAAGATCCAACTTTTCCATGTGAAATTATTCTCCTTGTAAGTACAACAACCTTCTGTTCAAAGGAACTCTATTTTGAAACCTTTTGTAAGGAGAAGAGCCAAATTCTGAGTTAATTTTTGTGTAAATCGCAATTTTCATATGTTGAGTTTTCTTTAAACAAAGTAATACATTCTTTCCCTTCCAGTCTTTTATGAATTAGGAGACTAACAGCCACATGACTCTTCCTCTGAGGTTTGGACAATTCCTAATTTTCATAAGAAACTAAAATCCCAGTGACATACCCAAGCAAAGTTGTATAGTCATTCCTTATCTACTAATGTATACAACCTAAAACATGCCATATCAATCAATCAGCTAGCATTTATTTAGCATTATGTGCCAGAAATATCAAGAAAATTAAAATTACACTCCTTGATCTCAAGGTTGTTCAGTCATTTTCAGTTATTTCTGACTCTTCATGGTACCATTTGGGAGTTTCTTGGCTAAGATCATGGAGTGGTTTGCAGCTTCCTTCTCCATCTCATTTTACTTTTGAAGAAACTGAGGTAAAAAGGGTTAACAACTTGACCAGGGAAACAAAGTCAGTAAATGTCTGAGGCCATATTTGAACTCCCAGCACTCTATCCACTGAGCCACCTGGCTGCTTTCAAGGTCCTTACACTTTACTGGAGGACACAATGCAAGTAACTGTGTGTGTGTGTTTGTTTGTGTGTGTATGTTTATACATATGTGTGTGTGATACATCATAGAGGGTACATATTTTAGGGTGGGATGGAGGAGAGCATAGAAGGCCTCCTACAGAAGGTGAGGTTTGATCTGGATCTTAAAAGAAGCAGAGAACCTAAGAGGGGGAAGAGGTAAGGATGGACTTTCCAGATCTGAGAGTCAGCCAGTATGAGTAGGCTGGTGTAACTGGATGATAGAATGAGTGAAAGGGAGTAAAGTATAAGAAGATTAGAAATATAGAAAGGGGTCTAATGCTAAATTATTTAGTCTTGGAGGTAATAGGGAACCACGGAAATTTATTTAGTAGGAGAGTGACATGGTTAGATTTTTTTCCTTTAAGAAAATTACTTTGAATACTGAGTGGAAGCTGGATTAGAGTTGGAGAGACTTAAGGCAGGGAGATATTTTTTTCAAAAAGAAATACAAAACCTGTAAAATGAAATAAGCATAGTCAAGCAAAACAAACAGTCATATTGGCATCATCCAGATATGAGTATCTTATTCTACATATTAGTTCATCACTTATCTGTTAGGAGGTCAACAGCCTTCCTTGTGTTTGGTCCTCTGGATCATTTTGTTGATCAGAGTTCTTAAGTCTTTCAGAAACATTCATTTTGATAATATTCATGTGGTAGTATAAATTCTTCTCCTGGTTCTGCTCATATAACTTTGTAGCAGTTCACTTGAGATACTCCAAAGTTTTTCTGGAGTTTTCTTTTTTTTTACAGCATGATAGTATTTTATTATATTCATATTACTTAATTTGTTCAACCATTCTCCAACTGATGAGCACCAACAAGGAGACTAAAAGAAGGCTATTATAGTAATCCAGCCATAAGGTGATAGCCCAGTCAATCAATGTGCCAGGTACTTTGATAAATTCTGGGGATACAAAGGAGGGAATAAAACAGTCCGTGCCTTCAAGGAGCTTATGAACTAATAGGGGAAGATAACGTGTAAAAAGAAGCTGAAAAGTGGGGCTGGAGTAGGAGGGGAAAAGAACGAAGGAACATGATTAAGTTTGCAAGAGTAGAACCAGGTGGGAAATTACGAAATGTCTGTGCTAGGTGTCCTAATTAAATGGAGAGTGTGGGAAGAATTTCAGATAGCCACCCTTTACCCTCTCCAGTCTGAGCTAAGAAAGGACCCCAAGAAAAGGAGTAATAAGAAGGCATGAATTTCAAAACTGCTGTGATCTTCTGGGAAGATGAGTTTGTAGAGAATTTGATGAAGTCCAGAAGTGCAGTCAGGTGAGAAATGATGAGCCAAAACAAGAGTAGTGGCTTTATGAGTCGTGAGATTAATGTGTATAGATGTGTAAAAGGAAAGACCACAAGATCCGATAACAGAATGGGCATGTGGGATGAGTAAGTGTAGAAAGTCAATCAAGGTTGGGAACCTAGATGATGGATAGGAGAATGATGGTGTCCTCAACAGTAAGAGAATATTTGGTAGGATAGGGAGGTTTGAAATGGAAGATGATGAAGTTTTGGGAGCATGTTCATTTCTAAGAAGGCTGTAAATCATCATCTAATTTAAGATGTTAAAAAGGCAGTTGGTAATTTCCAAAGTGTATTTGATTACTTAACATTAATAGTTAAAATTTCCTAATGCTGAACACAATGATAAAATGAGCTTTACTCTATTGACAATGAAGGTTTTACTTACAGAAAATATTTTTAGACTTCAGGTTATATATTTGCAGCATTTAGTTCAATTGTACTATCTTTTTGGAAAAGTTTTATAGATGTGTTTTGGTTTTATACTACAAACCTTTACAGATTATCTCTCCTTTCTGAGAGCTCTCCTGTAACAAAGTAAAATAATTAAGTAAAACTAATGATATAGTGACCTCATCTGAAAGTGCTTGTAACAGTCCAAGTCTGTAACACATCCTTTCATCTATTTTCTTTTTTTTTTAATTAATAGAAACTTATATTCTCTCTACCCTCTCTTCCCACTGGGAAAAAAAAAGGAAAACAAGTTCCTTACAACAAAGATAAATAGTAAAGCGAAACATATTCCTTCATTGGTTGTATATAAAACTATATCATTTTTTACCCCCTAAATTATCACCTCTTTTTAAAGAGATAGATAATAAATTTCATCATCAGTCCTCTGGAATCATGTATGGTTATTGTATTAATTAAAGGTTTTACATCTTTGGAAGTTACTGTCATTAGTGATATTGTATATTTTTGATGTGATTGTATAAATCATTCTTCTTCTGTTTACTTCCTCTTGCATCAGTTCGTAAAGTCTTCCCATGTCTCTTTGAAATTGTCTACCTCCTGATTTATTACAGCACAATTCCGTTCTCTTACATTTATTTTCCACAATTTATTAAACCATTCCTCAATTGATTTTAGTTTCCAGTTTTGTTTTGTTTTGAGTGTTTTGCCACCACAAATATGTGTGTGTGTGTGTGTGTGTGTGTGTGTGTGTGTACAATAAGACGTTTTTCCTCTTTCTTTAATTTCTTTGGGGTACATGAATCAAAAGGCATCTACTGTTAGGTTTTTTTTTAATAATTCCAAATTAAATTTCTTTCCAGAATGATTGAACCTATTCACAGGTCCAACAAGAGTTCATCAATATCCCTCTTTTCTCATAGCCCCTCCAAAATTTATCATTTTCATATTTTGTCACCTTTTAAAATCTGATGTGTGTAAGGTAGAATCCCATAGCTGCTTTAATTTTCATTTCTCCAATTTGTAGTGGTTTGTAGCATTTTAAAAATTATTTTTATAGATATCCTTGCTTGCTTACCTTAAGAACTACCTATTTGTAGCCTTAAACCATTTATTAATTGAGAAATGGTCCTTATTCTTCTAAATTTGAATGAGTTCCTTATAGGTCTTAAAAATGAGACCTTTACAAGAGAAACTTACTGCAAATATTTTTCCCAATTAATCATTTCCTCTTTCATCTTAGCTTAGATTTTGTTTGTGCAAAAATTTTAATTTTATGCAATCAAAATTTTCCATTTTATCTTATGCTACCCTCTTTATTTGGTCATGACCTTTTCTCCTATCCATAGATCTGCTAGGTCATTTATTTCCACATTTCTCTAATTTGTTTATGATGTGACCCTTTATGTCTAGGTCAGATATCCATTTGGAGCTTATCTTTGTATAAGATGTGAGATGTTGCTCTAAATCTAATTTCTTCCATACTGCAGTCCAATTTTCCAAGCAGTTTTTGTCAGCTAGAGAGTCCTTGTCCCAGTAGATGGGCTCTTTGTAATTATCATATACTAGAGAGTACAAGATACATTTGCTTCAATAAATTGTATACCTAATCTGTTGCACTGATCTATTTCTCTATTCTTTAAGCAATACCAAATTGTTTTGAGAATTACCGCTTTGTGGTATAATTTGAAATCAGTCACTGTTAGGCCCACTTTATTCCCTCATCTTTTTTTAAATTTCCTTTGCGATTCTTGACCTTTTTGCTTCCCTTTGAATTTCATTATTATTTTTTCTAGTTTTATAAAGTAATCCTCTGGTAGTTTATATTTGTTTTTATATAGTTCTTATGTGTATCTTACAAGGTAGACTTTAAGTACTTTCGACATTTTGTAGTAATGGTAAATGGAGTTTCTCTTCCCATCTCTTCCTGGTGGATTTTATTAATATTATATAAAAATGCTGATTAATCAATTTGATTAAAAATAAAAGAGAAAGGGGCGGCTAGGTGGCACAGTGAATAGAGTACAGGCCCTGGAGTCAGGAGGACCTGAGTTCAAATGCGGCCTCAGACACTTAACACAAAAACTAGCCATGTGACCTTGGGCAAGTCACTTAACCCCAACTGTCCTCAAAAAAAAAATAAATAAAAGAAAAAAATAAAAGAGAAAAACATCAGATTTCTACTATCAAAAATGGAAAAGGAGAATTCACAACAAATGAATAAGAAATAAAGGATATTGTTAAAAATCATTTTGCCCAACTATATGTAAATGTATTTACCACCATATGAAACCAACAACTGAAATGAAATAGATGAATATATATTTACAAAAATATAATATCCAAATTCAGAGAACCTAAAATAGAAACTTTAAAGAACCTAAGATCAGAAGAACAAATTTAATAAAACATATATAAACTTCAACAAAGAAAACATTCCATGACTAGAGGCATTCACAATTGAATTGTGTCCAGCATTCAATGAACAATTATTTCCAACACTGTGTAAACTATTTGGGAAAATACAAAAAGAAGGTATCCTACCAAATTCCTTCTGTAACACAGATATGATCTTGATACATAAAGGTAGAGTCAAAACAGGAAAAGAAAACTATAGACCCTTAAGGAACACAGATTCAAAAAAATTTTTTAAATAAAATATTAGCAAAGAGATTAAAGAAACACATAAGCAACAAAAATTATACACTATGATCAGTTTATATTTATGCCAAAAATACACTGTTGAGATCATGTTATGAAAACTATAAACTTAACCACATCCATAACAAAAACAACAAAAGTCATCTGATTACGTTGATAGGTGCAAGGAATAAGCCTAGGCAAAGAAGAAACAAAATCATCACCTGTTATAGATGATATGATAGTGTACTTATTCAACTAAAAAAAATTAATTGAAAGAACATCTTCAACAGATTTGTAGGATAGAATATAAATCCTTACACATCATTTCTTTAGATATATCAATTATACATGTATGTATGTATGTGTATAATATCAATTATACAGTACTGTACTGCCATGAAGTGATCTCGTAACATACCTTTCACACAAAGACATTTTGACTTGATTTTTAAATTAGTTTAGATTAAGATTAAACCTTGAAGCCACCAGGGACTGTGACATCTGTCATGCATTTCTCCTCCATATCCTGATCCCTTAGTGGTTGTTACAGGTCTGGTATATAATAAATATAATGTGACCATACACTGTCATTACCTTTTTCCAGAGAGTGGTTGTAAAATTTCTGGGTTGGTCCTTCAGCTTTATGGGTATGAAGGATAAGACAGCTAATGTAGCCATGCCAATGAAATTTTAATAGCCAGTTCCACAAGGCCAAAGGCCAGCAGACTATAGTTAGGAACACTTTGCTTTGTGAAGCATAGGCCATATTGATAGATGAAGGTTCAGATGAGGAATGAAAACCTAACTGGACTGTGGTTATAGTGTGGAAATTCTTCAATTTCATTCTGGATTCAGAAAAATATTGAATCTCAGGGTCCTTAGGATAGGGAGGTTCTGTGTATTGAACTTGCAAGAAATATATGAGCCTTATCCTCCTTCCCTTCCCTCTTCCAATAAATTTGCATGTCAAAAGTTATCACATTTATACCTATATACTGCTGTCCATGGTTGTCTGTGCTTGAAGGGGATATAAAAATATAGAACCTTGTCATTTTAGCTAGCTTCTGCTCAATTTTTTTCCTCCTTGGAAACCCAATTTTGTCTTTTCACAGTCCATCTTATTTACTTTCTTTTTTACAATACAAGCCATGATTTTTTTTGTTTGTTTCTTCATCTTGTTAAATTTCCAATTCTCCTTTGAGCTAAGTCCCTTGGTAATTTTAATTTTTCATTCTAGTTGGGAAGTGGAATGACCCCCTTTTTTTCATTATTACTATTATAGGCCTTTATTCAGAATGATACTTTTTATGATGAGCAGTATTGGGCCTATAATGGAATTGCAGAGTGGATAGTACAATATACAGATATTGACTTCCATTAAGCCCAGTGGTGTGATAGCTGATAATATTTATATATTTATGTATTGTACATTCTAGCTTGTGTTGATTTGCAAAGTTAAGCATCAGTGAGGGAAATTAGCACCATAATGTGGGTAGATAGAGAAAGGAAAAATTTGAAGAACAGAGACATTTATCTAAGCAGAGCAGACAGTGGGAAATGATGGAAATAAATGTAGAAAGGTATATTAAAAAGCTGAAGTACAGATTACTTTCTGATCAAGTGAATTTACAATTATTTGTTAGGCATTTGTTTCTTAACTGGAAGAGAATTTTGTGACTGATGGTACTCTCACAGAAGGCATGAGGGAGAGATTTGAGCTAGTGTTAGAAGTGCCCAGAATGTACAGAATTTGTTTTGCTATCTGACTTTAATAATTTTCTTCTCAGCTGTCAAACATGTCTGCAAATGTTTGTTTATAGTACTAACCTGTTTTTGAGTGTGTGTTCCTGGAAGAGCTGGGGCATGGATGGAGTTAATTAGTATGAAAATGTAAGGGTAGCTTGTTTTTCAAATCATTTAAAAATCTGATTGTTGTTCATCACCTTCCCCTCCTCCCCCATGTAATCCTGATTACTCTGTAGTTGTGTTTATGGTTGTCCAAAGCAGCAAGATGATTTTCTCATACTTATTACAATAAAAATGCTCACACAGAGTGCCAACCAAAGGCTTATTTGTTTAATTAGGGTTCTCTTCTCCCCTTAATATGCCTGCACAACTCCCATTAACATTAATGTGAATTACGCAAGTGCATTGAAGAAGAATAGACCCCTTTGTCTCATTACTTCTCTAAGATAATGAGGTTTAGATTTGCTAACAGATCAGAACAAAAAAAGTCCAGTGGGGGGTGGGGATGGACTTAACTTTTACAGAAACCAGAATGCTAAAAATAAATTTCATAGGCTGTAAACTATAAGGTACATACTAATAAATAAACCCTATTTGCATTTAAGGTGAAATGTAATCATTTAACTACTGAATTAATAAAATACAAAAGATTTCTTAATGGAGCTATTTACATATTCACATTAAATAACCAATAAAATATATTAACAACAGTTTTTATTCATCTGTGTAGACAAACATGCTTAAACTCCTTGGGAGAATGCTTAATTTGTGTTGCACAATGTCATGTCCTTGTAGGATGGTTAATAAGTACTGTTAGATAATGACATCTACCATTTTAATAACTTGCCCTAGAAAATGGAAATGGTGCTTTGTTTTTCACCTTTTATCTGAGAATTTCAGCATAATTTATAAGTATTAGGATCCTTTGTAGATAAACAGTGGCAAGAAATATCTTCTGTTATGGATAGAGGGAAGGAGACATTGAGAAGGTAAACAGCTTGCCCGAAGCCATCCTGAAATGATAATAACCAGGAAACCTTGGTGCTTCTGCATTATTAATTAAGCAGGCATAGTGCTCTAGATGTCTTCTAAGCTGCCTTTTCTTTAAAAAAAGGATTCTGTATCACCACTGCCCAATAGGCTTCACTGTCTTTTGAAAGAAGATATGTAAAAGCATCTTTAGGAGAATATGATAAGAATGAATATTACAGGGTCCAGGGACCTTTAGTCTGTATAAAGGACTGTTTTGTTTTTATCTTCATATTCCCAGGCAGTTTTCTTTACTGTGTTCAAATAGCTCTTGAAAAGAAATTAGAAATACTACATTTCCTTCAGATGGTCAGTCAATGGCTATTATCTTGATCATGCCAGTTAACAAGCTACATGCATATTAGTGTCCTAGAAAAAGTTGACTAATAATGAAAGATAAGAACAGAAATTCAATCCTGGATTTTCAACTTCATGATGGACAGCTACTCATATACCATGCCATTTCCTTAAAATCATTGTTTCCCAAACTAAACCCATCATCATCTTCCCTGAATTCCCCTATTGGGATCAGTAGAACCATCATCATCCCAATCCCTGGGGTCTGAAGCTAAAAGTTATCTTCTAGCCCTCCTCATCTCATCATCACCGTGTTCTCTATTGAGTTTTTATATCTTTTTTACAATGATTCCCTCTTCTCCACTTCCATTGTTACCACCCAATTCAGGCCATCATCATCTCTCACCTAGATCATTGTAATAGTCTCTTAACTGGTTTTAATATTTCATATGAGATTTGGATCTGGAAGAAATCTTAGGGATCATCTTTGCCCCCCAGGCTCTCTGCTTTCCATTCCATCCTTCATATTACCACCTGATTCATTGAAAACATAGCATTAGTGTTTCGACCTTGACCAAGGCCTTAAATGGACTCTGTTTCTCTACAAGAAAAAATTCAAGTTTTTTAGCATGGCATTCAAAAGTCCAGTGCTTAGCATGGTGCTGAGCATATAGTATATGCTTAATAAATGTTTGTTTACTGTTTAATGACCTCTGCTGTATTGTACTAATTAACCTTTCTCCTTCACTATAGCTCGATTTGGGCAGTCAAGTGATATTGTGAATAGAATCAAATCCTGTAGTCAGAAATTTCATCTTCCTGAGTTCAAATCTGGCCTCAGATACTTACTAGCTGTGTGATCTTTACTAAGTCACTTAACCCTATTTGCCTCAACTTCCTCATTTGTAAAGTGAGCTAGAGAAGGAAATGGCAAATGACTTCAGTATCTTTATAAAGAAAACTCCAACCAGGCATGAAGAGTCAGACACAAATAAAAAATTACTGAACGACAAATAGCTTTGTTTAAAACTGCTTTACCAGACAAATATAGTCACTATCCCCCAGAATACGTTATGAGCTTTCCCATTCTTTCTCCTTTCCCATTCTCAAACATGCCATTCCTTTCACCTGATCATAGAATCACAGGCTTTTAAAGCTAGAAGGAGAGAGTGGCATCCCAAAAACCTAGAAAGAAGAAGGTATCAAGGAGTATTGATCAGAGGCTGCAAGGGGGACAAGGAGGATGAGAATAGATGAAAGGCCATTTGATTTAGCCACCAAGAGACCATTAGTAACTTTGGAAATAGAGAGCATTTTTGGTGGAATAATTGGAAGTAAGATTGTAAAGGGTTAATTAAGAAAAGAGTGGCAAGAGAGAAAGTGAAGGGACCTATTGTAGATAGCCTTTTCCAGAAGTTTAGCTACAAAAAGCAGGGGAGATAGATGATGATAGCTGGAATGGAATAATCAAGTGAGGATTTTCTCAGGATAGGCATGTTTGTAGGTAGAAGAGAAAGAACCAGTAGAGAGGAAGAGGTTGAAAATAAATGGTAGTGTGAGGATGACAGAGGGGGCAATCTGTTGGAGGAAACAGGATGGAATGGGATCACTCACAACAAGTATCAGGTTTGGTTTTGTTAAGGAATTAATCATGTGAGACAGGGTGGAAGAGGAGATAGTGACAGGAGACATCTGAGTGATAGGAGATGCAGAAGAAGAGAAAAAAGGGAATTCGTGGCAATTAGCTGCAATTTTCTTTTCTGTAAAATATCAAACAAGATTCTCAGGTGAGAGAGTGGGAGACATGAGGTTTGAGGAGGGATGAAAATGTTGGAAAGTGTGACTAGAGAGGGTAGGATTCTGAGTTGATCTGAGAGGTTTAGTAGGATTGCCTAGCAGCAGAAAGGACCCAGTGGAGCTCCTGTAACATAATGTCATAGTGGTCCCAGTCAGAATGGTTGCATGATTTTCTTCTTTGTTCAGAAGCGTGTGTATAGGAGTGAAGGTGGCAAATGGTGGGAGTGATCCAAGGCTGAGGCTTGGCTATGTATCATCAGCAACATGATAGAGAGGTCAGGGATTCAAGAAAGGACAGTGTGGCATTGAATTGGTTCATCAAAGAGTAAAGTTGAGGAAAATAGGAAACAATGGTTAGTAAAGGGGAAATGACCTAGAAATTAAGGAAGGGGATTATGGGTCATGGTGTGGACATAGAGAGTGTTAGGTAAGGGAAGGCAGATAATAGATAAAAGATAATAAACCAGAGTTGGATAGAAAGATTTCAGAATTCTTGAACACAGAGTTAGCACATTTGTGGGTGATGGTGAGATAAAGGGTAGGATCAACTTTGTGTATGACTCAGGTAGAGGGGAGGAGGAATTATCCCCATTTTACTATTGAAGAAACTGAGGCAGAAATAGACTAAGGAATTTGCCTAAGGTTATACAGCTAAGAAATGTCTGAGGTCACATTTGAACCTGAGGCTTCTTGCCTCTAGGCCCAGGCTTCTATCTGAATGATGGTCCAATCTTCAGCAAGGATTTATACAGAGTAATGGACTTAAGAGAAGACTTAGTCACTGCTGTGTGTGTGTGTGTGTGTGTGTGTGTGTGTGTGTGTGTGTGTGTGCGTGTGTGTGTGCATGATGGTGGCAGAAGGTCGGTCTGGATGTAGCCATGGGGAGTGAGGAGTGTGCTGAGTCTTCCTCTAGTTCCATTGTCAGAGGGCGGGAGAGAAGGAACAAGCAGCCTCAGAAAAGGTTATGAGAGAAATTATGTCTCCAGGAGAAATCTCGGTTTCATTGAGCACTAGAAGATAGAAGCAATTTAACAAGCAAAGATAGAGGGTAATTGTTCCCTAACACTGGGGCTGTAAGGTTTCAAAGGCACAGAAAAAAGAGAATACAGAGGAACTGAGAAAGGGGAGCCAAGACTGGGTTTACTATGAAAGGGACTGGCAATCCCCACCATCCCTTCTCTGATTTTAGGGATTCTGTGTCTTTTGTGCTCCCAGGCTAGGCAGGACCTTAAAAGCTGTCAAGGTGGAAAAGTGGTAAAACCCCAAGAGAAAGGATGTTATTTCCATGAATCCTTGTGGAATGGCAACCTGAGGGATAAGCAAGGAAATGAGACCAATTGGGTGGCTGGCATCTACCTAGGGGAGGGATGCTACATGCACACACACACACACACACATTCTCTCTCTCTCTCTCACACTCACTCTCTCACTCTGTCTCACACACACACACACACACACACACACACACACACACTATTGGCACCTGGACAAAGTCCCCAACACCCTTCCCTAGTTTTGGTTCTGGCTCTGTTGAAACGCGTATATGTCTCCTCCGCAGTTAGTGTGTAAGGCTTTAGAAACCAGAGACCATGTTTTACACTCATATCATTTCCCAGCAGTACTTAGCACAGTGCTTTGTATATCATAGGCACACCATAAATATTTGCTGCCTGTTTTAAAATAATGAGTTAATTGAGATATATACATAAGACTGCAATATTTTAACTTGTAGGCTTCTTAAATTTTAGCCAGAAAAAAATAATATAAATGATACAAAATTGAATTTGTTAAAAAAAAAAGTTGGGAAAATATGCTGCTTCTTTTTTTGTTCAAAGATGAAGTAGAAAGGTAAATTAACTGGTAATGGTAACCAGATGCTCTCCATTTCCACTACGGACAGAACCAGAGGAAATTGGCCAAAATGACTGTATGAGGAATTAAAATATAATGACTCTTAAGTACTGAAGTGACCAACTTCCCTGAAGTACAGAACAGGTTAAATACCACTTCATCTGGAATGAAGTGGGAAGCCTGCCAATTAATTAATCAATCAATCAGCAAATATTTATTGAGTATCTGCTATGGGGTATAGAAAAGAACTATAATATCCCTTAAGGATGTTACAGTCAAACCTAGTGACGTAAAATTAAAACATGGGAAACAGACACCATAATCAAAGCAAAATCCAGTCCTGTGATGTTGGCTTTCAGAGAAAAAAAAGGCCTTCCTCCTAGACAGAATACAGAAATAGACTTTTAGAGCTGAAAAAATGATATGAACCTGCAGCCTAGAGTTAATTTGCTTATGCCATTAAGCAAATATATTTTGATGATATGATGATGATGATGATGATAATTGGAATTTACAGACTAAAATTTATAAACTTCTTTCCATATATTATCTCATTTGATTTGGAAACAAGATATTAAGTTTTTTTACTTGCAGATAAGAAAAAGCCACTAGAAGATAGGAGAAAGTTGAAGAAATGTGTCTTTCTGTTGCAAATTTTTAATCATGAAAATAGCAATCTTTCTTGCCTATATTCATAGGAAACTAACTTCTAAGTTGAATTGCAAATGGCTGCAAACTAAAAATGCTATATACAACACACTTTTGAGTCTTTCTTACCTGAATATTTGGTTTGGGGGGCAAGGACAATTTTTAATATTTGGGAGATATGGTGCCCAATTTTTAAATATAATTTTTATACTTCTCTGCCCCCTTCCATAGTGTCACAAAATTCTAGAGTTAGAAGAGATCTAAGCTACCTAATCTACCAAATACCCAAATTCTGACTCCCATGTATAACATGCCTACCTACTGATAATCCCATTTCCTCTTGAAGAACTCCACTGATAGAGAATTCAGTTTCTCTAAGGCGCCTCATTCAATGTTTGGACTGCTCTGATTTTTAGGATTTTTTTTCTGTTATATTGAATCAGCCTCTACCTCCCTGTGATCCTATTTCTACTTCCCCCAATGCTCATCACCTCTTCATCTTCAGAACCAAGTGAAAATGCCATTTTACATGAACACCCATTAAATATTGGAACACTGCTATCCTGAACCCCTTAAGTCTTCTCTACTTAATTAATTCTATAAGTACACATCATTTTGAATCTCCACAGCATTCTAGCCATTATCCTCTGGACAAAATCAATCTTTTCAATGTCCCATCAAAAGTATAGTTCAACAAACTGGATGCAGCACTCTAAATTCAACTGACAGGTTATGGTAGGGTTATCATCTCCCTTCTTTATACCACTTATGTCATTAAAGGGCCTTTTACTACTTTTGACTGTTATATCATGCTGATAACTTATATTAAGTTTTAAATTTACTAAGAAGCTTTAAATATTTTTCACATGAATTCTTGTTTAATCATGTCTCTCCCCCACCCTATAGCTTTAACAGATGACTTTCTGAATCCAAACACAAAATTTAAATTTATCCTTATCAAATCTTGTTAGTTTCATCTTGTTGATTTTTTTCCAATGCTGATTCTTTCATCCAATATGTGAGCCCTCATTCCCAGTTACCATGTTTCCTAATCCTCACCCCTTTTGATTTGTCTGAGTCCTTTGACACTGTCCATCACCCTCTTCTCCTTGATACCCTCTTTTCTCTAGGTTTTCTCCTGGTTCTCCTGCCTGTCTGACTGTTCCTTCTCTGTCTCCTTTGGTGGATATTCATCTAGCAAAAATCCAATATCCAAGCTATATCTGCTAACCATGGAGGT
The DNA here is from genome assembly GCA_028646575.1 of Pseudocheirus occidentalis. Classification (NCBI taxonomy): domain Eukaryota; kingdom Metazoa; phylum Chordata; class Mammalia; order Diprotodontia; family Pseudocheiridae; genus Pseudocheirus; species Pseudocheirus occidentalis. Next base: position 142,299,248 of record CM053600.1, read on the forward strand.
CCTTAAATCTCTGTTCTGGTCCCTCTTCTCTTGTCCCTCTATGATCATTCACTTGGTAATCTTACCAGCTACCACAGATTCAACTCTCATCTCTACATAGATGATTCTCTGTATATTTTTGTCCAGCTATAATCTCTCTGCTGACCTCCAGGTTCCCATCTCCAGCTGCCTACTGAATATGTCAAAATGGATATTTTTATAAACATCTTAAATTCAACATGTTCTTCCTATAGTCTGACCACACACACACACACACACACACACACACACACACACACACACACACTCACTCACTCACTCACTCACTAGCACATCACTATTGAGTAGACTGTGGTGGCTTCCTATATCCTTCAGTATCAATGGTAGGATTTTCTGTTTGGCTTTTAAACTCCTTCATAGCCTGTTCCTTTCCTACATTTCCAGTCTTCTTATAGTTCATATCCCTTCCCCACCCTTCTACACACAATATTCTGCAATCCAGTGACACAGGAACACTTGCTGTTTCTTCTTACCCTGGCTGTCCTCCATGCCTCTGGGACTCATTCATTGCTTTTTCCACCTGTTAGTTTCTCTGAATTCCCTCAAGTCTCTGCCAAAGTTGCACTTTCTACAGTAAATCTTTCCCCATTCAGTTTGCACAGAGTACTTAGCTGCATCTTTATTCACTCATTAGACTGTGAGCTCTTTGAGAGCATGGACTGGTTTTTGTCCTTTGTATTCCCAGAATTTACAGACTGTACAGTACCTTGTACGTAGTAGATGCTCAGCAAATGGTTACTTGATTGAAGTGAGTTCATAGAGAATAAAAATAATCCTTAAAATAGTTCACTTTTCTGTCACACTTCATAAATATTCAATAATCTTATGAAGTCATAGGATTAGGCCCCTTTTGCATATCAGGAAATGGAAACTCCAAAAGAGCAACTTACCCAAGTCAACTAACTAGTCAGTGTTGGGGTTGATACTGGAATTAAGGTCTTCTGACCTTTGCTTTCACCTATACCATGTTGCAAAGGACTAGAGCAGATTGTCACACAAGAAAAATGTTAAAGAATATCAGGTAGTAATAAGGCTAAAGAAATAATTGAGATAACATGTCCTAGGAATGGTTTCTACAGTCTGGTTATTAAAGAAGTTACCAGTGGGCAGGAATCCCTGTGGTTTGGGGTGTTAGTTCCTACTATTGATCAGCTTTTTTTTTTAACCCCATGGGACTATAATTTTCCACTTTAAATTTCAACTCTAGTCAATGTGTATTAGAAAATCAATCTCATAGATTTGCTCAGCTTTCCCTCTGCCTCCCTGGAATTTTGAAACTATAGAAAGAATGTTTTTATGATGAAAATGGACTGTAAAATACAAATGGTGAAGGCTTGACCAGTTTCCTAGAACTTTAACCTTTAAAATTCACATTGAGCTTTTGAGTCCCTCTATTCACACAAAATTATTCCTCATGAATGTTTTTTTTGCAATAGCTTAAAATATCTAAAGTGGTGTGATTACTCAGATTGTCCTTAGAAAACTGTTTGACCAAATAAATTTGACCAAACCAAATCTCACAATTAAAGAAAATTGTCAGCAGTTTACCTTACCTTTTCCTTTCAAAATTTAATTGCTTTATTCTCAGTGATATCATTTTCCAAACCACTAAATAATTCTTCAAGCTCCTTGATTTTTTTCATGAGTTTCAAATGTATCATGTCATTATGCCTAATCAATTCAATTCATATATTTTTGAGCATCTACTACTTTGTGCACTGTGCAGATGGCAGAAGGCTCCTGGTATATTGGAAATAGGCTAGAGAGGAGTGATTTATGAGAGGCCAGGGATGAGTTACACAAGTTGAGATGATGTAGATGGGATGTAATCTTCATATTTATGAGTTACCCATATGTGATAACAGATCTACTGACAAGAACCCTTTCTCAAAAGGAAAACTGACTCTAAAACAAAACAAAACAAAGTGGTCAGTACAAAAGACATTTTACTTACCAAAAAAAATGAACAAAAAAACCAATGTGATTTTTTTTTCCTTCAGTAGATTAATGGGTGAGTTTATTTGGAACAGTTGTTTGTGTAGGCATATCCTAAATATTTAATTCAAGTAATTGTCTCACTTAGTGATAGCAAAAAGCTGTGATGTGTCTGTTTGATTGGTGATGCTTCTGTGAATATGGACCAAAAGTCACTCTCGTCTGTTTTGCAGCCATTTCATTTTGCAAGTACATAATTTATTTTTTTGACCAGAGTTAGCTCCTAATCATGCTATTTCTTGTTTTCTCTACTATTCCATTGAATTTCTATTATTGTAATCAAAATATAGCATCTTATAATTTTCAAACTCAGATCCTAGTTTATTCTTAGTCACATTGGAAAGAATACTCATTACTTGTATTTGCTATCCAGTGAATTGCCACATTTATTTTGCATTGACAGTTTTACAACTGTCTTTTTTACCTTTTTTTTAAATTTCATGTCAAACACTCTCTTCTCTAGATAATGAAATTCATAGATAATGAAAGAACCCTGCCTTCTGCTTATTCGCCCAAGATGAAATGTTCATACAACCAATGGAAAACCATAGGCTCTATAGTTAGAAAAAACCTTAGAACATCTAATCTGCTTTCTTCACTTTATAGATGAGGACATTTGAGACCCATGGAAGGGGAGCCCAATGTATACTAGGAGCAGAACTGAAATTCAGTCTTGGGTGAGGTAGAATAGAGGACAGCACAGAAGCCAACTGGTTGGGGGGTTTTAATCAGATCTTTACATGTGCCACTTCTCAAAAAACAAAAAGAAGTTCCAAAGTAGTATCCAAATGTGTGCAGACTGGTGAATATGTATTATTTTAATATTTAAGATGCCCATTATAGTCATGCCCAGCCACCACTATACTGCTTCACTTGCTTGCCCAATAAGTACCAGTCAGTATGACTTTTGACTGCTTCCTTGGTCTGTGAATATTACAGTTTTTATACTGAAATCTGATGCTGTGTTTTTTTCAAAATCTATTTTCAGTAATATCTTCATATATGAAGAGGCTGGAAAAAAGAAGGGGTGGATCTCATATGTTGAGCACTTAAATAAATTATAAAGATTAATCTCTTAATTTTAGAAAGATATTAAAGCTGACAAAAACCTGTACTTCCTTGTGCATTTTAAATGTTCCACTTTAAATATGACTTACATGTCATGATGTCCACCATAGCACACTCTTCAACAGAAAGAAATGAGCAGTTCTGTGTGTAACAGAAATTCTAATAGACTGTTAAACAATAGTAGGGCAGGCAGATAACATTTTAATCAGTATTGTCATTAATGACTATCAACAGAGAGGATAAGATACTCTTGTCTTTGTGAATTATGATTTATGACTGGCAAGGCAGTCACATTGAAATATATTTATTTTATAATGCAGAGACATTGATTAAATGTGGATGGCGTCTCAAATATAGTTGACATTTTAAGTCAAAATTATTACAGACATAGAGCCATTCATTTAAGTGTTGCTTTAAAACCATGTCTTCAACTGGTTGTTAATGGAAGAAAGTCTAGCTGGGCCAATATTTCAATACGTTGATCTGTTATTTTACTGACAGGATGAGAGAAAGCTACTTCCTTTGGGCAGCCATAGCATTTGATAACATATGGGACATCCACACTTGATAACATCATGGTCATTTAGATTTATATGGACACTAGGACTCTGTCCCTTTCAGAAAAGATTTCATTTCAATGAAATGTTTTGTTTTGTTTTGTTTTGTTTTTACCCTAAGACTCACGACTGTCTCCTGCATTGGGGGAAAAAATCCAACAACCTTGCATTCTCTCTTTCCAACCTGCTTTGGAAATGTTCCTTAAATAATTGATAAGCACTGGGGCTGGAACATAATATAGTTTAGGGAGGAGGGTTTGTGTAATGTATATTGCTGTCTGTTGCCAATTTTAAACAACATAAGTGTTTGAGTATTGATTGTTGATTTGCGAGATTTAAAGTCCAATAATAATTGTTGTTTGAAAGCCTGCTTGCCTACAATGTCTGTATTCTTTGATCTCTTCTTTAGGTTATCAGTTCCTTTTAACTTCAGAATTAACTTTGAAGTTAGGTATGGTGCGTCTGTATCCTTTTACTGTCCTGGATCTGAAATTGCAAGCCTCACTTTAACCTCTACTCATCAAATGTAGACATTCTAAATTATAGAAAGAAGATGATTTCCAGTAAGATTAGAAAGCCAACAAAACAAATATGATATCAAATATTTTAATGCCCTTTAACTTTGTCATTCTATAAAGTAACTGTCTAATCAAGATATGGGTATTAAGCCAGCTTTGACCCGTGCCAAATTCATATACATTTCCAAGAATAAAATGTATTTCTCTAGAAGTAAATGCAACTTCAAAAGAGAGACCTCTATAAATAGGTGCAAATAGCTCCTCCATAGGATGATGCCTCATTAGCAATCAAGCTTCATACAGTTTGGTTGAACAAAAAAGCAAATGGTAAAATATCCTGCTAGTTATTAACTTGTGCTGCTGAACTGCACTGATAAATCCATCACCATCTCTTCTCAAACATATTATGCCTTTCATTTTACTGCACAAGGTTTATTGCTATCATTTGGGCTGGAGGGATAGGGAGGAAAAACAAACGAACAAACCATACCTCCCTTTGCTTCATAGCCTTGGGTAATGTTTATAGATTAAGCATATTTTCATCTCATTTTCATCAAATCATAATCTATATGTAGCCACTTCATCATTTTCATCTTCAGTCAACATAAGCTTATTTTTTTAAGGTTTTCCATTGCACATTGAAGGTCAGCAGACCAGGTGGGGTTTGGTGCGGACAATTCCCATGGAACCCTATTTTCATATGTGATTATAGAATTTGAAATGACAACAGTATATATTTAGGCATACATACACACACACATATATATATATACATATATGTATGTGTGTATATATCTATATTTAGAGAGAGAGAGAGATACATATATGTCTTTAAACAAAACCTGATGGATTCAGAGATAAATGATACTTAGATTTAAGTTAAATTTGGCCAAGGTAATTAGAAAATGTGTAGTCAAGCAAAATAGGCTTTAGAGAAAGTAGGCGGTGAATTTTAAAGAAATGAAATCCACTCATCTTTTTATGTTAATATTTGCATTGTCTTCATATTACTTTAGGTTGGTTGATGAAATGTTATTTTATCAGAAAATCACAGAATATAGAGGGATCTCTGGGGTCTTCTAGTTTAGCCATGCCTCTGCTTGAAAACCTTCAGTGATAGGGAGCTAACTCTCCTGATACATCCCATTCTACTTTAAGGAAACCCTAATACTTAAGAAAATTTTACTTGTAAAGAGCAGAAAATTGCTTCTCTGAAACTACCACCCCTTCCTCCTGTTGGTTGTCTTCTGGGTCCATGCAGAACAATAATATCTGGAATATCTTTCTTTATCTATCTGTCACATGACAGACCTTCAACTGCTTGAAAACTGCTATGATATCCTTCCTAAATCACTTCTCTTTGAGCTAAAAAGTCATAGTTCTTTTAACATACCAGTTCATAGTATATTTTCCAGTCGTTTTGCCATCATGGCTTCCTTTCAGCTTTCTAAACTTTCTAAACTGTGCCACCCCCACAGTAAGCACAGTAGTTGAGGTATGCTCTAACTAGAGTAAGATAGATAGGGACCGTTGCATCCTTTGTTTTGGGCACTATGCTACTATTAACGAAACCTAAGAGCATTTTTGATTTGGTGGCCGCTATAATCACCTTGTTGACTTAGAGCTGATCTTTCAGTCTATTGGGACCACAGATATTTTTCACTCAAACTGTTGTGTTAGCCCTACCACCACAATCTTTTAGTAGTACAATTGGTTTTTCTGAACCCAAAAGTAGAACTTTATGTCTATCCTTAATAAATTTTGTCTTAATCAATATGGCCCATTTCAGTAGATTGTTGACATCTTTTGGGGTCCCAGCTCGACTGACTATTCTTTGATGCAGCCTCTCAGAGGACTGATAAAAATAATGAATAAGGTAGCTAGGATGCAATATGTAATTAATCCTTATTGGTTGCTTGACTGATTAAATAAAATGGATAGAGGACAGACCCCTAGGGTACAGAGATCACAGCATATTTCAAATACGGCATTTTTGTGATTTACCAATTTAGTAACCCTACTTTTAAGAAATGATTTGCTATAATGATCATTTCCATGAGTGCTAAAAATCCTTTCTTTAGTAGTTTATTATATAATTTTACCAGCAGTTAAATTCAATGGTACTTACCACTAGTTTGAAGAATTCACCTTTTCTATTCTTTTGAAAATGTGGTCATTGGAGCATCTGAAGTCCCACTTATACCTTATATACCTCTATGCCCAAGTGACATAGAGGTCACTTTTTCCACTAGTTCCACAAGACTATCCATTTCTGGGTCTTGGGAATTTTCCCTAGCTGTCCCCCATGCCTCCTCATGTCTTTTCTCTGGTTTCCCTTTTTTGTTCTGGTTCAATATAAAAATCTTCCTTGTGCAAGAATATCCTGCTGATTTCACTTAATGACAGTAACTTCTGTCTATAGTACCTTTCTCATCTTCACTTTATTCTTCATGTGGTTTGTATATAATTGCTTCCATATTGCTTCCCCCATTACACTGTGAAAGAACAGAGACTGTTTTTCTTTCCTTTATATCCCCACTGCTTAGCATAGTGGCTAGCACATAATAAGTGCTTCTTGATTAACTACACTACTCTTATTCTGCAGAATCTCAAAGATCATTAGCGCTCACTAGTCACACCTGCCAGGTTGCATGTTGTCTCTACCATTTGATTGTAAACTCCTTGAGGGCAAGGACTATTTTGACCTCTCTTCTTTATCCCCAAGTCCTTCCAAAGTGTCTAGCACATAGCAAGGTCTTAATAAACGCCTGCTGACTTGACCTACTAGCTCTTTCAATCCTTGGGATATAGTTGGTGATGACCTCATTGTAATCTCTATATTTATCCTGAATTTTAATACCCTTTTCTCTGTTTAGATTCTAGACTTTTCAATTTGGTGGGCCTTCTCCTTGGTACAAAAAAAAACCTAGAAGCAAAATAGGAGTTTTGTGTTGTTTTCTCTCTGCATCATCATTCCATCCACCCCAAATACTAGGTCTCTCCCTTTCTTTGATCTTCCATATACTCACATTGTAGCCAAAGCACATGTGTGCACATGTACATATACACACACATGTGCACATACAACCCTCTTTGTCATCCTTAGAATACATTGCATGCTTTCCTTCATTCTGCTCTTTTCCTTATATATTGGTACATAAACTCCTGAGAAGTTATGGGCAAGCTCTTCTCTTTGATATTAGAATGAATACAGTGGAATGCATAGTAATGGTGAGGAGTGGATAAAGGTTCATCTTTATTATATCAGCAGGGAATTTAAAACAATATATCATGGGGGGGGCGGAGCCAAGATGGCGGCGTAGAAACAGCAAAGCACCGCAGCTCCCACACAAACACGCTAAAAATCAAATAAAATGGGACTCTAAACAGATTTCCAAGCTCCAAAACCCTCCAAAAGACAGAAAGCACATCTGTTGCTACAGGCAGCGCAGCAGACAGGGCTCTTCACAATAGTCTGGGACCCACAGCCGAAACCCCGGCCAGCTCAGGCCCTGGGGCATCAGGCAGGGAGCCGCTTCTATAGGAGAGCAGATCGGCTGCACTGGAGGCATAGTTACCACATTTATCAGGCCAGAAGAAAAAAAGGCTAAGAGAAAGGT
>CM053600.1:142307544-142328514 GCA_028646575.1 Pseudocheirus occidentalis
ACCCCAGGATAATGAGGGAAAAAGGGATTTCACATTATCATGGCTAGCAGCAGAAATTTCTCATAGGTAATAACTATACCATTAAACTTACTATGTAGTGATGAATGGACAAGTAGAAAAGAGCTCCTTGTTTACATATGAAGACAGTCACTTATTTCCTGGAAACTTTTTTTCTCATATCAGCAACCATCAATCATTTGTATTTATGAAGAGCCTTTTCCCAGAGAATTCAGAACACTGACTTGGCCTCTGAATTTTACATCTAGAAACACTGAGAAATAGAAACCAAAGCGTTCCACGATAAAACAGGGACGGAATCCAGGGGTTGTCTTGTGGATCATTATTTTACGTTGTCTATCTTGGCATAATATTAATAATAGTTGGCATCTGTATACTGCTTTAAGGTATATTAAGTAATTTCATTTATGCGGCTGAATTTTAGAGGACATAGGTGACTGGCAGTCAGTGACAAAGGTCACCCATCACCTGTTTTCTGTCACCATTGAAGCTTTTCATCTTTGCCAAAGGGACTTTGAAAAGGCCATCTGGTCTTCCCCTCATAACCAGTCAGTGCTAAACTACAAGTGGTGCTAGATGTGGAAGTTTTCATTCTTAGTTTTTCAAATGAGAGCTAATAAAAACGTGGAACATCATTTTTAACACTTAGTCATCAGAATCAAAACGGGCCGAGCAGATCTGAGCAGTGCTACCATCTCATTTATTTCAACTCTTTATCCATTAGAGGTAGCTAGGTGGCACAAGGGATATCACCTCCCATGGAAATAAACATTTATTAAGCACTTATGATCTCATGTGATCCTCACAACAACCCAGGGAGGTAGGTACTAATATTATCCCAATTGAGGGTTGATGAAACTGAGGCAGAGAGTTTAACTCCCCAGGACACCACAGCTAGCAAGTGTCTGAGGCCAGATGTGAACATATCTCGTCCTGACTTCATACCCAATACTCTATCCACTGCACCACCTAGTTTTATAGGTGCAGAGGCTTGACAGCTTTATTACGAAGATTATTTTGACAGTTGTCGTTAGGGTGGAGCAGATAAAGGAAAAACTAGAGAAAGAGACACCAGTTACAATAAGTAATGAGGGCCCGAATTATAGTGGTAGGATTTTGGACTGGTTGTCAGAGGAAAAGAAATTAATCAAGTCTTTGCATCCTTTAATGAGGCTCTATGAAGTAGCAGAAAGAGTGTTGGGCTTAGAACTTTGAGAATTGGGTTCACATCTCACTCAGACACTTAGTTATATTAGTTGTGTGTTTGTAGGCAAGTAACTTAATCCAAGCAACAGTTTTTTCATCTATTAAACAGAGACAATAATTCTTGCACTACCTGCCTTGCAGAGTCCTTGAGAGGAATCTCTTTGTCCACCTTTAGGCAAAGGAAGAAACAAAAGGAAATGGACTTAAATTTAAGCAGGAGATTTAAGTCAGATAAAGGTAAGTATTTCCTGACAATGAGGATTTTTAAGCACCAGAATGGGTTATCAAGAAAGGTTACTGAATCTCCTTATCTCTTGACCTTTAAAAACCAGAATGGAACCATCATCTGTCTGCAGTGGTTTAGAGTAGACCTGCCTCAAAGCATTTCTGTGACTCAGATTATCTCTAAAAGCTCCAGCCCTTCAATAAACAAAGGAGGTGGAAAGTATTGGTAAGTGGCCAGTCAGTAAACTCTACATCTGGGGACCCAGTGGTAACTGAAGCTGACAATTTACTGGGAGCCTTTATCTTTAAAATACAAATAAGTCTTGAAAAACCTTATTACCTCCTTGGTCTCATCCTTAACTGTCTACTTAACAGTCTTATGCCCTGAAATAAATGCCTTTAGTTGGTTCTTTTGCCCACTGAGGCAATAGATAGGTATCTATTGTCTATCCAGTTGAACAGCAAAAACAAAGAGAACCAAAAACATCCAAAAGGTTGAAGGGAATTCCTATGTAACTGCTTCATCCCTTGCCCCCTTCCTAAAAATGAGAGTGAATCAGAATTTAGTTTCTTTTTGCTACTGTGAGTTCTAGTGATACTGATTTTGAATGGAATTCCTTGCCAATTTCAAATGTAGATAGATCTTTGTCTACTCAGATATAGACGAACTGTCAGCTTCATGAAGCCTTTGGTAATTAAAAATATAGTCACAAAACCTGTAACTAGTTAGTAAATAATATTGCAAAAAGTAAAATGTCTAGTGCAGTGCTTGGGGCAGGGTTTTTTTTTTCTATGTAGTTTATAAAACTTTTAACATTACATAGAATTAATTTGATATTCCAGCAAGAATTGGGGAGTTTGCGGCTGGCCCAAAACACCGGAGTTATAAACCCTTCCATCTGAATTGAAATTGGTCACAATTCTTAAAATAAATATGCAGGGTGTTTGCTCAGATGCTCCATGAGCTACAAGTCATGCTATAACCTTCTGGCCAATCCACTCCTGGGAGCTCCTAGGAGCTTTGCTCCCTTGGCCTCTCACTGCTGGCCAGCTCCCAAGAAGATACTCCTCTGGCCTCCCTGAGGTTTCTGAGTGCCTTACCAATGTGCTATCAAGGAGTCATGGGACCCTTGAGATCAAGTTAGGGGTTAGTTAGGGGACATAAGCCAGGTCAATAATTTTTCATCTTCATCACTGGCCACCTTTGCGGTGCATTTTAAAACCCAGTAATATTTATTATGTTATCCCAATGGAGTATGAAACCTGAATATGATTATCTAGGAAGGATAAAAATAATGACAATAATAATTTGTATAGCATTTTAAGATTTTAAAAGTATGATGCCTACCTTATTTCATTTGACCCTTACAACAAACACTATGAGATAGGTGTTCTTATAATCCACAATATATAGATGAGAAAACAGTGGGATGGAGGTTTAAGTGACTTTCACAGGCAGACAAAGCCAGCAGGATTCAAACCTCGGTTTTCTTGACTCATAGTTACATGTGCTATTTGCTGCAACAACATCCAGGAATTCCAAAAAATCAGTGGACTCTAGGAATGTCCAAGGTGCCCTCCGTTGCTACTTCTGGCTACCCCCAAATTACAGTGAATTCAGGAGGCCTGTGACTCATCCAACCTCTCCAGTTGCCTGTCTGATGACTCTGCCTCCATACCTGTGGTTTACTCCAGGCTAGATTGGGGAGCCTGTAGACTGAAGTCTCTATCAGTTCCATTACTTAATCTGAAGTATTTCTAAAAATAGACACCTATGACAGTAGCATGTTAAACTACTTTAAAGCATTTTCAGTCCATTCAGTCTGTCATCTTTGTTATTTTCTCAAATCTGTTAATAGTGGAGCAGGAAAGAAGGAGGGTAATGTTTTCATTGGCATAGCAACCAGCAACTCCTTTTTTTCATCTCATGTGTGGTCCTCAACTGTTATGTTTTTCTCATGTGTGGTCCGTGATAAATTTTTCTTGTGCATACCATTACCACCTCAGCTGCATGAGGATGAGCAGTGGTGGGCACACACAGCTATTTCCCAGATCCTAGCCATCTCCTGACCTTGTGAAACCCATACTTTTTTGCCATCAGCAACAGGCAAGCTTTGGTATTCTTAGGTGTGGGTCAATATTCTAGTAGTTCTCAGGATATAAAACTGAAATGGAGACTGCTCTCTCTTGGCACCCAGTGAAATAGTTGTACCTCAAACTGTTTTTTCTACTTTTCCCCAAGTTGCCTTGTTTATAGGATATCAGTACAATTACAAATAAGTCTTCAACTTGGCATTTCAGATTTCTTTGCTCTTGTACATATAAAGTAAGAGTGACCACACAGAGTTATGTGTGGGGGGCCTGGTTTCCTTAGTGGTTGAATTTATATGGCACATGGAGAAATTCTTCCAGATTTGAGCTCTAATCTGTAGACTCCAAAAGTAGCTTGTGAATGTGATATAGCCCTCTGCTTTTACCTTTATTGATTGGTCACTGTCCTGGCATGAAATTAGTAACTTGGAGCCAGAGGGATGGAAGTCTTGCTGACTTGTGTGTATATTCATAGACTCTTGGATTATCCCCAGGAAAAAATGACCAATATTTGGAGCATCAGCATTTAGGGTTTTTCTTTTGAAGATTCCCAAGATCATCCTCTCAAAAGCTTAAACTTTACTATAACTAAGTAATTTAATTCTACAACCTATTTTCAAATATGAAAAAAATTCTAATAGAATGAAGACATTTGGAAATCAGAGGAGGTGTGGAGACTTTTTAAGGTGAGAGAGAAAGGAATTTGAGCTTTAATTCTCTGATTCCTTTTAATGAAATGGGTATTAACAAAGATCCATTTTCTATCTCTTGTAGGATATTTTTAAAAATATTTATTAATCTCTTGTTTATAAATTTTAAAAACTTAATTTAACTTAATGCTGATGTTTTTTGGAAGGGGGAAGGCAAGGCAAATGGGATTAATTGGCTTGCCCTAGGTTACACAGCTAGTAAATGTATCAAAGTCTCTGAGGCTGGATTTGAACTCAGCTCCTCCTGACTCCAGGGCTTGTGCTTCATTCACTGCACCACCTAACTACCTCTTAATGTTGATTTTTAATGTGAAAAGAAAATCAAGCTAGACATTTGGATCCTATTTCTTCTCAATGAATGAAGCCTACTGTAGAGTCACATACTTACTGTGATACAGAGAAGTTTGGTCAGTGCTGTTTAATGATAGGATCTGAGCTACTGGCTGCAGTCATTCCCCCTAATCCAGAGTCATTTTGTTTACTCAAATGAGATATAATATTTACAAAGCACCTTGCCCAGTGCCTGGCATAGAATAGGTGTTTAATAAATGCTTGTCATCCCCTTCCCCTTCTAGGGCTTATCTTGGAAAGGCAGAGGATAAAGATATAAGAAGATGATTAGCCAAAACCCCCTAGTTCTCTGAACTGAGATGTATGCTATCTCCAGCTCTCCAGAGTAGCATGAGAATGGTTTCTTTAGAATTCCCAGAACTGCTCATCTTTTATAAAGTCACTAAAGTTCATGGTAGCTTTTTAGCCAAACAACTTGAAATATTGTGTGCTCTCTGAACTGCTATTTCTATTTATCAGCAGGTAAGCTTTCCTTGACTCCCATTGTCTGCCTTCAACAAGGTTTTTAAAGAAAAAGAAGGCAAAAACCTATTGAAAGGGGAAAAAAGTGAAGATAACCAAACCAATTAAAGTTTTACCAAAAAGAAAAGTTATATCAAATAGGAGTAAGAGTGGCCTCTTTCATGGCTTTATTCCTAATCTGAACTGATATTTGATAGTTTTTTTTAGGCAATAAAATAATTAGTGCCCTTCTGCCCTCCAAAAATTTATTTTATATTTCCTTTTAATATGTTTTCTATTGAATTATCTGTTTATGTGTTGTTTCTACACACACACACACACACATCAGATAAAGTATAAGCTCCTTCATGAAAAGCACACGCAAATCCTTGAATTTATCAATAAAATAATTTATAGCAGGAATGTGTTGAAGTCAGTTTAAAACCAATAGAGTTGATCATTAAATTTTCAGTGTGAGCATTTACACCTCAAAAATTAGCAATAAATCAGGGCTTAATTTATTGTTGTGTTGATCAGACTTAAGAAAGTGGTGGAGAAAATATACCTAATGCAGATTAAACTTAAAAGTGTCTTGTGTATTTTATTTTTCTTCTTGAAATCCAGTTGTTAAATATTTACCAGCATACTACTATTTACAATCTTATGTAGATTGAAGGGACTTCAACAATACAGTCATATGTCTTGACAACAGAGACAAATGAGGCTCCAAATAATAAAGATCATTAATGTCTGGTAGAGTCAGGATTAGAACTTGAATCTCCTGACTTTGTCCAATGCTCTCTCCACCACAACAATCACAAAATATCTTAAACATCCTAAAGAATAGCTAAATAACCTTGGATTATTTGGACTAAATAACCTCTGAGATCCCTTGCAGCTGTGTATCTGTGATCCTTTGATCTCCTAGCAGGATCAGCCTTGGGCAAAATAGAAATACCAAGAGATGTGGAGCAGGAAGGGCCTTACAGATCATTTAATCTCTTCCCCTTCAGTTGAAGCCCAGAGACACAAAATAGCTGTTATGGACTGTCCCAAAGCCAATTCTCCCCATGCCAAATTAATTATTTAATTGTGTTTTCAGTTCAGTCATTTATCCTGCCCTTGTCACGTTTTACACAGCTAGTTTAATATTTTCTTACTATGTGCAAAGTTTAGCTTGAGGAAATGGCTCCTACTCTCTGGGAGCTGATTCTGCAGGAAGTTATAGGGATAAAAATAGATAAGATTCTCTTTTTGTTTCATCATCTTTTGTAGAAGAATGACATTAATCAAGTTAGTCATGTTTAATCAACCAGTCAATCAAAAAGCATGAATTAAGTGCTTAATATACCAGGCACTTTGCAGAGCACTAAGGGTACAATGAGAAAGCAAAAATTATCCCTGCCCACAAGGAGCTTCAATATTTAAGCTTAGAGTAGACAACATATATAAATCAAAGAGTACAACATAAATACCGAGTAGATGGAACTTCAATTGAGAGGAGATGGCACTAACTTAGGGCATGAATTTAAGTGACCAACAAAGACTAAGAGAGGCAAACAGGAAAACGTGATACTTGAGCAGGGAGTGAGAAAACTAAATTTGATTGAATTTGAGGTAATAAAGAGTCACTGGAAGTTACTGAACAGGAGAATGACATGGCCAGATCTGTACTTTAGAAACATGGAGCACACAATAAGACAGTACATCAAGCTAGCTTTATTAAGGGAGTCATACTTACAGCAAAGAAGGGCAGTCAGGGAAGATAATGGAAATAGGTCAGGTCTCCTGGAGCACCAGTTGGAGATGTATGCCCCAAACCAGTAGAGACTGAAAGATTTTTAAAGAGTTATTGTTTGAAGGTCAGATGGGACCAGGCCTTGGAATAAATGATCAAGGGACTCCAATATGGGTCCTGCTGATTCATGATGAAGGGAATTAGGGGGAGATTCCTGGGGACTTGTCTTCAAATGATAATTCACCACCACCCAACTTCCAGTTGGCTTTGGGGCTATTGATGGTCTTACTCTGACAGGATAGGGTCTTAAGCTTCCCACGGGCTTCTTATATAATTGAGTGAGGAAGCTACTGGGATCATTATAAGCTGTGTCGTAAAGAAAGCAAATGATTCTGTGAGGTGAGGATAAGGACAGTGACTTTCAAGACATGGGAATTGTCCATTAAAAAGGCACAGAGATGAGAAATTGAGTTCAGTTTGGCTGGATTGCAGAATGCAAGATGGAGTGTAAATGTACAATGAGGCTAGAGAGACAGGTTGAGACCACATTGTGGAGCGTATTTTTGTCTTAGAAACCACAGGGTTCCATCTTGAGTAGAAGAGTCATATGGTTATGTCTACACATTGCAGCACATTATGTGAAGGACAGATTGGAATGGAAGAGACAAGAGGCAGGGAGACAGAGTAAGAGGCTGTTGCAATATTCTAGGCAAGAGGTGATGAGGCCCTGAGCTAAGACTGGAGCTGTGTGAGTCAAGAGAAAAAAGGGTAGAGATGTGAGAGAGACTGTGGAGATAGAAATGGCAAGGTTTGGCAAGGGATTGGGTATGTGGAGTATGAGAGAATAAGGAGTCAACAGAGACGTGGCAGTGACATGATGTCCTGCAGTCTCCTCACCAGGGTCCAGCTCTCTCTCCCATCAGAAACGTGGATATCACTTCTGGCTTCCCCCAGATCTCAGGGGAACCTTTTGCCTCTACAATACTTCCTATAGTCCCTTTGCCATGTTCCCAGCCACCTCTTCCTTTCCAAGTATCTCTCTCATTGGGATGTAAATTCTTTGAGGCCAAGGACAGTTCTGCTTGTTTTGTAAGCTAACTAGCTGACACAATGGTTTGACTGCTAGACTATGAAGTCAGGAAAATGTGAATTCAAATTTGACCTCAGATACTTCCCAGCTGTGTGACTCATGGAACCTCTGTTGGCTTTAATGTTCTCATCTCTAAAGCAGGAATAATTATAGCACCTACTAGGGTTGTTCTAAAAAGAAAATGAGATAATATTTGTAAAGTACTCTGCAAATTTTAAAGTGTGATATAAATGCTAACTATTATTATGCTTAGCACAGTATCTGGCACATAGGTAAATCTCAATAATGCAAAGAGTAAGTGCCTACTGTGGATGAGTACTGATGATACAAAGGCAAAAAATGAAAGTCTTTGCCCTCAAGGAGTTTATAGTCTACTAGTGAAGACAATATCAACACATATAAGCATATACATAATACATAATAAGTAATGGGGTTGGAGGAGATATTTGCAGATAATAACAATAATAATTATATCATTTATATAGCACCTACCATATGCTGCGTACTGAGCTAAGCACTCTCCAAATATTGTCTTCTTTGGTCTTCACAACAGCCTTAGGAGGTCAGTGCTATTATTGTCCCTAGTTTACTGCTGGGGAAACTGAAGCAAACCAAGATTGAGTGATTTTCCCAGTGTCTGGGGCTGGATTTGGGCTTTGGTCTTCCTGTGTCTAAGTCCAGTGCTTTATTGGCTGTGTCACCTACTTATCCAGGAATATCGCGGAAAAGAGTTCTGTAGGAAATGTCATTTGAGCTAAGCTTCAAAGGAGGCTAAGGATTCTAAGAGGTAGGAGTGAGGAAAGAGTACATTCCAAGCTAGCACACACACACACACACACACACACACAGAGCTGCTATAAATATTTTTATATATTTGGGTCCTTTTCCTTTTTGTTTGATCTCTTTATATTACAGACTTAGTAATGGCATTCCTAGGTCAAAGGGTATGCACAGTTTTATAGCCCTTTGGGCATTAGTTCCAAATTGTTCTCTAGAATAGTTGGACCATTTCACAACTCTACCAACAATGAATTCATATTCCATTTTTTCCACATCCCCTCCAATATCTGTCATTTTCCTTTTCTGTCTTTGTTAGCCAATCTGATAGGTCTACCAGTTGATACTTCAGAGTCATTCTAATTTGCATTTTTCTAGTCAATGTTGATTGGGAGCCTTTTGCTATAAGATTATAGAAAGTTTGAATTTCTTCTAAAAACTGACTTTTCAAATTCTTTGACCATTTACCAACTGGAGAAAAGGTGCTTACTTTTCTAAATTTGACTTTGTTCTCTATATATTTGAGAAATGAGACCTTTATCAGAGAAACTTGCTTTTTTTTTATTACTTAGTTGTCTGTATATACACTTTGTTGTCTATATATACACTTTTAGCAAAGTGTAATTTCCCTGATTATCTCTTTTAATTAATTTTATTTTTGCTTTTGCTTTGTCTGAGATCATGATTGCTACCCCAGCCTTTTTTCCTTCAGCTGAAGCATAATAGATGCTGTTCCATCCCCTTATTTTCACTCTGTGTATGTGTCTTCCTGTTTTAAATGTGTATCTTGTAAACTTCTTGGATTCTGATTTCTGATCTATTCTGCTCTCTACTTCTTTTTTATGAGTGAGTTCATACCATTCATGTTCACAGTTACAATTATTTATAGTATAATTCCTCCATCCTATTGTCTTCTGCTTATCGTTTTTTTTTTCTTTTTCTATTTCTTTTTATTTTTACCCTGTCCCTCCTCAAAAGTCTATTTTGCTTCTGATTACTCCTTCCCTCAATCTACAATCTCTATTATCCCGATCCCTTCCTAGTTCCTTCTTGGGTATGAGATTTCTATACCTAACTGAGTGTGTGAGCATACAGAGACAAAGACAGATATATATATATGTATGTATGTATGTATGTATGTATGTATGTATACATACACACATACATATATGTATATACACATGTGTATGTATATATACACATATGCATATATATGTGCACATACATATATGCATGCATCTTTCTTTCCTTCTTAAACCAATTCTGATGAGAGTTTCAAACACTGACTGTTGCCACCACCACCCCCATTTTATCCTCCAAAGTAAAAGCTCTTCCTGGCACACCTGCTTTATGTGAGATAATTTCCCCTATTCTTTTTATTATTATTTCTCCCTTTCCCCAGGACATCCCTCTTTCTCACACCATTTTTTTAACAGAATCAACTCACACTCATGCCTCTATGTAGACTCCTTCTACCTGCCGTAATAACAAAATTTTCTTAGGAATTATAGGTTATCATCTTCCCATATAGAAATGCAAACAATTTAACCCTATTGAATCCCTTACAATTTTTTTTCCTGTTTACTTTTTTATGTTTCTCTTGAGTCTTATGTTTGAATGTCACATTTTCTGTTCAGCTCTAGTCTTTTCATCAGTAATGCTTCAAAATCTTCTACTTCATTAAATATTAATTTTTCTTCCTGAAGAAAGGAAGAAATTCTGTTTTGCTTGGTAGGTGATTCTCACCTTCTGGAATATGATATTCAAAACACTGTACTCCTTTAACATGGAAGTTACTAAGGCATATATGATCATGACTACAACTATACGATATTTTCATTGTTTCTTTCTGGCTACTTGCAGTATTTTCTCCTAAACCTGGGATCTCTGGAACTTGGCTATAATATTCCTGGGAGTTTTCATTTTTGGATCTCTTTCAGGAGGTGATAAGTGGATTCTTTCCATTTCTATTTTACTCCTTGGATCTATGAAATATGATGTCTAGGTTCTCTTTTTTTTAGATAATCTAATAATTCTTAAATTATGTCTCCTCTATCTATTTTCCAGGTCATTTGTTTTTCCAAAGAGGTATTTTACATTTTCTTCTATTTTTTCATTGTTTTGACTTTGTTTTATTATTTCTTGATGTCTCATTGAGTCATTTGTTTCCACTAGCCCAATTCTAATTTTTAAGGATTTATTTTCGTGAGGAGCAAGTTTTTTTTACCACTTTTTAAAAAATTTGTCCAATTCTGTTTTTAAGGTGTTATTTTATTTAGCATATTTTTGTACATTTTTTACCAAACTGTCAATTTTCTTGTCATAATTTTCTTGCGTCCCTCTCATCTCTTTTCCCGTTTTCCCTCTATCTCTCTTATCTCTTTAACTCTTCCAGAAACTTTGGTTGGGCTTCCAGCTAGTTAACATTTTTCCTTGAGGCTTTGCTTGTAGCTATTTTCATGTTACTATCATCTTCTGAGTTTGGGTCTTAATCTTTCCTGCCATCTTAGTAGCTTTTTATAGTCAAGTTATTTTGTTGTTTGCTGATTTTTTTCACCTATTTCTTGACTTTGAACTTTATGTTAAAGTTCAGCTCTACTCACCTAAAGGTAGGGAGACATTGCAAGCTTTCAGAGCTAGTTCTGGGGGTCTGCAAGTTTTGAGTAGTCCCAAGGTGATATGATCCAAGGAGAGGTGTGGTCACTACTTTCCTGATCTCTGCTCTGGTCTTTACCTAGGAATGACCCCTAATTCACTATGGCACATAGTGCTAGTATTCTTCTTGGCTCTAGCAGTGTGACCAGGGCCCTGACTCTACTGTAGTTGCGAGCACTGGTGTTCTCTTCTGCCTTAGAACTGTGACAAGGGCCACTGCTCTCTTGTGACTGACTCTCCTCTCCACCCTAGATCTATGACCCAGAAATAGAACTGACAAACAGTACCAGGTACTGTATCCATTGTGCACAAAGGGTCAGTCTCTTTCTGGCAACTTGTCTCACCCCCTTACTGTCTCTGGGCTGAGAGCTCCCAGTTACTGCTGCTCCTGTCATAGCCACCTCCAAAGCCCACCATTGGTACTGCTGCTGGTATACTCTTGGCCACCACCACCACTCTGCCCCAGTGTCACAGACCTTTTCTGTCAACCTCCTCAGTGGTCTTAGGCTAGAAGAAGCTCGCCCGGAGCTTTTGTTGGCTCTATCGCTCAAGACATCAACTTGAGATACTATTTTAAAGTTTTTTGGAGACAAATGTTGGGAGAATCCAGTCAGCTTGCTGCCTCTACACTGCTATCTCAGCTCCTCCCCTCATGTTACTTTTCTATATACAAAACACATATTTAAAGCTTTTCTGTTCTCTTTGTTAAGTCTCTAGTATGTATAACTAGGAGGGCAGCTAGGTATTGCAATAGATAAAACACTGGGCTTGGAATCAGAAAGACTCTTCTTCATGAGTTCAAATTTGACCTCAGACTTACTAGTTGTATGACTCTGAGGAAGTCACTTTATCCTGTTTGCCTCAGTTTCCTAATCTATAAAATGGGCTGGAGGAGAAAATGGCAAACCACTCCAGTGTCTCTGCCAAGAAAATCTCAAATAGGGTCAGAAAGTCAGGCATGACAGAAAAATGACCAAACAATAGTGTGATTTCAGGGTTGCTGGGAAAGCAGTCTAATACTTCCTGTCACAAAAACATCTTCCATTTGCCTACTCCAAGACCTGAAGCTCCTTAAAGGGAAATTAAGTGGGATTTCCCAATTAGAAATAAAAGGGTTAAAATGAAAAAGCTTGAGAGAGATGACACATTGAAATTCACTGACACTCATTATAATCACTCATCCTGCTGATATCTGTGCCACTCCTTTTTTTGATTGAAGGAAGGTTAGAGCAGGAGAGCAGTGGGCACCTGAAGGGTTGGGGGGACAAGGAAGGAGGGAATTGAGGTTGGAACACAAAAACAAAGCTTTGTCAACTCCACAACTTTGCCTCTGGCTACCCCTGTTTTCCAATAAGTGTTTCAAGGCTAAACAGACTGTGTGCCCAGGTGGTTTTGACTTTCAGTACTGAGTGCAGGGGCAATGTCTCCCTCAGCCTCAGTTAGGAGTAAATGAAGAGGGTGGAAGTTAGCAGAAAAGGGATTTCATAGTTAGAGACATGATAAGGAAAAGAGAGCCTAGAGCAGCCCCTGGGTATTTTTTAAAAGCAGTTACAGGAATGAGCTAGTTAAAGCTATCACTGGGTCCCATTAAAGCCTTAAAGCTAGAAACCATGAAGAAGTTTCAGAGAAAAATGTATTGATAGGGGAAGGAGGTTGGAGAGGTCTAAGTACTTGATTCTCTTGGATTTTGATTGAAAAAGTATAATGAATTTGAAGCATATGAGCAATGAGCCTTCTCAAAGCCTCCCTAATTCAGCTAGTTGACTAAAAAAAACCCACCAAACCTTTTCATGCTTAACTTTAGATCCAGGCAACCACCAAAAAAATGTTAGAAGCAATCAACTACACAGTTATAATTTATAGCCAGTATTTTGACAGGTAGACAGATTCCCTCCTTCTCCCTGTGCTTTCTGTGATTGGCCTCCAGTGGACCTGAACATTTAAAAAAAAAAACTTCAGTGGGAGGAGGGGGGCAATCTACACATTCATAATAAATCTGCAGGGGAATGTAGTTAACCATCATTTAGCAGCAGACTAATTAGAATTGTGCCAAAACTCCATGATCTGGCGAAGAAATATATGAGTTAACAAAGAGAGAATGTTTTAGTAAACAAACATAATGCCTGATCCTCAATAGCAAAAAGGAAAAAATCATCCATTTCTTAAGTTTCCAATGTGTATTTTGTTTTACTTAATATGTATGTTTTAAATAATAGCTTATGTACTTTAAATTGTTCTATATTCCACACTGATGTTTGACTCTTTCATGTTTTTCAAGGCACTGTACCGGGCCTAGAGATACAGTAACAGAGATAAAAATAACTTCTGTTTTAGCAGAGGAAAAAATTATATTGATAAGGAAATGTAAAACATAAAGTATAAACTTAGATACCTCTGTGACCTTATCCATTTGTAAGTGCCTTGCAGCTTATCTGTTTCTACCCTCCTGGGTGATTCTTGTTCTCTCAGAAGTTCACCATTAGAGGTCTATCAGCCATGCTAGAAGACTTCTTTTCCTAACATACAAAACTACCACTGGAGAATTCTGACTCCCGTCTGTCATCCCTCACTCTTACCAGGTGGTCTGCACAACTGTCTGTCATTCAATTCCTATTTGTTTCTGAAGCTCCTTATTGATTATATGTTGCAGCCTGCTTATGACCATCACATTGCACCATATCTTAGAAAAGCAGCATGTCAGCAGAGGTCCAACAAAGGAGTCTGAAAGACCTGAGTTCAGGTCCTGCCCATATGACTCTGGGTAAATCATCCAGCCTCTCAATGAACCCTGGCCAGTCTGAGACTATAAATTATATAATAGTCATCAAGAGAGGACTGAGGGGATTCTTCTACACAATTAAATCGCAGTATAATAACAAAGAATTGAATGGAAGAAGTGCCAACAATTGAGGGAGTTGGAAAAGGCCTCTTGTAGTTATTAGTAGTTAAGTTATGCTTTTAATGGAGCTAAAGATTCAGAAAGATGGAAGACTGGAAAATGGGCATTCTAGGCCTGTGCAAAGGCACAAAGAGAAATAGGATTTATGTATATCTTTATGTATTTATATGTGTACATACCTATAGACCTATATACTTATACATAATATATGTGTGTGTATGTGTGTATGCATGGATGCATATCTATAGTAGAATATTTTCTTAGCTATGGTTCATTGTCTTTTTCTAAATAGATTTTTACTGTTACCTTTCATTTTTACATTGTCTAGATTTCCCTTTAGATCCCTCCTTCTTCCCCCTCCCAGAAAGTTATGGTGAATTTTCAAAGACTAGTCAAACCAAATTTGACTAATTGAAATAACCAGTAAGTGATAATTAGAGGTTATTGTCCTTAATATTTGCTACTTTCAATCAGCCCTTTAACTTCTAAAAATCAGATTATCCAAATATATATATATACATATATAAGCACACACATATATAATATATGCATATATATACATATTTCTATGTATAAGCACATCATATATAATGTGGATATACATATATGTGTGTGGATATATGCTAATTATCTACATGCACAGTCTCCAAGCAGTCTTTGTTTTTTATTCTTTCTTTCCAATCTTTCTTTCCAAGTTTGCCATCACCCTTTCTTTATCCTAAGTCCCATGAATTATGACTCTCTTGGTGAACCTGGCTTATAGACAGAGAGTGGTTGTATGGAGGGGCGTGATTTATCATCATCATCGTTAAGAATAACTCACAATTAATAACCAATAATAATGCCATGATGTAGATTATATAGGTATTATCCTAATTTCACAGATTTGGAACCTAAAGCTAAGACGTTTAGTGGTTCACTCAAAGAATTAAGTTTATGGAATGACAGATTCTAGATGCGAACAAGAGCCCTCTTGCTCCAAGCCTGGTTTTCTTTCTAATGGTCTACTACGACCTCTTTTATACCTGTTATAAATTCAAATATACATTTAAATCAGCTTATAGCAAGGGTTCTTAACCTTGAGTCTATGTACTTTTAAAAAATATTTTGATAATTGCATTTTAACATAGTTGGTTTCTTTTGTAATCCTATGCACTTTACTTTGTGCATTTAGAAATATTATTCTGAGAAAGCATCCACTGGCTTCACCAGACAGGCAAAGAGATCTGTCATACAAAAAAAAACAAAAAAAAACTGGCCTAGAAAGCCAGAATGGATGGCTACACTAAAACTGTAGCATGCAAAGCCACTATATCTTTTCTCCATCTATATTAAGCACAAAGGTTATGGGCCATTTTTGTGGGCACTGGCATTGCTTGTTCCAAATATCAGTAAGTTTATCATTGTCCAAATGGATTACAGCCAACACTTTGTTGCCCTGGCCAAGAGTGTGTGAGATAGCATAGAGAGTTCAAATCTGTGGATAGTCAAAAAGCTTCATGTTAGCCATTGGCTCTCCCTCTACCAGTGGTTCTCAACCTTCCTAATGCCGCAACCTTTAAATACAGTTTCTCATGTTGTGGTGACCCCAACCATAAAATTATTTTCATTACTACTTCATAACTGTAATTTTGCTACTGTTATGAATCTATCTGATATGCAGGATGTATTTTCATTGTTACAAATTGAATATAACTCACAAAGAACCACTACAAAGTCTAAACCAAGATTGCCAAGAAGTAATGAAATTTCCCAGTTCAGATTTCTTTCTTTTCCCTTCCTCATACCCATCTTTATCTGGTATAGAGCCAAAATGACCACAAAGATGAAGAAGAAAGGGAAAAAGCAAGAGACATAGACCAATGAAAAAGTCTTCTAGTAATTAATAATTGATTGTACTTTAGCTAATTTTTTTTCAGGTTTATGACTTAAAAAAAAATCTCCCACAGTGCTAGGCACATAGTAAATATATGTTTTGTTTACTTGGTCTCTTCTCTCTCCTCCACTTTCCCTGACACCTTCGCATACATTCTCTCTCTGAATAAATCACAGGTACAAATATTTTATAATGCTAACTTTAAACTCCTTTTCCTTAAAGCCCCAGAATGGAGAAATGTTATCTGATGGATATTGTGCTGAATATGCTATAGCAGCCGGCTGATTCACAAGTCTCTATAAAGGTCTTTCTGAATTGGATAGTAATTATTTCTTTGTCATCTAAAACATATAGAAGAGACGAGCCTTCATTCCATTCCATTGCCACTCCTCCAAGAAGGCTTGCTTCTCCAATGACCCAAGGCCTCACTCATCTCCAGTTCAATTTCTATTATCCTTAAAACTATTGACCTATGATTTGGTACTTAAGTAATTGATATTAAACAATTGTTTCTTTTGTTAGTTCTGCCTTCTCAGCCAAGTTGTTAGGGCCTTGATAGTGAAGATCATGTTTGGTGGTTCCTTTCTAAGCCCTCTAATACAGATCTCTGAATCTAATTGGCATTATGGTTATACTTGTTGATTGATCTTTTAGATAGCTGGATTAAGTCATCTTTAGAATCATATCATTTTATATGCTATAATAGTAGTTAATATATATATATATATGGAAGGTGTGCAGTGTACTGAGCGTATGTTACCTTATTTTCACCTCTCAACAACTCCGCGAGAAAGGTTCCATTATTATCCCCATCTTATTGATGAAGAAACTGAATATGAGAGAGGGCACATGACTTATTCAAGGCCACACAATTAAATTGTCTAGCCCAATGTCCCTTATTAGATGATCAGCGTTAGTTCAAATCTCTTCTCTATCATTTTCTAAAAGGTTGAACTAGATTTCTTCCTAGATGCCTTGTAATTCTTCACCTTTGAACCTAAGATCCAGCTGCTAATTCTAGTGACTCATCCAAGGCTACACAGTTAATTTGTGATAGAATTCTAAGTATAGCCCAGGAGTCTTGATCCTGATTTTTCATTAAGAAAGATAAACGTTGTATATTTTAAGAAAGAACACAAAATCAACCTATTAGCTGGATGACTCTGGGCAAGTTACTTAACGTCTGGGCAATTCCCTAAGACTTTAAAATATAGATAAGTTCCTAGTCCATATTAGTAGAATGCATGTCTTTTTTTAGGAGTTTCTAATAAAAATGAAATCATACATCCAGGCAAGAATAAAAATCAATTTGTTATATTACATTGTGTGTGTTTAATACACATAGACTTATGGACTTAAGTCTGTGCATACAAACATCTGTCATCTAAAGCAATGTTACCAAGCCTGGACTAATGTCTGTCTTTCACATATAAAATGATACTCGTATACACTGCACTCTTTTTTTTTTAATGAATCTGGCATTGCACTGTTTTTTTCCAGAAGTGATGATGCATTTGTACTAATCCAGTGCCCCTTGTGGCCAATAGCACATATTTTCAAGACAGCTGGCAGGGCCCAAGGGCACAGTCTGTAGTTATTGAAGAGAATGAAGTTAACTGGTCCACTCAGAGGTCAAAACCGTGACCTTAGCCTCATTAGCACAGTTCTCTAACCCAAGAGCTTAGATAACCAGCCACAAACGTAATATCAGATGATTATTTCTGAGAAATATATTCATATCAAATATCGTGTGTTCTATGAACAAGAGTGCTTAAGATAATGGGAAATTTGTGAAGTCCCTATATTTGTTTCCATGTTGTATTTGGAAAAATTGAAATGTGTAGTTAGAGCTAATTACAGTAGTTGGTCATCAGAACTTCCAAAGAACCAAAATAGGTTGAATATTCAATTAATTTTTCTTAAGTATTTATAAATGAAAATTTCAATATTTATATCTTAAAAGAATGAAGTCAGTTTCTTGCTCCTGAAATATCTTACAGTAGTAATAATGATGGTAATACTAATTATTGATAAGAGATATGATAGTGATTTAAGGTTTGCAAAGTGAAATATATATATATACAAATCTAATATATATGTATTACATAATATACTTAATGTAGTATTACTGAATAATAAATTAATAAATAACATTTAATTATTTTGATATATATATATCTCTGTTAAGCTGTACAATAGTATGTGTGTGCACACACACACGTACACACACATACGGTAGATTAAAGTCTTCCATAAAGGGGATAGATTAAAGCGAAAATCCATTCCAAATTTGAAAAAATATTGAGTTTCATTGATTGTGGAATAAATAAGAGCTGTTTTGAATCCAAGCATTTTGAATATATTAAAAATTTCAATTTCTCCCCCTCCCATATTTCAGAAGCAATCGTTGAACACGCTTTCTTTTGAAATATGTTGGTTGTTACATTTAGTCGATGTTTTATACACAGATTACACACAGAATTCTAATACAAATCCAATAAGTAATAAATTAAACATGATGTAGCACATCACAGTGTATTCCTAATACTTCTTTCTATTTTTTTAAAAATGTATTTCCGTATCTTTTTGCGATTTTTCTTCCTTTATATTAATGGTTATCAAAGATACATTTTACTTCATTTAGTTGCTTCAACCAACTGGCTAGACTTGCGAGCCCTATCTAGAATTACATCCTCTCCCTCTCACTTGCTATATATAGCATTTATGAGCTAGGCAAGAAGCAAGGACTTCCCTTAGCCAAATATTATACAGCTAATCCTGGCTGTTCTTTCTTTTATTTACTGCTAATGCAACCAAGTTGAAATTTTTATAGAACCCAGATAATGTTTGAGCTGATTGTTATTTTATCCAAACCTATTTCCCCATCACCTGCTAGAATGGATTTGAAAGAATCCTGAGCCCTTAGAAATGGCAGAGGGAGGAAGAATTAGGAGGGGGATGTCAGATGAATGACAACAGTTTAGTCACACTTGAAATCATTTATAGGCTGGGGTTTCCAAACAACCGTCCAAAAATGAATCAACACAAATACTAGGGATTTCTACAGAATCTAATATGACTGGGATGTTTGTAGAAAGGCTTAGTTATTAGAAGGTACTTCAATATTAGGTGGTGACGTATAGTAAAACCAGGAGATTAAGAGCGTTAAATCTGAGCCCAAATAAAGGCTTGACAAACTTTCTGCCAGCTCAACTTTCACCTGAATAACTCTGCTTAGTGTACCCTATTCCTTATCCATGATCAGTACAGTCCCTTGCTACTGTAGACTGAAGGCTTTAGGGAGCTGAGGCTGCCTAGGGTTCCTAGATTGTGTTAGAGCATGGGGTGATTCTTTTAAAAATGGAAATAAATTTAATCAAAATGAATAAAATTGAAATATACTATAATCTAAATATATAAACTTGGGAGTGACTGTAATATAAAATTTACCATACAAAAGACTCCAGAAGTAGCAGAAGCATCCTATTTGTACATTTTGGGAACTGATATTTATAATTCTGATTTTTAAAACTCTTTACCCTCAAGCACAGTTGGTATGTTCCGTTTTGAAGTTCAAATCTCAGGTTTATTTCCCTTCACATTTTAGGCCTACACTTTTAATTTTCCAATGTGAATAGCAATTCTCAGACCAGTTGAGATATAAATAGCCTACCTATATAATGGTAACCTTGTTGTTTCTTAGGAACAGAGTCTTTTCCTCCTCTATCATCTGATATTAAAATGGAATTAAGCCTCTGTAGGAATTATTCATCTGTGGTATTGAACAAAGGAAAAATTAGCCATTGGTATAGGAAAGGGCGAAAGAGGAAAACATACTTACCTGGAAGAATAGTAGTTTCACAGTCTAGTGGATAAGCAAATAAGAGCCTGATGCTTTGGACTGACTATAAATCAATTTCTGATTTCTTTGGTCAAATAGTAAATCATTACAGGGCCATATTATTATACGTATATATGTGTATCTGTACACACATATATGCATATATATGTGAATGTATGTGTATTTAGATAGATATATAGATTATATATAGATGAAGAGAGAAAGGGAAAGAGTGTGTGTATTTGTTACTGGTTTCTTCTGAACGAGGAGGATTAGGAAATCTTTTTCTAACTGATACATGGCAATGGGTCTCAGTGATAAAGTTTTCTTTTGTTTTTGTTTTGTTTAATTCTAAATAGATATGTATGTTTTAGAGCAGAGTGTATTAACCTTGGGGTCTGTGCGTTTGTTTTTTTAAAACTAGTTTGATACTTTCATTTCCACATCCTTTGTAATCCTATGTATTTTATTTTATGAATTTAAACATACATGTAAGATGGCTGTCAAAGGGGTCATAGGAAAGGGAGAAAATGTGTGTATGCATGTTTGTATATGTATAGATAGATGTGTGTGTGTGTGTGTGTGTGTGTAGATAATGCCTGCTATATGCCAGTCATTGTGTGAAGCACTTTGCAATTATTTCATTTTATTCTCACCACAGTCTTGGCATTGGGATTATTCTCATTTTATAGTTGAGGAAACTAAGACAGACATGGTAAGTATCTTGCATCATACAGATAGGAAGTATCTGAAGCTGGATTTGAACTTAGATTTTCCTGACTCTGGCAAAACCACGGCACTACCCCTGAAGGGAATTTTGCTGGAATCAAGCACCAGCTTGACTTAATGTGATTACTGTTACTGTATTGGATATCAACATAACTCAGAAGTGTTAAAAGAAGAGATTAATATTCAGGGAAATGGGCACCATTTTAAAAAAATATTAAGATGCCCTATACATTTAAAGCATTTCTGTCTTTTCACCTCTCTCTCTCTCTCTCTCTCTCTCTCTCTCTCTCTCTCTCTCTCTCCCTCCCTCTCCCTCTCCCCCT
>CM053600.1:142329014-142369189 GCA_028646575.1 Pseudocheirus occidentalis
TACTGTTACTGTATTGGATATCAACATAACTCAGAAGTGTTAAAAGAAGAGATTAATATTCAGGGAAATGGGCACCATTTTAAAAAAATATTAAGATGCCCTATACATTTAAAGCATTTCTGTCTTTTCACCTCTCTCTCTCTCTCTCTCTCTCTCTCTCTCTCTCTCTCTCTCTCTCCCTCCCTCTCCCTCTCCCCCTCCCTCCCTCCCTCCCTCTCTCTCTCTTTCTCTCTCTCTCTCTCTCTCTCTCCCTTTCTCTGTCTCTCTCATCTGAGCCTATGATTTTTCTAAATTGTGTCATAGAAAAAGCATGATATATATATATGTATATATATGAGGCTTTTTTAATGCTATTAATGCAGCCATAATGAAAGCATACGTGCTGTTTCTATCACTTGTTTAAAAATGAACACCTTCAAAACAAAGTTGGCTATTCCTTTTTATACAGGCTGACCATGATATTTGCATGTGATCACCATGATTGAGACTGTGGCATGCATAGAGCATTCTGGGTTTTAGAGGAGCCTAGCAAATTTGTCTGTTCTGTCCAGTGAGAACAGAAACTGGAAACCAAAATGTCAACCCAAGATTCAGTTAGGAAACCCAGCTTGTTTCCAGTTCCTGAGTTTCTGAGTCCAAGTGAGAATATGAATTATTTTAACAGATTTTTTTATATGGTATCTCAAGCATTTTACAATCCATCAATATTTGTAAACATAATCAAACCTTTGACTTTCTTTCTTTGCAAAAGCAAAGTGCATGGTGAAATAAATGTGAGGATGGCTGAATTGGTTATATGTGATTCCTAATTTAGAATGACTTCAATCCTCAGACTTTCCCTTAAGAGACTTATAGATTCAAAAGGGACATTCATTGTTAACCTTACTCACAAAGTATTGACATCAGAATCATGACCATATATCAGGTGGCATTCAGAATTTCTAATTACCTCATCCTCTGAAAGAACCATTTTCAGTTCTTAGAAAGAGTGTGTGTGGATGTGTGTGTGTGTGTGTGTGTGCGCGCGCGTGTGTATGCGTGCGTGTGTGCGTAATCAACAGAGCATTATTCACAGGGCCTCTTAGTCTGGCATGAGATACAATTAAGCAGCACAGCAGAGTATGCTCAGATCTAGAAAAGCATTGCAAGAAACACACCTGATGGACATTCAAATCCCAGAACTAAAGATTCCATAATTACAGAAATACTTAAGTTTGAAGGTCTCAGAGAAAGAAATCGTGGTCTTCACAGAAGACATACCTCTACAGGTCCGTGTTAAAAGACTGCATTTGACATATCAGCGTAGAACTTAGCACTCTGTTTTGGAAAGGGTTTGAAAGAGTTGAATGTCGTAAGAGAGAAACCTAAAGTGAGCTGTGGTCCCTTTCTGGGGGCTGAAAATTTCTGAATCCTTTGTGCCTTGAAGCAGCTCTTGGGCACAATAGACAGAAAACCCTGAGCCTGGTGTCGAGAAGACCCGAGTGAAGATTTAGCTTCATATACTTCCTAGTTATGTGACCTTGGGCAAGTCATTTAACCTCAACTGTAAGATGGGGATCATACTAGCACCTACTTCTCAGAATTTGTTGTGACAATCAAATGAGGTATTTTTAAGGCACTTAGTATGGAATCTGGCATATGCTAGGTGCTTAATATAAATACTTGGTCCTTCTTTCTTCCTTTGGTTCTTTTCATATTCAACTGCTCAAGCAAAAAGAAAATACTTTCAGGAAGGAAATATAGAGGAGCAGATGGGGTGATCTCAGAAAATAGCAGGTGTTTGATTCTTTTTTTTTTTTTGGCTTTTTGGAGGGTGGAAGGCAGGGCAATTGGGGTTAAGTGACTTGTCCAAGGCCACTCAGCTAGTTTTGTGTTAAGTGTCTGAGACTGAATTTGAACTCAGGTCCTCTTGACTCCAGGACTAGTGCTCTATTCACTGTGCCACCTAGCCACCCCTGATTATCTTTATAGAGCAAATAATTATCTCAGGGTTTTTCTTTCTGTAGAAAACATGAGAATTGGGGTTGTGCACTTAGGAATTAGGTTGCATGTCCAACCTAAACTGAGGGAATTGCTTTGTAAATATCTAAAATAAATGATGAAATTAACTGTGGTTCCTGACTCTTTGCCCTGAGGAAATCATCTTTCAGGTTAATAGCTATATATAATGTAAATTTAAAGGAAGAGCCATCACCACTCCATTGAGAGTGCTCTCTAGGGCAGCGGTTCTCAACCTGTGGGTCACGGATGGTCTTAGGAACTGAGACACTGCTCCTCTATCCATCTCCAGGCGAGTCTGCCCACATGCAGATATGCCCACATATGAGTATTAAAGGGTCACGGCATTAGGAAGGTTGAGAACCACTGCTCCAGAGGAATCATATTAACAATAAAAATAACTAGCATTTTTGTATAGCACCTACAATGTGCTAGTCATTGAACTAAGTGCTTTACAAATATTTTCTCATTTGCACCTCACTGCAACCCTGGGAGGTAGGTGCTATAATGATCCCTGTTTTATAGATGAAGAAACTAAGGCAAATTGAGATTAAGTGATTTGCCCAGGGTTACACAGCCAGTAACTGTCTGAATATAGATCTTCCCAACATTAGGCCTGGTATTCTATCCAATGGGCTACCTAATTGAGAGAGAACTTCCTTCACCACCACCAGCCCACTCACATCCTGGACCATCCCCAGTTAGTTATCTTAACTTTTGTCCTTCCACTGGACTTCAGTGACTCAAAAAGAGAGAATGAGACTGATGACTTTGAGCAACTTTGTCCCCTTAAATCCAAGTCAAGATATGACCAGTGATATCTTTAGTCCTCTTTGAAAAGGAAAGGTGGACAAAGACCCACCAACTAGATTTCAGTGGCTAGTTTTGAGTGTCTGAAGGCTAAATACATTACATTAGAATATAAGCTTCTTGAGGTTAGGGACAGTTTTTCCTTTTTTTCATTTTATATATATATTCCAAGTGCTTCACACAGGGCCTGGCTTTTAGTAACCAGTTAATAAATGCTTATTGACTTATTGACTTAGAGAAAGGGAAATTATTGCCTCTTCGCTAAAGCCAGGCTCAATTAAACTTCTTGTCCTTCCCAGTTTAGCTTGAGACCTTGGAGAAACCCACCAAATACCAGGTGTTTAATTTCTTGTCCCACTCCCTGTGCTTCCTTATCCTACTCCTTCCCCTTTTATTTTGACTGGTCAAAACTGATACCAAACCATATCAAATGGGAAATTAATGAGACTTTAACAATTATCTAGTCCAGTCATCGATCTTACTGTATAGCTAGAGAGGGTCAATGATTTATCCAAGGTCACAAGTCTAATTGGTGAAAGAGTCAGGTCTAGATCCAGGTGTCTTGACTGTTAAGTCCTGTGCCTTTTCCACCATCCCATACTACTTCTACCTTCCTTTAATTCTTTTTTTTTTTGTATTTCAACTTGACTTGTAGAAAGGTCATATCCAGCATAACAGTGCCAAATATGAGTAGGTGTGTGTACATAGAAGATCCAACCTCCTCAGTTCTGTCTTATTAAACAAAGCTTTTTCTTCTAGGGAAAGAAAATCCAAAGTTCAGAGATAGCTTTCATCTTTATGAAAAGTTTAACAAACCAAGTCTCACTTAGCAAGGGTATTAATAGAGTATCAACCCTACTCATTGTTTAAGGATCTCATACAAGCTCTATCTCGTGTTAATTATTTTGCTTTTTTTGCATTTGTACAATCAATGCTTGACAAAAAAAAATGTCATCTCATACTTTAAGGTTTTATGGTACAATGGAGAAGTTCCCCACCCCCAGAAAATATTTCTCTGTAAATCTTCTTTTGTCTTTTCTAATAAACCTCTATAAGAAGAAAAAAAAAGTTTCAGTGTATCATTTATGTGAAACACTAGTTCTGTAGGTTGAGAATATAGGATATACAATAGTAAGCTATGTGAGAGAGAGAGAGAGGGTTAATGCTGTGTGTTCTTAATTTTAAATTCCAGATAAATATGATTTCAGCTTTGATCCTATCTGGACTAATTCTTTTGTCACTCAACTAATTAATTCAGCATAGTGGAGAAAAGATGCTAATTTAGGCATCAAAGAAGTGATAATTTTTTTTGTTTAATCAGAGTTATAAAGATAAGTTTCACTCCCATTAGACTGGATCTAAGAGCTCAATCATTTTATTCTTTTTTTCTCTGCAGTAGAATTCTGTAGAAAATTTGCCTGTTTCTGTTAATATCTGTGGAGAAGCAATAGCTTCCAGCATCTCTCCTTAAAGTGGTCTTTTTAATAGGATTAATAGAAAGAAATATCACCTTTTCTTTTCAATGTAACCAGCTTAACACAAGCACCTATAAAATCTCTTCTGAATTTTACTCAAGTGGGGTGTGGGTATTGAAGTATTTGTGTGACTAATGAACACTTTGGAAATCTAAGTTGGATTTGTCATTTTGTTTAGAGAATGCAAATGAGTTCTACAGTTTCTTCCTAACTTTTTAATGAGCCCTCCCTGGATTTAATTCCTTTGACAATGGTCAGTTTTTCCTTTGCCATGTATTTTTCTGAGATGATCCCACCTGCCCTGGGAATGGTAACCTCTAAGTTGCTTCCTGTCTGGAAGTGCTTCCTTTTACAGGATGGATCTGTTGCACAGTTTTGAGCTGAGCCAGGGCAAAGTTGGGCATGAGAAGAACAAAGCATTTGGGGAATCGCCTCCAGTCAGCAGGAAAAAAGTGTGGTTTACTAGGAGTGGTTTGCTTCTAAAACTGCAGCTTTTCCATCCTGGTTTTTACGGTGACTTGGAGAAAGTAGAAAGGACAGTATTAAGGAGCCAGGAGGAAAGGAAGAGTAGAGATTGGGAGGCTGTGTTTGCACAAATGGAACATCAAATATTCGCAGAAGCCAGAATTCCCATGGTGATTTACCTGAATTAAGTGTTAAGGACACAAGAATATTAATCATAATGGAGCCCAAGAAATAGTATGTAGAGCCAGCGGATCATTTCCTTGCTTTCTGTCTTTCTTCTAAGGGCATTGATTGGCTAAGCTGTTTGTCATCAGAGATAAATTGGGGGCTGCTTTACTTGAGAACAAACTACCTGCCATAATGATGATAGGGACAGTCAGAAACTGGCATTAGCTCTCCCTATTCATTCAACAATAAAAGAAGTTCCTAGGAGCAATGTAAGGGTTCACTAAGTATTCCTGAATACTCAGGAACCCAATTTGTGTCTTCCTTAGCCTCTTGGAAATATAGCAGTGTTGGAAGAACTTCCAGCTCAGGCCTGGGTGTATCCAAATAAGGCAATACTGCCAAATGCCCCAGAGTGCTCATGACCAAGTGTTGGGGTGTGGCACCTGGGCTTTGAATTTGTGCCCATGCTGAAACATCAAGCAGAAAATTCTGCTGAAGAAAATACACAAGTTTCTTAAAAAAAATTATCCTCTGTTTCTTTCCAGTTATCAAACATGTAATAAAAACCTCTTTAGCTATTATAAAAAAATTATTACATTAATGCCTTGGTTAACATAAATACAAAATGAATTTGTCTATGGAATCTTAGGCATTCAGTCCAACTCACCGAGGATCTTTTCCTCAGTGATGGCTAAGACCAGTAAAAGTGTACGTATGAAAGTAATTAATCAAAGCATAGCTCTGCTCCTGGAGGAGTACGCTTTCTTCTGTAAAACTGAGCGATAGAATAACTTAAGCTCACTCTGGTAGTGGCAGTTAATAAGCTTTTTATGGTCCCCATGTGGACCTGAAAATCATACCTTATTAGTCTCTTTATCTTTCTTACTCGCTCATTTACTCTTATTTTCATTTAACTTGAATTTCAGGCCTCTTTTTCTGAATTCCAACCTTTTATAATGGAGTACTCCTCTAATAATCTCTGAATGCATTTTCCATTTACCACAAAATTGTTAGCAAAAGAAACTCTTCTGTGACTTAATGATCACTTAGTTCTATTTACAAATCAGTCTTAGCTACCTTTTTTCAAATGATTTTTTTTCATTTTATCTTTCATTTTACTTTCTGTGCCCTCTAGAATTATTTTTCATTCATTTGGTGATTCGAATTCCATTGTTCTTCCTAGTTAAGAGAAAAACTCATTAACTGAAGCATCTTCAACCCCTAAATTTAGCAAGCAAGCTGCTTAGGCCTCCGTCCAGCAGATGTTTCATCCACTTAGGCAGAAATCTCTGGATTTTGTGGGACCTCCCTGCTTTTTAAGCCTAAAAGCAAACGTCAACACACCGGAGATCTGAAGATTCTTGGCTCAGGAATGAAAAGTAGCCAGGACCACAGATTTGGGAATTATGTTTGAGATGCTCAATCCCATGAATAAGGGTACTTAGAGTCTCAGGAAAAATCAGTTGTTTAAGGGTCAGTGGAAAAGGAGGTGGGTCCTTATAAGAAGTAAGAGAGAAAGCTCTCAGAAGAATTAAGAGTAGTCATTGTTTTCTTAAGTTTTCTTCATTATCATCATGGAAACATTATACAAATAAGTCCAAGAGAGTGAGAGAGAGAAATATAGGTAGGTAGAGATAGATAGATATATGTATGCACATATAATGTACATATATCACTGTATATATAATATATATGTGTGTGTGTATATATATATATATTCATTACCAGTAATCCAGAAATGAACACGTAGGTAAGACATTCTATTCTGAGGATTCAGTTATTTGACTTTATTTGTGTTTATTGGTGAGACTTTTGAATTCCTGTTTCTTCTCAAATATTGGGGTTTTCTTCAGTAACTAAAGCATAAATTGTGCAAAGAAGAAAAGCATCCAGGCAGTAAATGCGTTTCCAGGTGCATGAGCTCTGACAATAGCATGAGTCACTCAGCTTCTACCTTTGGACAGATCCCATAAAGCAAACCCTGTATCTACTTTTGCATGTGGCAGCCTGGACTCACAGGGTTTAAAATATTGCCCTTCCATTGTGAAAAGCAAGCTAATAGTTTTATAGCATTCCACTCCCCTTATTCATAGTCACAGGCATGGGCCCTAGCAACCATCGGCAAACAGGAGGGTTCCTGGAAAAAAAAAAGAATGTGGGTTTTATTTTTCTTAGCAAATAAAGACCTGTCTGCAACAAATGTTGGTGGGTTCATTGTTGTGTCAATAGCATAAGCATCACAGTGACTGATAACACTGCCTTTGGGGGTTCAGAACAAAACCCCTAAAAAATCCTTCTAATTAGGTAATTTCTCTTGTATTTTTATCAGATTCCAGTAGTTCCATCATACAATAGGAAGAAATTTGCTGGGCAAATTTTAAAGAAAGGTGAACTGCAGAAAACCTTAAGAGACTTCCATAGAAGGAAGTTAATTTCACCAGCATCTGCATATGCTAATTCAGAACCCAATTTAGAATACATCAGACAACAGAGACCTTTGATGGGAGGGTTTTAGGGTAGACTATGGAAATGCAGGCAGAGAGGCCTGTGAACTCTTGCTCCTTTTTCTGTTTCCATCACTACAGTCTGTAGGACCTGTAAAATGTTTAAATGGCCATTAAATAAGACCACTAACTTAACGCAGTCACCAAACCAAGGAAAATTCATGTGCCAATGGAGATGTTTATATGTTTACTTCTGCTTTTATGAAGTAGATTTCTAAGACTAATATTTATTAGTTATAAATTAAGATCTGTTATTTAGTCCCCATCAAATAGTCTCACTGACAAAGCAGTTTATTATGTCATAAGGTCATTGATTTAAAGCTGGAAAGGCCATTGAGCCCAACCACCAGATGGGAAAACTGAGGCACAGAGCAGTTAAGGATCTTTCTGAGGTTACCTAACTAGTATGTGACTGAGACAGGTTTTTAACCCAGGTCTTCCTGATGCCAAGGCCAGTCAGTCCCACCTGCTACATCTTGTAAGAGCTTATTCATTTTGGTGATGACAAGATTTTCAAATATTTGAGGTTGTCTGGTCTAACTACTTTGCTTTCTGTACCTGTCCTCTGCATTCTTACACTCCTCCCTTTCTTACTTAGCATACCTGTCTCAGGCCCAGTCATCTTTTGAGGGCTTGGGCATGGGGTGGGGTGGTAAGGGAGAGTAATTTAATTTGACATTTAAATATTTGGTTTTTCCTTTCCCCATTTCATAATTCTTTTACCTGTTAACTATTCTGGTAAGAGCTTTCACAAAGTGGTTTGTAGAAATTATTGGCTAAAATCATGGTTTTATGTTTCTTAGGCATTTCCATTTTCTGTAGCACCTAAGACTCCATTACTACAGATAATTGAGAGTAAGCTATCTCCTTTGTGCTATCTCTGTGACTATCAAGGACCACCTTTCATCTGGAAAAGGGGCCACTTTTCATCCTCCATCATTATCCCGCCTCCATATCCCTTCCTTAAAAAATCCAAACTTCCATTCCCTTAATACCATTGACCTCTGGCAGAAGTTAGGAGAAAAGCATTTCTGTTTGAACTGATCCCCCTAAGCTATGAATGACATAACCATACGTATCTTGTCAGGGAAGAGTTTCAAAAGAGAAAGTTTGTTAACCTGAATGAGTTTAATTGCTAAATTTTCAGACAGTGCACTAAAATGAAATTTTAAAAAATTCAGGCAGCCTGAGGGAGATATTTCTGGGCAGGAGGAATTTCTCCATAAACTTTAAATGGTACCTAGTGGTTTTAATATATAAACTTTAGCCCTGTGGGTTGGTACATTTCCCTTCCCCTCTTCAGCATAATGTCTAGCTCATTGAGGTTACAGAGTATTAACTGAAAAATAAATTTTAAGCCAAGTTACTACATATAAGAAACAGCTACATGAATATGTATGTTGTTTAAGCAAGTCTGATATATCAAAATACAAACGAAAAATAAATTAAAGGATAGTTATTCACTTTTTCAAAGGATTTGTCATGGGAGTCTTCCTTAGTGCATTTAAAAAAATGTATTCTTTCTTTCTTTTTAACCCTTAGTGCATTTAAAATGTGATCCAATGTAGCTTACTCCTGATTTTCTGTGGTAATGAGGTCTTAGGTGCTATAGATAATAGTAGGAAACATAAAATGATGATTTTAGCCAATAATTTCTACATACTATTTTGTAAAAGCTCTTACCAGAGTAGTTAACAGGTAAATGAATTGATTTGTTTGAACTTCAGTTCTTCCCTTTATTTGCTAGGGTACCAAAAGAATTATCAAATGGGGAAAGTAAAAACCAGATGTTTGAATGTCAAACTAAATTAATCTCCCCAAATACCATCCCCCCCACCAAAAGAAATAGATTCAATGTGAAATAGGAAGAGTCTGCACATTTTTTGTGAATTCCTATAATAGAGTAATGGGACATTGAAGGGAAGGTCAAGAGATGTGGGTTCTAGTTCCAATTCTGCCAATTTCTACATTTGTTACCTTAATAATGTCACTCCTCTGGGCCTCAGTATTGTTGTCTACAAAATGGGAGTGGGGATTTGGACTGGCATGTCTATAATTCAGTACTATTCCTCAACTGCTTTCCACCTTGCCGAAGCTTATTTTTGTCTTTTGGGAATTGATTTGTGACCATCATATTTGTCAAATGACATAAATTCCTCATAGATCATGGCCCTCTTCACTTGAAACTTGGACATAGGATCGTATAGAGGAGGCAATCCATTTGTCATTTTTTGTGGTTTTGCTTGATTTGACAGCTATTGAAATTTATTGATAAGAAGTCATTGCTGCATTTCCCAAATGGCTCTGCTGAGTGAATCCTTGACACTTGATGTAAATAAGGATTCCATGAGAAAATTTCATTGCTAGGGAAATTTTGTCTTCTGAAATGTTAAGTGTGAAATTACCTATGTATCTAAAATACATATTCTATGTAGTAAATTTTAGTATTGAAATAAATTTAATTTATTCCAGTTTATTTCCAGGCTTCTCTGACTAGCCCTTTATCTTAAGAGTGGTACAGATCCCCCTGTTCTATTTATATGTTCCATCACTGTGGTTCAAATCCAACAGTGCTCCATGGCCAAATTAATTTGGAAAACATTGCTTTACAGAATGTATGTACATCCCTCACTCGCCCTATCTAACATGCTTTCTCATTCTGTCTCCACAGTACCACTAAGCTATTTTTACTTGATAGAGAATAATTTAGTAGCTAAAGCCATAAAGAGCAAAAGTGTGGCAGGTGCTACAATATTACCTCTGCCTTTGATATCAGGATCTTTTCCATCTCTGATCTCTAAAGGTTTAAAAGAAATCTACATAGTTAGAAAAAGGTGTTTGGAACATGGAAAAGATACAAGATGTAAATGTAGCGCTTACAGTGTAGCCTTTTTGGTGTCATTTTTATCATCTTCTGGGGGCAAGATGGGGGGACTCATTTCATTTTAGATTCCTCACAGTGACTTCTTCTGCCAAACGTCATTATCGCAGGGAGAGAAATTTTGAGATCACAGCCTCTGATCATTCAGCTATCCATTTAACTGCCATCTTTATACAGATGACTCCCAAATTTATTCTCTCTCACCTTGAACTCTCTCTCATACTCCAGAGTTATTACATGTCTCTACCTCAGCACCTCCAACTTAACATATTCCGAACCAAGCTTATTCTTTTTCCCCCAAACTTCCTCTTCTTCTGACTCCATGGTTTCTGAGCTTCTGAAATGCCCTCATCAATTTCTTATATCTGAACTGTTGATTTTATTTTTGCCTCTTCCCTCTCTGGCGCTCTAGTACCTGATCAAATATCAGACCAATCTATTCTTCTCCATGGTAACTTTCACATTTCTTCCTTCCTTGCTGTTTCCACTGCCACTTCACTAACACATGTCCTCATTATAACCCTCTTGAACTATTACAAGAGCCTCTTAGAAGATCTTTCTGCCTCCACTCTACTACCCTCTCCTCTTCATTCTTTTATCTTTTGTACCACTTCCTGATTAATCTTTTTTTGCATAGAAATAGTCATGTTACCCCTCTGGTAGATCCTTATTCTTATTCACTACCAAGTTAAATTCAAACTAGGGTTCACTGTCATTTGAGTGAGGATAGGTAGATGAATACAAAAAATGTTTGGAGGTAAATTAATAAGATATGATAACCAATTGAATATGGAAGGTGAAAGAAAAGGGACTAGCATGATTAGGAAGATATTAGTTTCCCTAAACAAATAGGGAAGTTTGGGAAGTGGAAATGGGTAAGATGCTAGATTCTATTTTGCACATTTTGAATTTGAAATGCTGAGAGATCATCCAAGTGGATTTGTCCTATAGATATTTGCCACTTGGAAATGAATGCAGTAGAGAGATTGGAGCTGGATGTCTCATGCATGAAGATGGAAAAGGATCTGATGAAATCACCAAGAGGAAGAGTGTAGAGAGAGAAGAAGAAGAGATGGCCCAGGACAAAACTTTGGAGGTTCCCGCACTTTAGATGACTAATGATCTACCAAGGATATAGAAGAAGTGCAGTTAGGCATCTCAGAAAAGAATCAGGAGCGAGCAGTTTCATAGAAATCAGTTGATACTAAGGGAGGACAGTTTCCAGAAAGGAGAGGTTGACAGTGTCAGTACTACAGAGAGGTCAAGGAGGATAAGAACTGAGAAAAGACCATTGAATTGAACAGTTAATAAATCAATGATAAACCAAGAGTACAATTTCAGTAGAGTGTTGGAGTCAGAAGTCAGATTGAAAGGGCTGAGATGTTAATGGTTCATGGTAAGGTGACAATGGACAGTTTTTTCCAAAGAGCGTGGCAGAAAAACAGCAAAGAGATACAGAATGATAGCTAGAGGGGATGGCAAGACCAAGTGAGGGTTTTTCCTCAAAGTAACTGGGGATGTCTATTCAAGCTTGTAGAATGGATTCCCCAAACAAGGCTATCCCAGGCTCAAGGTACTTTATTAGGTCCACATTCACTCAAAACAGTAGCTCATGAGAATCCACCAATGCATTTTCCTTTAATACTCAGATGACACAATTAAAAGTTAAGGTATTTAATGAAATAGTATCAGAAAAGTTAAGTAATAAAGCATTTCCTAGGGCATACTCTATACATCATTCGTAGAAAGAGTAGGCATAGATAGGAAACATATGCAGAGAAAGCATATGTGATCAAGGCATATATATATAGAGAGAAGAAATGTATGCTTATGATTCTGGACACCAGTGTCTTCTGGCATTGTTATTATACTGCTCCTGCTGGACATACTCCCCCGTGATCTCCACCAGGTGCATCATCTCTGATGTATGTTGCTCTACTGCCAAGCTTAGCTCCAAGGGGCAGTTGGTAGCAGAATTTCTCTCTGTTTGCAGGTTCTGGCTGCAGCTGGAGTCCTTGCTTATGGTGATATCTCTTTCTCATGAGAAGAGTGGATTCTGCCATGCTCTTTTAGATTAAAGTCTTGAGATTTTCCCTACTCTTTCAGAAAAGCAGTAGTCTTTATATGAACAGCAACCTGGGCAGGGAAACCCTTCAGGCTTTTTTGTTAATTAAAGAGTATTCTTTCTGTTCCATACAGAGTCATGCCTAGAATGGGCTTTATTTTTTTTAATCTTCAGCAGATTCTTTTTCCCAGCTACCTTGGTCTTTAGAATATAAAGAAGAATGTTTTCTTAACTAGGAAGAGGGTGCTCTGATTTAATCAGGTTTTTGAGCTCCACTTCCTAGTTTGCATCTCTTTATTAAAGATCTCAATTTTTATGCTTCTTTGTTGACTTGACTACAACAAGTAATTGAATGGGAAAAATTGTTAAGTATTTACTATGTGCCAAAGACTGTGTTAAGTGCTGAGAATACAAATAAGAAAAAAATGATGAGAATTCCTGCTTTCAAGGATACCACAGTCTAATTTAGAGAGACAACTCATATAAAAGATCTCAGCTGAAGAACATATGAAAAAGCCCCAAATCCTAGGTGTACAGTGACAAGGTGAATGGAAAGACCCAGGGTTCATTAGGATGTACCCACAGATTGGATAACAAGGCTCTGGAGAGCATAGTGGCAGGGCAGCTGATAAAGTCTGAAGGATTATAGGATGCAATGGCGGGGCAGATGGTAAAATATAATGGTCCTCCATTTCACTGGAAGGCATGTTACTCATCCAAGTGATATAAAAAATTAGCTACACCCAATATACCCATGGGCAGTGACTAGCCTCTGATGGAGAACGTTCTGCTGATATGGCAGCTGGGATGGGGTATGGGTTGGGTGGCCTCGAGGTGATAGGAAGAGGAGTAAAGGAGAGGCAAAGAAAAATGGCTGGTATATTCTTCCCACAGAACTGTCCAGATGGTGTCTAGTCACCCTCCACACTAAAGGTTTTTCTCCCAACTCACAGGTCTCTCAGAGCCCTGGGCCCCCCAGTTCCTCAATTTCAAAATCATATCATCATTCCCATTCAGAGAAATTTGAAAAGGGGGGGGAGGAATAGAGACAAAACAAAATTTAGGAAGCAAGGAATTTGCCTTACGCTTGCCTAGTCAAATTTCTACCTTGATTATATCTATGTAACCAGCAAGTTCTAGAGCCTTGTCAAGCTTTCAGCTCCCTTATATCAGTATAGGGAAGACCTGGGCTTAGGCAGTTACAGAATGTGTTGTTGGGGAGGGGTTATGATTAATGGAGCAAGAAGGTTCCAGAGGAGACTAAAGGAGATGGTAGGTATCAAAGGCACAAGTAGTAGAATTATCCTTGGCAAAGAAAGCATTCACCCCTTTGTCAGGACAAAGGAGGAGAGAATATTTTTTTCAAGATGCATTTTTTTGAGGTGGGGAAAGAAGGAGACGGGGGCATTCATGAAAAAAATATTATACTTGGGAGAGTAGGGGGTTTAGAATAGCTGCTTCAAGGCACATAATCAGGGAATAAAATACCATGGCTACAATGAGAATCCATTTGACATTAGATAACGTGAATTTTCTGTA
Source organism: Pseudocheirus occidentalis (assembly GCA_028646575.1). Taxonomy (NCBI): domain Eukaryota; kingdom Metazoa; phylum Chordata; class Mammalia; order Diprotodontia; family Pseudocheiridae; genus Pseudocheirus; species Pseudocheirus occidentalis. Next base: position 142,342,920 of record CM053600.1, read on the forward strand.
AACCCAGTTAAAAGAGTTGTGTGACTTTCTTTGATGATGGTCAGCAGCTAGAGAGGAGAGGAGAAGAGGGATGGTAGAGGTGACCCTGGATTCACAACTAGGCAAGATGGTGGTATAATAAGGGAGTGGTACCTATGAGATCAAGACCCAGGGAGGAAAGTGAAGCCAAAATAGGGATGATAGATTAAACAAACAGGAAGGAAAGGAGAAACTGAAGGTCATGGTGAGGACAAAGAATATATTGAAGAGTGAGGCAAAAAAGAAAGGGCAGATTTTGCTCAGAGAGAAGAATTTCAGCGTTCTAGTAGAGTTATGCATGATGCTGAGTTCTAAGATCTGGTTACTTCTCTGGATGTCTGAGGTACATTGAAGATCATTAGATTTGAAGCTGATGAAATCTGAAGTCTAAGTATTCAAGGAGATGTCAGCCTGAATACTAAAGTTCTCAAGTATGAGAACAGGGGTTGAGGCAAAAAGAAAGACTGTGAGCCAGGGTGGAAATTTCTCAAGAGAGAAAAATTCTCTAAATAATAGCAACAGAGTTCTGGACAAAGTTAATACCTGGATGGAATGACCCTCAAAGGAGATGAGGTTGCAGTGATTGTAAGTAGTAGAGAGCAAATTGATAATATAGAACCAAAAGTATACTGATTTTTTTCTCATGGCCCTGTGTGGCAAGAGTATGAGAAAAGAAATAGTCCCCACTGGAGATCCCAGACATCTGGTATCTTCCTAGATAGGCCTAATTTCTGTGAAGTTAAAAAAAAGTATAAGACAAAAGATGAAGGTTTTGTTAAAAGCTTGAGGAGGGGTTTCATAGGGCACAGTGGAAGAGTTGTACAGGAGAGGACAGAGTATGGAATAACCCAACACTGAGACTGTGGGGAGGGCTAATGAGGGAGAAGGGTTTTCACCTTTATGAAAACACAATTCTGAAACACATGAATTACTGAAGTAGAAAGTGAGAGTTGATTTATTTTAGGGTGAAGACTGAGGACTACAGAATCTGAAGAAGATGGAATGCAGCACTGGAATGTTTTTGAGAAAGCTGAGAAACTAGGGTTAAGGGGGATGGGAAGCTTTGCAGAAAGCTCAAAAACATAAAGACAGCTCAGTGGCACAATGGATACAGCACAGGGCCTTAGATCAGGGTGGCCTGAGCTCAGTTCCGGACTCAGGTACTTACTAGCCATATGACTCTGGGCAAGTCTCTTGTCCCCTGTCTGTCTCAGTTTCCTCATCTGTGGATTGGGAATGGTAATACCACCTACCTCCCATGTTTGTTGTAAAGATAAAATTAGATATTTGTAAAGTTCTTTGAAATCAACATTAACAAAAACATCATTATTATTACTTAAGAAGGGATTACAATAGGGCAAAAGTAGAATGGAGAAACAGCTGGGTTGGTGCAATGAAAGTAGTGCCTTACCTGGAATTGGGAAGACTCATCTTACTGAGTTCACATCTGGCTTCAGACCCTGACTAGCTGTGTGACCACGGGCAAATCAATGAACCCTGTTTGCCTTAGTTTCCTCATTTTTAAAATGACCTGGAGAAGGAAATGGTAAACCACTCTAGTATCTCTGCCAAGAAAACTCTTACATGGGATCATGAAGAGTCCGACACAACTGAAACAACTGAACAACCACCTTTCCATTCTATTTTTTTTTCTACCAATGGACTTAGTGGTCTAGGCAGAGTGTGTGACTCTAGTGGAGAAAAGAGGCTTAGGTTTGAATCCTTCCTCATGTACTAACCACTTTTACCCCAGATAAGACATCTGTGGATTTGACTCCACTGAGTCAAAGTGATTTTCTTGAAGTATAGGTCTGACTATGAAATCAGCTTCCTTATTGCCTCCAATATCAAATATAAAATATTCTGTCTGGCACTTAAAACCCTTCACAATCTGTCTCCGTCCTACCTTCCTGGTCTTCTTATAATTAGCTCCAGTTATGATCCAGAATCACCTACCTTCTTACTTGTCTCTTTCACCTGATGATGCTCCATCCCCCAACAATGACTATCTACCATGCCCGCTGGGCTCATTCTCCTTCCTCCCTCTACGTACCAGCTTCTCTGAGTTCCTAAGCTCAGCTCTTATTCCACCTTCTTCAGGATGCTTCTCTCACCTCCCAATCCTCTCCTTTACCTCCAATTCCTCCTTTGAGATTGCTTTTGTTGTTCTTTAGTCATTTTTGGTCTTATCCAACTCTTTGTCACTGCTTTTAGGGTTTTCTTGGCAAAGATATCAGAGTGGTTTGCCATTTCCTTTTCCAGCTCATTTCACAGATGAGGAAGCAGGGTTAAGTGACTTACCCAGGGTCACACAACTAGTAAGTGTCTGAGGCCACATTTGAACTCAGCTCTTCTTGACTCCAGTCCTGGCAGTCTATCCACTGTACCAGCTAACTGCCTCTGAGATTGCCTTCCACTAACTTTTATATGTCTTGTAAGTACATAATTATCTGCATGTTGTCTCTTCCATCATAATGGGAGTTAATTAAGGACAAAGATTCCTTTAGCCTTTCATTGCTCTCCTCAGTTTTTAGCATGGTGCCTGGTACACAGTAAGTGTTTGCTAAATGCTTTTTGACTTACAGCCTAATTTAATTCATCTCTCATAGTCTCAGTCACCTCATCTATAAATTGGAAACAGTAATATTCACTGTATCATCCTTGTCTCATATACATGGCTACACTAAAGATCAATAGATTTAAAGTTGATAAAGCATGAGGTCTAGTTATTCAAGGGCATGTCAGTCTGCAGTGTGACAGACATGTGTATGTATGTATGCATATGTGTATGTATGTATGCACACATACTTTTTAAGCAACCTCGTGATGTTGTTTTGATGAAAGTGCTTTTTAGACCTTCGAATGCTATACAAGTGTGAGTTATTTCTGTTATCAGTGTGTCTTGATTGTAAAACGAGCTTTCTAATACTGTGGATCACTGTGGTTTAACAAGAATCATTGTAACTGAGAGTAACTACAAGGATAATGGGATTATTGCTAATCATCTCTTACACTGATCCTTCCCCCTTTGTGTTTTTCCAGATTTGGGAAGAAAAAAGAGGATAAAGGTGGAAAAAATGAACAAAAGGGAAATGTAAAGCAAGGCATGCTCCAAGAAGAAGAGCTAGAAAAACTGAAGGGAGAACGTGAAAGGTAAGTCCAAATCGAGTTTTCCATACAGACATACCTTTGTGAAGGGAATTCATCCAATATTATTGAACAGTAGCATCCTACTTTTTCCCCCTTTTACTCCAGTTCTGTAATTCTATTGATTCAGGGAATTCCTGTTGTGGACATTCCATCCACAAATAAAGATTGGCAACTCTTCTGTGACTGATGCTTTCTAAGAGCTGCCTGGGGCACTGGATGGCATTGACTTGCCCAGGATCAAACAACTAGTATTTAACCAAGGCAGGACTTAAATCCCCTTCTTCTAGATCCAAGGCTAGACCTCATCCATCAAGGCGCATCACCTCTTCAAGATGTAAATGGCACCCAGTCTTACTCTAATATTTCTCCTGTGGAACTCAGTATTCTCTGTTTTACTGTAACATGGTATACACATGTTCTTAGAACCAGCCAACAAGTTTGGCAGTTTGCCTAAAGGTAGACAGAGTTTTTAACTTTCAGAGATTTAGAGAGTTGGAAAAGATTTCTATCTTCTTATCCAACCATTAACTGATTAATGGATTTCCATCTAAAAAATCCATAACAAATATTCATCCAACATCCATTTGAATATAACCAGGAACAGGAAATTCATATTAGGTATTTCCATTACTTTTCAGGTAGTTCAAACTATTGGTAAATTCTTCCTTATATAGACTTGAAATATAGTTTTACATAACTTAAAAGAACTCAGAATCTAAAATTGAATGAAGCAGTGAGGTGGTAAAGAAGATGGAGAGTACTTTCTGACTCTTTATGGCCCCATTAGAGGTTTTTTTTTGACAAAGATACTAGCGTGGTTTGCCATTCCTTTCTCCAGCCCATCTTACAGATGAGGAACTGAGGCAAGCAGGGTAAATTGACTTGCCCAGGGTGACACAGTTATGTCTGACACCAGATTTGAACTCAGGAAGATGAGTCTTTCTGACTCCAGGTTTAGTGCTCTTATCTACTGCCCATACATATAAGAATGTATGCTTGTACATACATACACACACACACAATTATTGTTGTTGTTAGAGATCATCTAGTTCAAGTCTCTTTCTCAGATAAAAAAAAACGAAGACCAGAGAGATCAAATGTCTTGCCCAGTATCACAAAGATATTGTAGCACAAACCATCTGTTGCTCTTTCAAATACACCATCAGGCTGCATCTTTGGGTCCCAGTTCTGTTCTATGGATTCCTCCAGAACAAAATCTAATCCCTTTTCTACATAGCAGCCCTTCAAACAGATGAAGGCAACAAGTTGATTTACATTCATTTTTAAAATTTAACCTTTTTTCAGTTAAAAAACTTTCTTTTCCTCATTCCTTCTTCTCTTCCTTCCCTCATTGAAAAAAAGAGAGAAGCAAAATTTTGTGACAAATATTCATAATTAAGTAAAACAAATTCCTGCATTGACCATATGCAGAAATATATCTCATTATGTTGATCAGCTTTCTTAGGTCTTTCAAAGTTATTTGTCTTTGCAATGTTATTGTTATTGTGTAAAGTATTCTCTGGATTCTGCTCATTTCACTCTGCATCAGTTTATAGAAGGCTTCCCAGATTTCTCTGAATCTATCCCTTTCTTCATTTTTTTATGGTATGTTAGTATTCCCTTACATTGATTTACCATGATGTTTGGTCATTCTCCTATAGATGGACACCTTCTTTGCTTCTAGTTCTTTGTCATCACAGAAAGAGCATAAATATTTTTGTGTTTATGGGTCCTTTTCTACTTTGTTTGGTATCTTTGGGTATAGTCCATTTTAAAGGGGAGGGGGAAGAAGGGAACGAGCATTTATTAAGTACCTGCTATGTTTACAGGCACTGCACTATGAATTTTAAAAAAATATCTCACTTGATTCCCACAACAACCCTGGAAGGTAGGTGGTTTTGTTTTAAAGCCAGTTACTGTACCAGTCAACAGGTAGGCATTAATCACCAGAATGTGGTGGATGTCAATGCAGAAACTACGAGGACAAAGCCAAGAAGATAGGTTGTTGTGATGATATAAAAGGAAAATTAAATTTTTCAGTATTTTCAATATATTTTTAGAAAAAAAATACCCTCCTATTCTCTTACATTTTCATATAAACCGTGTTACTTATAATTCAGAGAAGAGGCTGATTGCTGTTTGACTCTATTAGCCATACAAGATATTTGCTCAGATCCTAAGAAATGAGTTAAGCAACATCAGGTTTTAGCTGATGATAGTGACCTTAAAATTACTGTGCTGTGTTCCTGATTTTTGCCACACTCTAGTGTGCCTTCTTTATTTTAAACTGCTGACTCCCAGTTTGGATACTGGCCATGTGAGAAGTGTTCATCCTTCATTGTAAAGAAGCCAGTCTCTTTTATTAGGCTTCTGGCAAGACTGGAAGTATAGAACCCATCTGTTATAAGGACCAGTTTCCTTTACTAAATTATTGGCAGATCATAAGGGATGAACTCTTTTTTTGAGGAATTAATGTTCCAGTTGAAAATGAGGTAATCGTCCTCTACATTTCTTTAATATTAACGCCGGTACTTTGCTCAAGCAAAGGCCATATTTTAAAGCAGTTAATTGAATATTCATACTTTCCTAGATGATTCTTTCCTTTTACAGGTAAAGAAAGTCTGGAAAGAACTTAAAAACGTGATGAAATTAGAAGACAATTTTAAATACTGGATTCAGTTTTCATAGCCTATACAAACAATGTCATGCATGCATGTGTGGCATTTGTTGAGTGCCAAGCACCATACTAACTTTGGGGGAATCCAAAGACAAAAACAACAAAGGTGTGCCTTTGATAAGCTCATGATCCACAAAGGAGAAACAATGAGTACACAAATAAGTAAAAACAAAATGAATGCATCATGTGGAATCGGAGAAGGCCCTAATACCTGGGAGATAGGGAGAGGTCTCTGGTAGCATGTGACACTAAAGTGAGCAGGCTTTCTCCACTTGGCTTTGCCTTCCCTTCATCATTCTCTTCTATTTCCAAAAAGAAACATCTCTTGTAACATTGAGTATGGGTAGTGTGAGCAAGTCCAGTTTGTTCATTCTGATTTCTTGGACACAGTATTTTGGGATTATCTCCTGTTAACCTTTGAGGCCCCTATTGTCTGTCCCCGATTCCCATTCAGATGGTTGACTTTATCGATACTGGAATAGAAGTGAGGGAAAGAGGAGGGGGACCTATTTAGTCCTTTCTCAGGTTTTGAAAGGTTGATAAGCTCAGTCACAGATTCAGCAGAGCGGTTAAAAAGAAATCAAGGTCTTGGTATTGTTGTTGACTATCCACCTAAACAAAGTTGCCCCAAAGGCAGCAAAGATGAATTTTATCATGTATCCCAAGATTCAGTAATCCTGTAATGTAAAAAGTAATTCAAGCTAAGATTTTAATGTATATATTGGCAAAGACATCTGTGCAGCCAGGCCCTCGCATAGATCTGGCTGCTTCTGGCTACAACTCTGTCTGCATCACAGGCCTCCTCATCTTCAGAAAGCCAAGCTTCCCATTGGTCTGCCAAAGTGCAGACTTCACATTATTATTTTTTTTTTCGCGATTCAGTTCTTGCTTGGAAATGGAAAAAATCAGAGTGACTGTAGAACAGCATGCCAGGTGGAAAATTGATAACCCATAAAATAAGGCAGGTAGTCTTTAAGTAAAAGATCATTTCCTTCCTGAATTCGCCCTTAGAAAATAGCAGCCCCAGGGAATTTTGATCTCAAATGCTAGACTGTAAATTAAGCCAGCCTGACTATTTGGGCTTCTGCTTCAATTTTCTTTAAATATGACTGCTCAAAATATTCAAAGACTTGTCCTGTTAGCCTCCATTTATACCACTTCCCAAATGTGAAAACATAAAACATACCTGATATGTGTTTCCCAGAGATACAACCATCCATTTCAGGTGCTGGTAGAAAAAAAAAGTAAGAGTAGCCAATTTTAGGTCTGGGTGCAAGAGGATTAATTTCAAGGACATTTCAACATCTCAGCAGCTGTGGGCCTTGGGTGGTTGTGGAGGCTGGATTGATATGTAATGCACATTTGGCTGTCTTCCAAGTACTGGAGTCTTATTTTGAGGATCTCCAGTGAAGAATATCTTCTTGATCATCCCATAGTGAGCAAATTCACAACTCTTAAAAAACTCAACAAGTATATTACTCCTCTAAGGCACTTCTATATTAAAATAGAATGGGATAATATTTTAATAAAGTTCATAGAGCTTTTTATAGTATAATTTTAAATGCCTTTCTTAAAACATCTCAAGAAAATTAACCACGGAATACCTAGAGATATAGCATTCTCTTTATGTCCTGTATTTCCATGTATTGCATACTTGTTATATAATCTGTCTTCAAAGTCAGTGATAGCAAAGGATATTTGAAGCCTTTAAAAGATTTAACTGGCATACAGGCCTCACACCACCACCCCACTCCCCTTAAATCCTTCCTTACCATTGTCATTTTTGGGGTTAGAAATTCAGACCAAAGAGAAAGAATATCTTGTCTAGTCCAAGGAACAAAAATATTTTTGAGATGCAAAACGTGGCTAGGACATTAGGATTAAACTTTCTCTTTTTGTGTGTGAAAATTGCTAAGAGAGTGAATTGACAAAAACCATCATTTTCAATCGTCTGGCACTTTCAAGCAACTGTCTTTGGTTACCTCAATCTGTTACCCTTCTCATTCTGCTTGTATTAAAGTTCTAGAGATAAAAGGAACTGCAAGAGGTCAGCTAGTCAATCCCCTACCTAAAGCATAAACTTCTTCTACAGTAGCCCTCATGAATGATCATTCGGGTAGTGCAGGTACTTTTGCATCACCTGTGATTAGAAATTCATTGCCTTCTAATGCAGCTACTATGTTGCCCCAAAATCTATTGTTTGAACAAACAGTGAATACTCAGCCTTATGTGGCAACTCTGAAGGCTTAAGACCATAATCAAATGCTAATTCCAAGATAAATGGATTACTTATTGAATGACAAAATACATTTCTTGGTCCATATCTTTTTTCGAAAGATTTATGAGTTGTTGTTTCTTTTTTTTAACTGATGGACTGATGTGATATATCACCTGTTCGATCTAAGAGAACAAAGAAAACCCCAGCACTAAATAATTTTTTCCTGTATTTTTGTTTTAATGTGTCTTCTTGATCCATTTCTTTTTCCATATCTCATTCCCTAGGGTGTAAATGTTTAGATGTTACATGTGTATAACACATGTAGGAGAAACTAGGTAAGTATAAAAGCCAGTGGGAATATAGAATGTTCTTCAGTTTTTCCTGTCTGAATAATGGTTACCATTAATAGATATTTCTACATACTAGAAGAATCTCATCCAAATTTCACCTTAGACATCTACTAGTTATATGACTGGTTGTGTTTTTAACACCTCTGCTCTAGGGAGTTCTTTCAAGAGTATAAGTTACAGAAAAGATTCAGACCTTCACTGGTAGAAAGAATTTCCTCCGAGAGTTACCTATACAGATGAAAGCACGGGTCCAATCCTTATCCCCTTACTTTGACTTAATTTACCTTTTCTGTGATGTTTCTGCACAGGCCTATACACACCATTCTTATCCATAGATTTGAAGTCAAAATTTCATGCCCAAGATGGTTTGGAAGGATTTTTAGCCTGCTTTGTGCTGCCCTGAGCTACTGGCATATCCTTCCTGATACAAGTAAAATAGTTCATTGCACTAAGACTCCATTTTAAATAAGCCCATCATTTTGTTTAAGCTTCACTGAGTTTAGCCATAATAAAACATTAGTGTGAAGGGCCTACATTTAGAAGGACCTAGAAGGGAAAAGAGAGAAGTAAACATTGAACCCATAGATTATTTCTCTAAGATTTTTTTATCGATCTGAAGTACATTCGCATTTTCAAAGCATCCATAGTAAAGCCTCCAGTCTGTCATTTCAGAATCTGAAAGCATGGGTCTCTTTTACCTAATCAGCAAAGACTAGAGGCACAACTATTTTTAACACAAGATTATTGTTTTGTTTTGTTTTGTTTTAACTCAGGTAACAGACAAGGAATCAGAGTAGAAAATAAGATACTTTCTTAAGTTTGCAACCTGAAAATGATCAAACTAACCAAACCAATGTATGAAGTACTTAATTTTCCTTTGCCTTTGCTTAAGCAGTGATAAGGCCTTTTCAAAAGTGACTTAAATGAATATTAGTTTAGAAGAAACTATTTTCTCTGTGTTTGCATAGGTTTATTTTACTAAAGAATTTCCATTGACACCAACAGCTATCTTCCGGTAGAGTTTACCAGTCAAGACACTGGAATAAAATATCACTAAATAAAAATTTCTTACTGACGTTAGTGTGATTTTAATAAATAATAAATGACTTGTGCATATAACCTTTCCTGGTTCAACATAAGTAGCTAGTTTATTCAATAATGTTACTATGCATCTTATTGTCATTTCTGTTGGATAAACAATGGAATAAAAAATAAAAGCTAGTACCTTTAGTTTTTGAGCTAAGAAATATGAAAACATATGGCTCTTGTTTTCAGCAAGAACCCAATGCCCAAGTGAGAGTGAATCTAAAATTTGGGAAAGTTAAATGGTTTCAGTTTCTGAATTCAAGGTTCTTAGTTTTCTTTCCTTTTAGGAAGCTTTCCAAAAACTGCAGTGCGCTTCTCCCTTCCCTTATCAGCTGCCGTGCTTGTTGCCTATTCCCATAGTTTAAATCAATACATGTGTTTTTGATATTTGGCAAACCAAGATTTAATTCTGCAGCTGCAAGTTCCCCACATAAACGAAATGCATCTTACAGAAATAAAAACATTCAGAAACCATTTATAGATTGAGAATACTAGTGGGTGAAAATCTATTCCCAGCCTCTCAGCATTTTATTTAATTATAGGAGATTTTTATGTTACTGGAAATTGAAATGAAAACCAGAAAGGCTAGAGTTTGAGATTCCATCTAGGAGTTGTTCAGAAATGAGAAAATGAAGATTTTTATTTTATTCCAAGTCAAAATGTAAAAGAACTAAGTGTTCCCTTATGAATGAATATTTTCATCCTAAACATGAATATACTACACATATATGTAAATATATGAAATGACTAAAGATTTCATAGACCCAGTGAAAGGGTTCTACTCTTTCCCTCTTTCAATTTGTAGTATAATTCTTACTAATGAATGATTTATCCAACTTTTTACATTGAATAAAATGATTATAGATTCTCATGTTCAAAAACATGATTATTTTTAAAGGATTAATTCAACATGACTTTACTCCTCGCTGAAGAGTCTAGCCATTGTAGCCCAAGTTGAGCCTGTGGTTTTAGACAAAATAAAGTGCTGAACAGAATCCCAGTTTTAATAGTCCAAATTTTTTATTGCCATTGAATCCTGATCAGATCATGGACTGGATTGGGTCCCAGCTTTTTAAATGCCCCAATTTATTGCTGCCTTGGAATCCTAATGAGAATACACCTTGGTTAAGAGTTTAGTTTAAAAATAATAACAAATAAATTCAGTTAATTACCTTTAGATTCTTCTTAGATCATCACAGTATGTAAGCTATGAAAAATATTACTAGGTGGCATTGCTAAGGCCAAGGTCAGAGTTTCATTTTGTGCTGACTGAATGAAGTTATCAGGTTTCAGTTTCTCATAGGGCTAAAATTCTCACTGAATGGAAGGGTTGTTTTGCTAGAAGATCCCAATGAATCTAAATTATATTAGTGTTAGATTGCCTATTGTGGCTTTCCTGAAAATGAGATTCAAAAACAAAACAAAACAAAAAAAACAATTCTCAAGCAAAAGACTCAGAAGTTTGGAATTCCTTCTAGGGACCAGCTTCCTGGATCTACCTCCAAATTTACTAGAAAAAAAAGAATCAGGTTTTTGAGGGAGAGAATCAGATCTATATATTTATTTACTTTTATATCACCATTCATCCAGAGAAGTACTGTGATAAACAGTATAGTGAGTTCTGATAACCTGGTTTAGCTAAATACCTATACTGCAAAGGGAGGGTTTTCTTCTTCTATCCCAGTGCCCTACCAGCAGTTTGCGTGAGCACAAATCCTTTTATGGAGCTTAAATCAATGTTAGATGTTCTGTAGGAGGCTGCATGTCAACTGAATCTGCCTGATACATAGCATGAATCATTTGCCCAGCATTCTTTCCAGTGGCTATTTAGCCAAACTTCGGAGGCTAAAACCCACCATCTCTTACAAAAATAGAAGAAAAAAACCACCATCATAGGAAAAATTCCTTGGAGCAATAGAGTATATGATTAAATGATACTATATCATTGGAATCTATTGAAAAATAACTAATTATTTTAATGAGTTAAGTAAAACTATTTACTATCATTGAAAGTTATGCTGACTCAGTGATCCATTGTTCCCAGCCGTGCTTGTCAATCACTGTTGAGGAAGAAGTCACCCAGTCTGAAGCTTTGTATTATTTGCTGTTCTTCATGTCAGTCACTACTTGTTTGTACCTGGCAACTATCACATACCTGCCACCTGGGGAGGAGCTGAGATGCAATGGTGAATCCCCTTTTGCTGACCTGGACCTATCCAAATTGTCTTTATCTCATTATAAAAGTTATCAGTAAAGCTGACTCGATCTTGACTGCTGGCCTCTCTCCAGTGATCAGCCCATCAATGTATTGCTACCTTGGCATACTTTTGATAAACTATTTCTCATTCTCTTTGTCCAAAGTTTGACTTCCATAATCAGGGCAAAACCCAGAACAAAGAATTTTCCTTTTAACAAGATGTTTGAACTAATAAAGATGTGGTAAAGAATTATAAACTATGATGACCCAGGCTATTTAGTTCTGTTCCCTGGTTTTCAATGGCTTATTTATAAGCCAATCTAGGTACAGACATGTTGAAATTTACATATACATAAACTAATTTTGTACTTTTCCTGCCATTCCTACATTTTGTCTAATGCAGTGCTTCTCAATCTTCCTAATGCCACAACTCATTAATACAGTTCCTCATGTTTTTGTGACCCCCAACCATAAAATTATTTTTGTTACTACTTCATAACTGTAATTTTGCTACTGCTATGAATCTATCTGATATTCAGGTTGTATTTTCATTGTTACAAATTGAGCAAAAAGGACACTGCTCCTTTTAAGTAGTTGTTTCATGTCTAGAACTGGTTGGGTTTTAAAATTTTTTCAAATTATTTTTATTTGTTTTTCTGACTTTGGACAAGTTACTTCATACTCCATATGCCCCATTTCCTTCCCTTCCTCTATGAAAATAGGAATGGTAATTTCCATATGTCTCAATTCTATATTTTTATTTACATTTCTCATTAATAAATAATTTTAATTACTTTGAGCTTCTTGGAAGAGCTATTTGAAATAAAGTTTGGATTATAAAGAACCCAAAATGATTTATTAAATTAACACCTGTGTGTCCAAGCAACGTGTATAATTCATTTGGGTTAATAAACTGTTCCTGGAAAAAAAAACGCAGATAAAGCAAATTACACTTTTCCATTAACATTTTCAAATTTGGAAATGCTTTAGCTTTATTTCTGATTGATCTCCATTTGGCAGTAGTTCCTTAAACATAACACTTCTCACTTGTCCCACCAAAAAAAAATTCTGGCCCAAAATATTACAGAAAAGAGGAAGCTCATGAAAGCTGCTAGCTAAGTTAGGACAAGATGGGATCCTTGAATTACATGGTCATGAACTGTATTTCCATAGAGTGATTTTGTACTTAAATTCATAAAATGATTATGTTTATATCACTGTAACATTAGTTGAATTATGATAGGGACACCTGTATTTTGTCTAACATTTTGAATTGTATTCTTAGAAGGCATTCAATCTATAGCTTCCTTTAGTCCTCCCCTAATGTTATCATTTTCAAATAACTAATGAAACACCTTGTGTTATTCCTGAATTGACTCTCAGTAAATATAAAAATGAAGCTAGTGTCTTCCCCATCCTAAGATTCCTACTTCCTTCTGGTCTTTGCATATTTTGGTTGGTTTGTTTGTCTCTCTGAATTTGGGGAGTTAAGGCATTTGGATTGAGGAAGACAGGGGAGGAGGGAATATTCCATCATCATCATGATTGTCATCGTTGTCATCGTCATTGTCATGTTAATAATAGCAAGTATTTGTAGTGTGCTTTTTTAAGATTGACAAAGTGCTTTACAAATATTATATAATTTTATCCTTATAATTACCCTGTGAAGTAGGTCTTTTATTTCCATTTTACAAATGGAGAAACTGAGGCAGAGAGTTTCGGTAACTTGCCCAAGGTCAGACAGCTTACAAATGTCTGAGGCAGAATTTGAACTCAGGTCTTCCTCCTACAGATATAGGACACTATCCACTGCACCAGCTAACTGTCTAATTCAGGTCTTTTGAGGAATCTGAAAAGGAGAATTTCTGGAAACAAGATTTCTTATAACTACAGTCACTAGTGATAATAAATCACACTTATGAAGCATGTTAAAAAAAACTGTGAGACAATGTAAGTATTATTATTCCCATTTTGCAGAAAGGTAAATTGAGACTCAGATTTTAAATGACTTGTACATAGTCACTCACCTTATAAAGTGTGGGAGGTGGAAGTCAGACCCATGATGACCGTGACCTCAAGTTCAATCAATCCTCTTCCCAGTGTGTCTTAATGAGTCTCAAAAATTTTTGGAAATGATATGCTAGGGAAAAGAAAGAATCATAAGTAAATGGCTTTACTCATTCCAATTTTCTACTCCAACATTTTAGCCCATGTGCCTGTAGTTTTCACCCAATCTGAACTACTTGTTGAATGCTAAGTATGTATCTTAGTTGCTTCTCTGTATATTTTTGCCTGGGACGTCTCCCTAGTCTCAGTTATGCCCATCCAGTGGAGACACCCATCTTTGAAGGTCCTGCTCAAATACTTCTTCCAAAATCTTCCCCTTCAGAGATTACTCATCTGCCCCCTGCAATTAAATAGTTTCCACCATTTATGTGGCACTTATCATAGTCTTCTACCTTTAACTATTTATCTCCCAGATCTTATTTTCTCAGCCAAACTGTAAGTTCCTCAAGGGCAAGGACTATATCTTATTCATTTTGTGTAAATAAAAATACAAACTTTTCTTCCCCCCAACTGGACAGTAAGTTGAGTAGAAAATAACAAAAATGAAAGTCAACTTTAAGTGGGAAAGGCTAATTTGATGCATAAAGAGGGAAAACAAAAATATAAGATTTTTTTTCACCACCACTGAAATCACATCAGGACCCATCCAACCGTGCTTAACTGGCAGCATTACAACAGAAATGAGTCAATTACATGCTGGAGCCAATGTTGCTCAGCCCATCATGCCTATTGACACCTGTTTGACTACAGAAGACAAAAAGTCCTGAGAGACCAGCATGTAAAGTGAATGAGAATTTATCCACTTCACAAACAAATGAAAATGCTGTGAGCACAGAGAATATTTGTGAATTGAGATTTTTTTTTCATAGCTCTAAATTTAACCAGCTGGAATTACTTTTTAAATACCGTCCTTTTCAACCTTTTGAAATGAAAGATTTGCCTTTAAATGGGAAATCTGCATTTGATTGTACAGATGAAACACAACATCCTTAGCTTGTTCTCCACAAAAGCAGAATCTTTTTATACCCTACTTGTTCTGTCAAAATCACTATTCCAGAAATAAATTTCAGACGAGCATGAAAAACTGTGCATACATGTTAGTATAGAGGATGACCAAAAAATGGTAACCATTTCCAATGAGCCAAATGCCTTGTAATGAGACTCTCAGGAGTAGGCTGTTACTAAACTGTTGGCTCACAGTCGAGAGCACAGCTAACACTCAAAACCAATATGCTATGAGAGAATACGTATGTGGTTATATTTAATCTTCTCGGTTCCATTCTTTTCTCTCCAACTAGACTGTAAACTTCTTTAAGGCAAAATAGTGCCTTTTACATCGATTCTCCCATAACTTAGCACTGTGTTCAGCACCAAGAAGGTGTTAAGTAACTTGACGTGGCTTGAAGAGAGAAAAAATGAATACTATTAGAACAAATTGTTGCGTAATTAAGCCTGCCTGCTGCTAAGAAAAAACAAAAACAAAAAACCTCAGTAGTAAAGGGGCAAATGAATCATTGGCACATTTAACTGGTTAGATGATACATAGTTGGGCATCTCTCAAGTCCGTGCTTACTTTGAAGTTGTTGTTTAGTCTGTTTTTTAGAGTCAACTCTTCATGCTTCCATTGGGGGTTTTCTTGGCAAAGATACTGGAATGGTTTCCCGTTTCCTTCTCCTGATCATTTTATAAAGGAGAAAACTGAGGCAAACAGAGTTCAGTGACTTGCCCAGAGTCACACAGCTACCAAGTGTCTGAGGACAGATTTGAACTCAGGAAGAGGAGTCTTTGTGACTCCAGGTCTGGAGCTCTATCCACTGAGCTATAATGAAGTAACTGGAAAAGGAATGTTTTTAAAGGTGATGGAGGTTTGTGAGAGTATCCTATATACATGCATTTATTTATACATCATGCATTTATTTATACATCATTTTTCCTTCCTTAAATGTAAACGAGAGCAGAGAGTGCTTTTTCATGTTAATTCTTTGCCTCCAATGCTTATCATGGTATCTCGCCAGTAACAGAAACTTATTAAATGTCAGATTAGGAAGAGAAAAAAAAAGTGGTAGAGAAAGAATCACTTAGATTAAGCCTTTTTCGAAATGAAAGTGAACTTTTTTATTGATGACTTTGGCAGCTGAATTAAAAATTCTATTAGTGATGAGGTTAAAGCTGGCACATTTTCAATTCAGATGGACACTGAAGACATGGACATAATTGATATTTGTTCAATATACTAAGATGTATCATGGAGCCTTTGATGTCCATAGAAAACTGCATGTACTGTAGAAAATATATTCCAGACACTTAGAAATGTTTTCAGACCAAATTATATATCTTTTTTTTAAGTATGGTATCTTCAGCTGATGAAGCATCACAGTATCACAAGCATCACACATGCCAAACCCCACACAAGTTCAGTGGGGTTTAGACGACATATGGGGTTGTTTACGTGTTTTTAGTTTGGTTATTGTAGATGTAAGAATGACAGGGCAGCCTAATTTTCTATTTGAACTTTTAAATTTCTATGCCACATTTTGTGAGAGTCACATATTATTAAGGAAAACACCACACTGTTCATTTCATATTCCTCTAAAGAGATATAGGCTGATAGTACAAAGAGATCACTTTAAGAAAAGCATTTCTGTTTTTTGAGAGTCATTTAGTACAGTGGTGTCAAACTTAAGTAAAAACTGGGGGAAATTTTAAGAAATAAAAACAGGGACCACTGGCTATATGTAAAGCTTCCCATTCTGCCACACATTGACTCATTTTGAAAATGTAACATTATCTATGTTTTACTCCATTGTGCCACATATTTGTGGCACATATCACACATATGAGTTTGAAAATATAATGACATCTATATTTTACTTCATTTTTCCTTACTTTGTTAAATATTTTTCTATTACATTTAATCTGGTTTGGAGTTTAGGGGCCACATGTTTGATATATCTGGTCTAGTTCACTGTTTGTAATAACATTGTGAAGTCAGAGTAGAACATGTGTCTACCCATGACTATTGAGTTGAATTATATAAGTCAGTCTGGAGCCGTGATTATTCCATACCCCAAAATTTCTGAAAATGTTTATTTCAGTGACATTCATTTAAAAGTCATATCAGAGGAGAGTAACCATGACTCAATTACAGACCCAGAGAGTGGATTGGAAAGTAATCAAACCACCCAATTGGGATTTAACAGATTTGAGAGATGTTTTTTAAAGAGCACTAAGAGTCTTAATTTCATGGGTAAATCAAAATTATGTTTTGTAATGCCAAGAAATTGTGCTGTTATTTTCTACCTTATGTTCATGAACTTAAGAAGTATCATTCATAGGGGTTGGGGAGACATAAGTGACCAGCCTATAATGCTTCAGTGCTTCAGCGGGTTCTTCATCTAAATATGGAGATTGTAATCCATCTATACTTTCTCATGCTGGACAGCGCTTGTCCAGACCTTCCTATGAGTCCTCTATAGAGGGTTTTCTTTTTTCTTTCTAGGTCTCTTGACATGGCATAGATAAAGTGTAACTTGCAGCTGTTCGATATTTAACACCCATTCATACCCTGTGACTGACCTCCTTCTTCTGAGAGTGCACGTGTCCCTGATGATACCCTTGATAGCATTTCCCCTGTGCAGTTCCTCTTCGTTTATATACCATGTAGTCTACTCACACGCACTTCCCATTGCCCTAACTTGAACCAGCCCAACATATTCAATTAGGTCAACTCACTGATAGTGAAAAATGTAAAGAAAACATCCATGATATACAGAATCTCAAGATTTCAGTATCAATGTAATTCAGTGTCTGTCTAATCCAGTTCATACCTGAAAAAAAATCATTTCCGTCAGTCATTACCTACCGGAGAAGCAATTATCCAGTATTTACTTAAAGACTTCTAGCAAAGGAGAGCCCACAACCTTCTGAAGCTACTCATTCTACTTTTAGATAATTAATTATTAAAAAATATTTCCTTATACCAAGCCAAACTTGCCTCATACATTACTCCTACTTCTGCTCTTTGAGCAGACAAAAAAAAATATAATCCCTTTCCATATTATAATCCTTCAAGAATGCTTGACAACAATTATGTTTCCTCCCCCTAACTCATCCCCCACTACCAGCTCCAAGCTATACGTGCACACTTCCTTCAACAATCTCATATGACATAAGCTTGAAGCCCTTCACCATGCTGATTGCCTTTCCTGAATATTTGTCAAGATCTACCCTAAAACTTTGCACCCAGAAATAAACATAGTACTCCAGATGTGTTCTAACCAGAATGGAGGATGAAAGGACTATCATGCCATTATTCCTGAACACTAAGAATATATTTGTTGTCTTTATTGATCACACCATTGACACATTGCAAATATTCATCCCACTAAAACCACTATGTCCCTTTCGTATTGCCTTAAAAAGTCAATTTTTAGAACCCAGATATAGGACTTTACATCTATCCCCATTAAGTACCATCTTTTTTCCAATGCTGCAATGACCCAATGCTACAATCATCTTTTTGAATACTAACTCTTGACAGCCAGTGTGCTAGCTATCCCTCCTGGCTTTGTACCATGTACAGATTTGATAATGGTAAACACATGGCCAACTATATATCCTTGGGACATTCTGTGAAGACCTCCTTTAAAGCTGGCATTAAACTACTAAGGACTCGTTCTAGAATCCAGCCAGTCCTCCAATTCAAAATCTATCAATAGTACTGAGGGCTAGCCCACATTTCTCCATCTTTTCTACAAGGTCAGCATGAAGGACTTTATCAAATGATATGCTAATAACTATGCAAATTATAGCTATAGAATCCTACTGATTTAGTAATCTTGTCCAAAAAAGGACAAAAAGTCTGGAATGACTGGTATAACCTATTCTCCATGAAGTCATGTTGGAGCTCTATATGATCACCACTTCCTTTTGTAGAAGGATCCTCACCAACAGACCAGCCATTCTTCAACTGATGAATTTCTCTTGGAATCTCCATTTTGAGCACAGACCCATACATATCTAGAGTCCACTACCATGGCCCCACACAAGTACCATTCCTCATACACACACACCTTTTCAGCTACCTTTTATATGTTATCTTTCTGAATTAGAATTGAAGTTCCTTAAGGGCCCTGGCTAGCATTCTTTTTTCTTGCCCAGTACAAAATTGGCATTTAACATATTATTGTTGACTTTACTATAGAATATTGTGTTTTGCTGATAAGATTAAGCTTATTTTGCAGCTATTAAGCTATAATTAATTATTAATTAATGATAATATAATTAAGCTATATTTTGCAACTCCATTTTCTTCCCATTTAAAAAAATAGGAAAATTTGCCATCTCCAATCCTGTGCTACCTTTCTCACTCTCCATGATCTTTCAGAGATCATTGATAATGATTCTCTTTTCTTATCTAAATGTTACTCTTCTTGACAGAGAAAACAACAAAAAGTAACAGCATGCATTTGCTGGACATCTCAGGGAACCATTTCAAACACATCTTATTTCAGATATCACATGCCTGCATACATATAAAATTTTTATGTAACACCTGATATATGCATGTTTCCTCTACATATATGTACATGCACACACATATATCTGTGTATATATGAACCATTACTCCCATAAACTCTATTGTGCCTGAGTTTGCTTATTTTAAAAATATTGTGACTTAACAAACTATCAAGGATTGATAAAAATAAAAAATTTAGAACCACCAAGTATGAAAGCAAAAGATATCCAGACACTCTATCAAAGGATCACAAGCCAGGAGAAGTTGAGTTTATTAAGAAGGCTACAAGCATCACTTAAAAAAAAATTCCTGACACCTTTGCAGGCTGGGTGACCAAAATCTTTTTAACACAGCAAAAGCTTATAAACCCAAGGTACTTCTAACAAACTTATATTTATCTAGCCTTAGGGTCAGAGCACATACAAAAGAGATTTTTCAACCAAGAAAGAATATTAGAACTCATTTAAAACACTGACTCAAGGATGAACACTTCCAAAACACTCTGTTTATGTATCTGATATTTTACTATATTTTTGCATCTTAAGGTATTTTTCTAGTATGATGATAACCACTTCAACTACTGAGCTGCAATTACTAAATTCAGAACTAACCCCAAAGTAAATTTTCTTTTTCCAACAAATTGTGTGTTTTGATTTCACAATGCCTAGTTCAACACTAGCACCCTGTGGGGTCTTAATGACTGCTTTTGGCCTGAGTGAATAAATTAACATTTTTAAGTTTCACTATTATCTGTTTCAATATAATACATAATGAAGGATTTAAGTATGGGGTACTTGATGGAGTAAGGGGTTAGGAAAAGAGAAAATAGAAAGTCAGTAAAGAAACAGATGGGAAGAGGGGATGTGATCAGGTTATGAGAAGGAAAGGTAAAAAAATCATCAAAACCCATAGTCATTTTACTGGATATGTTGAGCTTTAGAGCAATTAGAGCTATAACTAGGGAGTGGCAATTAGAGCTTTGTCCTAGGGTGCCAAATTTTAGGGCAAACTGATAATACTCATACCAGGTGAGTTTGGGACCCAGTTAACAAGAATAGTTAATTAGTTTGAAATAGAGAGCTATCAAATGGACGTACTGCAGTAAGCCCTTCTATAGTCTAGAATAGGAGTGGGGAACCTAGGTCCTCAAATATAGCCCTTTGACTAAATCCAACTTCACAGAACAAATCCCCTTAATAAAAGGATTTCTTCTGTAAAACTTAGACTCAGTCAAGAAGTTGTACCCGAGGACCTAGAATGTCACATATGGCCTCAAGGCTGCAGGTTCCCTACCCCTAAGTCTAGAAGTATCCTCTCCAACAGAGCAGCCTGTGAGTAGCTCCAGTGTCATAGCGTTTTTGTCTCCATGTTTTGGAATGATGTCTTGGATTCTCCTTCCCCACACAAGACCTTGCACCCTGAAGTCTATCTCAGGTCCCTTCCTCCCCTCAATTAAATTTGTCTCAAGAAGTTGATCTGTGGGATCTTCTCTGATGCTTCCCCCAACTGTCAGAGTACCTACTTAAGGTCCTGTCAAAGGGGTTCATTAAAGTATATATAGTTTAATGTCTGTGACTGGTTAGGTCAGTTGGGACAAAATGATGACTAAAACAAGATTTTATATCCTTGTATGGGACAGTAACTTTGCCCTGTTCTGTGGCCACACCCCAGACAACCATCTCAAACATTTCTGCTGTTGCCCACAAAAAAGAGGAGGTTAGAGAATGTAGAATAATGACTACCAGAAAATCACCATAAGTTTATGGCCTTTGCAATGGTATCTCAGCAGCTTCCTGTACACACAGTTATGTCTAACTGATTCCTGGGTTCCTACTCATCCTGATAATATTCTATTCTGGAGCATGTATCTACAAAAAATTCTTTGACTTCTGTGGGCAAAATAGCTTACAAATGAATGACTCTCCCATTAAAAAAAATCAGTGTTTTTATACGTAGTATGTATTTAATGAGTAGTTATTTATTTGAATTTAATTGTCACTGATAGTAGTAATAATAATAATGCTTTAAGCAGGGCACTTTATACATTTATATACTTTATATATTTCAGAGCACTTTATATATTTTAACTCATTTGAACCTCACAACAATCCTTTGAGATAGGTACTATTATTATCCCCATTTTATAGATGAGGACACTAAGGATAGAAGCAGTTAAGTGACTTGCCTGGGACCCAGTCCACTTGTAAACCCATGAGGTCAATTTATACTCAGGTCTTCTTGACTCCCAGTCTAACACTCTCTCCACTGTACTGCCTTGCTATGGGTCAGTAGCTATTTAAAGGAAACTGTTTCATATCCAGCATTTTGCTAGGGCCTGTAGAGTCCAAGAATTGTAGGTATAATATTAAACTGAGACCTCTGTCATCTTCTGTCTACTTCGTGTTCTTTGTAAAATCCCGGGAGTATCCTTGGCCTTAATTGGCAGTGCTCATTTGGATAAGCTGCTGCTGATCCTTCCCATCTTTTATTCTTCTAATGCCTTCTTTTTTCTTTCCTTTATTTTTTCACCTTCCTCTTATCTAAGGTCAGTTGTTGGCCAGTTCAGCTGAATACAGCTTCAATTTCAGTTCTGATAACATATAGCCTTCAGGAAAAGATTTGTAATTTAATGAGTTTTAATATTTTTTATCATCTGGAGAGTCAACTTCCTCTATTTCATTTCTCTGGGTTTTCTGATCTCTAGATAAACTCTTACTTCCTCAAATTGGAGGTATAACTGACAAAATATAAGTAAAGGGGTGCCATTGAGAAAGATTGGGGAGATGCTCTATCCTTTGATTCATTCTTGGCTTTGATTATTTTATCTATTTATAGCAGAAACTAAGATTTAGGAGCCATTACATTGAAACACAGACTCCTTTTATCATCTATACATCTCTAAGTACTTTGCAATGAAATCATTAAACTCAATTATAAAATACAGCTTAATCATGCACCAGATTTTTTCAAGTGGGGGAGAAGTAACTTAAATTATTAAGAACCTAAGTGATAAATGGTATTTTAGTTATAAAGTAGAAAAAGAATAAAGGCTCATAGATTCATAGATTTTTTTTAAAGCTGAAAGCTACCTTAGGAAAAAATATACATATTTTAGGCCAGACTCATCATCTTACAAGTGAGATAAATCTAAGAGCCCAAAGATAAAGTTTTTAATCTTTCATTAGAGACACTTCTCAAGCCTGGGAGTTGGATTTCTTTTTTTGTGTCCCCTGAGTTTCAAACAGTTCCTTATACCTACTATATGCTTAATAAATACTTGTTACATTGATGTCTCTTTCCCAAGGTCACACCAGTTATTGGAAGAACTACCAATTAAGCCTTTGTTTTCAGACTTCTAGTTCAAACCCTTCCTGCCATGTTGTTGAGTCCTTTTTAGCTGTGTCCTCTTTGTGATTGCATTTGGGATTATCTTGGCAAAGATACTAGAGTGGTTTGCTGTTTCCTTCTCCAGCTCATTTTACAGATGAGGAAACTAAGGCAAACAAGGTTAAGTGACTTGCCCAGTGTCACACAGCTAGTGTCTAAGGCCAGATTTGAACACAGGAAGATGAATCTGGTGATAGCCTTCCACCATTGCTAACATGCTGAGAAGAGCCTTGCCTTATAAGTGTTCCAGGGCTATCAGTGATTCCAAGTGGAATAATAATCAGGGCATCATGGAATTGACATTTTGGTCCTTTCTTTGGGTGATTACTTCAGAGTTGGGAGTAGAAAACCACCTTTAGCTGGTAAGGTGTCTTATTCCTGGTTTTACTGTTTATTGTTCAAACAACTCTTGGCCAGTGACTCAAGAAAAAAGGACAAAGCAGCCACAATCAAAGACAATATATACAAACATTTTTATGAATCTGGAGGTTTATGAAAATAGTCCTGGCTTCAAACTACACCTTGAACAGTTACTTGGGTGATGGTAGGTAAGTCACGAGATCCTTGGACCTCAGTTTCCTCATTTGTAAAATAAAGTTTGGATTCAGTAGTCCCTGAGCCTTCTTTTAATCCTAAATCCATGGTCATATAATCCTAAGTGTAGTACAAATACTAGAATCCCCATTTTGCAGATGAGAAAACTGAGGATTCTAGAAATTAAGGGAATTGACCAATGTTGCCAAATAGTAAGTGGTGGAGTCAGGATGTCTCCCAGATCCTAGTCCAGGGGCCTTTCCTGACCGTTCGCAGTTTCCAAAATTACTGCTTGTTCTCTTCTTCCACATACACAAAATCAAGAATGTTATGGATCCAGGTTCACTAAAAGTAATAGCTACATACTCAAGATAGAAAATTCATATTTTTAACATTTTTTTATTTTGCAAATACAGCAAAAAACCCTGATTAACCAGAAGTAATTAATGAAACAGATTTTTTTCTGAGTTAAAGAGTTAAATCACAATAAAACAAGACTTCTTCCAAATGTATTCTAATGCCAGAGTCCATTGAGCTGCAGTTCTTACAGATTCTTCATCTTGATGTTCCAAACAATGAACTTGGATGATACTGAGTCATAAAAGGAAAAGAATTGTGTTCATAGTACTTGGAGCAACCATCTATCCTAAGACAATTCCATTTTCAAGTAAAGAAAGCTTCTTTTAATGGAGTTTTTCAAAAAGAGCTACCTATTGTCAGCTAATGTGTCCCCATCTTTGATTAGGAAAATATGGTCTCAATAACTATGCTCCTGATTACTAAACCAAGAAAGTGGATCAATATATTTTAATAAGATTTAACATACCAAGAACTAGAAAGACTTTTGTGCTGAACACTTAGTTTATCAGAAACACCTGTTTACTACAACATTCTAGTCCCCTTAGCATTCCAGGTAATAGAGACTTTACTCCATTTCTTAAAAACTCCTGTTCTGAGCCCAGCACTGCATTGTCTGGTGGGGCATATGAAATTTACTAACATGTGAAATCTCAATTTGAAAGCTTCGTCTTCTCCTGCCTGCTTTATGTTCACATTAAGATCTCATGAGAACAGTGACTCTGTCCTTGACTTGGCTTCTCCTGGTCTGTGCCAGATTAAACACTGCCCAGTGTGACATGCCACTCAGCAATTTCCTTGTTCCATGAAAGGGACCCTGCTTCACTGGAACTGCATGCTGACTCCTAGAAAGACCTAAAAGCAGAAACATGAATGCAAATTTCATTCATTAAAATCATCATTAATTTATTGAAAGAGAATTGTTATTGTTTCAGGGACAAATGAATATTAGAATATGCATATTATTTTAATGAACCAAGAGAATCTTTGGAGAGACTTCTATGTTAATTGCAAGCAGGACACTCTCGTTCTACTAAGGGAGGTGAGAATATTATACATTAAAAAGGCTAAAGATCAGGTCTTTTAAAAATACAGAAAATCAGTATTCCATATCCATATCTACACAACATCGTTAATTAGTTCTATGAAAACAAAACTTTTAATCAACCTGCGTTTTTCCCTAAAACAAAGGTCTTCATTTTGTTGGTGATTCTCAGCTGGTCACTAATACTGAAGACCAGTGGCTACCAGTATTCTTCTGGTGATGCTGTATGACTGTTAGCCATGAAATATAGTCATCAATGAATCAAAGATATTGATCATCCAAAAGGCAATAGCAATGACAAGATGTGTTGGTGGGCAGGATGCAGCATATTGCAAGCAAGGAACTATGAAGGAAAAGGAAACTGTAAAGGATGTCATCAGAGAAACATAGATGAAAATTCATGGAGCCGTCATATAGAGTGAATGAGGGATAACCCTTCTATGTGCTAATATCCTAATGAGTCAGTAGTGTGATATGGCAGCCAAACAATCTAATGTAATCTTGGGCTGCTTTGAGAGACATAGTGCTAAGGACAATGGAAGCGATGATTCTACTGCACTATGCCCTGGTCAGATCTTATGTAGAGTGTTATTTTGGCTGTGGGTACCATATTTTGGGAAGGACATTAATAATCTAGGGAGTACCTTGAAGAAGCAACCTAGGAAAGCAAAGGGCATCAAGGATCATAGCATAAAATCATTTAAAGGACTTTGGGATGGTTCATGGGAAGGAGACTTTAGGGGAGGTGTGGCAAAGTTGTAAATAGATTTATGTTTACTTTAAGGGAAAGAAATCTCATTACAATCAGAGCTATCCAAAAGTGAAATGGTTTCCTTGGGAGTCTGCCTCTGATCATTAGAGGTCTTCAGGCAAAGACTGAATTACTTTTTCTGGGATGGTGTAGAGGGGATGTATATTCAGGTACAAGCTAGACTAGAGAATCTGTGAGAGGCCTTTTCTTTCTGAGGTTCTTATGATTCACACAGGAAATTAAAGATGTAACACCTATGCTCAGGGGAAAGGTCAGGGCTGGGGGCAAATTTTTGAAAGTCATCTGTGCCGTTACGAAGAGGAGAACTATAGAAGTGAAGATGATTGCCAAGACAAGAGTGTAGGGAGAGAAGCAAAGAAGATGACATCTACCTTAAGAGGTCAGGAGGAAGATGAGAAAGAGAAATAATAACTAGCATCTGTCTATCTTTCTGTATCTACCTATCTCAATAGAAAGACAGGGAGGGAGGTAGATAAATAGATAGATACATAGAGTATGGATAGATACATAGATACATAGAGTATAGATAGATACATAGAAACATAGAGTATAGATAGATACATAGATAGAATATAGATAGATATAGAGTATAGATAAATAGATACATAGATACATAGCTAGAGTATGGATAGATACATAGAGTATAGATAGATACATAGATACATAGATTGAGTATAGATAGATACATAGATACATAGAGTATAGATAGATACATAGATACATAGATTGAGTATAGATAGATACATACATAGATATAGGTAGATATATAGAGTATAGATAGATACATAGATACATAGATTGAGTATAGATAGATACATACATACATAGATATAGATAGATATATAGAGTATAGATAGATACATAGATACATAGATTGAGTATAGATAGATACAT
>CM053600.1:142369689-142396265 GCA_028646575.1 Pseudocheirus occidentalis
CATACATAGATATAGATAGATATATAGAGTATAGATAGATACATAGATACATAGATTGAGTATAGATAGATACATACATACATAGATATAGATAGATATATAGAGTATAGATAGATACATAGATACATAGATTGAGTATAGATACATAGATACATAGATATAGATAGATACATAGATTGAGTATAGACACATAGAGTATAGATAGACACAGAGTATAGATAGATACATCGATACATAAAATATAGATAGATACATAGATTGAGTATAGATAGATACATAGATATAGATAGATACATAGAGTATAGATAGATATATAGAGTATAGATAGACACCGATACATAAAGAATATAGAAAGAGATACATAGAGTATAGATAGACAGACAGTCTTTTCTATTAGGCATACATTTTGCATTTGAACATGTGACCAGCCCATCAGAGTTGCACTTTTTGAGTACAATTTGAATACTTGGCACTTCAGTTCAAGAAAAGACCTCAGTGCAGATCTGATACATTATCTTGCCAGGTGATCTTCAGAGTCTTCCTAAGACAATTCAAAGTTTCCTGGCATGGCGCTGGTAGACTACCCAAGTTTCACAGGCGTACACCAACAAGGTCAGCACAGTAACTCTGTAGACCTTCAATTGGGTAGGCAGTCAAATACCCCTTTTCTCTCACACGTTCCTTCAGAGCCTTCCAAACACTAAACTAGCTCTGGCAATGCATGCTTCAATGTCATTATCAATGTGTACATCCTTGGAAAGTATACTGTCAAGGTAAGTAAACTTATCCACAATATTCAGAACTTCTCCATTTGCTGTAACTGATTATTCTATGTGTAAATGCGGTGATGCTGGCTAGTTGATAACCTGTGTTAGTGTTCATTGTTAGGCCAAAATTAGCACCAGAGAATCAATTAATACTTAGAAGGTCATTTGTGACTGAGAGAGTAAGAAAGAATTAGAGACATCGGGTGTAGACAACTTTTCAGTAAGTTGGACGGTTATAAGTAGTAGAGAAATTGGAATAGTGTCTAGATAAATTAGGACAGTAGCTACATAGAGTACGAGGGTCCAGGGAAAGATTTTCTTAGGACTGGAGAAATCTAACATGTTTGTAAGAAAATGGAAAAGAGCCAGTGAGGAGAAAGATTGATGGTCCCTGAGAGAGAAGGGCTGATTTCTGTAGCAGGGCCCTGGAGGAGATGTGGGAGGGGATGGGATCAAGGATTTGCTGTGATTTAGAAACTGGACACCCTGGATTCTTGTAGAGGAATTCTAGGATTTGTTAGAGGTGACAGCTGACATGGCCAGTTTCGTTAAGACTTTCACACACAAAAATGATACCATTAACATCATTATTAGATTTGACACTGAATCCTTACAGTTAGATTCCTCAATCTACATTTTAAAACAATGTTGTACCTGTTAGAAGCTGTTCTACCATGTGTTTTCTATTCCTTTCCTTCACCCAATGCAAGGGTTTGAATTTGATTCCCCATATTATCGTGCCATAGCAATGCTTGTTACTAGAAACCTGTAGCCTCTAAACTGACAGAAATTAGAAAAGGCTTAAAGGCTTTTTAAGCCAGTCCTACTTGGTAAAACTGCAGAGACACCTTCTTCCCCCTTTGCTCATATTGCTTTTTTTATTGTTATCAGATGTACCATGAATTTAATGCTGATCAAAGGGAAAAAGAAAGAAAGAAAGCTGCTCTCATTCCACATTTTTATAGTGGTAGTGCTAGGAAATGCAAGGTTTGTTTTTCCCTGAAATAACTTTTTCTAGGAAACTTTGGATTATTGCAACCATCTCCTGTACCTCTTTTCCCTTACTCCATTCCATTATACAAACACTAATTTTGTCCCATCATTTCCTTTTAACAATTTGTAATGTCAAAAGGAGATGAGCTAGGCATATTACCCAATGTTAAACCAACAGATGGACTCTATGGATCATAGGGTAAATTTCCCATAACCACATATAGCCATCAGGTAGGTCAAGGACCAGATAGATCCAATGAGAAAATACTGACCCAAACTGGGAATACATGAATGAAAGATGACAGTGGATATGAGTGAATTATGACAAATTATAATATGAATTGGTGGATGGATAGATGAAGGCAAATGAGACAGTAAACTTACCTGCTCAGGCTTTTCCCATGATCTTACTTATCTAGCGTGTGTCAAGTATCTCTGGTTAGACAGGCCACACCTCTTCTACAATTTAGTAGGTGATCTTTGAGAATTATGATGGTTAAAAAATGCATCACCCTGTAGTCAATTTAGTAAGGAACCTCTCCAAATTTAGCTGGGCCCATCATCAGACAACAGACAGCCTGTCTACCCACAAGTCCAAGTACTATTATATAAATTCAAAATCTTTACCCAGAAACTTAAAGCCTTCTTCTGGAAGCCTAAGATTAAATCTTGGTCCTTTCCCCTGTACTTGGACAGGAAAATTCTGAAAAGTAGATTCCTATACCTCTCTCTTTTCTATCTACTGTGAGAGTGGACAGAAATTCAGTGATTCTTAGAGATCCCTTTCCCCACTCATCTACCACCTTCTAGCTCTTCGTGAAGCAGAAAACTTAAGTACTGTCTTTGAGAAGAAATGGTGGCATAGGGAGTCTGCCATGCTCACTTCCTCTGACCGCCCGTCAGCATGGCTCAGTGGAAAGAACACTTGTCTGGTACATTTGTTTCTATCTACCTTGAAGCACTGTAAAGGCAGCAGGTGTTCAGTAAATGCTGTTGACTGACTGACTCCATCATCAGGCATACATCTGTACTCTTGGGAAGACATTGTGCAATCTGTTCAGGGCATGGCTGCACCTAACTCCATGATTAGTGGAGCCACGGATGACAATCGTAATGGAAAGAGACTACTGATAATGCTCTGGTTGAATAAGCTCTTTTTGCAGGTCTGAAGGATTTTTTAACTCCCTGTATAAAGTTGCTATTTTAATAGGAAGAGAGAATAAGCACCACATCTCTTGTGCCCATCTTAATTTCCCACAGTGCCACAAACAACCTTTGGCACAACAGAATCCAATAAATGCCAAAGACTAGCACACAGATTTTAGGTACAAAAGGTATGCAGCCTTATTTATCCGCAACCTTGATGTTATGCTAACTGGAGTCTTCCTGGTAGTGTCTATACAGTTCTTGATCCCAGGTCTCTACATAAAATAGAGGAGGATATTTAGGAAGACCAATTTTCGATTCTAAATATAAGCACATAAAATAGTAGCACTTACACTCTGCAGTTCTCAGTGCCTCTGCTCTTGACCATGTTTCCCCCACACCCCTTCAACGAGCGAAAGAGCAAGGAAGCCAAGGGGTGGATGCTAGCTGGGTGTGGATTATCAGGTGGCAGAAAAGAGGGACCAAAAATGCTTTGGAGGGACAGGAACGGAAACATAACTAACTTCCTTTTATTCTCTGTGGCTTTTTCCTTTTCCTCTTCAGGAAGTTTATGTCAACTAGCAATGCTGCAAAGTGAACCACAGTGAGCTGTCCTCGTCCCTTTGTGTTTTGTGGCAAGTACCAGTATGACTAGGGACATCTTAACCTCCCCTGCCCCCCAGGGGTGAAAGCTTCAAAGAGGGCAATTTGGGTTTTTTTAATTAATTTTTTTCAATTAAAAAGCATTTGCTTTCTTTCTCTTTGACCTCCCCTCTACACTTGAGGGGGAAAAAAAACCCTTGTGATAAATTTTTCTGTTGCATACAAAAAGCTTCAAAACAGAACTATGCAAAAGTGAAATTCTCTCTCCCTGGGTCTTCAGACAAAGACCAGGGGACTGTGTATTCAGGATGTTGTAGAGAGACTATCATTTAGGTATGACTGATTGAGTTAGCTTTGGAGGAGCCCCTCCATCTCGGAGAATTTATTATCAATAAAAACAAATATCTCTCATTCCTCCTAAGATACAGACAAGACACATGTTTTATGTAACTTTTTTATTTCGATAAACAAACATTAACTTTTTCTCCGTCCCATTTTCTTTTCCACAAGGAAAAGGAGAATAGGGAAGAAAAAAAAACCAAAACCTTTCTAACAAATATGTATAGTTAAGCGAAGGAATCGCTGCACTAGCCATGTCCAGAAATGTATGTCTGCTTCTTGACAGACGAGATTTTAAAGGTGATGTTTCTACCTTCTGGTTCCAATTTTTCTAATCTCTCCTTCTTCTCACAATTTCCAGAAAGGCATTGAAAACAGTGGGGAAATGTCAATTGGGAGAAGTTAATAAATTAACTAGAATATTGCTTGTCATAGTTTAATATCAACAATAATACCAGTAATAAAACATTTTGAAGACACTGAATAAAATAGGCATTACTTGTCCCAGGCAACCATCCCAGCCTTCTCAAGGGACAGATTATTACAGTTCCCTCCTAAATATTAGTCAGCACATCAGCTCAGAGGGCATTTCTAAAAGGTGTTAAATACTTAATAGTATTTTGTATAGGGACCTCTGTCTATGGGATTGCTATAGGGGAAGTAATCATTTCTAGAAAAGGTGCTAAACACTCATTAGCAGTTTTATTCTGCTTCAGGGCCAGTTTCACAAGGAGAAAATGAAGATATTTACTAAATAGTTATGGGCAAAAGCTGTATATTTTGGGAAATGCCAAGAAAAATACAGGAACTATAATCAGTTAGCTACTTTTAGCTACATTTGGCTAATTTTCAAATAGAAAATTTGATGGGTCCAGAAAAGGTGCTGTTTTTAGGAAAATGTAAGTTGTAGTAACAGAAATGAGGGATTTCACTGAATTGAGATCCTATCAAGGTGGTAGAATTAGGAGTAGTAAGGAAGTAATGGAAAATACCACCACTTAGTGTGATTTTAAAATGAAACCAAAAGGTAGGAATTGAAAGTGGCTCTCATGTAGTTGAAATAAAGAACAGATTCACTGTCCAAGAGATGTCTTTTGGGAGGCCAAGGTGGCTCTGAAGCATTGTAGATTTCCCTCTTTGCTTGGGTGGGCCCAGAATCAGCCAGCATATTTTCTAGTTTAGATTTAGAATCAAACTAAGTTCCTACTGACCTACTCTACTGGGATAAAATGGGAGAAGACTTGGGCCCCTGAGCTGGTCCAAACCATCTGGGTGTGGTCTGATCTGGGCAGATAACTGCTGTAAATTTTACTGAGTTACCTGCCCCATGGGATTTGCCTCATTGCAAGCCATCTTGAAAGATATACAGTGTTTTCTTCTGGTTGTGCTATCTAGCAGGAATGAGGAACTTAATTACTGGCATTCCATTTGGAAAAAAAAGTTTTAAAAATAAATAAATATTTTGAAGAAAGAGGCAATTGTTTTCTCTTAAGGATTGGACCAATAATATAGGCTGAAGCATTAAAATTTTAGAATGCCAAGTTTCCTGAACAGGAAAAAGAGCATAATAGGAGAGAGGTGAGTAATGATGCTGGGTACCAACTACATAGTTTTCTTAACTGCCACAGAGATGGTTTAGATTGACATGAAAAATAGAAAGGACAAGAGAAAGATCATGGAGAAAGTGTTATAGACTCCTGGGCAAGAGTGAGAAAGAAATGAAAAATATTAATGCAGCTAAAATAGGTCCATTGAAAAGCTGGGACATTGATCACAAAGAAGTGCTTGTAACCTGGTATTGACTAGTGAGTATATTACAAAGAAAGGGAACAATTGTCCCTGAGCAGGTATGCTTTACATGCTAGTGAGGCTGCATTCATGAAGAAAACTTGAAGAAACTGGGCGCCTTCCCTGGAACAAAAGAAAATCATAATGACCCAATCATAGCTTTTGTTGGGCATTGATGGTAGGATAAAATATCCTCCCCATCAAAAGGGAGAGTTATACAAAAGATGTTTGTATTCTTTAAGAACTAAACCACATCTTTGCCTCAAATTGTTGTGCTTGTTTGTTCCCTTCCCTTCCTTTCCTACCACTCCTGCTGAACACCTCCTCCCCTGTTGCCCCCCCTCAAATATTCCTACTGTCCTCTCCAGCTGTCTACTTTTGGGCTAGTAACACAAAATAACATGATACAGAGAGGTAGCTCTCTGAAAAGGGTGCTGGATTTGGAATGAGGAAGATCTGAATTTGAATGACACTTCCTAGCAGTGTGTCTATGGATGTGTCCCTTCCCTGCTCTCATTCTCAGCTTCCTGGTCTGTAAAATGGGGTTAATACTACCTACCTTTCTCAGAGGGCTGTTATGAGGCTCAAATGAGATGATGTCACCTTCATTTCACTCATCCTCCTCCCCAGAAATTACAGAGGCAGACTGGAAAACCTTAATTCTTGGGTTTCTTAGTTCCTCGACATCTTAAACTCTCATGATGTGTTTCTCCAGTCCACGCCACCCCACACAGAAGTATTCAAAACTTAGATCCTAGGGTAGTTTGCCATTTCCTTCTCCAGCTCATTTTATGTATGAGGAAACTGAGGCAAATAGGATTAAATGACTTGGCTAGTGTCTGAGGTCAGATTTGAATTCACAAAGATGTGGACAAATGATAGCAACCACCCAGAAGAAACCTACTCCCTTACCATATTGATCTTTTTAGCTTTATTTGCAATGTAAATCCATCCGTATTATCTTAGTGCAGTGAGTATTCACTGACAATGGAGTCTGTATTGTCCCTGGGAAGATGGTTTGATTACAGAAATAGATCAGGTTAGCATCTTTATAAAAATCATTCAAAACAAATATCCATAAAGACACTGCTGACATGCATTGAAGGAGGTCAGCAGGATCCCTCTACTAGGACCCTGCTGTGTAATCTTTCTTTCATCTTAATTCCAAACCCCTTGGAAAATGGAGTTATCTGTCACATACTTTCCTCTGCTCACTAATTACTTACTTGCGGGGTTCCTTGTTTGGTTCCTACAGAAGAGAAAGGGAATAATTGCTACTGGTATTTTTCATCTGTGTTGACTTGCGTAGAGATGCTGGCTTAGTGCTAAACCAGTATCTTTTTTTCCCCCTTTCCTATCCTTACATACTTTATGTGGGGGAAGGGAGAATCAGATTCCTCTTCTCTCAGGTAAGGAATACCTTGAAAGGTTAGTTATTTGAAAGAGCTCAGAAGGTTTGATGTGTTTTTCAAAGGAAAGCCAATTCCAATGTCCAAAAAAATTGCCTTTTGGTTTTAGAAAGAGAAAAGAGGACAACATTATGGTTTCACAGACCAGAAGCAAAGTATACCTTCAAAATAAATGTTCAAAAAACAGGTAAAAAAAATTCTGCCCTCATCCAACCACCTGGACGTATCTTTGAACTGGGTCCTTTTGGCCTGCAAAAGACTCTTCTATTCATTGACTTCATAGTTCCAAGGTCTGCCATCTTTTGCTCATTTCCTCTAAGATGCATTCCACTTTCTCTCTTTGGCCTCTTCTTCCTCTAGAACTAATATCATCATTCTTTTTTCCCCTTTACAAATAATACTCTATCCATACAAAAATGAATACCTTACCCTACTTTCTTCTTGATATTGCTCACCTCAGCCTATCAACATTATTATCATTCAATAATACACTAAAGCAAAAAAATTTAAGACACCTACTAGTTTGAGGATGAAGTAAAGCTACAGATGGATTTGAAATTCTTCTAAAA
Source organism: Pseudocheirus occidentalis (assembly GCA_028646575.1). NCBI lineage: Eukaryota > Metazoa > Chordata > Mammalia > Diprotodontia > Pseudocheiridae > Pseudocheirus > Pseudocheirus occidentalis. Next base: position 142,377,304 of record CM053600.1, read on the forward strand.
AATTTTTCCTTTCCTTATTCTCAATAGATTATACAATGGCACCGATTAGCAGCAGCATTTTGAAATACCACTTAAGGCTTTATCACAGTGGAGTCCTGCCAGTAATAGTCTTTAATTCACTTATATGTGCCAATTCATCTCTGTCAGGATCCTATTAATTTCCTCCCTGTTTTAGTCTGTCCCTAGCCCCTATATAATGAGGCACTGTGCTCCCCATTTATGTAACCAAAAAAATTAAAATCTCTTGTAAATGACTTCTGATCTGCTGCTTTTAGTGACCACGCTGCCATGCCACTTCCTCTTCATGTTTAATTCATTCTCTGCAAGCTCATTTCTCTAGAAGACTACAGGAAGATCAAGCAGCCAAATGGTGAACTCATAGGAAAAGTGTGGGAATTCAGGTTAACTATTTTAACCTTTGGTCCTGTATTGAGGAATACTTTCCAGACTATTATACCTAAGACACACTCTTCACACAAAAACAGCCAACACTGATTGAATGAGTGTTAATGGAAACCAATCTCTTAATCTTCAGTCATTCCTCTTATCAATGGGCAAGATATCAAAATACCCACATCATCATCATAACATAGAAAGCTAAGAAGACCTAAAGTCAAGAAGACCTGAATTCAAATCTGACTTTCTACCTATGTGATGTTACACAAGTCATCTAATGGTTATCTGCCTCAGTTTCCCTATATGTACAATAGGGATAGTAATAGCGACTACCTCCCAAGGTTGTTGTGAGGACAGCATGTATAATCTTTCTAAAGCACTTTGCCAACCTTAAAGTACTATATAAATGCTAGATATTATTATTATTATTATTATTATATTGTAAATCAGAAGACCTGCAACAAACATGGGGGAGAGCTTTTCAATCAATACTATGGCTTATGCACTTGGCATATCTTTTGATGATAATCTGGAATGAACAGCAAGGTAACAACTGGAGAAACTCAGAGGGATTAGTACATATTTGGAGTTGTGTTTTTTCTTTGCTGCTATAAAATTACTGCTGGTTTAAACTAACATCTCTGTTAATTTACTCTGCACTTTTCAGAATTGGAGCAAAGCACCAGGAGCTACGAGAAAAACAGGCAAGAGGGTTTATTGATTATTCCACCGGCCTCCTAGGACCTCTTCATGATATGGATGATGATGAAATGGATCCCAATTATGCCCGAGTGAACCATTTTCAGGATACTTACATACCAGCTGGTGTCTACAGGTCATCACCACCACCAAGCATCGGGCCACTGGGCTACCCACGGGATGGCCCCACACTATCTCCAGAGAAGGATCACTTGGAGGGGCTTTATGCAAAGATCAACAAGCCTTACCATCCTCAGACTCTCGCTGACAGGTAATGAAACCTTGTGGAAGTTGAAAGTAGTCCTTATTCAGCAGGGTCACATATGGGCTGTCTGATGTTCACTGAGAGCGAAAATTGGATGTACTGATGTGGAATTCTAACAACAAAACAAAAACAAAAACCCTTCAGTTTCCTGAAAGTGATATACAGCGGCTACCCTAGACAAGGGCTGTGTTTTGACTTAACTTGAAGCTGTCAACCATCCAAAAATAAAGCTAACAAATAATAGTAATAAGGCACCATGAATAGACAATAGATGAATTCAGAGAGCAAAGTCCCTGTTGCAAAGAGCTGACAATTTATGCAAGAATATTATGACAGAGCTGATAATGACAAACGTTCAAAGAGCATTGGGTTTTTTTTTTCCTCTCAAGAGCCTTACAGTGAAGAGCTTAGACTGAAAGAAGGTGGCATGAAATCTGGAGTAGGCAAATTAAACACCATGAGTGATGAAATGGAAAGGCATTCATTGCAAAGAAGGGAAAGTGAGAGGGGATATCATTAAACCTTCTAAAGCAGTGTAACTGAGGGCAAATCAGAGGGCAGTAAGGAGCACTAAGAGAGCTTTGGAAACCACAAAAAAATCTATGAATTTCATCCATAGTAAGAACAAAACTTGAACAGCTATGCATGGATAATCAAAGATATAAAAGCAGGTAATCTTGGTCATAGAATAGGATGATGAAACTAAAGATCCTTTGCCTTTGGGAACTAAGGATGTTGAAATAGGAGTATCTTTCTGCATGCTTGACAGAGAACAGAATGAAATGAAATTCATTGTCATGTGTAGAACTTACCCAAGAAAATATTAATCAGTCCATATTGTGAGTGGGACCCCTGAATTTTGCACACATGCAGTTGATTGACAATGAATTGATAATTCTTCATTCCGTTTTACTTTGGTACATTCCAGAGCAGGCTAGGAAGAGAAAAGTGGGGCAAGTGGTTGCCCCAAAGATTGGGTTCTTGCTTCAGAGTAAAAGAAAAAAGAAGAAAAAAGCCTTATTTTCCTGATTTCTTTTGGTCCTGACAACCACCCAGTGCCCATTAGTAACCAGCTTTTGTGTGATAGCATGATATATTGCATATGTTTACAGTTTACATTTCCCCAGCTGTGTGATATTATGCACTTTCAATTAGGTTGGGGAGAGGAAAGGAAATCATGGCATTTTTATGCAGACTGTAAAGTGTAGCTTCACAAGACTGATTACCTTTCAGAGCCTTTCCAATAACCAAGTGGGAAGGAAGGAGCAATTTTTAATCCTTACTGTCAAGCTTCCAGGTTGATAGTATTAAAGAAAGATGGTCAAGTTTTTCTTGGAGGTAAAAAGAAAATATAAATTCCTGTGACTCAGTGATCCAGTCATTAAAATGAGGCTGCTAATTCATAGCCGCCCCTTGAATCACCTGTTAAGAGAAAACCATTTCTGTTCTCAAGCCATAATAACATGAGGCATTCTAGAAATACAAGACACAAGAGGGCTCTGGCCAGGGCTATTGTCATTAGAATCCTTCCTTAACTCAAAGAGGTCATTCTCAAGCTGTGTCTAGCCATGGACAGTACTGAAAGTAGCCCCTGCCAGAGAGCTGCTAGCCCAGAAAACCAATTACAGAGTATCCGCTGAGCTATCCAGACCTTCCACGATTGTTTTCCATCTTCCTTGTGCATCTGTAAGTTCTTCTGAAGATTCTTGAAGGTAATTTTAATTTCATCCTTATTGTCGAATTTCTGGGTTAACACAAAAACTTCAACACTATTATTCTCCTAATGAGACAAATCATAGATCCAAAGAATCATAATTGCTGCTGATTCCAAAAGCAAGTTAATCATGGAAGCAAAACGGATGTCAATAGGCTATAGCAGTGGTTCTCAACCTTGGGTCATGGACCCTTTGGGGGTCAAATGACCCTTCACAGGGGTCACCTAAGACTATCAGAAAACACATATATCCCGTGGTCTTAGGAACTGAGACATGCTCCTCTATCTGTCTCCAGGTAGGTCCACCTACATGCTGATACTCCCACATATAAATATTAAAGGTGTCACAGCATTAGGAAGGTTGAGAACCACTAGGCTATAGCGTTATTGTTAATGAAAATCTGCATATGACAAGCAATATGAAAGATATCATCAGGCAAAAGTATGATCAGAAAAGGAAGTGGGCTGGTTATGACTGTGCTGGTGGCCACAAGATGTTCAGAGGTATAAATGAAGGCTTCCAGCACCCTAGGTATTTCTTATATAGAAGGCTTATGGAAAGACATAGACAAGAATTCCATAAGATGAGAAGATGTGAATAGTTTCCAAAGTACAGTAATGACCATGAGATTCCTTTTCTTTGTTTGCTTTATTGGTGGATTTTGCTTTTATGTTACAAACAGTACTCCTACTCTTTGAAAGCTCTTGTAGGCAAAATAAAAAAAGAAAGCAAAGCTAACAATAATGAACTCATCTGAAAGTGCTTGCCACCTTCTACATCTGTAGCAACCCCCAGCTTCTAGTTTTAATTTTTTTTCAAATGAAATCTATTTTCTCTCCCACTCTATTGCAGGGGAGGGGGGAAGAAAAGAAAATAATAGATATGCATAGTCAGAAAAACTAATTTCATTGTTGTCTGGGTACACAAATATCTGTGTCTCATTCTGCACCTTAAATCTATCACATCTCTGTCAGGAGGTAAATAGTACATTTCATCATCGATCTTTTGGTATCACAGATGGTCATTGTATTGATCATACTTCTTACAGCTTACAAAGTGGTTTTGTCTTCATATAGTGTCATTGTTATATAAGTTCTGGGTTTTTTCATTCTTCATCGGCTTATAGAAGACCTTAAAACTGTCCATCTTTATAATGTTGACATAATAGTATAAATTGGTCTTCTACTTACTTCCCTCTACATCAATATAGATTAGGTTTTTCTGTGTTTCTTTGAAATTGTCTGTTCTATCATTTCTTTCAGCACAATAGTATTCTGTCACATTCATATACCTATTCAGCCACTCCTCATTTAAGGGCATCCCTTTTGGTCTGTAGATTCTTTTGCCACCACACACACACACACACACACACACACACACACAAAACTACTATAGAATTTTTTTGTGAATATAAAAACCTTTTCCTGCTTCTTTTATCTTTTGGGGGTATAGGCCTCATGGTGGTGTCTCTGAGGCAAGGGGTTTATCAGAGTTTTTAAATATAATTTTAATTAGCATCTGCTCAAGAAAAATATATTTTTTAAAAGTACATCCTGTCCAACATGGATTACATACTTCTCATGGTTTCCAGTGACTATTTCAAAGAACTAAAGTTAAAACCAGTTTAACTAGAGGTTAAAATACTATTACACAGGAAATATAAGACCATGGAACTCAGAACTAGCTTTAAACCATCCTGACCCCTTCTCATTTCACAAATGCAGAAACTGAGGCCTAGAGAAGATATCACATGGCCAAACTCACTGGATTCCCCAAGTGTTAATTATAATTATTCTTAAACTCTGACTTTGCTTCGCTTGGATCCTTATCATTTATTTTTAAATATCATTTTGTATCCACGCTTCGCTCTGTAAGTCTCCCAGTGGCATATAGCCAAAAAACAATACAATTCTAACTTGACTTGGCCATGACTGAATGAATCTAAAAGGAAGAGTCAGTAAAAAGGATACACTCAGGAGTAATTGGAGAGGAGGCAAATACCAGAAGGCAAATGCTGGTAAGAATACAGAGTTACCACGATTATACCCTGACAGGCTCCATAAGCTACAGGATGGAAACCAGCAGCAATGAATTCTCCAAGTCCACTGTCACCATATATGCGCAATGTGACTCAAGGCAGTTATAGAATTCACTTGTCTACAGAGTGAAAGTGATATGCAATCTCTTTTTCTGTGAAGCCAATATGAAGCCAAGGAAATATTTCTCCTGCAGATCTAAACCATCAAAAAGTAATTAAGTTAAAGAAAGTTGACTCAGGCTCTATTAGATTAAGTGACTTGTCCATTATTGGGCAGCTGGGTGGCAGTGGATAGCGGCCAAGCCTAGAGTCAGGAAAATCTGAGTTCAAATCTCAGACACTAAGTAAGTATGACCGTGGGCAAATCACTTAACCCTGGTTGCCCCAGTTTTTATCTCTGAAATGAAGATGGAGAAGGAAATAGCAAACCACTCCAGTATCTTTGTGGAGAAAATCCCAGATGGGATCATGAAGAGCTGATCACAGCTAATTGACTAAACAGCAAATGTACAAAGCCCTGGCCAAATCATGTTTCCTAAAATTTTACAATATACAGAAATAATATAAAGACAAGCATAATAGCAAAAATATGACTCATTTGTACTATAGGCATTAATCCTGTCTCTCAACATCAATGCAAGAAAATCTGGAATAGTCAAATGAAACACGAGTGATGAACTGGAAAGTAGATCGTAATGTACTCTGTTTTGAATAAGTGAGGAAGAATCAGAAATAAGGTAGATAAGATTAAAGAACCACAGAATTGTGGTGATGTGGATTGTATTCAGGCATCCCCTCTGCCATGTCTGACCAACGGTCATTTAGTCTCATTGTGAGTAATTCCAGCGATGCAGAGCTTACTACCTTGGGAAGCTTTGCAGTATGTTTTCAGATGGTTTTAACTGCCAAAAAGAAGTACTGCTATTGTTCTTACATAGGGATTCTTCACCTGGGGCCTCTGAAGTTTTGGTTTTTCTTTTCTCTGAAATGAAGATGGAGAAGGAAATAGCAAATCACTCCAGTATCTTTGCATAATAACTATCTCAATATGATGCATTTCTTTTATAATTCTATGTATTTCATGCATTTAAAAACATTCTCCAAAGGAGTCCCTAGGCTTTCCCAGATTTTCAAATGAGTCCATGGCACAAAAATTCCTAAGAACCCCTGCCTGTATTAAGTGAATATCCTTCTCCCTTTGCCTTCTGCCTGTGGTAACTAGTTATGCCATCTAGAACAACACAAAATAAATCTAATCATTCTTCCATATGACAGCCTCATAAATATTTAAAGACAAATACTGTGTCACTTCAATGTAACAAATATTTATCAAGCCAAAATATTAGGTGCTGAGGATACAAAAGCAAAAATAAACCAATGCCTTCCCTCAAGGAGCTTATTGGCTACTATAAATAATACAATATGCATTAAAAAAGGAGCAAGTTTTAAGATCATTAGAGAAGAGAGCATTAACTACCGAGGAGAGGAGAGGAGAGGAGAGGAGAGGAGAGGAGAGTGAGGCTGTGAGTAGAAAGAAGAAACCTCTGAGAAGCTCAAAACCTGGAGGCTTTTAGCTCTTGGAGATAAGCTCAATGCTGAGAGTATCAAGAGTCAGCCTCTGTTTGAATAAGCACAAATTCTGAATGAAAGGAGTCCTCTACTTGACTCTTATGACTGATCCAAGGCCACAGCATCTCCACTGCATACTGAACCCTCATGCCAGTGCCTCTTTCTTCTTTCTCTTTTGGACCCGTTGGTTCAGAAACCTGGTATCCTTGGTAACTAAACCCATATTCTACATATCTGACTTGGTACTTCTGGCCTCTCCCTCCGTAAAAATAGCATTGCCACAAATTTTAATCATGCTCCTCAGCTTGAGAAATCCTACTCAGTGCCATGGATGACCCCAACATAAGCAGATTACATCCTTGGCCCCACCCAGGAGCGTAGTTAAGGAGCATTATACTTGTACAGGTGAAAATGTTTTAGAGAATTTTCTTTTTTACCACGTAGAATTTCTTTTTTAGCTAAGAGATAAAATGTTTTATTCATTTCACTAACTTCTAATAAGATTCTCTAACTATAGGCAAATGGAAACCATCCGTTTTCCAGAAGTTTTTTTAAAAACCCTGAAAATTAATGGTCAAGTCAATCCTGGGCTATAGGTGCTGAGGGAAAGCAGAAGTGTTAAAAGGAGAGCTTTGGGACGAGGTGTTAATCATACAGGAAAATCCAGGTGTGAACACGGCCTCTTGTTCTTGGAGGAAAACAGAATCCTTGATATTTCTTCCCCAAAAGAAACTTTGTTCATTTCCAGGTTGAACATTTCATTCAGCAGTAGATCTGTCTTGTGATCTGGCATTCTGGGTTCTGTGTTTGGCACAACCCCTTCCCCCATTAGACCTTTCTTTCTCCCTTGAGTTATCCCATTCTCTCTCCCTCACTCTTTCCCTTTCCCTCTCCCTCCTCCTCCTTCTCTCTCCTGTGATTTTTCCCTATTAATTTTACTTCAGATTAATGACTTTTGAGCTCTCACCTCTGACTCATGATGTAAGTGTGCAGGGACTTGAGCAGTGAATAAAGTAAATAACTTAGAGATGTGTGTTTTTTTCAGTTTCAACAAACAGAGTAGGGATGAGCTCATTTCAGTCTGGGAATCCCAGTTATAAGTGTCATTACCATTGAGAATTAAAAGTCATCAGTTGAACCAAGCAATCAGGGAATTTTTTTTTTGTCAAAGAATGTATTATCATCAATTTTTTAAATGACTTTTAAACAATAATGAGAATCATCTTAATGAAAGAATCTCCATGGCTAGATAAGTGCTAATAATAACTGATATAACATGAACTGTACTTTCCTCACATCTCTTCTTCCTAAAACTTGATATTCTCATTAACTTTTCCCTCCTCTGGGATGCCCACTCATGGGATTATACAAATTCTTTTCCCTTGCCCTAGCAGTTTATAGTGATCCCAGTACAGGCCCCCTTTCTTTGTAGCTTACATAGGAGATAAGACATAAAGTAATTGGTGGGTGCCCAGAGATGATAAATTGCCACACCAATCTCCTTTGCCCTGGCTGCCCGTTAGGAAGGATGGGAGGAAAGTTTGCCACCCCAGGTCACCCTGATTTGTCTAAGCAGCTACTTATGCGGATACTAGAGTCCAATAGACTAGTCCATGGCTTGTGTTTATATTTGTTTCCGTGTTCAGAGCAGCTGAAGGTGTTTTAGCAAACATTCATCTTATAAATCCCTGTGACAGCTTTGTGAAGTAGAAGAAGGTGGAAGGGAGGGCTTTATCATTATCACCCTTTGACATTCAGGGAGGGAAGGACAAACACTGAAGAAGGAAAGAGACTGAAAAGAATCCTGCTGGTCCCACCTCCCATGATGGGGCTGAGGTTATGCAGGGTTAATAATGATGACGTGTTGTCCTTCAAATCAGGAGGACTGTGATGCGCCTGACACACCACCAGGAGGTAAAGAACACTGTCATCAGAGGACCTGAATTCAAATGATGTTTCTGCCTCTCCCTGCCTGTGGAATCTTGAGAAAACATTTGGACTTCTTTGTCCCTCAGTTCCTCATCTGTTAAATAGAAATTTTGGACTTCAGGACTTTACAATCTCTTCCACAGCCCTCTGTCTCTCATCCTAGGAGTCTATGGCGTATGCTTTGAGTTGGGTTGTTTGGTTTTTTTTTAATTTTCACTCAGCCTTTTTTGTGACCTGTGGTTTGCTTAAGTATACTGGGCCATACCACATACCTTTTCATTATAGTCTTTGCCTGCATTAAGAATTGATTCCAGAGGGCCCTGCTTATAATTTCTCCATTTAATGCAATGTGTAATCAAGAACAGGTCATTGTTAGGTCAATTCCTCCCCCATATGTATCTTTTCAAATAATAAATAATCAGGAGAATTGGAAAGGGGCATTGAAAAGATAGTTTCAAAGTTAGCCCTCATAAATAACCAATTTCCTGAATAGACATTTTAATATTTATATGCTATGGAAGGAATTCCTTCCCCCATCCCCTTGGAGATCTGGCTTAGGACTGATATGAGGAGTATCCAGAAATAGAGTGTAAATGCTACCATTTTGCTTGGGGTTTCTAATCAGTTCTGAAGACAGCATCTTTAGCTTCCCTCGAGTTTGGTAGTACTTTATCCCTTTTCTATCTAAATGGCCCTGATCTATATGGCTTAAATGGGAAAACATGAAGGAAAAAAATACAGAATAAGAAGGCTTCTGTCAGCATTAATGAAATCAGTACACTATTAACCATTTGTGTTCTCATAGGATCAAAAATCTAGGGCTGAAAGTGCCTTCAGAGGCTATCTGTTCCAATCCTCTCCTTTTACACATAAGGATTCTTTTTTTTAATCTTTTTTTTTGCTTTTTTGGAGGGTAGTTGGGGTTAAGTGACTTGCCCAAGGTCACATAGCTAGTGTGTGTGTGTGTGTGTGTGTGTTTGTGTTTGTGTGTGTGTGTGAAGTGTTTGAGGCCAGATTTGGACTCAGGTCCTCCTAACTCCGGGGCCGGTGCTCTACTCACTGCACCACCTAGCCACCCCTACACATAAGGATTCCTGAGGACAACCCAAGGTCAGGTATGTCAACACTGGGATTTGAACTCAGGACTTCTGACTTCAGAGCCAGTGTTTGTCTCTGCTTGTGCCATTCCAAATATTAAAGCATACATAAAAGAGATAGCAAGGGAGATTCTCTTCTCAATCTTGACATTTCAAATGTGGTCTCTAGGGTTAACATGAGGCCTTTCCCGGGGCTCCTGAACCACATGCCTTCTGATATAAACCTTGAGCCAACGCACTCTGTTATCCTGTCCCCATCTTTCTCTGCCAATCTCCAGCATCACCATTACAAGTACAGGCCCAGTTCACGTGGCAACGTTCCTGGCAAGTTCTCTGTGTATCTCTCAGAATCTTCTCCCCTTCCACTCAGCCAGTATGATTCTGGATAGTACCACCAGGCTTAGTATATGTGCTTGACTATGGGAGAAGATGTTAGCATTTCTGTACTAGCTCATGCCTTCATGGACCCTGTTGGTCAAATAATGTTCCACCTTTGATCATCTCTTTCTATTATTTGTCCCCTTGAATCTTGGGCCATAGTTTCCATACTTCAGCTTCATTCCAGCTCTCCTTCCAGGAGAGAGGCAAGGACTATGTGCATAAGTTCATAGGTGTCTTCCATAACTGGTACCCAAGAATGCCAGAAGAGGACTAGAAATGTCCCAGGATGCAAGTTCTTCAGACGAGAGGGATGTGATAATAAGTATTATAATTATGATTTTTATTATTATAACATTTGCATAGTGCTCCAAGGTTTGCAAAGCACTTTCCATGTATTATTGTATTTGAGCCTCCTCACAAAATCTTGTTGGCTAAGTGCTGTTATAATCCCCTTTTTACAGATGAGAAAACCAGGCAAAGAAAGCGTAAGTGACTTGCCTGCACCCATACAGCTGATAAATGTGTGAGGCTGGATTTGAAGTTGGCATCTCCTGAATCTGAGCATCTCCTTTAATCTGAATGACACAGGACACTGTGTCATCTTCTTCCCTGGGACACTAAAGAAATCTATCTATGCTGATGTCCGGTCTTAGCCAGCTCTTTATGGAATTCAATAGCTTATAACTTCCAAGTCTCAAAATCATGATGCACCAGTGAACATAGTGCAGAGGAACCAATATTTTTACTGTAACAATCTTCTCAACACCTAAATCTCAGAGTTGCTGTCAACCTTTATATTTTTTCTATCAGATCATTTCTAATAAGAAAAGATTTTTACTGGATCCAGTTATAACAGGTAAAGAGATAGAGATAGGAGCCTGAACCAGTGGTTTCATTACTAATGGGGAATCTCAGATGAGGAGCACCCCCTACTACTACAAATCAGCACTTTTCTGCTGGAAAAAAAGAGTGGCTTAGAAAACCAAGAATTCAAGTGACTTGCTCCAGTCATACAGACAGTATACATCAGAGAAAAAACTTGAACGCAGGCCTTCCTCACTCTAAAAGCTCTTTATCCGCTGCATTATACTACATGACTATAGATGAGACAGTTCCTATTCATTATTACTTGCAGCACAGTAATATTCCATTAAAGTTATGTACGTGAAAAAAAAAGATGAAACAGTTTCAAAACTAGCTTATCTAGATGGGTCTCTTGAAGGATAGAGTAGAATAGTATGCATTAGGGTTTTCCCAGAGGTGAAAAAGATGGGAAGGAAAAGGCAAGAAAGCCACTAGCAAAAACCACATGTGACACTCACATGTAATAGAATGTTTGGTTCATTTGCAGGCAATTTTCAAGTATCATTTTATTATTTACCATCCAGGATATCATTTTTCTTTTTTACCCCAAACCAGATATGTGATATATACAGCTCTGAAAAACCGAGAAAGTTGATTGTTAAATTTTCAGTGTGAAGACTTACACCTTGGAAATGAACTTACTGTTTTGTTCATTGTTTAGACTTAAGAAAAAGATGGTGAAAATGTTAATCATATCCATTGAGCTTAAAATATTGTTGTGTATATGTTTAGTTTTTCTGGAGAGTTGGTTGTTAAACACTTACTTCTCCCAATATATCACTGAATGAAAGCACCTTCACCAGCAGGGTGTGAATGAGAATAGAGAAGAGACACAGAACCAGAAGGAAATGAGAGAGAATCAATCACCAGTAATATATACTAAGCTGCCATTAACTTCTAGGTCTTCTCTTTGTCCTTCTCCTACTTTCTCCTTTCTTCCTCTTTCTCCTACTTTGATACATGCCTGGGCAAAGACATGAGTTGCAGTAATTGCAACTAATAATAACACCATTATATAGGACTTTGTGGTCTACAAAGGGTTTTCCTAACAATAATCCTGGGAAGGGAGAAGCTCAAGTGACATTCACCCCATTTTATAGATAAGTGAATTAAGGGCCAGAGAGATAAAATCTCCTCCTTCTTAAACAATAATCACCTGTCTTTTCCTAAATCCCCTGTTCCCTCAGACCCCCATTAAGTGACCAACAAACTAAACCAACAAATTTATTCAAATCCAGAGATTAATGACTAATAATGGCTTTAGATATCAATCCTCTCCAGTAAACAGCTGAAGCTTAATTGCCCTTCAGTGCCTTAACAAAACCCTAAGTAATGTGAACATTTCAGGTAGGACCAAGAGTAATACTACCTGCTAACATTTGTGTGGCACTTGGCCATTTGTTTTTCCAAGCTGTTGACTCTTTTTTCCTAATTTTCTTGCATCACTCTCATTTCTTTTCCCAGTTTTTCTTCTACCTCTCTTATAGAATTGTTAAGCTCCTTTTGGGGGCTGTTCCATGAATTCTTTCTGGCTTGAGACCATTTCCCATTTGGGGGACAGGGTGGGATTGTCCATAGGTGTGCTAACATTGGCGTCGTCTTCTGAGTTTGTGTTGGAATCTTCCCCGTCACCATTATAACTTTCCTGTGGTCAGATTCCTTTTTTGTTGTTTTTTGCTCATCTTTTTTGGCCTTCTTCCTTTCTTTTCAGTTTGAGCTCTGGAAGGGGCACTGTCTCAGGCTTCTTATACCAGAGGCTGCAGGCCCTGGCTGTTTACTCAGTGCTGCACTGATGTTGCCCTGAAGCCCATGGAGGACCCTTGTGTCTGGTGCTGTGCTGAAAAGGTGGGGTGGTTGTGGCAGCTGCTGCTGGAGGCGGTAGAGGTCTGGCAGCTTACCTGGTGCTGAGCCAGGTTTCCTAGTGGTGCCATCTAGTATGTGCTGAGACTGATGGGGGTGTTTCTGCATTTTCTCAGGGCTACACTGAAGCACAAGGAGTCTGATCACTGGAGAGTGCCTCTTTGCTGGGGCTATGTTAGAGCGTGTGGCAGTAAGCAGAACTGGAGTCTGCCCTGTTCCCTAGGCTATGCCGAGGCATGTGGTGGGGTCCTGGGGTTAGCATTCACCTGTCTCACTACAGCTTAGGATCTACTGTTGGTTTGCTGAGGTGGGGCTTGCTGCTGGCTTGCTGGGATGCTTCCTATCCTGGACTGCACACCCCTTTTTCCACAGTGAGACATCTTTCTTAGCAATCTTCCAAGTCTCTTAGAGTTTCTTCTCCCCTACCCTATCTTCTTGCTGGTTCTACTGTTCCAGGATTTGTTTTAGGGAGCTATTTTGTGGTTGTTTGGAGGTGAATATGGGAGAGTTTGGGTGATTTACTGCTTACTCCTCCATCTTGGCTCCCAGAAGTCCTTCCTAGCACTTGACAATTTGCTATGGCTTCCATACACATCAATTCATTTAGTACTGACAGTACCCCTGTGAGGTGACTAAATGAGAATATTACTATCACCTCTTTACTGATGAGGAATCTGAGACACCTGAAGGTTAAGTAACTTGCCCAGAATCATATAACTAAATTCCAATTCTAGTTATGTTCTTTCCAGCATACAACAGAGGAAGAACCCAAATGCCATCTCATAAATGGCTACCAAGTCCACCTAGGTACAAATCATTATCTGCTTAAACTTGGGACCAAAGTTGTTAAATTTCCAAGGTAGAAGAAGCAGTGCTTATAAGATATACTTTAGAAGCACTCAGGATTCTCCAGGCAGAAAGGGAGAAATGTGAAAATATGGTATAATAAACTGTTGTCTTCCTTTTATGGTGCAGTCATAGAAATTGTATGAAAGCATACTTGAGATTCTTAGATAAAAATCAGAATTAACCAGAGGATGACAAAATGCCAAATTTGCTAGGAACCTCAGATTGTTTATGTGAACGTTGGGCGTAAGATTCTTTCATCAATCAGGTCATTTCTGTTTCTAATTAGAATCTTAATGCATTTGACACCTGCACATATATTCTCAGTCAAAACAGACTTTTGCTTTGCCCAGAGACAGATAACCAAAATGGAGATTGTAACCACTTGCATTCTACCGATTCCCATGCTTGCTACACATCCAGAGCTTCTGGCCCTCAGCTCACGATGTGAGTCAGAGAATACTAGGCTATTTTCTCATTTTAACTTACAGTGTTGTAAAACATCTTTAATGGGAAACCTTTCAATTTTGCTCATTCCAGAGGCTTGGTTTTAGTAGATGACACAACGTAATTTTAATCTATACTTCTTTATTTATGTTTGCTCTTGGAATTTCTGCATTAGAAGCTAAGACAAATGTCCCAAATTACCATAATTTCCCCATATGTAACCTGTACAATCCTGAAGAATATTACTGCCACCAATCAAATTGATTACATATTCATATTCTGCTCCCTGAAGTTTGGTGTTGAGTTTGATGCTTGCTGTCCAACAAATCACAGATGTGAGCCATTCACCGGCTTGGGGGTCAGAGCCCTCTGTGTAGTGTTATGAATCTACATGAAAATCCTACGTGCTAAATTTCGCACTTGGACCTTGTCTTTAGTTGACACTTGTAAAATTGCCAGTAACAACTGACTTCCCTGGAGATTACAATGATCAGGGGCCTGATTGGAGCACAAGTTATTTCAGCTACAGTGGTCAATCATGTTTGCTCTAAATGTTCCTGCTGGCCTTTGTTCGATTTGAACTAGCTCATCTAATTGGAGTCAACCACAAACGCAAAAGGGGCTTATTATTGGATTTTGCCATTTCTGAGTGCTAAGACCATACCAAGAGATTCTTCCATGAAAGGTTTTGATTTTACTACACCCTTAACTTCAAAGTCTGGGAGAGGAGATGGACTAGGAGCTCCACCGTATTAACACTCCCTGCTTGAAATCCATTCAGCAACCATTCAACATGCATTTATTAAGTGTTTGCTGTCTGTGGGGCCCTGCTGTGTTTGGCATTGGAGCCCAGTTGTATATTAGGAAGATGAAGACTTTAGTATGTGTGCTACCTGTCATCATCTAGAAGAGTCATGATTTGGCTGGAAGCGGGTTCTGGTCCCTTTAAAATAATATGCAGAAAAGTATGCGGGTTAACATTTCACTGCACATTAATTCTTTTTTTAAAAACTGTCATTTAATTTTAAATGCTAATATGCATATGGTTAATTAAGAAGCCAGAATTGGCTATAAGCTTGGTGAGCTCTTAGAGAAGGGAGAGGGAGATCATTACGCTTCTGCTCATGGATAGCTATTTGTGAACCAGCTGATAATGTGCAAAATTAAGATTTCGTAAGTGGCATTTTAAATGAATGGTTAATGGCTGAAGATTAATTAAACAGTCAGAGTTGCTCAGAAGAGAAGCTGTTAAAAATTGTGTTTATAGGCTAGTCACTTGCATGCTGAAACCAAAATCCTGATGGATGGTGGCATCTCTGTTTTCTAGGAGAGCATTTTAACTAAGTTCTTGAGTGGGAAAATCCACCATTCTTTACATTGTGTACAATAGTTATAGGGTCCTCTGGGGTTCTCTTTCTAAACAAAAACCTGCAAAGGAGAAGAAGGTGACCAGAAAAAGCTTTTTCTGATGAGATTTTTCCCAGAAATCCTTCACTCAAACTTCATCACACCCAATGATAGATAGATATATACATACGTAGGTAGATACATGCATACATGCGTGCATATATATATGCATACATAGATATATACACAGATAAGTAGATACATAGATAGACAGACAGACATTTATTAGATAGATATACACATATCTATTTATGCATGTAGGTATTATATATGTGTGTGTACATTTTATGTAGATGTGTATGCATATACTGTGTGTCTTTACCAAAAGATTTTCAAGAAGCTAGTTTATCATTCTGTATGGGGGGAGAGGTGAGAAATTCTATCAGGAATTCTTAGCCTAGAGTCTCTAAACTTGTTTTTAAAAAAATTTATTGTGATAACTGTGTTTAAATATCTCTACATATTTTATTTTCTGCATGTAAAAACATTATTCTAAGAGGGGTCTTTAAGATTCACTAAGCTGCCAAAGGGATCCGTGACTCAAAAAACATCAGGAAGCTCTGCTTACAATGGCTTCTTTTAGATCAACTTAGCAAATATATGTTGAATACCTACTACGTGCAAGAAGCTGTTCTAGACATTAGCGGTTGGGGGCAGGGGGAAGGATACAAAGATAAATAAGATCCTTTCTTGAATAAACTTGTAGTCTTTTCCCACTAGAATGAATATTTCCTTCCATATTTCTGAAAATATTAAACCTCTTTTGGGGAAAATGTTCTTTTAATAGATCTGACTGTACTACACAAGATCCTTGAGGGAAGAGAATGTTTCTTACACATTTTCCTTTCTTCCATGATGCCTTACACAAAATAGGCATTCAGTAAATGTTTTCTGAATGAATCATCTATAAATTAGTTTCCTCAAATTGGCTATTTCAGTATTATAGGCTCTTCTTAAGTGCCTATCTGGAAGTCCTGGTATACTTTCCTGTAAATTACATGGGAGTGAATTTTACTTATGCAAAACATCTCACAGCGTTCAATTAATTTTCTTCTTGAATTCATCTGACCTAGCCCTCAGCTTGAAGGCAATATGATATACTAGAAGCAGTAGGATCCCTGAGAGCCGAATTCTAGTCCTCAGCTCCACCACTTACTAGCGTCATGACCCTAGAGAAGTAATTTAATAAAATCACAGTCTGAAATCTAGACAGAACTTTAGAAGCTGTCTAGTGTCTCTAGTTCAACTCTTAATACAATTTCCTATCACAGAGTCCTCAACAAAATGTCATCTAATCCTTACCTGAAGACTTCCAATGAAGAGTAACTCACCACCTCCTGAGTTACAGCCCATTCTAACTAGGGACAGCAATAATTATTAGGAAGATTTTTTTCTTACATCAAAACTAAACTTGTCTCTTGGAAATATCCACCCATTATTTCAAATCTGTCCTTTGCAGCCAAGCAGAATAAGCTGAATCCTCCTTCTATGTCACAGCCATTGAGATACATGAAAACAACCATCACACCACCTTCACAGTCATCTTGCTTCAACTCATCATTGATGTTTGTGTGGCATATTGTGCAGTTCTCTCACCATCTCTGATGCCTTCTTCTTCTGAATATGCTAAAACTGTGTTAAGTGGCTTGGCCCAAGATCACATAGGTAATATGCAGGGCCAAGATTTTAGTTCACAGCTTCTTTCTCTACATCTGATTTTCTTCCCATGCCACCATAATCTCTGAAAAGAGTTAATGCCATCTCTGGTCTTCTTTTCTCTAGGCTAACAATAATAATTTAATATTTGTTATTGCACAATGGTGCTGACTTTTTATTATGTCATTTGATTATAAATCCTAAAAACTCAATGTATATTTGACAGTGACTGTGTGGAATACTTATACAAGTTATTTGAGGTTCTATTTTGCCACAGCCTTTCTCAAATCTCACCTCCAGCCTCTAGCACTCTATGAGTGCTTTCTTTCTATGGCCTAAGCTTGACCTAATGTCACAGACCCTCTCTTACTGATAAACTATGGCACTCAAATTTTTCAAGGAAGACCTCTCCAGGGGCTGGGAACCTGCAGACTCAAGGACCCATGTGGTCCTCTGGGTCCTCAAATGCGGCCTTCTGACTGAATCCAAACTTCATAAAACAAATTCATTTAATGAAAGGATTTATTCTGTAAAACTCAGACTGAGTCAAAAGGCCATACCCAAAGACCTAGAAGGCCACATGGAGCTTCAAGGCCAAAGGTTCCCCACCCCTGAATAGTTACTTTGTTCAGAATTCTCTTTCATTCTCCTGCCCTTTCAAAAATAATATCTCTATGAAGTTCATGTCCACAAAATTGTCCACACTACAAAATATCATTAAGTTGTAAGCTCCTGGAGGGCAGGAACTCACTTTCTTTTGATTAATCATATCCCCAGTGCTTAGCAAAGGGCCTGGCCCATCACAGTATGTGTTTAATGAACGCTGATTGAATTGGATCTTGTTGGTCAGAATGTTTCTACTGAATAGACATCATCAGGTCACTTTCTGTTGCTCCTGAAGCTGCTGTACAGTTAAGTCTTGAATCCACACTCATTTGAGAGTAGAGATGATGTGACATCAGATATATGAAAAGATACTTAAATTTACTGCAGGAGAACTCATTATTCATAGTACTGCAGGCCTGGTTAAAATGGAAAGTTCAAAGAAAGAGAAAACTAGTCTGCAACTAGGAAACCTTAAGCTTTGAGGATGGGAGTGATACAAAAAGCATTCTATTTGTGGGTGGCAGGTGGAGGCCTGAAAATTGTCAGTTTCTGAGTTCCTCTCATGTTGGGTAAGTGTGGATAAAAGCATTAATTGAGCACTTGTAGGCTGAAAGCTTGCCACCAACCAGGGGGCCTAAAGTGTTCTTGCTTTTTTTCACAGGTAGAAAGAGACAGAGGGAGGTTAGCTACACTGGATTCTCTGAATCACAAAGTAGTCTCCAACTGAGGGATTTGTTTATATGACAGGAGAGTTTGGGGAGCAACATTAAATTAGCAACAAGACCAATCTTAATTGTTATTGATTGCAAAATACACAAATAGGCAAGCAAATGCTGTATTTTTCTCCTCACCTGAAACACATTTTGTAATTTCTTTTAGTTTTCAAATCATCTCTGTCCCAGATTATAGTGGGAGGGTGGAAGGTGCCAGAGGAAGAGGAGGCAAGCTTGGTTCTCTGTATAAGGCTAAGGAAGTTTTTGATATACTTGGTGCTTTTTGCTCAAAGGGAGGAAGTGTTGATCTTTTCCTCATTTTCATTGTCAGAGCTGCTGTCTGCATCAGTGTTGATGGTTTGACCTCCTTGCTGCAGTTCGGGAGAAGTCTCTTGTACCTTAGCAACATGTTCTGTCTCCACAGTCGAATGGGCAGAAATTTGAATTTTTTACCTCAAGCGCTGTTATCAGCCT
>CM053600.1:142396365-142432539 GCA_028646575.1 Pseudocheirus occidentalis
CTGTGCATCCTTAAAACAAGCAAAAAATGTAAAAATATCCTATCCCCTTTTGATACTAGATAAATTCTATATTTTTTGTGAAATAGAGAGGTAGCTAAAAGTATTCATAGTTTAAGTGAAAACAAGGGAACTGTAGTGCTGTAAATTATAGGTGGTTCATCTATAAAATGAAGGGGTTGGTCTAATAAAGATGTTCTTAATCTGAGGTCTATGAACTTTTTAATTTTTGATAACATTCAGTATACTTAGTTTCCTCTGTAATGCTGTGTATTTCATTTTGTGCCTTCAAAATAATGTTCTGAGAAGAGGTCCATAGACTTCAAAGGTGTCCAGGGTTCCCCAAAAGGTTAAGAATCCATGGTCTAGTAGAATAGATGCTCCTTGGAGGCAGAGACTTTCATTTTTATTTCTGTGCCACCAATACTTCTCACAGTGCCTGGCCAGAGTCCATAAACATTTATTAAATGCCTGCTATGTACCAGGCACTGCCAAACATAAGGGATACAAAGAAAGGTAAAACATAGTCACTGCTCCCAAGGGTTTCATGTAGACAACTATGAAAAAATAAGCCATATACCAAATAAACTGGAGATAACCAGCGCAGGGAAGGCACTAGAATTAAGGGTAGTTGGGAAAGGCTTCTTATAGAAATGGGGACTTGAAAGAAAACAGGAAAACCAGGAGAAGGAGCTGAAGAAAGAGAGCATTCTGGGATGGCTAGATGGTGCAGTGAATAGAGCACCGGCCCTGGAGTCAGGAGGACCTGAGTTCAAATCTGGCCATGTGACCTTGGGCAAGTCACTTAATCCCAATTGCTCTCCAAAAAAAAGGCAAAAAAAGAGAGAGACAGAGCATTCACAGCATGGGAGAGATCCTATGAAAATGCTTAAAGTTCACAACCTAGATTCTGAGTTCAGCAAGAAGGCTAGTGTCACGGACTACATAGGAGAGTGTAATGTCTAAGAAGACTAAAAAGACTAGTCTAAAAGACTTTTCCAGACTCAGAAATATCTGACAGAAAGTAAGGGCAGGTTATGAAGGGCTTTGTATGACAAACAGATGGTTTCATATTTGATCCTGGAGGTGATAGGGAGCCACTGAAGTCTATTGAGTAGGGGAGTGACATCGTCACACCTGACTTTAAGAATATCACCTTGGTAACTGATTGGAGGATGGACTGGGGTGGAGAGAAACCTGAAGCAGTGAGACAAACCAGCAGACTATTGCAGCCATCCACAGATGAGAGGATGATGGGAGGTCACACCAGTGTCAGAAAAGATAAGAGGAAGCAGATGAGAGATGTTGACAAGATCAACAGACCTTGGAAACAGATTGGATGTGGAGATAATGAGGGGTCAAGGATGACACTTAGGTTGTGAACCTGGGTAAATGGGAGGATGGTGGTATCCTTCACCAGTAATAAGGAAGTTAAAAAGAAGAGAGGATTTTGGGGGGAAATAATATGGAAATTAGAAAGAGGGAGAGAAGATTGGAGAAAAGATAAGTTCAGTTTTGGGACGTGTTGGTTTGAAGATGTCTGGGAAACATCCTAAATATTGTGTGGCATGGTGGATAGAGTGCTGGACTTGGAATCAGGAGGACTTGAGTTCAGATCCAGCCTCAGATACTTACTAGCCATGTGACTCTGGGCAAGTCATTTTTACCTCAGTTTCTTCATCTGTAAAATGAGCTGAAGTAAACAGCGAACAATTCCAGTGTCTTTGCCAAGAAAACTCCATAAAATGGGGTCGTGAAGAATTAGATATGACTAAATGACTTAACAACAACAATGAGGAAATATCCAGGTCAAGATGTCCTTTAGGCAGTTGGAGATGTGAGCCTAGAGGTCAACAGAGAACTTAGAGCTGGATAAGAAGACTTGAGAATCATCAGCTGGATAAGAAGACTTGAATCCTTGGGAGTTAACATTATCAGCAAGCAACATATTATAGAGGGGGAAGAGAAGAGGGTCCAGTACAGAGCCATGTGGGATACCCATGGTTGAAACTTTTGTAACTTTCTATCATTCTTCCTAGTCCTGCCTTCTAGATGTATAAAGAATTAACCTAATTCTTCTTCCACTTGACAGTCCTTTAGAAATGCGAAGATGTCTATCAGCTGGCTCCCCTTTCCCTTGACTTTACCCCAGCATTAGGTCTTCTCTTTTCCATCCTTATTTCCCCAGTCTTCTGCTATCAGTCACATAATTCCCAGGTGTGTCACTACCCTAGCTGCCTTGCTGTGGACCCTCTGAAGTTTTTCAATGTCAACCTTACAGGGAACTACACACATTACTCCGCACATGCTCTGACTAGTGCAGCGTACAAAGGAACCATTATATTCCTCCATCTGGACCCTCTATTTCTATTAATGCAGCCTAAAATCTCATTAGCCTTTAAGCAATTGCATCACCTTGTTGTTTCATATGCTCCTTTTGGCTGTTTAGAATTCCCAGCCTCTTTCATATGAACTTCTGGCAAACCTAGTCTCTCCTAACCTATACTTATGGGATGGATTTTTTAACCTGAGTTCAGAGTCTTTACATTAATTCCAGTTAAATTTCATATTGTTGGTTTTATCTCATAAAGACCTTTTTAAATTCTCACTCTGGAATTCCAACATATTAGATACCTCTCCCTACTTTGTGTCACCTGCAAATTTAATAAATTCTTCTCTATTCACAGCACTGAGAAAAATATAGAACAGGGTAAGGTCATGGGCAGAACTCTGTGCCATACCAGAATAGACGTCCCCTATGCTAGAATCAGAATTGTAGAGTTGGAAGGGATCTCAGACATCATGAGGTCAAATCCTGCCTCACTATATGCATTCTCCTGCATGTTACATCCTGAGATTAGGGGACCAGAGCTCAAATGACCAATGGGTGATCATTAGGCCTCTGCCCGGTTTTACTCTCTGGGACCAATCAGAACAAGCCTAATCCTTCTCTTCTGATATTTGATTGAAGGCACCTATCTTGTCCTCTCTAACTAGTTCCTTCTTCAGGCAAAATATCCCCATGTCCTTTAACTGATCCTTATTCTGAGTCCCTCCTAATTGTGCCCCTCCAAATGCTTTTGGAATTTTGTCTACAAATTTCCTAAAATACAATGCTGAAACCAGAAAAAAAAACTCGAATGTGTTCTGTGCACAACAGAGTGCAGAATGTGTATTACCATCACCTCCTTTGGTCTAGCAACAGAGAATATTTCTATTAATTTAGCAAATTAATTTCTACTAATTTTCTAGCAGTTTAATTTCTATTAATTTAGCCATTTCTGTTCATTTCTATTGCTTTAGCTTTTTTGGCAATTATATCACATTAACGATCCATTATTGATTGATGGTGCACCATTATTACTAGTAATTCATATTTGTGTGATACTTGCAAAACGCTATCCTCCCAATAAACTTATGAAGTGGGCAGTTCAGTAAAGAAGCATTTATTAAGCATCTCTGTGTTGGGTACAGGGCTAAACTGTGGGGAGGCAAAGGAAATGGGGGGAAAGTTCCTTTTCTCAAGGCAGTACAAGTATTATCCCCATTCCACAGATGATCAAAGTGAGGCTCTGAGAGTTTTTGACTTGCACTTGGCTTATGGCTAGTAAGTGTCAGAATCCCAGGTATCCTCATTCCCAATTCACCACTCTAACCATTACACCAAACTGCTTCCTAACATTCTTTGAGCATAGTTTAGTTGAATTTATTCAGCTAATTCTGAGTCTACTTAGCCTACCTATCATTCATCCCTCCATTATTTTCTAGAATCTATCATGAGATTTTGTCAAATTCCTTGCTGAAATCTATATATCCTATGTGCAGGGTAACAGCACTTGGATTCGAGATCAGGGGACCAGAGTGTAAAGCTTGGCTTTACACCTTACTATCTAGGTGACCTTGGACAAGTCATTTCTCTGGGTTTTACTTTCCTGATCTGTAAAATGAAGAGATTTGCTCTCAAAGGTTTCTTCTATCTCTAACTCAGCAGTTCTCAACTTGTGGGTCGTGACCCCTTTGGGGTCAAACAACCCTTTCACAAGGGTCACAGAGGTCGCCTAAGACCATCAGAAAACACCTATTTCCGATGGTCTTAGGAACCTCCTCTATACTCTCCAGGTGGGTCCACCCACATGCAGACATGCCCACATGTGAGTATTAAAGGGTCACAGCATTAGGAAGGTTGAGAACCACTGCTGTGACCCTTTTATTTCAACTATACAGTAAACTTACTATGGGTTTACTTGTCTGTAGTACCCAGAACCCTCCTTCCTACCTTTTTGAAAAGTGAAATGTAATTCTCCTTTGTCTAGACTCCTAGGACCTCTCCCAATTTCCATAATATCTCAAAGACTGACAAGTGTAGGTCAGTGATTTCAGCCTCGTGTTCTAGCAGTACCTTGTAGTAAAGTTCTTCTGGCATTTTAAACTTGAACTTCCTTTTTAAAAAAGCTGAGTATTCCTCCTTTCTGCCTACTTGTCTTAAGCTTAATTCTTCTCCTCACTATGTTTGTTGCAGCCCATGCCTGAATTCTCTCTCTTCACTTTTGCATCTTCGATATTCTGACTTCATTCAGTCACTACCTCTTATATAAGAACTTTCTGGATCCTTTCAGTTGTTACCCTGAATTTATATTGTATATATTTTATGTCTATTTTATAAATTTATATCTATTTGTATTATTCATCTTATTTGTACTAATGGATTATAAGCTCCTGGGAGGCAGGTACTGTTTAATTATTTTTTATTTAATCTTTTGTGTCTGGCACATCGCAGGTGTTTGTTATTTGTTGGATTGGTTGTTTGGTAGAACTATCCAGAAAGTTAAAAAGGTAAATCTGGAACCCAAGGGAAAATCTGGGCTTGTGATATAGATTTGGGGTCATCCACATAAATATGATAGAGTAGGAAGTTGTGAGAATAGATGCATTCACGGGGGGAAAGAATATAGAGAGAGACGAGGACCAAGGACAGAGCCTTAAAGAGCAACTATCTTAAGAGTATGAAAGGAAGAAGAGAAACTTTTCTCTTCTTAAGTTAAGGAGGGGCCAGAAAATTCAGAGCTCCAGGAGAAACAGTGTCTCAAAAATCAAAAGAGGAAAGAGTGTCCAGGAAGAACACACTGGATGGACTTCAAGGAGAAATTAAGGAAAGATCTCTGGACTTTGTGGTTAGGTAATTGTGGGTAGCCTTCAGGAGAGCAGTTTCAATAGAATTACTATAGACATCAAAATTAAATTTCAGTGGGTTGAGGAGGAGGGAGTGAAGAAATAGTGACTTCTATGATGACTACGGAATTTCTTTCCAAGAGTTTGACCCTGAAAGGGAAAAGAGAGATGAGAAACTTACTTGAGTAATCAGGAAGACTAAGAGAAAATTTCAGGGAAGGAGGGAGAATTGTGTATGCTTTTTGGTGTACAGGATATGGAAAAGCTAATAAAAAGGGAGGGACTGAAAATGCAAGTGTTAGTTAATGGAAAAAAGAATGGGTTTGGGAGGATAGGTAGAGAGAAGGAAAGGAGCCATATTTACTTCTGAGACAGAAGAAAAGAGAATGAGGGAAGGTACAAGAGGTTTTGGAATGAGTTGAAATGCTTGTTTGTAGTCATGGGCCCTTCCTTCTATCTTCTGTACGGTCAAAACACTATCAAATTCATTTTTGTTCTCTAGCCTGTCCTGTGCTAGGCAAGCGGGCAGGCATTAATTTTTTCTTATCAAAAAAAATCTGCCATGATTTTTCAAGCTTCAAAATGATGTACATCCACACATCTGAAGGTAAAATTGATCCTTTCAAAGTGACATTTGACAAATGGAAAGTTTGGCACTTTCACAGTGAGGTTACTATAGCCAGAATTTGTTTTCTATGTTGTCTTGTATGTTTCTTGTTCTGTCTACATGTCTGCTTTTTCCTTTGGGAGAATCGATGTCATTGGATGTTGAAACTGAAAGGAAATTCAGAGACCTTTCAAGCCAATCTCTTCATTTTACAGATGAGAAAACTGAGCCCCAGAAAGGTTAAGTAAGTCCACAAGGAGTCTGTGTCAGTTGGGACTAGAAGCCAGTTGTTCCAGCACTCAAAAGCTTGATCTTTAAAAATAAAAATAAAAAAGAGTGCAAACCTGGTTTTATTTCCCATGTATATAAGTAGTAATACATGAGGAATTCCAAAGAATATGTCTAAAACATTAATTAGACAAGATGAGAACATTCAAAATAACCTATTGTAGTGTCCATTTACCTCCCATGTGAAAAACAAACTCTATTTTGATGGGAACTGTCACGGATAATTTCTGTACATAAAATACAACCAGGAACAGCTTTCGAATGGAGTTGTCACTTTTTATTTAGCAGGTGAGGGACTCTCTATTGTTGTCAAGTCCTCTTTGCAAGAGCATCACTAACGGAATGATACAGGCCCATAGAGAAGAGGAAATAGTCACTCAGTCTATACCGAAACAAAAAAAAATGGGAAGGCCTGCTTCCCTGTCATTGTTCTTTCTGTGTATTTGAAGGCTCTTTTGTTCATCTGGTCCTCCATGTAGTCAGCCGTGCTTTTACATTATTGGAATTTTATTTCCTTACCCAGTACTGGTTTCAAAAAGTATTTAGAGATTAATAGGTCTTTCCTTCTACACATTGTTCTTCTCTAACAGTGTTGTTAGGCTATGCCATCACATTTGGGTTGTCATCCAGAATCATATAGACATCCAGAGTAAAGAAGCAAAACTAAATCTTCCAGGATGGAAATTTTTACATTGCCCTTATTTTGAGGTCCTTTATTTTTCTCACACTTCTAACTCATACTCATTTCATATGAGTAGAGCGGTAACATTCAGTTAAAAAAATATCAATGTGATGATCCCAGGGTTGTACTGATAAATATTTAATAACTGGCTTTCCCCCAAAAGATGTACAGAGAGTACACTTAGAAGTTTAATCTGCAGGAACATTTTCTCCATCACTTTCTTATGTCTATACAACAACAAGACATCAGGCCCTAATTTGTAATGCCTACCACTTCTCAGATGTGGGTGCTCACAACGAAAATGTAGCAATAGGCTCTCAGAAGCCAGGGAACTCATTTCGGCATACCCCTCAATGATCCTTTCATTTCTGAATTATTGTGGGTTTCATAGAGTCTTACACCTGGAAAGAACCTCAAAGGTCACTTGGTCCAACCTTTTCCCAAACTATGATTCAAATCTACAAAGCCCCCAACAAGTCATCCAGCTGCCTTTTGGAAACCTAGTAACAAGAAAATGCTGAACATTAACCCCTGAAGGCAGCATCCCAGTTCATTTGGAACATTTGGGAAGTTCTTTTCTTAGGTCAAGGTGAACTCTGTCTTCCTGTTCCTTCTCCCTATTGTCATTCAGCATACAGAGACTGATAATCCAACTTTTCTTAAGAGTCATCTGTGTCATTTAAAAAAAAAGGTACAAGGAAATTGTGCTGAGTTTGTACTCATTTCCAAAGAATGAGACACTTCCTACTGTCAAGGAGCTTATTGTCTAGTAAGAAGAGAAAAGGTCAGCATACAAATAATAATAAAAATATTTGGATATTCTCCTTTCTTAAAATTCAGAGAGAGGGAGCACCCACACTTGAAACACACCTGCTAGAAACAAAATGAAGTTAAACTGATCCTCTAACACCTTCTTATTCCATGGAACAGTGTGTGAAAACCATTGGATAAATACCACATTTATCACGGAGAATTGAACTGTCTATTAAGGAGGCAGGAGAATGGCCTGAGCCAAGAGCCTTCTTCTGGTCTGGAAAAGAGAAGGTACCCCTTTCCCTCTGGAAATGAACCATAGAAGCAGAACAAATAATATAATGGGGAAAGAGAAAACTGAAGGAGAGACCTAGGGGAAGACAGAAAAAGAGCAGTAAAAGGAAGGCAAAGCCCCTCACCGATGCCAACCCTTCTTGGTGTAGAGCCGAAAAGAGAATTCTGATTTGGGAAGGCAGGGGACTTTTCTCTAATTGTTTCCCATGGTAGACTTGAGAATCTCTTCCACTAAGAAATTCATTTCTCTTTTCCTCAGTCATGTGAAGGGGTCTGCTTTCATAAATTCATATATCATCCATTGGGATGTGATACATTTCCAACAACAACTTAATTTTTCATGGAAATGTTATTAAAAATACAAACTTAAAAGTCTATTTATGATTCACAGCCCACAGAGTAATGAGATTCTGTGTGGTGGTAGCTGTCACGTTTTGCCTAAACCCTATTGTGTCTAAATGCTAGCTATCTTATTAAGCACTATTAGAGGATTTCACAATAGTGAATTGTTTACACGCTGCTGGCTCTCCTCTGTCTGACAGTAGGGCAGCTTTCACTCATTAATGGCAGTGATATGTCACATTACTGGAAGTCGCTGAGCAAAACCAACTAGCATACAGGACTAATTAATTGAGAGTTTTCGGCCCTAAATCTTTCTCAAATGTGGCCTTATGTATATTTAATTTGGACTTTAGCATATTATCATAAAAGAAAAGAGCTTGCTTTCCTTTATTAGATTTAAATGAAAAGGACTACACTTTTGTAATTAGATATTTGCTCGCTAGTCCCAACTGTGTTCCCCAAGGCTGTCTTTCCCAACATGCTAAAGTCAGTCAGTAGAATGGAAGGCTTTTCACATTGCTTCTCCATTTCTCCATTACACATGGAGAATGGTACATGGGGTAAAGGCTTTTGTTCACCCTACAAAACCTCTCTCTGAATTCACTAAGTGGTATTTGAATACCAGTCCCTCATACCCCTCTGTACATGAAGGCCTGGTTCAATAAACAGGTCTCTTATGTATCCAACTAAAGCCCAGTTTATTTTGATCCTTTCAATTTAAATTTTTTGTCCAGTGTAATATTTTTTCTTTGAATAAGAAGAAGTGGAAGAATACGACTTCTCACAGCAGATAGTGAAAGAAATGTTACATTAGAGTCCATGCATTGCTATGACAACATGGCCATGCTCCATCGTCACCACCACCATCCAACACTGCTGAGGAGACCCCTTTGCAGTATTTAAGATAACAATTGTAATTTTTATATATCTATATATGCATATATCTACACACATATATGTACATATATATGTGTTAGACATTGAAAGCCCACACTTTATTTGCTAGTGTCAGAGCCAGTTGATAGACAGCTAAGTCAGTCTCTTTTTATAGTCCATTTCTAAAATGAAACTATAAATTTTGAAGCTGGGCTTCATCATTGCAGAGAGAAAAGCTTTCGCGGCCTATTGTTGAAATACAGCATTTTCTAGGATTTATGAGGTTCAGATTCAGAAAGATCATTTGCCAAGCACTTAAGGCTGGTTTTGCTGCCCTGTGCTTTTACTCTTTTATTCTCCCCCTTTCCCCTGCAAACACAAACTCCAGCCCCACCCCCAAAAATCCATTAGAAATGAAAAATTAGGAGGAGAATCTTCCTTGATTATATACAAATGTCAGCCTAAGGGGTGGGGGCAACAGTCATGGGCATTTACAGTAAGAAGGTTTCCCTAAGCAAGAGAACTTATTTGCAACAAGCATATTAAGTCAATCTCTATTAGGAAAATGCTGGTGGTGCTTGTAACATTTGTATTTTTAAATATGGGCCCAGGATTTTTGAAATTGTATTATATGCCTGTTTCTGTTACTTGATCATATTGCCATTCAGCTTGTTTTATTAGCGTTCATTTTACATGGGAAAAATATATTCCCTGTAACTTGTGATCATAGTATCTGTCAAGAAGTTGAAAATGGAGAAAACTGCCAGACAATGTCAGATTTATTAACAGTTCCAGAAATCCGAAATTAATGCATTTCTTTGTCTTTGAAGAGTTCAGTGCCCATGTGCTATACTTATCCTAATGGACAAGTGAGGGAAGGAACTCATCAATTAGTTCTCTTTTACAGCAGCTTAGGGTCCCTAGAACACATGTAGGGAGGGTTATTGGCTCACCTAGATAGATTTCCCCTTAATTTGTACATTTTCATAGTGAATGGCTTAATAGAACATTTTTTCTAACAACTATATTATATAAAATGATAAAAAAACATTTCCCTTCTAGAAAGATTCAGTCAGTCTGGTGGAATGGTTGTCATGAGATTAGGATGCAGGAAACCCGACTTCTTTCATAGCTAGACTGGTCAAATTACTTTACCTTTACAATCCTCAATTCCTAATCTGTAAAATGGAATGGTGATTGAACTAGTTGATGCATAAAGAATTTCCCCATGCTAAATTACTGTGATTCTAGGAATTCTAGATTAGTTTATGACATTTTTAGATGCTAAAGAGCACTGGTAGGTGCAAAATGGTTGCTACTGATTGTATGGGCCTGTATTGGAATTCCCCACATACCGAATGTTGTTTCTGTTAAAAGACCATCCTGTAGTTTAAACAAATCTTGTATCATCTTCTTAAAGTTACAATTATGTCATCCAGTTGGTCAACAAACGTTAATTTACTCAACACTTACTTGTTGTAATTATGTGCCAGGCATGATGCTAAACACTGTGGCTACAAAAAAAAAAAGACAAAAACGCATTCCCTGCCCTCAAGGAAATCACATTCTAATAAGGGGACAATAGCTATATGCCGAATCTGTCTAGGGTAAATAGAAGGTCATCCAAGACAGGGGAAAACATGAACAGCTTGGGGAACTGGGAAAGACTTCTTTCAGAAAGTGGGATTTGAACTGAATCTCTTGAAGGAAGCCCAGGTAAATTAAGAGGTGGAGGGAGAGCGTTCCAAGCACAGAAGACAACCATGACACAGCTGTCATATGTGAGGAATGTCAAGTAGACCAATGTAGCTGGATCATAGAGTATGTAGAAAGGTAGAGATATGGAGGTAATGGAGTTTATAAGAAAAATATCATAGATCATAAGAAAGGGAAAAGGACTCACATAGACAAAAATATTTATACCAACTCTTTCTGTTTGTGGCAAAGAATTAGAAATTGAGGGGATGCTCATCCACTGGGGAATGGCTGCACAAGTTGGTGCATATGAATATAATGGAATGCTGTTGTGCTGTAAGAAGTATGAACAGGCAGATTTCAGAAAAGCCTAGGAACTTACATGAATTGATGCTGAATGAAGTGAACAAAGCGAGGAGAACATTGTCCACAGTAACAGCCACATTGTGTGATGACCAGCTTTGATAGACTTAGCTCATCTCAGCAATACAGTGATGTAAGAGTTCCAAAAGCCTCATGAGGGGAAATGCCGGCCATGTCCAGGGGAAAGAACTACAGAGTCTGAATGCAGATTGAAGTATACTGTTTTCTCTTTTATTTTATTTCTCATGGTTTTCCCTTTGGGGCTGATTCTTCTTTCACAACATGACTAATGTGGAAATATGTTTAATGTGATTGCACATGTATAACCTGTATCAGATTTCTTGCTGTCTTCAGGAGAGAGGAATGGAAGTGGGGTTTGAGGGGAAGGAAGGAGAAAAAATTTGGAATTCAAAATCTTATAAAAATGAATGTTGAAAACTACCTTTACATGTAATTGGGAAAAAACAAAATATTATTAAGTGGGAGAAAGAAAATTAAAAGGATCATAGGGCAGTTAAGAAGACTGGAAAGGTAGAAAGTCACCCGGTTATGAGGACTTTGAAAGATACGTTACTGTTTTGCATCCTGCATCAGTTGAGTGGCTTAAATGATTACCCATGAAGCACACATACTGTCTTTGCTCATTTTGCAATTATGACTTTTTCTTTTCACCTTCTGTACTCTGGCTGTATAAGAAAAACACCTGTCACCTTTCTGTTGCAGTTTACATACTCTTCACAAGAGTTTGGCTGCATGTGTCAGTATCATCTAAACAAGATGATTTTGTGAGGATACACACCAAGCAAAACTTAGAGCTCATTGTCCAGTCTTCTGGAGTTCAGATTTTGAGGCCTCCAACTCTCCAGTGAAGATAATCCAGTGATTTCTGGCTTAATGTTGACGTTTTCCAAGTGTTAGATTTTTTTCTTTTTCTTTTTTCCAGTTAAGAAGCAATGTGCTGGAATGATCCAGAAATGTATCACATTTTTTTCTGTATAACAAGGGACATGCCAGGATTATTGCCTAATTAGTTACTTAAAATATTCATCTGAGCAGATAAAAACATTGACTCTGAGCCTGACTTGTACCTTTTTATGGCATCTCTGTGAATATTCTGCTTGGTACGTAGTAAAGTCTGTGGAGAAAAGCACTGCCTCTGAATTTTTCATATATTCCCTCCCTTTGCCATCCCAGCGGCTGCCGCCCACAAAATTTGAGTCATACCTCACCCGAGCAAATTCTCTTTTAATGTTCAGATGCCCTGAAGAGTGCAAGAATGGGAGATGTCTAAATATCCTCTGTGCAGAAATTGGAGATGTTAAGTTCTAACAAAAGCTATGAAATAGTTATGATTTTTGCAGGACAATTTTTTGAAGTAAATAGATGTCTGTCCTGACTGTCAGAGTCTGAACAGCACAAAGGCACACACAAAGGTCTTGGGTTTAGCCTCCTTTTCTTTGGCATTATGTTCTGGGGAAGTCCAAAAGTAAACAATTTCATTTTCTGTTTCATTTAGAAATACATGCCCGAGATTCGGGAATAGTAATATGTGGAATGTTATTTTGGTCTGGACTGTATGTGGCATGCTGGGAAGAGAACTAAGTCTGAAGTTATAAAACCTGGGTTCAGATCCAGTCTCTGTCACTGTTATTTTTGGGATCTTGGATAAGTCACTTTTTTTTGGAGGGGGGAAGGCAAGACAATTGGGGTTAAGTGACTTGCCCAAGTCCACACAGCTAGTTAAGTGTCAAGCATCTAAGGCCGAATTTGAACTCAGGTCTTCCTGATTCCAGGGCTGGTACTCTATTCACTGTGCCACCTAGCTGTCCCAGTGAGTCACTTCTGAGCCCCACTTTACTTACCTCTAAAATGAGTGAATTCAACTTGATGGCCTCTAAGGCTCTTCCAGCTCCAGACCTATGAAGTATTTATTTCTTCACTGTTTTTAGGGAAGAAAATGCAAAAAAGACAGATCGTTGATGAAAAGAATGGATTTTTGTTGCAAAAGGAAAAAACTCTAGCCATGGAAAGGGAGGCTTCTTGTTCACCCTTTGACTATTGTTCTTGTTAGGTCATTCTCAGTCATGTCTGGTTCTTCATGACCCCATGTGGGGTTTTCTTGGCAAAGATACTGGAGCAGTTTTGCCATTTCCTTCTCTAGCTCATTTGACAGATGAGGAAACTGAGGCAAAGAGTGTTCAATGACTTGTCCAGGGTCACATAGCTGGTAAGTGTCTGAGGTCATATTTGAACCCAAGTCTTCCCAATTCCAGGTGTGGCACTGTCTACTGCTCCACCTAGCTGCCCCATCATTCTTTAATAGAAGTACCCATAATTTTTCATCCCCCACTATTTTAAGAAGAGAAGCCCACAAAAGGGCACTATGGATACAGTAGGTGCACAAAAAGACTTATGCTCTGGAGTATGGTCACCCCTAACCACAGCCAGCCCTAAGTAAACGTGTAAAGTTGGGCAGAATTTACACTTGGTGCCCCCCCCTGCTTTTCTTTCAGGTACCTGGGGTTCTCCTACTCGCTTCTGCTTTATTCCTTACTTCAGTAAGGAATCTTCCCTCCAGTCTTTCATTCCCATACAAATTACTGATCGCAGCAGAAAGTTATTTGCATTTTAACAAGGTTTGATTCTCAATCTAAAGGAATTGCCCCTAATACTGGAATTTCAGGCAGGAGCCAGCAGGTGGGAGAGGATTTGGTAGAACATCAAGGCCTTCCTAGTTCCCCTAAAATCACCCACACAGACCTATGCCACCTGGGCTATACATAGGTCTTGCTCTTAACTAATCCCGGCCAATTTCTTCTGCAAGTCCTCATCAAAACCCTCTCACATGACTGGTATTTTATTCTGAGTAAACCCAAAGGCAATTTGGGTTGATTGGGTGTTGAATGATTTTGACCAGTTCTCCTGGCATAACTTCATAGGCACAGTATCACTTTCCTTTGATTATCCCATAACCCATCTTATGCAGCCACACTTGATTTGACAAGAATCTTGGGTACTGGGATTGGGATGTATCTGATTCTGCCAGATGCCAACGACATCATCTTCATTTGGCAGCATGGAAGCTGCTGTAGTCTTCAGTTACTTTGGCAGCGTACTAGCAGATGGTCCACTGGTGGATGAGGAATTAGAAAACTTTATTAATAAAATATTTTCCATTTGACAGACTGTAATAGAGATGGAGCTGAAGGGTAGTCAGTCAGCAGCCTCCTGTAGGAACATGAGTAGAAGCCAGCAAGACAGACTCCCTAACATTTTCTGAATGGATTTCATCTGGGAGGCTTAGGTGGCTATATTTATCATGGAGTCACATGGAAAAGGTTTCAGGTAACAAGGGTTATTTCAGAGCACACATTTCTGCGAGCTTGAATAAGCCATACACACCAGAACTTGGCTGGGCTACTCCTGTTACAGGAATGAATAGCATGGAGATGCTACAGTCATTACAGGCTACAAAGCTAAAGGAAGGCAGTGGTGCATGTAAAAGAACTTGTTGAAACACATGTTAAATAGTAAAATATCTGAGCAAGACCTGGGAATGCCAGCTGGGATACGTGGACAGATGATGTGTTGGCTAGAGGCCATCAGGAATGAATTTGGTATTGGGCACAACTTAAAGCAGAGAGCAAATCTATCAAAAAGTACAGGCAATAGGCAATATTTTAAATGGAGACTGGCATCAAAGACAAAAAGAAGCCCATGTTGTACTGGGAATGAATATGTACACAGAGAAATGATTACCAATTATCTACAAAGTAATTTCAGAGGGTACCAAAGAAAAGGGGAATTGGGAAAGACACAGACTAAGAAAAGGCCACTGGATTTGGTAACAAGAAGTTCATGGATGACCTTGGAGAGAACAGTTTTATTGAAGCAGTAGGGACAAAGGATTGCAAGTGGTTGAAAATGAGTAAGAGTTGAGAAGACGTGGGGAATAAGGATATGCTTTTTAAAGGAGGGAAAGGTACAGGGTTGTAGCAAGAGTGAGTCAGTGTGGTGTGGTAAATAGAATTCTGGATCTGGAGCCAGGGTCACCTGGATTCATATTGTGTCTTTGACCCTAGGCAAGTCACTTTACCAAATCTCTGTGTATGCATCTGTAAAATGAGAGTATTGGACTAAATGGTCCTGACAGTCCCTTTTAGCTCTAAATTTGTGGTCTTGCTCTCATCTGAGAGGTTGGTAGGATCAAGTGAAGGCTTTTTAAAGATGGAGGAAATATGGGCATGTCTATAGAAAGTATGGAAAGCAAATGAGGTGCAAAGAATTCCAGCATATATTGAAAGGGATGGGATGAAAAGATAAAGAATCCAAGTAGAGAGGTTGGTATTGGGAAGGGGATGGTATCGATAGAATTTGAGGTCATGAACTGGAGAGGAGGAAGCTTACAGCCTAAATTTTTTCAATAAAGTGTGGGGCAAGTTTCCATGCTGGGGGAGACATGAGGAAGATTGCATAATTGCCTCAAGGTTGTAGGTTATGCAATACACAGTCATTCAGGGAAGAGGGGAAAGATTACTGTGCTGTAGGGAGAGCCCAGTTGAGAATGAATAGCATAAATTTGTAAGGACTGTATGACTTCTTCCACTAGAACCAGAGAAGAGGAGAGGGGGAAAAAAGATCATGGAAATGATCCAGGGTTATCTATTTGAAAGGGGTGGGAGTGTCAATAGGGCAAGGGGGACATTAGATTCCAGAGTGGATGAAAGTTTAAGGGTGATCTGGTTCATTACTGTAGGATCAAGAATTTGAAGGGAGGAAAATGAAGTGAGAGCAGGGATGGGTGACAGCCTGGGAAAGCAGAGAGGAAGTGGTAGAATGAGCAGAGGATGTGATAAAGGCTTAGAATAGTTTAAGGATGGGGTGAGATGGTGTCCATGGCATAGCCCTACATGTGTCTAAAGTGGAGAAGGTGCAGAGAATGGGAAGGGAGGAAGTTGATGAACTGGGAAACAAGTGTATCTGAGGAGACATCAACCAGTAAATTGGAAGCCCCACGGATAAGAGCAGCAGTCAGGGATTTATACCCTGATAACTTCTATGGCTGCATATTGCAAGCCTCCTTCCTATAGATGCATCATCTTCTCTTCTCTACTGTAGACAGAGATATTGCTTCTTCCTTTTCCTTTCTTTTCCCAATGTCTGAACCAAATCTATCCCCATGTACTTGACTTCATTTATAGATTCCTATCTGCTTTCTTTTTCTTTACCTCACTTTAAGCAACCGAGTAATCAATGAGCATTGATTAAACACCCACTATGTGACAGAGAAGCACTGCCGTAGGTTCTATGGATATAGAGACAAAAGCAAAGCAATTCTTGCCCTCAAGAAGCTTCCAGTATATCTGGGTGAGAGTATACAACGTGTATGTATACATGTATGTAAAATAAATACAAGATAAGTTTCTGGGTCACAAACAATGAGGGGTGGGAAGTAAGGATTAGGAAAGGCTTCCTATAGAACACAGCACTTCTGCTGAACCTTGAGGGAAATAAGGGTGTCTAAGAGGCAAAAGTGAATAGAGAATGTAACCTGGGAATAGGGAAACGGCTACTGTAAAGGGATGGGAGGAACAGTAAAAAGGCAAATGTGACTAGATTATACATTGTGTGGAAGGGAATAAGGCTCAGTGACGCTGAAAAGGGAGGTAGAGTCAATCAAATAGGGGAGGGTTTTTGTAGCCGAACAAAGGAGGTTTTGTTTGATCCCAGAGGTAATAGGGAGGGAGGGACACAGTCAGACTTGTGTTTTAGGATGATCATTTTGGCTGTTGTGTGAAGGATGAATTAGAGTTGGGAGACACTAGATGGGTGGCTATTGCAATAGTTCAGACAAAATGTGATGAGGGACTAAATTAGGACAGTGATTATTTGGGTGCAGAGACAGGGCTATTATGAGAGATGTCAAGTAAAAAAAGGACAAGATCTAACACCTAATTGGATATATGATTGTATATCATCACAGGTCCCCTGTATTTAGCTATGATAGCATCTCACAAGGTTCTCTAGTTGGGTCAGGGAAAGAAGGATTGGAAGATTATTTCAGAATATTATTCCACCCAGTATTTCTGGTGAATCAAGCTATCGATCCACAAGCATTTATTAAGTGCCTACTGCATACCTGTCATTGGGATAGTCACAAAAAGAGATGAAGTCTTAAATTCTAGATCATCAAAATAAATAGCCAAGCTGCAATGTCCCACCAGGACGGCTGATTCATAGATCTGGTCCCAAGCAAGAGAGAGGGTTCTCACTGCTTATCCCATTCTCCCCCATGCTAATACAAGGTCAGCCCAGAGAGAGGGTCTGGGGATAAGTGAATGATGCTGACTGCTTTTGGCTCTCTGTTGGGCCTCCTCTGGTAGATCAGGGCTAGCAATAAAAAGTCAGGATCCAGCTGGCTTTATATAAAGGCAGGGCTACTGCCACCAGTGTAGAGAATTTCATAGCTCTCAGCAGCTGTTACATAAAGAAAAGCTTCCCTCCACCCCTTTCTCTGGGCTCCTCTGGGCTTACATCTGTCTTTCCAGCTGTAAAGTTGCTGAAATCTAGGGTACAAGGTCCTATGAGCTTAGAGAGAAGAATGTAAATGAAAACAGCACCACATAAGTATAAATGTTGCTGTGCCTGTATCCATCTGCAGGTGCATGCAAAGATATGTACACACACTCACACACATGTATGTATATGTGCACAAATATATTTTATATACATATTTATAAATACATGAATACACATATATTTATGTCTACACAAACACATATGTGTTTGGATATGTACACACATATGTATCTTGCCACAAGCCTTACTAACATTAGTCATGTATTATAATCAATATGGAGCATACTGGATACCCATTCATATTCATATGGAGTGAAGGGGTTTGGATTTTGTGATCTCTAATAAACATTGATGGTGTGACTAGTTTGTA
This sequence comes from Pseudocheirus occidentalis, assembly GCA_028646575.1. Lineage (NCBI taxonomy): Eukaryota > Metazoa > Chordata > Mammalia > Diprotodontia > Pseudocheiridae > Pseudocheirus > Pseudocheirus occidentalis. The sequence continues at coordinate 142,414,381 of CM053600.1, forward strand.
CTAAGCATTCAGTATGTTCCATCAAAATGGCAGCTCTAATTAGGTTCCTTGAATTAGCTAATGGATTTTGAGAAAGATAGCTTACAAAGCTCTTACAGCTGTCCAAGATATTCCTGCCATGGCAGAAAGACAAAAGGCCCCTGGAAGCTACAGCCTTTAAAGCGTTAGAAATGCAGCTGACAGTTCAAAAGATAAATTACATTCATATTTTTTTCAGTGAAAGTCCTAATACTGAATTAATGTTATTCCTGTAGTGATCATCCATTAAGAACCCCATCCTATTATGAGGATGCATCCTGACCATTAGGTGCAATCTTATTTTCCTTTCACACTGCACTCCCACCCTGCTCCAGCCCCCACCATCTTCTTCTTGTTCCCTTCAGCTCCCCAGATATTGAGATACAGGGTAAATAACTCTTCAAAAAAAGGAGAAAATGATTCTTTCCTTTTCCCAAGGTAAAACTGAGGAATGTGCTCAAATTTGCTGATTTTGTGTACAGGAAATCTCAGTTTAGGCAATAAATAAGGAAATGATAGAGAGAATGAGTTTAAGCCTTTTCTGCCACCAGCACCACCACCCCTTTCCAGCTCCAACTCAGGTCGTGTGTATAATTTGGAGAGGCCTCTTCCTGGGGAGAAGAAGATTTGTTTAATCCTGTATTTGTCTAGGAGATGGTTAGACCGTCGCTGGGGAGCCATCTCTTGACTGCATCTACATCTCAACTTCTCTCATTTCATGTGGAGTTCAGAAAATAATAAACTGCCATCCAATGCCATCTTCACCTTTACTTTCGGTGGATTTTTTTCTTTAATAAATAGCCAACTAGTGGCATCTTGATGTTTGCACATAATTTATCTGCAAATAGGGAAAAAGAAAAAAATAGTTGCCAGTTGAACAGACAGTAATAAATTAATTGTTATCGTACCCAATGGCAAATAACAAAATTCGGGGGAGAAATAGAGCCTGCTTTTCAGAATGGAAAATGAGGGATCAGACTTCATTTTAGTCCAGGAACTTTTCATTAGCCTTCTAACTGCGGCTCAGTTCTTCATTAATAAATATCCTTTTATTTTTCATTTACACATTAATCAAAATGTTGTACCTTTAAATCTTTAAAACGTATGTTTTTTTGTGTAAGACACTGTAAGATCCACAAGTAAAAAAAAAACAACTCAGTGATATACCATTGCCTCTTAGTTATCCAGGGACTGATTATCCAATTTGAGGCTTATCCAGGGTCTTTTGCATCACATTCCTTCTCTTACTGCCTGCCTTTTGACCCTTTCTCTGCTCATTAGCACCCCTACCAAAGTGTGGGCAGGACGAGGGGAAAAATGTGAAATCAGCATTGGTCAAGGGTGTTGTTTACAGCTCTTATAAAAACCTTTGGTGGGAGGTCAACTGAAACTTGGTCGAAATTGTGTACATACACATGCATAAATGTCCTGTGAGACTTTCCATTTTTCATGTTCTGCTGATAGCCCATTACTATAGATAATTGAGAGTTGACTATTTATACAAAAAGCTATAACTGCTATAACTGCAGAAGAATAAAAAACCACCTCTACTACCATCACCACCACCACCACCACCATCACCGCCCCTCTCAAAAAAGAGGGTTGATGCAACATATAGATTACAGGTTGGACAGCTGCTTTGTCTAACTGTTATATAACTAAAAAAGAGACAAATTGTTATAAGAAGTGCCAAAAAAGACACTCAATTATTCCTAGCACATGACTTTATCATGATGAATAAAAGGCATAATTGACATCATCTTTATTGAAGAAACCAGCAACTGTCAAGAGGCTAGTGCAAACACCAAGAAAGCATGTTTTTCATTATTTCCACCATGTATTGTTTATAGAGAGTTCACTTGTCATCAGCCAAGGAGTACCTAATTTCTCCTCTTCTGGCCCTTCTAAGACTCATTCACTTCCCAGATCAATGAAATGGCAATAAATCGCCCACATGTCTGATACTCGGATGCTACCATTAACTCTACTAAACCATTCACTGCCTATTTATCAATTCCAGTTTTGTGCTGGCGATTTCCCCCTAACGTAGCATTGAGCATATAATAATAGCCATTTCCCTTCAAAAATGGGCTTAATTGAAGTTGTTTTTTCTTTCTTTTTTTTTTTTGGCCTCCGAATTTTACTGCAATTTCTATTTCTAATGTGAAACTGTCATTCTTGCTATAGGGCATCAGTGCTCTATGGTTATGTTAGTGTCCATGTTAATAGTTAAATAAAAATTGGATTTTGGTGGTTAAAATTTTTCAATTTCTAAAGTGAAATGGAGGCTGAATTTCCCATGCTGTTGAATAGTAGTGGCAGCCAACTTTGAGGTCCAAAAAGTAGAGAAGTACGTAGCAACAGAGAGTGATTCCAGCTGAATTGTGGCTGAGGTTCGGATGGCTGGACCATCTGCCACCAAACACAGGAAATCATAGAGCCACAGGATTTTCAAGATGGGAAGGACCTCAAACATCTAGGCAAACTCCCTCGTTTGGCCAGTAATGATGTATTGTATCAAAAGGAAAGAGGGGAAAGATTAATTTTCAGATCAGAAACCATGGAAAGAATTGCCAAACAGTTGTTTAAAAGCAGAAGATTGTCATAGTATACACCTAACTTCACTTTCCCCATTTCACACATTTGCCATGAGGCTCTGCCATGCTCTCAGACATCTTGGGAGGATGCTTCCCATTCCCCTGGTGTGTGTGGGCTTAGAAAAATCTGAGCTTGTTTTATAAAAGACTCAGGTAATCCAAAGGAGATGATGATTTAAGCTGTTTTCTATCCCATAAGCCCCAGATGTCAGAAGGGCAATACTGATATTATAGGGTCACTGCGTCTCACTTTACGGTCAGGCAAATGACAGTCACACGCTCCTTTTGGAGTCTGTGACCTTTGGGGGACAGAAGTGATTATAAGCCTCTTATACAAATCTGCAGAGCTGAAAGGTAACCATTTTTTGCATGGATTCAGTAGTTCTTATTACTCCTTTAATATAGAAGGGTAACTTAAGACTCTTATATAAAGATGCTGAAAGCAATGGAAGGATTTGGGTAGTTCAAAATATAACCCGAGTTATGGATGAAACTATCTTTAATTGATCAACATACAACTTTTCACTTTTCCTTAACTATCAACATCATCATATCAAATCCAAAATTTATTGGCAAAGAAAAATTTTTATTATATCATTTCGAGGGGGACTTACACCTTAAATGTTCATTCATTTTTCATTCATGTCCAACTCTTCATAATCCCAGTTGGGCTTTTCTTGGCAAAGATACCAGAGTAGTCTGCCATTTCCTTCTCCAGTTCATTTTACAGATGAGGAAACTGAGGCAAACAGGGTAAAGTGACTTGCCCAGAGTCACACAGATAGTAAGTGTCTAAGGCCACATTTGAACTCAGGAAGATGAGTCTTCCTGACTCCAGGCTCTGCACTTAGTCCACTGTGCCACCTAGCTGCCCCTCAAAGGTCATGTATTGTGTAGCTATATAAAAATAAGACTGTTTTTCCAATTTTGTTTAGGAATTTCATTACAGGACTTTGGATTATTTAATTTATATTCCATTAATGTATATAAAGCTAGTTCATCCGTAGGCAAAACTGTTTGTCCCCATCATAGACTGAGCTTTGGGGTCCCTTAGCATTCAGAAGATGAGATTCCTATTGTTGTGTGTTTTTCAAAAAAGTTCCTTCATAATGTGAAAGACTGTCTCTTTTTCAGTTGTTACCATTTCTGTACCTTCCTTAACAGAATTTTTGAGCGATTCTCTAAGAACCCTTCACTTTTGTGCTAAAGAATTGACTTAGCAAAACTTTCTTTTCTTTCAGACTTTGTGGTCAGTTAGTCTAGCAGTTTTCTTATGAAGGGACATCCAAACACCAAGATACAGAGAGTCACAAGTACCATTTATGAGAATTAGTTGGCCATAAAGCAGCCTAAGATGGTCACTCAGGATACAGGACTGATTTGTATCATTCTCTTAGAGAGGGTCAAGATCTTAATTCACCCCAAAAAGTTCCCATTGTCTCATGGCCTTTGAACATGGATGCTTCTGTTTCTTACATTTGACCATGAAACAGACATTCACCTCTAAATGTTAGATCTATAAACTTAAAACTCAAATTTGTTGTGTTAGATTTAAGCTTAGAAGATGATAATTTTATCTGTCGAGTCCCAAAGTTGTCAGTGAGAATTTTTTCTGACAAGTGTGTATGGTGAAGAGGGGAAGTCAGAGGGAAGAGAAATGAAGGTATGAGGGAAGGGGGGAGGAATAGGGAGGATCGAGGGGAAGAGGGAAGAAGCAGGAGAGAGGAAAAAGAAAAAGGAAGAAGAAGGAAGAGAGAGGAGAGAGAGAAAAAGATAATTTGCTTAAATGTGTTAGGAATAAGATGGCAGCTAGGTAGCACAGTGGATAGAGTGCCTGGCCTGGAGTCAGGAAGACTCATCTTCCTGAGTTCAACTCTGGTCTCAGACACTTACCAGCTCTGTGACCCTGGGCAAATTACTTTACCCTGTTTGCCTCAGTTTACTCATCTGCAAAATGAGCTGGAGAAGGAAATTGCAAACCAGTCCATTGTCTTTGCCAAGAAAACCCCAAATGGGATCATGAAGAGTCAGATGTGACCGAACAACAACAACAAATAGAAATAAGAAAAGCTCACTTCTTAAAACACCTTTTGTTCAATATCTGGGAGCTATGAAAAATAAACTATTAGAGGAGTATATGATGGTGAATTTTCACCTGTTTTATCAATTAGGGGGGTGACATCGTGGACAGAAAACTCCCCTGGAAGTCAGGAAGACCTACGACCACCTCTGACACATAATAGCTATTGCCCCAGGCAAGTCATTTAAGGTCTCAATGCTCTAGGCACTTCCTCTAATACCATAAGTTGCCCAGAAGGTGCTGGTAAAGAAACTGCCTCTCCTAGCAATTTCCTGTATCGGTGAAATCCCAAGGCTAGTCCCTATCCCCTATTATCATTTTTCTCCATTGTATTTTATTTTAAATAGTATAATACTTCTGTAAACCCTATGGCATTCCAAGTAATAGAAATATGCTATATCCATGGTAGAAGAGTTGTTGTAAATGTGTATTACTGGTCATCTTCTGAACCCAAGCCCACCCTGCATTATCCAGAATGGTCCTTCTTCACATCTGTAAGCACTTGGTATATGCAAAAATGGAGCAGATATGGAATACTCCTTTTGCTGACACCTCATGCTTTTAGGAAGAGAATCAACCTTGTTTTGAAATCTTTGTATTTAAGGAAAAATAGGAATTACTGTAAGAGGCACTTGATGGATTCCATTCCTGCCTTGACACCCCCTCCGCCCCAGCGGTGTTTTGTTAGTAAAAATTGACAAAATGACCAGAGACAAAATGCATTACATGCTTATTCATAGCTTTGAATGTCATGTAATTGTATAAATTACTCAAAAATATCACACTGGGTTTGAAGAAATATATTAGAATACTATTCAAAATAGGAATTATCCAAAGGGACATTTTATGAGTAATAGCCAAATCAGCTTCTATAAGCTGAAAACAGCCAGGAGGTCATTGTGTGGTATCAGAATAATGCAATTATGTGTCACACGCTCATAATGGTGAGTTGAAGCTGTGAATAATAACTCACGTGATGAGTTATAACACTGTCTGTGTGACCCACGTGGAATTTCTGGCATCTTTTTAAAAAGAAATTACGGGAGCAAGGCCGAATGTTATAACAGGAGAGAGGCCTCTAAATGCCACATGCTACTTATGCCCAGGTAGATCAATGACTTTTATCAGCAGAGAAGATGGCATTGATCCCGTGACAGTGTTCAATTATGGCCATCGATCACATGGGAGAAAACTGCACTCGGCTGCCCTCCAGGAAACAAGAAGCTTTAATGACGACCACAAGTGCCACAGGGAGGCTTCTTGGGCCCTCATCGAAGCTGCCAGCGGGATTGGGAGCTTCTGCTCCTATACATGTAATTGAAAGGATCAAGGAAAAGGAATTTGGTCTTCCCTGCTCATGCAAGCAAGGGTAGGAATGCTGAGCCAAAGAACACAATGAGGGAAGCCATGAAGGGTAGGGGGCGGCTCCCCAGGTTGTGGTTGGGGATATGAAGACAAGGATGTGGGAGAAGCAGACACAGCTAGACGGAAGAAAATACAGGCCCGTTTTGGACGGTCAGAATGAGGTCACCAAAGCCAAGGTCAGCGGTGCAAGGAGGCACATTCAGGTTGGCAATCTAGGGTTGTGAGACAGCCTGTTAGGGTCCAGGAGGGTGGGGGAAACACTGAGTTTCAAACAAACAGTGGAAGAGAAATAATAATAATAACAATAAAATGACAACTTGATTACTTACGTTTTACCTTCTGTGCACCGGTTGTCTGGTTGTTCAGTCATATCAGTCATGTCAGACTCCCCATGATCCCATTTGGGGTTTTCTTGGCTTTGCCATTTCCTTCTCCAGTTCATTTTACAGATGAAGAGACTGAGGCCAACAGGGTGAAGTGACTTGCCCAGGGCCATACAGCTAGTAAGTGTCTGAGGCCAGATTTGAACTCAGTTCTTCCTGATGCCAATTTCAATGCTCTATCCACTGTATTATCTAGCTTTCTGGCATTGTGCCAGGCACTGTTCTAAGTGCTTTAGAAACATTATCTTGGGGCAGCTAGGTGGCACAGTGAATAGAGCACCAGCCCTGGAGTCAGGAGGACCTGAGTTCAAATTTGGCCTCAGACACTTAACACTTACTAGCCGTGTGACCTTGGCCAAGTCACTTATCCCCAATGCCTATCCAGGAAAAAAATGTTAATTAAAAAAATAAAACGTTGTCTCATTTGATCTCTGCAACAACCATGGGAGGCAGATGCTATTATTATTACCGCTTTATAGCTAAGGAAACAGGTAAAAAGGGATTAACTGACACCCAACATTACACAGCTAAAAAGTATCTAAGGCAGGATTTGAATTCGGACCTTCTTGACTCCAGGTCCAGCCAGCTTCAGAGAACGTGCCTGAGGATCTTAAACACATGGCTGTAGCTTATAGTTTTTCTTCTTCTACCTGACCTTGCTACCTCTTGGGGGCTTGAAAGAAAGATCCTGGGCTTGAGAGTGAGGAGAAATGAGTCCTGGACTCTGCCATTCACTTACTGCCTGGTGTTCAGTAAATCGTCAAACCTTCCCATGCCTCAGTTTCATTAGCTTTAAATTCTGAATGATAATTACTACCCCACCTCCCTCATGTGTAACTGCGAAGACAGAATGAGATACTAGTTTTGAATGAAATACTAGTGTTACTGGTGGTGCTGATGGTGTGAGTGGTGGTGTTCATGCCAATGGTAGTAGTAATAGTGCCAACATTCAGCTTTCCAAATATCCAGTTACTTGGTTTTCAAGCGGCTCTTGTGATTGGTAATAACCGAAACTTGGTTGAATTCAAATATCCTTTTCAGTAAAGATATATTCTAGCAGTCTGGAGAAATTCATGACCCGTCCTGCAACCCAAAAGCCCATGCATGAAGAACCAAGCGCTTTAATGAAGGCCTGACAAATCACACAGAAGCATGTAACTCCATGTTAAATGACAGGTTGTCATCATCTAATGTGACCTTGCCTGTCATACTACATAGCGTGGTTAATCTATTCACTGTGAGCAAATTAAGCCAGAAATTATTTCTACCACCAGTGTGAGCCTCCACACCAGTGTCACACAGAGAAAATAGCACTGACAGCCTGTCACCAAGGCTGAAGCCAGACCATGCACACAGGTAACGGCGGTGAATACCAAAAGGAATTGGCAAGATCCATCCTGAAATTGAAGTTGCAAGTTAAAGTCATTCATTCATTCATTCATTCATTCGGTAAACATTTATTTAGTACCTCGAAGGCACTTAGAAAAGATCCAGAGAAAAGCAAATCATATTCTCTATGTTTTGAAGCTGCTGCTAACTCTTAGTCTCAGATGGCACTGACCCTAGCTATGAAAGCCTTTTTGGCCAATGTACTTTTCGGAAAATGGTAATTCTTTGTAAGTAATTGGGGGCAGGGGGAAGCAAAGTGCATTACATTCATAACCTCTTTGAATACTCACACTGGGTCTAATCCAGAGCTATCTGGAATGAAATGAATTTTGAATAATAGTTATTAAATCCGTTTTAATCTAAGTGAGACCAAACAAAGTAAAGACATCTTTATGATGAAATGTTAATTACTTGGAAGTATCAACGTGAATGCTATGGTTATGGTTTTCAGTGAATCTGAAATACTTTGAAATTAATGATACTGAGTACAGCTAAAAAAGGACCCTGTTTGCTTATATTTAAGGAGAAGAATGGGTGGACATTTGTTATTCCTTGCCTCACCCATAACACAGTGAGTTTGCCTAGCACTTAGTTCACAAAAAATTTTTCTGCTAGCAATCCTATTATTATTATAATTTTCATTACTGTTATTGTTCCCATTTTCAGGATGGAACTATTGAAAATCAGAGAGGGTCAGAGCCGAGATCCATTCCATCCCAGTTCTTCAGACTCCAAATGCATTGTTCTATGCACGACCACAATAAAAGCTTCTCTTCCCAGAACCTTGCTTTGGTCCCTAAGAAGAGGTCACAAAATAAAAGTGAATATGATCAAATCCTACTCTATAATCGGCCATCAGTGAATATGTGAGCACAGCAATCTCTCAGGTGTTTTGAAAACCTGATTTCCACTTTGGAGAAAGCCTGATGCGGTCTTTCTAAAATACAGCTCTCTCTTGTCCTGCCAAATTTGAAGTTAAAAGCTTTGATCACGTTTGAGTTGGTTAGCTAAAAAGAAAAAATCAAGTTATGTTAACAATTATTTTCCAAGAGGACAAAGGTGGTTTTCCTCATTTCACATTACTTAAAAAAATGCGAAAAACAATTTTTAAATCATCAAGCACCCCTGAAATTCTATATTTTAATAAATATGGAGAGTTTCACAGCATTATATGTAGGTTGAATCTGACAACAAATTTCTGCTTCCCAAAGAGCATCTTCACTAACTACAGAGAAGTTTATCACGTGTAAACGAACCCCTTAGTACTGAATCCCTTTATCCATAATTCCATAATAGAATTTAAATGTTAAGCATGAAGATGATTTCCATCTTTTTAAAGTTGGCAAAGCAGTTTGAAAGCTAAAATTAAAATTTTAAATTATCTTGACAAGAGACTGCTTAAAGATTGATAGGAAAGCGCACAAAATTCAGGGAGACCTTGTCAGTGTAGTTAGGAATGAACAATAAACTACTCATAGAAATTAAGGAACTAGAAAAGAGGGACAAAGTCAGACCTCAAAGTTATGTACTAACCACATTTCAAAATGTATATGTTGGATACAGATATTTATTAGAGAAGTCTAATATTAAAGGAAATAATTCTTCTGTTATACTCAGAATTTTAGTGTTAACATGTTAAGAAAGGGAATGGAATATTGGAGTGGTTCCAGAAGAGAGTCATAATCGGTTTTCTTCTCAAAGAAAATTGTGGAGAGTGGTATGGAATGTACAAGGGGAGAATATCTGTATGTAGCATTGTATGCGTTCATTACTTTTTGTTCTTTGGGGGTGTGGGGCTCGCAGTCTGAGTTTGCTACATGTGTGTTAGAGCTTTCTCCTCTACATTTTCTTACCAGGCCTCATTCTCCCAGCTGGTAATTGATGACCAATTCAGAATCTCTGGAGCTGGTCCAATCCCCAATCCAGCCCAGATTTCTGGGTAGAAAATTATTATTCTCTGCCTTCAAGGAGGAAAATAGCAAGACATCAACAATAATCATAGTTTTTTGTTTCTGCATCACTTTTTGGTCACAATGCTCTTTTCCATATATTATCTCATTTGATGCAGCATGTCTGGGAGTTAGGTAGCTCAGCGTCCATTATCTCCACTTTAAATATGGGGAAATTAAAGTTCAGAATGCTTAAACCAGAAATTCTACATTCAAATCCAAATCCAAATGGCTACTTCTCCCTGTGTGAGCCTTTCCCTCCCCTCTGCTCCCCTCTGATTCCCTTCCCTTCCCTTCCCTTCCCTTTTTTTTGGTGGGGGGGAGACAAGGCAATTGTGGTTAAGTGACTTGCCCAGGGTCACACAGCTAGTAAAGATCCAAGGCTAGATTTGAACTCAGGAAGATGAGTTTTCCTGACTCCAAGACCGGCACTTTCTAACTTTCTACCCTGTGCCACCTACTTGCCCTAAATTGATCAGTTATAAATATTACAAGATGCCATAATTGGGGGCAACCTTATGTAAGATATGCTTCTACACACATGCATACATGTGTGTTTGTTGGTGACAGTGTTGGATTTAGATTATACACTCCTAGATCAGGTCTTTACTGTATGTATAATTTATGGTGCAGGTAGCACAGCACCATCCACAGTAGGATCATACAAATTTATAATTGGAACCCCAAAAGTCATCAGATTTGACCCCTTCATTTTACAGAGTAGGAAACTGAGGCCCAGGTCCTCTTGCTCCAAGACCAGTGTTCTTTCTCCTATAACATGATGCTTCTCATTAACAATCTTCTACCTTTTCTAAGATGTTAAGTTGATATTAAGGGCTTCAAGGTAATACAGAGGATAGAACACCCAACCAAGAGTCAGGAAGACCTGAGTTTAAATCTGGCCTCAGACACTTACTAGCTCTGTAACCCTGGGCAAGTCACTTTACCCTGTTTGCCTCAGTTTCCTCATCTGTAAAATGAGCTGGAGAAGGAAATGGCAAACCCCTCCATTACCTTTGCCACGAAAACCCCAAATGGGTTCACAAAGAGTTGGACATGAATGAAAAACAATTGAACGACAAAAATGATCTTCCTCACCCCTATCCCAAAGATATATGCTAAAGCTGGACTGATATCGTTCCACTGGTGTGATGTTAAGTAAGAGTGTGCTATATGTAGTAAGGAACCAACAAAGACACATATGCATTTACCATTTATTACTTCATCTATTCTAACACACTCTAACTCTTGGGAGGAAGAATGTCTCTTGGAGTTGGATTGGGTTGAGTCTCTCACTAGAGATTCATGCATGAGACCCTACAACCTTCTTTAAAATATGGACATGTGGGGAAAGATGCAACTTGTCAACAGAGACTAAGGAGATAGTGGGTTTTGTCCTTAGATGGTTTTTGTGACTTACCGGCATTTTTCATGTTTTCTTCTCTGAGGCTAGGCTTCTTTTCTGGGGTAACTAGTCATGTTCTTGCAAACTATAGGGAATTCTCTGAATCCTAAGTAGCTGAATTTGTTTTCCTTCCTTGTTCCCTGCACTTGAGAGCTACATCCTGATCAAACCCATATTTTTTAATTTATGTATTTATAGGCATATGGGAGAATAGTTTATAGGCAAAGTACGATTTTTCACCACAAATGTAGGAAAATTGTGGGATTTTTTTTAATATTGCCTTATCGGTTTCTTTCTTTTTTTTCATTACTGATGACTTCATTCTGTTTGAATTCAATGCTTCAGTTTCTTTGGGGTAAACTAATAGATTATGTATGCGATATTTGCACAGTGTTGATTGAATTCATCTGGTGAGTTTGAATGTGGTTCATATATTCACGTAATTGTCAGAAGCCAAGTTGAAATTCAGAACTGTTGCATGAGCATTGGATTGGGCATCATATTCATCTCACATTACTCAAGAGTGAGTGAAGCTGTTTTATAATATAGCGCTGCTTTTTTTCATGCCTGCCTATGGTTAAAAAAAGGAATATTGGCTTTTTTCTTCTAAGTATTGAGGGAAGTTTTGTTGGGGTTTTTTAATAAAATGCTGCAGTGAAGCATAGTAGGAAACTATTTACTTGTGGCTTGGTGTGATTCTTTTTTTAACATGTCCAAATAAAAAACAAGGATGTGCAATATCAGAGCTTTGGTTTTTACCGGAGACATAATGGGCTATTAAATGAATAAGCTTTCATTAAAGATCTACTGTTTCCTGCATATTTTCCTCATTATTTTAGGGAAGGCTTAGGAAATAGAAACTATCATCCTGCCTTCTTCAAAGTCTTTGTATCCTAGATAGAGAATGTTCACCTTTCAAAAGATCTGTATCCATTATTTCACCACTATGATTCACAGATATGATTTGCATTTCTTTTTGGTAACACCAAGAGGTTACCAAGTTGGTGCATTTAATGGGGCCTGCTGTGACATTTGTTGTTTAAAAAAATGAATATAATAAATGCCCTCTCTTTGTCCCTGCCCAGCCTCCAGTTCTTGGCTTCTAAAATAAAATCAAATATAAAAATTGTGGGTTTTAATAATATCAATAGCTGAATAGTGCTTTAGGGTTCCAAAGCCTTTTTTATACATTATCTCATTTCCTCTTAATGACCAAACTGTGAGTTAGGAAGTCCATATACCCTGTTTGATGGATGAGGAAACCAAGGCACGAAGAGTTTGAGTGATTTGTTCAAGATCATAAAAGCAAGGTTTTCTGACTATCAGCTGTTTCCACTACTCTAGGGAGGTATTACATAGGGGTAGAAAGAGCATCAGCCTTGAGATTCAGCAAACTTGGTTTCTAGTTCTTACTCTGACACTGTTCATGAGACTTTAGCCATTTCACATAGTTTCTCCAGTTGACTCATCTATGAAGTGGAGATAGGAATGGCAGTAGTCTGCCTCGCCCGGTTTCAGTGAAGAAAGTGTTTAGTGAATAAGCTGTAGCAGGTCTCCCAAAAGTTTTAGTGTGGTTTTCAGCTTTCATGGCTTAGAACTAGTCTAAGACTTTGGGGACACCCTGTATAATTTTGTTATTTCTGATGTCATCAATCTCATTTTTATCTTTTTATGATCCAATCTACCCCTTAAAGGAAGGAGATTCTGTTCCCTTCTTCATCCTTTCCTATTCCGACATTTTAATTTCTCCTTCCCACACCTGCCTTGATTGTACCTTGTGCTAGCAACCACTCCCCTCCCCCATCTTCAGTAATAAATTCTTCCTCTTTATCTTTAGAGAACCATTAGAGAGAAACAGAGAAGCAGGCAAGGGTGAACTGAATTAGTAGGATGAGGCCTGTATGAAAAGCAGAAAAAATAGAGGAGAAGACAGGGCATGGGTGAGACGTAGAGACATAAAATACAGACATAAAATAATGCTGTTATTTTCTGCTCTTGGTTTGCCTCACATCCTTCATATGAATGCTATATATCTCCCTCATTCAGCTTGCCTATTTTCAAGTTATTCTCTGACATTGTGTTTCTCCTTTGTTTCTGAAGAGGACCGTGACATCAGGGAACAATGACATGACTTACAGTTGACTTGGATTCGAGTGAGAGAGGATTGTGCAAGGTCACCAGCCTCACTTTCTCCTCCAGAGTCATCTGGGTTCAGTGGCTAGATATTCATCAGGATGACTGGAGATGACCCAGGATGCAATGGGAGACCTTGGCTCCTATGGGCTAAGTTCTATTCAGGTTCTAACTTAACCACTTAATTGCTTGCACATCACTTAATTGTCCAGTCTATGAGCACCAGAGTGAAATGGGTTTAAGGCTTTGGTCTTTGAAGAAAGAGAGAGAGAGAGAAGGAGAGGGAAAAAGAGAGGAGAGATAAGAAGAGGAAGAAAGAGAGAGAAAAGAAAGGAAGGAAGGAAGGAAGGAAGGAAGGAAGGAAGGAAGGAAGGAAGGAAGGAAGGAAGGAAGAAAAGAAACAAAGAAACAAAGAAACAAAGAAAGGTCAGTTTGACTTAACAGGTGGAAGCCCAGCCTTGGATCCAGTAAGTTCTACCTTTGCCAAGAAAGCCTCAAAATGGCTTATGAAGAAGTGGGCATGACTGAAAAGAACTCAACAACAACCACAAAAGCTGTGTGACCATGGGTAAATCATTCTCAGTGTCCCCATTCACTTTCTAAGAGCAACAGTTGCAAGGAGGTTACCAATCAAGTCAGCTAACATCTATTAAGTTCCTACTGTGTGCCAGGCATTGTTCTAAGTAGAGACATAAATGGCATAGAAGATAGAGCACTCAACTTTGAGCAAAGAAAATCTAAGTTTGGATCCTGCTTCAGATATTTATCAGCTTTGTGACCCCAGAGCAAGTCACTTAAATGCATTCTGCCTCAGTTTCCTGATCTATAAAATAAGATGCCTACCTTCTAGGGAGATTCAGTGTTAATGTGAGTTTAAGATCTTACTGCCCCTTAATAGGCTTCACGTGGAGCCCAACAAGATAAGCTTGATTAGGGAAGGCTTGTTTTTCAGGAAGGCCCGCACTTTGTATTACTTTGTAATTAGGCAGTGGGTCATGAGGGTTGTTATGCCCTCTGACCCTGAAGAAGTGAGTATATACTCGGAATTTAGCATTTATTTTTGGGGCTTACTTATAGGAAGAGTGTTTGGATGATATAGCCAGATGAGACTCTGGGTAGTTCTTAAGGAGTCACCCGACTTTGAAAACCTAGATGTTGGTGTTTCTCTTTCTGGTAACTATGTATGTATGTATGTATGTATGTAATAGTTAAACAGTGGGATCTGTCTGTTGATCTGTGATGTATGTATTTGTCAGATGGTTAGAAGCCCTGTCTGTTGGTCTTTATGCTATTATTTTAGCTTATAATTTCTGTTTATATTTTCTCTGAAGTTCAGGGTACTGACTTTTTCCCCTTAACTAAGCAAATGATATATATGTATATTTGATCAAAGTAAGATTGTTGACCCCTTTAGAAAAACAGATCAAAGAACCTCTGCTAGCAGCCCTCCTGTGTGCTGGTGTTATTGGGCATACACCCCCACAGCAGCTGCAAGTAGCATTGCTGTTATAGGAGACAAGTAGTAATTGAGTGAGACAGTACATATATATAGTATTTGTATAAATCTTAAAGTTCTATGTGGACTTGTTTAATTTTCATACTTATCATTTCCCAGATGAATGAAATCATAGATTTGAACCTTTTCTCCAACCCCTCCCCCCCACCAAAAAGAACGAACCTTTACAGATCCATAGGGACTTCTATTTGGAAAAATAAGATAATTGTGTAAAGTAAAATGTAGTCAAACTCTATGGTTATGTGATCATAAAATATGTTGACTATTTTAATCCCCATAGGAGGTCAGGCCCTTAACTAAATATCCCACTCAAGAAGCATATATAATTTGTAAGTCTATTATTTTGTATTACTAATTTTTTTTATTTTCTCTGGCTTGCTTGAATTACATTGTGAGGCCTTCTAAATTTGCATAGGCCCATCCCTCTAAAATTATAAGCCTGTTGGACAAGTAGATCAAAACCCAAGTTTTCAGCCACGTTGTGTATTTGTTTTCCAGTGGTCGTCCCACAAGTGGATGTGCTGACCGAATCCAGAAGTTACGAAAGGAGTATCACCAGGCCAGACGAGAAGGCTTTTCTTTATATGAAGATGAGGAAGTGAGAGCAAGGCCTTCTGATTATGAGCAGCATTGGGTAAGTTTCTGCCTGATCTTAATTACGAAGTCATTTTTAATATAAAAGTTGCACAAGCACTATACTCTTCAAGGAATTTTCCACTTTCTAGCTGTATCAAGTTAGCTTAGAGATTTGGGTTTCATAGACATAAAAATTCTACAGGCAACACCCTGGCCCTCTCATGGAAATTGTTTGCATATATCAAACCAAACTAATCTGCAGTAGCTCCTTCTAATTGCTCTCATATTTAGTCTACTGCCACCACTATTGAACATGTATACTTGCAGATATGGGTAGAGCACATCTACACTAATTTAGCAATACAAGGAAATTATTCACTACCTATTGGATGTAAGTCTTTGCCTTTCACCTCTTGGGTCACAGGGCTTTGGCCAAGCATGAGTAGATAATACAAATAAATCATTCTCACTAAGAATTTAAAAAAAAAGAAAAGAAAAAGATAAATGGTCACTAGAAGTAAACCTCAGAAACTAATGTCAGGAGTGTGATTCTCAAATAGAGGCATCATCATTATGCCAGTATTGTATATTGAGATTGTATATTGACTTTTGAACAATTCACACTAATGATTGCCCCAGTATCTTGCAAGAGCCTTTGTTTAGATGTAAGCAATATTTTCAATCAGAGGGAACTTTCTATGTCTTGTCATTTCAAATCCTTTATCCTTCAGGGGACAGAAAGATTTATCATAAAATTCTAAAAGGATGTCTGCCATAGCTTTAGTTATATGAAGAAGCAAGGATACCTCTCCTTTTCCTCCTTCTATGTAGGTATAGAGTACAACATGACGCTGGGCATCCCAAAAGACCACCTCAAATGAGCAAGGGGAGCAGAGATGACAATATTTTAATCATCAAGACTCTGTTCATAATATCACCAGCATCCTACTTCTTCCCACACCCCCTCTTTCCCTCTTCTAACCCCAAAGTTTCCTGTGTTATTTTTAATTACAAGGCACTGGTATTTGCTGGAGTGATATGACTGTTGGGCCCCAAAACAACAGCTTCAAAGAAGCTAATTCTAGGGGCTCAGGAACTGTGTTCAACAACAAAAACAGTAATAACAGAGACAACTGGGAGAACTGGGAAACCAATTGGGAAAGTGGTGGAGGAGAGAGCAAAACTACTGAGGCCCCAAAGAAGCCAACCAAAGCAGCAGCATCCTCCAGTGAAGGGTGGGACAACCAGGACTGGTGGACACAGCCTTGGCCACTGGTGGAGAGAAGTCCCCCAATGCTTACAGATCATTTTGTGCTTAGTCTTCATTTCTCCCAATGTCTCTTTTACCCAAAGTAAAGTAACTCACGAAGCAAAGTGAGATTCTCTTAGGTGATTCAGCATGGCCATTGCTCTCCAGTCATCAAAGCTCTTTGCAGGCACCTGATTTCCCTGGGTCACCATTTGAAGCCAGATGACTTCTTCAGGTGTCTTGACCCAGAAACTTCCAATCCACGTGCAAGCACTTTCTTGTGGCCCCATACTGCATGTTCAATTTTTCTAGAACTTCTCGTGCAGCCTTCATTCTAATGACATGTTAGAAGCTAGGACAGGATGATGTTATCAAGGGGCAACAGAAAGAATTGCAGTTCTTTGTATGCAAAATGAAAGACATTTGTTGGAATGACACTAAATACAAAGAAGCTAATTCTATTGGGGAAGGGGGAGAAACAAAGGAAATTTTCTCCTCCTTATTCACTAATAAACAAATTGAAGAGAAAGCAATGTACTTGGATGGCACAGGAAATATAAAACTTGAGAACTCATAATCTCAGCTGTTATTATTGAGTTTATAATTGTAATGTTAATAGGGACAGAAGATCTTCCCCTACCCATTAATAGGCTTCACCTGGAGTCCATTACAGGAAGCTTGCTTAGAGGAGGTTTGCTTATAGGAAGGCTATTTTCTAGTCACTGAGTCACAAAGGTTGTGATGCCTTCTGGCTCTGAGAAATGTATATATTCTCTGAATTGATAGTTTGCTTTGGAGGCTCTCTATACCTACATAGAATCTCTTGTGATTACCTGTTCGAGATTCTGAGTGGCTGTATGTTTAGAGTTCCCCGACTGCTCAGATGTAAAGATTCTCTTGATCCAGGGATGTATGTAAAGTATATAGCAATATTGCTGTGATTCAGGCAGTCAGAGCCCTGTCTGTTGGTCTGTATTTCTCTGCTTGTATTTTATCTGAAGTTCAGGGTGCTGACTTTTCCCCTGAATTAGTGAATGTGATTAAAAAAAAGGTTATTAACCCCTTAAAAACAGCTCTCTTTCCTGTTTTTGATATCAGAAGATGAAAATCATTAGCAATAAGCAGTGATCAGACTGAGCTTCATGGTGGCTCCAAGAAGGCATTTCTTTTAGGTTTTTAAAGTAGGAATTCAATAGCAAATAAAGGAAATGAATGGATGTCATTTCAGGGACGGGGAATCATATAAACAGAGTCAGGAAGGTGGATTCCTGAAATAAGAATAAAAATAATCTGGAACTATGCCCAAAGGGCTATAAATAATTGCATACCCTTTGACCCAGCAATACCACTTCTGGGGTTGTATCCTAAAGAGATCACAGAAATGGGATGAAGATCCGTATATACAAAAATATTTATTGCAGCTCTCTTTGTGGTGGCAAAAAACTGGAAATTAAGGGGATGCCCATCAATTGGGGAATGGCTAAACAGATTATGGTATA
>CM053600.1:142432639-142472639 GCA_028646575.1 Pseudocheirus occidentalis
CATTGTATGTGTGACAACCAACTTTGGTAAACTGAACTGTT
Source organism: Pseudocheirus occidentalis (assembly GCA_028646575.1). Taxonomy (NCBI): domain Eukaryota; kingdom Metazoa; phylum Chordata; class Mammalia; order Diprotodontia; family Pseudocheiridae; genus Pseudocheirus; species Pseudocheirus occidentalis. The sequence goes on from CM053600.1 coordinate 142,432,681, forward strand.
CTCAACAACACACAGTTATAAGACAACTCTACAAGTCTCAGGATAGAAGGACATATCTACATTCAGAGAAAGAGCTAGAAAGACCAGAGTTTAAATGGAGACTGAAGCAATCTACACACTATTGTTCTTTTTCATGTTTGGTTCTCTTTCTTTTTTCCCATTGATCACTCCATTGGTTACAACCCTTCTATACAACCAGACTAATGTCCAATGTGAAAAGTATTTATAGATCCTATACTTGATTGCTTGCAGGGGGGAGGGGAGAAAATGTGAAACTCAAGGGATTGTGGAACTGAGTCCTGTAAACTAAAAGTAAACAAACAAATCATTTTTTTTAATCACTGATTTTCAGATCTAGAAGGGGCCTCAGAGGCCAACTAGTTCAGTTCAGACTTGAGAGAGAAATTGAGCCCAATGACCTACATGTTTTCCTTTAATTTTCAGATTTCTGCTATAGTAACATCATTAAATCAAAATACTTGAGGTTTGGCATATAGAGGACTAATTTTGGCCCTGTAATAGTAATCCAAAGTTAATTCATTGACTGGATGGGCCTCTTTAAGTGAGGGGTTAAATAGCTCTTACCATCCAATCAGTAGGCCAGTGACCTAACCCCAGCTCCTTAGTAAAGTACTTGACACTTTCAAATAAATCATAATTGCTATTAATTTTATGATAAATGATGTCAGAATTAAACAGATATATTTTTTCAGAAAAAAAGAGCACACAGGCTCTTGAGGTCTTGCATATGTAGGGATATATGTGAGGGACAGGTCTGACTCAAGCTGGTTCCCCTTAGATTTGGACTAACTGTTGAAACAAAATGCTACATTGATAGATCATTCAGCTAAACAAAGGAGGCTTACTTAAGCATGGCATAGGAAAGATATTCAACAGGGACAATGGAATATTAGGTTGGGTAGACAATGCGCCCTTCTTGCCTTAGCAGGGGATGATGTGTCTTAGGACATTCAGCAAGTCTGAAAGACCCAGAAGACCCAAGTAACCAGGAAGCACGGTTGTGCTGGCACCAGTTCATAAGCTTAGGAGAGCCAGTTGTTAAACTTTCGGTGTGAGCATTTATACCTGAGAGATCACTGAATGTTCCACATCATGGCTTGACTTGATTTTATTGATTGCTCAGACTTAAGAAAGTGACGAGGATAGTGTTAATAATTCAGATTAAACTTAAAGTGTGCCATGCATATATATATATTATTTTTTTTCTTTTCAGAAGGCTAGTTATTAAACATTTACCTTGCCAGGAAGCTACTACATAACCATGACCATATAGGCAGTCGGGAAGTTGTACAAAGGGAGGCACAGCATGGGCCTTGGCCCCTTGGTTGCAGAGAAAGCTTTGTCACATTTCAGGGAAAAGCTAGGGTGATGGGAACCTGATTGGATGGTGGTCTTCTCAGAGCCTGGTGAATGCTCACTTTAGATCACAGCTTCCTCCCTGCCACAAAAATGGGGGGGGGGGGATTGTCACAACACAAACCCGGCCTTGCTTTAAATTAGGACGCATGAGGCAGAAGGTGATTCCCTGAATTGAACACACTGTCTCTCACCCTCCACATGTGTAGCAGCTCTTCCCCAACTACAGAGTGCTCACTCGTGACCACCTTTCAGGTACTAACTCCTTCAGGGAACCTTCTCAGATTTTCCCCTGTTAGAAGTCTTCTCTTCAGGCTCCAAGTTTCTTGGAGGACATTATTTAGATCTGTACTTTGCCTCTGTTTCATCCTACTTTGAATCACGTCGATCCAACTACACGTCGACAATTAATAATAGCTAATAATTAATAATAGCTTACATTACACTTTAAAATTTGTGTAGATTTTTACATGTTATTCCATTTGATCTTAACAACCCTGTGAGGTTGGTGCTATTATTATAGACAAGAAAATTAAGGCTCTGAAGAGTTAAATGATTTGCCCAGAATCACATAACCAAGTAATTGTCTGAAGATAGATTTGAACCTTGAACCATTTTGGTTGCTTCTGTCATGTCCCAATCTCTGTCACCCTGTTTGGGGTTTTCTTGGCAGAGATACTGGAGTGGTCTGCCATTTCCTTCTCCAGCTCATTTTGCAAATGAGGAAGCTGAGCTAATCAGGGTAAAGTGACTTACCCAAGGTCACACATCTACTAAGTGTCTGAGGTCACATTTGAACCCAGGTCCTCCTGACTCCAGCAATAGCACCCTATCCAGTATACCATAACCCACTCTAAGTTCACCCCACACCCCCACGCATTCACTCAGGTATATGCAGCTAGTTCCTGAAAGGCAAAAATTGTGATGTATTTACTTTTGTCTCCTTTTCCCTCTGTCTAGCCCAGGGCTTCAGTGATTAATAGATATTAGAAGGTAAGCTCCTTGAGAGTAAGGGTTATTTAATGCTTTGTCTTTGAAGCCACAAAGTCTAGCATTGAAAAAATGCTTGTTGATTGGCTGATTGATAAATGTCTAAGAGGGCAAACAAAGTAATGGATGAAGAAAAGGCTGTGTGTGTGTGTGTGTGTGTGTGTGTGTGTGTCCCATGCTCTGAGCAGTGTGAACTTTGCCAAGAGTGGCCAGTGTTTCCGTTTCAAGGAAGAGAAGTTCCCTTAGCCAGCTGGATTCTAAGACCTTCCACACCAGAAAGCACTCTGTCATAAAAGAAGAGGAGTGTTCATTGCGCTGGAGGTTTTCCAATGTGCATCTTTGAAATCACAGGCTCCCTCCCTCCCCTCCTCCCAAGCCAAAGAAAAGCAATTCGTACCTTCTGCCCAGGAATAAAAAAACGAGCCTGGGAAACTTGACCACAATGGTGCAACCTTCAGGGTCTGCCAATGGACTGCTTGAGCCTCTTGCAGAGGCCTGGGGAGGGCAAAGGCTATGAGAATTCACATTTCAGTCCTGTCAGTCAAACCCTTCCAATAAGGCAGGACTTGGGGAGCCAAGTATGGTAGCTTTTGGAGAATACTAAACTCTTCAAAGTAACCTGAAAAATAAACATCATAAAATACACCTTTTTAAGCAGACACCACCCACTGTATCTCCATGGGTCCAGAAATGGGCACTGACTTTTTGTCTGAAAGCTCCCGAGGCCTATTTCCATCTGATTAAGATGACTAGCAACTGTCCTTTCTCTGACACCGTAACACAACAGAATTTCTGATATCCTGGCTGGGGCTGGGGAAGGGGAAGAGGAAGGAATTATCTCACAATGTACTTTTTTTTAAAATGAGATAAATCGAGTTAAAGTACCCAGCAGACTTAAAAGCCAGTATTGTGAAAGAAAGTGATCTCATGACAGGCAATTGGGATCCATAAACGTTTTAAAATAAGGTCAAAAATTTATCCTAAATAAGGCTGCTATTTTGTACATGTCCCTCCCCAGGTTTCTCATTTTCTTCCTCTGGTCTTCTTTGTTGTCATCCATATATTCCTTTACCAGGAACTCACCCCTTCCCATCTCTGTTGCTCCCATTTGCTGCTCAAATTCTGTGATGTCTCTTTTTTTTCTTTTTCTAAGGAGCCCCTGAATTATTCAATGCACTCTTTTAAAGTAGATAAATACAAGCCAATTGCAGTATTTGTAAAATCTCACTTGAAACTTCAAGATTCTTTTCAGTCGGTCTGTTGGGAAGTGTATTGTTTCATTGTTGGTTGTTTTTTCCTGTCTGTGAAAAAGCTACAGAGCCAAAGTCACAAGAATTAGATGGTGGCAAGTGAAATAGCTTAGCATGGTTTTATGGGCCCAATTAAGCAGGCTAGATATGCTAGCTGTGAAGTGTTAATATTTGCCAAAGGAAAAAAGAAATACCTGTTATCTGTGTTAGTATTTTATTTTCTGGAAAACTTGTTAAGACTGTCACAGTCCTCTGGCAACCGACTGCCTCTCTTACTGGAATTTGAAGGCTTGTTGTTTGAATAATAGCAAGATAAATAACCTATGAATAATTTGAGAATCGGTAGCACTCTGGAATTTTTGGCAACATGGCTACCTTTAGTCATTATCTTTTCAGGGCCTACATCATAAATACTGATTGTTGAGAAATTCTTTGAATAATCAGATAAACTGGAAAAGTGTGTGTGTGTGTGTGTGTGTGTACATATACATATATATATATACATGAGGGGTATATAGATGCATGAATTTGGAAGGGAGAATGTGGACCTATCCATGTTGAGGGGGGGAAACTGGAAGTTAATAACTTATTTGGTTACTTAGATTGGTAACCCAAGAACTAATATGGTATTATCAAGACATGCAGAATGGGATTGTGGGTAGAAAGTTACCCTTAGAGTCAGGGAGATCTTTGGGTCAGACTACATGTATAACTCTGGTCAACTCATTTAACCTTTCAGTGCCGCTGGCATTTCCTACAAGGTACAGAGTAGATGCTGATCTGAATTGATTGATCCAAGGACATTTTTCACTAGATATTTGCTATACCAATGAAGTCATTAGTTGATTCTTCTCTTCTAAAAAAAAGTCTTACAGGCTAGCTACAGTCATAGCAATTGTAGAAACACAAGTATCAATTATATCTGTGGAGGTATTCCCCATATCAACAAAAATGTTAGAGTGTTGGAATTTTGAAGTGTGATGTTATAGACTTCACACTTAATTTTGTCACCCTCTAGCTCCTTATGGTAACTAAAGCCTCAATGCAGAGGTGGTGGGATGAATAAGATGAATTCTGCTTGCTCTACGTTAGCAAGGACATTGGCAAACTGGAGTCTCTCTAAAGATGGTGGCGATCAGGGTGGTGGAAGGACTGGAGATGGTGCCATAACAGCATCTGTAGGGATATTTAACCTGGGGAAGAGACAATGTAAAGGTTACATAACAGCTATCATCTGGTATTTGGAGAGTTGTCTTTTGTCTTCAACCAAATTGTGGAACTAGGAGCAATGACTGAAATATTTCTACTACATATAATGAAACTCTTTCTAACAATCAAAGCCGTCTGAAAAGGAAATACATTGCCTATGGAGATAGTGATTTTCCCTTATTATTCCCCCATTATCAGGCAGGCTCTCGTGACCACTGTAGGAGATTCTCCTGCTGAGGTCTGTCTACCTTACACTTTTTTTCACTCCAATTTATCCTCCACTTAGCTATCAAAGGGATTTTTCTTTTTTTTGCTTTATTTTTTTTTTCTTTTTGGAGGGTGAAGGGCAGGGCAGTTGGGGTTAAGTGACTTGCCCAAGGTCACACAGCTAGTAAGTGTTAAGTGTCTGAGGCCAGTTTTGAACTCAGGCCCTCCTGACTCCAGGTCCAGTGCTCTATTCACTGTGCCACCTAGTCAACCTCAAAGTGATTTTTCTAAAGCCTAAATCTGACCATGTCACCTCCCTTCTGAATGAGCTTTTTGGCAAATCCCTGTTACTTCCAGGATCAAATATAAAATCTTCTGTCTGGTATTTTTAAAGGTTTTCATAACCTGATCCCTTCTCTACTTCCCAGTCTTCTTTCTTACTCCGTCTATACATACTGTGATCCATCTACATTGACCTAATTGCAATTCCTGGAGCACCACAATTCATCTCCCAGTTACATACATCAGCCTTTCCACTTACTGGGCCCCATGGATGGAATTCTCTACCCTGCCACTCCTCTGCCTTTTAATTTCCCGAATTTGGTTCTCGGCTAAGCCCTCTAACTTCTCCTGGTAGTCTTTCTGATTAAAATGTGACTTACCTGAGACCAAGGACTATCTTTGCCTGTGCAGCGGCAGCCTGGTGCACAATAATCATTTAATAAATTTTTGTTTACAGACTGACTTCAGATTTTACAAAGTACTTTCTCCATAACACCCCTATGAGATAAATAGTTGCAAGTATTGTTAGCCTTGTTGACATAGGAAGAAATGAAGTCAAAGAGAGGGGCAGGGACTTGTAGAGAATCACATTAAATATCAAACTAAAACCCCCCCATTTGTATTCCTTCCATTTTGCTATGTTGCCTCTAAAAATCTTAAGATAACAATAATTGTAATTCATCTTTTTATGGAACTTTAGAAACACTAAGTGATAATTAAGATTTGATGATCGATGCTTTTTATTATAAAGCAAGGGGTTCTCAGTCTGGAAATGTGTGAATTTAGATGATGAAAAAACCTCATCTTAATTTTCACTATAGTTTAACTGAAATATAGCATTTCCATGAGTCATTATTCTGAGAAAGGATGCACAGGTTTCACCAGACTAAGGAAGGGGTCCACAATGCGAGCACACGTGTGCACGCACGCGCACAAACACACACACACACACACACACACACACACCCCTCTGAAATAGAAGGAAAATTAAAGAACTCTAAAGAAAAACAAAAGAAAGGATTGTTAACTTCTGGCGTTATACATTCTGTTTAAAATGACGAGTTTTTGTTTTCTGGGGGAAAATAAAATGTGTCTCACTTGTGGAAGCCAGGTCCTCTTTTCAATATAGCTGTAAATCTGGTAGAAAGAAGAGAAATTTAAAAGGAACCTGTAACTTGGGATATGGATGTGTTATCTTCCAAAAGCTTGTTGTTAAGTCATTTGTTTGGAAGTTGGAATGCATATTCCATAAAAGGAATTTTATAAGTGGATGGTTAGGTCTCCAGGCCATCCCACAAAAACATTTTTAACTCATAACATGGCTATACTATAAAACTAATAATACTTGCCATAAAACCAACCTGAAGGTTTAAAGGGTTAGCCTGGAGAAGTAAAAAAAAAAAAATGTTTCCTCACCCTTTTCTGGCCTGAGGGAAAAATTTTTAAATATTAAATATTTTAAAATTTAAATGTTAAATGTTAAGAAAAAATATTTAAATAAATGAACGTTGTCCTTCACACCTTCCCATCTCCTTTTCTATGTCCCTTTCCCCAAACCCCAATACACATCCCACCTTTAAGCTATCTTTCTCTTGGCCTAGACCTTGTACAATAGCAGACCATGGAGCCCACCTCCCCACAAACTTCATTATAACCTATGACCTTTCTTTACCCCACTCCAAACATAACTCCTATTCCTTCATTACAAAAGATCTCAACTAAATGAGGAAGAAAATGAGCCTAATTCAAACAAATTTGTAAGAAGTAACCCCTTGACCTCAAACGGTCTTCCATCTCTTAGAAGAGAATGTTTTTCAGTACAATTAGATCAAGAGTTGATATAATTTCTGGTACTAGAACAAAGAAAAATGAATCTGTTCCTGTGAGATGAAAGGGGAGGGAACTGTGGTTCAAGTCTGTTCCTTAAAGCTGTTCTTGCTTTTTATACATTTTTACCTTTCTCTACTTCTAGGTTCAAACTTTACCTAAAGGCTCCAGATTTTCTCTGTGGTTCCTGGTGGTACATTGAGGTGGGGACTTGGGGGGGGGGGCAGAGGGATAAAGTAGCATCCATTTGTATCCATATGGGGAGTTTGTGAGTTGGCTGTTTGTATTTCAATAATTGACTATATATCTATTTTTAAACACTTCAAAACTCCTGTCTTCAGCTACTTGAATTACTCCCTAATTCGCACGATGTAACTTTTTTCCAGCCCAAGGGTGTTGAAAGAAATCCAAGTGGATGCATTGAGTTTCATCAGTTCTCTGTTAAGGTTTAAATAAAATCATTCTTGTTCATGCTATAGCACAGCAGCCTGGCCTACCTCTGGCTCTAGTCCAAACCTAAGTAACAAAAAGGGAAAGGGAAAGTTCAGAACTACATTATTTTTCCATAATATGTCAAAAAGTTCTATGTTGTACTTACATTAGAATGAAAAAAGAACTCTTTGTGCTCTTAATGAGCAATTAATTCCAGCTTCAGGATGTTGAATTTAGAATAGGTTAGGCACCCCCAAACCACAAGCGTTTGTGTTGGATCGTGGTGAAAAACCAAAATTCCTTCTTCTAGAATAATAACATTCTTTTCTTCTAGTGCAATGGGAGAAATGACAATTTTATATAATGTGGGAAACCATAGCAGAAATTCCTATGAATTCCAGATTTCCTAAACACTCTCAGAATCGCTTAAAGTCAGTTGCATGTATTTTAGATGATTATAGAGAAATTCTCGGAAGAAAAAAAAACTTTTATATACCTCCCACCCCCAAACGAATGAGGGTAGAACCTGAACAAGTAGAGATCTAAATTAGTATTTATATTGTATGAAAAGTATCACCCTAACTGTAATGAGGGTACAGATGCCTTATAAAACCTGGTTTGGCTTTTGAATTTAGTGCCTTACTGGTATCCAAGGGAACATGAACTTCCTTTGCTCCAGTTCCTGTTGTGATTAACCAACCAGTCATAGTCTTCCCATGGCTACCCTAGTTCTTTGAGTTTGGGGAGCATTTTGGCTCAAAGTCATTCTGAAATGTAATAATATCTAATTCTTATCAAATAGGGAAAACTCAAGTGTCAAAAAAACATGACGAAAACTCATTTTTCTGACACAAAGTCTGAACCAGAAAACTTCTGAAATGCTAATAACAGAGAAACATTGGCATTGGATTCCCCACTGAATGAAACAATATGGGGAATACAGTTTTATAAAATGTGCCAGTCCCTGTGACTTTAAATCATCTAAAACTTTCCCCTAGTTTCTTGTTTTTCCCTTCTTATTGACCTATTTAAAAGCTCAGGTCTTGCTTTACTTTGGTACTAAGTACAAAGGTTGATGCTACTGAAATTGAACAAAGCAGGGGCTAAAAACTTTCCTTCTCATTTGTTCCAATTATTGATATGAAAAGAGAGCAAGTAACACGTTGAGTTACTAAAACTATTGGGAAATGTTTTCCTTTCTCCTTTCTTAAAATAGTCAAGTACTTCTGGCCTATCTCCATAATACCTCCTATACAAGATCCACCTCATGCCAGGTCCCCTCTCACACTCTGCCTGTTACAAGATGCCTCTCCCTTCACTTGGGGCAAAACCAAAAGCCATGAAGCCAGTACATTTTTTCCCAACTTAAATGCAAACATACAGCAAATGTGAGACAGCTGCTGCCGTCATCTACAGGAACATGAGCGGAGAGCAGAGGGTGGTGGTGTTTTATTGGTTCAGGGAAGATATTAATGTCTGAAAGATTTCCCTTGAAGAGTAGCAGTAGGGAATGGGGAGGAAGACATTCACATCACAAGCTGATGTCTCTTTTCTAATGAACCTTCTGGCATGCTTTCCAAGAACACACATCCCTGAAGCATGTTGGGATGCCATTGCTTTCGTGCCCCATGATGCTAATTGCCAGATTATCAGATTTGTATCTAACAGCAGCCCTCCAGTTTCATGTTTATCCACTCCTTTTCCTTGCTTCATCTATTTGGTATGTAATGAGTTTTCCTGTTTTACATACATGACTTTTCAAACCAATTCCTAAAATTTAAATGTCCAAGGAGTACTGCCATAATAATGGGATACATACACACACACATACACATGCACACACACACATATATATGGGTATGCATATCCCACATATGTGTGTGTACATCAGACAATATATATTTATATAATTAATATTTACTAGAATTATTAATTTTACTAGAATTATTTGAAGGTGTTTTTTTCAAATTTTAGTACATAATTCCAAATTGCTTTCTAAAAATGGTTGAACTGTTTCACAGCTCCACCAACAATGTATTAGTATACCTGTCATTCCACAATGCCTCCAATATTGACCATTGCCATTTTCTGTGTGTGTGTGTGTGTGTGTGTGTGTAATTGTATAATCTTTGCTAATTTACTGAGTTATGATGGGAAACCTCAGGGTTGTTTTGATTTGTATTTCTCTTATTACTAATGATTTGGAGCTTTTTTAAAAATGTGGTTGTAAATACTTTACAATTCTTCTTTAGAAAACTTCATATCCTTTATTTATCTATTGGGGCTGGTTATTAGTCATATATATTTATTTTCTGTATATCTTGGACTAGAGAAATTTGAAACAAAGATTTTTTTATTAAAACATCTCTTATCCTAAGTGCATTAATTTTGTTTGTGAAAAAACTTTTTAGTTTCGTGTAATCCAAGTTATTTATTTTACAATTGCCTTTATATTCTGTTTGTTTAAGAATATATCTCCTACCCATAACTGTGAGAAGCATATAGCCCCTTATTTTTTTTCATAGTTTGATATTTAATATTAAAGTTGTATATCCATTTAGAATGTATTAAGGAGGAGCAACTAGATGGCACAGTAAATAGAGCACTAGCCCTGGGATCAGGAGGACCTGAGTTCAAATCCAGCCCTAGATACTTAACATTTACTAGTTTGACCTTGGGCAAGTCACTTAACCCCAACTGCCCTGCTTTCCCCCCTCCAAAAAAAAAAAACAAGAACATATTAAGGAACATGGTGTGAGGTATTAGTCTAAGCTTAATTTTTGCCAGACTGCTCTGATTTCTAGTTTTACTAGCCATTTTTAATCAAAAAAGGAGTTTTTCCTCCTGGTTAATTTCTTTTCTACTTTGTCAAACACCAAGTTATTAAGTTCTATACTTTTTTATTCTCTTTTGTTTAGTCTGTTCCATTTATCTCCCTCTCCTCCTTTCCCCTTCTCCCTCTCTTCCACCTCTCCCCTTTCTTCCCCTTTTTCCCCCCTCTCTGTCCCTTTCCCCCCTCTCCTTCTCCTCCCCCTCCCCCTTACCCCCTTCGTCTTCTGCCCTTTTTTACCCCCATCACCCTGTCTCTTTCTCTCCCCCTCTCTTTTTCTCTCTCTTTAATTTTTAACAATTATCAGGTGCTTTTGATGATGGCTACTTTTGTAAAATAGTCATCATTTCCCCTTCCCTAGTGTACCAAAATTCTCGGCCTTTTGTTTCTCCAAATGATTTTTTTAACACATTCAATAAAGTATGCCCTTCGTAATTTGATTGGCATAGCATTAAAAGCATAAATTAACTTTGGAAGTATTATCATTTTTTATTATATTAGCATGGCTTAGCCATGAGCACTGAATATTTCTCCAGCTGTTTAAGTAGTTCATTATTTCTTTAAAGAGCACTTCACATTTGAATCTACACATAAGTCTTTTGTATGCTTTTGTAGGTCGATTCTCACATATTTTATGCATTTTGTAGTTATTTGAAATATAATTTCCCTTTCTATTTTTGTTTCTTGGGTTTGTTATTGTTATGTTGAAAGCTGTTGATTTTTTAAGGTTTTTTTTGGTAGAACTGCAAATTTGTTGAAACTATTGATTGTCTCAATTAGTATCTTTAATGATTCACTAGGATTTTAGTCTGCCATTATATCATCAGCAAATAGAGATAATTTTATCTTCTTGGTACCTGTTTTTATTTTAATCTCTATCCCTTGTCTTATTGCTGTTGCTTGCATTTACAGAATTATTTCAAAGAATAATGGGGAGAGTGAGCATTAGCCTTGTTTCATCCTCATATATATTGGGAAGGGTTCTAGTGTATCACCATTGTATATAATGTATACTTCTAGTTTTGGACATAATATTAGTTTATAATATTTTCTATATAGGTACCTCTATACCTATACTTTCTTGAATTTTTAGCATAAAAGAGTGTTGTACTTTGTCAAAGGCTTTTTCTGCATCTATTGAAATGATTTTGTGGTTTTAGATATTTAAGTTTTTAATATGATTAATTATGTTGACCCATTTTCTAATGCTGAACCATCTTTGCCTCCCCGATATAGATCTCATTTGGTTATCATGAATAATTTCTTAGATAAACTGCTATAGTCCATTTTATAGGATTTTGTTTAAAATTTTTGAGTTAATATTCAGTAAACATATTGGTCTGTCATTTTCTTTCTTTTTTTATCTTCCTCTAGTTTTGGTATTAGGAGTATATTTGTCTCATGACATGATCCCAGCAAAGAGCTTTCTTTCTTAATTTTTGAGAATAATTTGTAAGGTATTAGTAATAATTTTTCTTTCAGAATTGGATAGAATTCTTCTGTGGATCTTTCTAGACCAAGAGTTTTTTCCTTTGGTATTTCCCTTACATCTAGATCTATTTCCTTTTCTGACTTTGAGTTATTTTAAAAAGTTTTTCTGACCTTTGGATTGTTTGGGAATTTTATATTTTTGAAGATATCCCTGTCTTGGGTTCTCAGTTTTGTTAGCATACAACTGCATAATATATTCTGATTTTAAAATTTTTCTTCTAGTTTTGTTGTGATTTTGTTTGCTTGTTTGCTATTTTATTGATTTTATTTTCTGCCCTTCTCTTTTTAATTAGATTATCTAAACATTTACCAACTTAAAGAATCAGCTTTCAGTTTTGTAATTTCTTTGGGTCTTTTTGTTTTCATTTTATTCTGCTCTAATTTCTAAAATCTCTTCTTTTTTTATTTATTTTAGGCTTGTTTATTTGTTGGCTTTCTAATTTTTTAAATGCACACTCAGATTCTTAATCCTCTCTTTCTATTTCGTTAATGTATGTTTGTAGAAATATTATTTTCCCCCAAGAACTGCTTTAGCTGAATATCAGTAATTTTGGTTTGTTATTTTATCATCATAATTTTCTTTCAAATAGTTATTTCTATTATTTATACTTTGAGTCGCTCATTTTTTAGGATTTCACTGTTTAATCTCCATTGGAGTCTGTGTCTTCTGTTTGTGGTCCCTGAACAAATTACTTTTGTTATTGCATCGTGATCTAAAAAAGATGTATTGACTATTTCTTCCTTTTTACATTTGTTTGTAACATTTCTGTGCCCTAATACACGGTCAGTTTTTGGAAAAGTTTCATGTGGTGATGAGAAATCTGTCTTTTGGGGTTTTTTGGGATTTTTTGCTCTTTCCTTTAGAAGACACCATAAGTCTTTTAACTCTAATCTCCTGTTTATCATTCTGTTAGGCTTATCCAAAACTGTGAGATGCATATCAAAGTATCCTGTCACTATTGTGTTACTGTTTATGTCTTCTTGTAGCTCAGTTAATGTTTCTATCATCAATCTGAATGCTAAGGCAATTGGAGCATGTAAGTTTATTACTGATATTGGTTTGTTGTCTATGGTTCTTTCACCATTAAATGCTCTCTTTGTTTATCCCTTTTTATTTTTTGAATGTTTGTTTTTCCTTTGTCAGTATGATAGCAATTCTTGCTTTTTGGATTTACTTGATGCATAGTAAAAAAAAAATTTCCATCTTCTCAGTTTTATTTTGTGCATGTCTTATTTTTAAATGTCTTTCTTATAAGCAACAAATTGTAGGGTTTTATTTTCTTATTCAATCTGTTCTTTTTCATTTTACTGGATTCTTTAATCCATTCACAGTTAAGGTTATAAGAATTATATTTATATTTTCTTCCATTTGTAGCTAATATTTTTTCAAGCTTTATGATTTTTCCCTTTTGTGCTATTAACACAACATTGTATGTCCTTCATTTATTTTAGCATATTCTTTCTTAAGGTGGTCCTATTCCCAATGGCTTTCTTCCCCTCAGTCTTGATTTCTTCTTTCCATTAGTTATCCCTTTCCAATAGTTACTCTTTTCCTTTTATTAGTCCCCTTTTTCTTATATTCCCATTTACCTGGTTATTTAATTCTCTCCCTCTCCTTTTTTCCCCCCTCAGTCAAGAAGCTTCCCTCTTTCTATGCTCCCCTTTATCTCGTGCTATTCATTAGGGTTTTTTTTTTGGTTTTTATTTCATTTTTATACCGTATTTCATAAAGGGTTTCTCATACTCCCTTTATACTCTATATTTTCTTTCTCTCTACTCCAGACATTAATTTTCTGGTCCCTGACCTCTCTGTTTTCCGTTTTATTCATGAAATTGAAACTTCTAAGATATCCAGTCTGGGCTCACCTCTCTAGTTGGAATCTGCCACTGCCTTGTTTGTAGAGCTTGCCCCTTGGATTCCCCTTTTCTATTACCCTCGCTCCCAGAACAAATTCAGCAGGTGACAGAAGACACTGCCTCATGGTAGGGCACCCTGCCATGTATCTAACTATGTAGTCCACCACTGTTCTATACTTTCTTCCTGGTTACCTTTTTTCTCCATTTGCCTCAAAATTTCTTCTTTGGGTCCATGCCCTCATACTTTGGTCAGTAACTCCAAGAGTTCTAGTTTCCCAAGTTAGGTCTTTATGAGCACCAAATGCCCTAGCCCACACCCAACACATTTTACAGAAAACCTAGTGGCACTCCTTCCTACTACCAATGCAAAGCCTCTATCCTTTCCACCCACCTTTTCAATCCTTCTTTCACTCTTCCTCACTTACTTCCCTGTAGGTTCATATCTTTCTGAGACCGCAATGGTTACCTTCCCCTTCATTGCTAGTCCTCAGTTAGACCATTCTACATCCCAGAGTTTCTTCTGTCCCCTTGCTTTCATCCTCTTGCATCCACACTCCCATTTTATTAATGTAGTATCACGAAAAAACATTGATTTTACCTGTAGGTTGGATGTTTCCAGGTTCTGACCATAATGCCTGAGTCCCTCCTCTTCACCTCTTTTCTTCTTTACTTCCACTTGACTTGTGCTTTCACCTATTTCTTTGTGTACATTTAGAAAAAAAACTATCTTACTTGCCTCTCTGCTATCATTCTGTTGCTATTACTGTCTTTGACTACCACATTTATTTACTTTTCCTGGATTTCTGTTCTCTAGGGTATTTGAGAAGCATATAATCTCTTTGGGTCTGGTTGTCTTTCTAAGAATAGTTCAAATGCCTCTTTATTATTGAAATCCATTTTTCTTCATTTCTGGTTAACCTCAGATTTGTTGGGTACATCAGCCTGGACTCAATCAGATGCTCTTCAAATACCTTTTACCATTTCCTCCTGCATTTTCTTGTGGGTACAGAATAGTTTTGTGTTATTTGAATTTTTTTTCTTTGTATTTGAAGGTCTTTGTCCTGATAGCTGGTAGAACTTGTTTCCAGTTTGAATTACTAAATTTAACCACTTGAATTTTTAGCCTTTTTCCCCTCCTGGAGGCAATCTATTAATTCTTTCGACTAATATTTTATTTTCCATGCTTAGAAGTTCTAAGCATTTCTTTTCTTTTATTTACTACATTATGGTATTAATGTTAAGGTTTTTTGTTCTGTCTTGCTTTTATGGGAGACCTGTGATCCTTATTTTTTTTCCCTATACCTCCTGTTTTTAAGATTAGTATGTTTTACTTGCATAATGAACATATTTTCTTTAAAATCTGGTTGGTTTTTGCTTTTCTTCTAGAATGTCCTTTACTTCTGTGTATTTGCATTCCCAATCTATTGTTTTCCGTTCTGTTTCTTTGGTGAGGCTTGCCATTGAAGATGTCAGTTTTTCTATTTTGCCTATTATCATTGCTGTGCTGGCCATAAATCCTACTTTTACTTTTCCCATTTCTCTTTTAAACCACTCAGAAACAGCATGTCCTGGTTCCACATTCTCCTCAAATTCCACAGGGTCCTCTGTCTCATGAAGTGTTTGGATCATTTCCTTTGTTTTGCAGTATTTATTTGTAGATGGCTAAACTTATTTACTAGATCTGAAGGCTTTATTTATTTCTGCTATTCATATTTTCCCTGTTGATTTATCTACTTATGTTTGAGGTCTTTGAGTTTTCTTTTTTTCTGAGATCTTTAGTAATTCCAGGGATTTTCCCCCTCTTATTTTCCCCTGTTGTTCACTGTCTGACTCCTTCCCTTTTGATGGTCGTTTCCTGGGGGGGAGGGGGGGGAGGGGAGGAGAGGGGCTGGATCTCAATATATCTCAGACTCTCTCATATTCAGCAATTCATAGTTCACCAGCCTAGGTCTCTACCCCCAAGTGATTTTTGGATAGTAAGAACTGGCCACAGCTAATTGCTGACCTCTTTCCTTTGGTTTGGTGGAGTGCCATGCTCTCCAGACACAAATAATGACCTATTCCAATGTCTTGTCCAGCTTACTCTATTCCTAGTTCTCTGACCTGGCAGAGAATAGCAGTTCAGATAGTTGTCATGCTAGTGCTACGAGATTGATTTCTGTAGTTTGGATCTCTAAGACTCTGGGAAGAGGTTGGGAAGGGGTGTGGTGTTGAGCTCTGTTTCAAGAACAGACACATGCTCTGCCCCTTTCCCTCTGTTCCTGGCTGTCCTGCAGAGATCTTTTTACAGCACAGACTGCTGCCTCCCCAACAAGCTTCTGCCCCTGGAATACTGCCATGGTGCTGGCTGGCTTCCACAGCCTGGAGCCAGGATCTCCACAGCACTGAAGAAAGGGAGGGGAGACCAGGGTGTAGGGCTGAATTTTGTTTCAGGCCAGTATATCAGAACTTTAAGTAGGATCTTTGAGTGCTAAGCCAGTGATGTGAGAAGTTGGGGAGGGGTACTGAGTGAGCTCACTGGTTGGTTGGTTGGTTGGTTGGTTGGTTGGTTTTTAAAAAATCTTCCTTTGGATTCTGGGTGTCCTAAATCATAGAGACAGCTGAAGTTGCTTTATAATAATTTCTGCACGTGATTTCTGTTTTGGAGAGGTTTGAAAAGTCAAGGGGATCAGAGAAATCGTCTAGTCCTCCATATTGTTAGTCTTGTCCCAATTCACTTTCAGCTCTGCACTTTAATTTAAAATAATTAGAACCCATCCCTTAAGACCAACAGATATGTGGTTATGCTCTTTACTGTGTCCAATTTTAGACTCAATACCTTGCCTGGAGTGTTGTTATTCTCCTTTAGAGTGAACTGAAGACCACATCCTAAGACCAGCAGGGATCTGAGCTTGTATGCTTATCATGTACCTAGCAGGATCTCAATTCCCAGCACCAGATTAATAGTCTACTTAACTCCTACTCTACTCAACTGTACTCTAAAGCTGGACCCCTTATAAATTCATCACCTTTGTTTTGAAATCCCCAGTCTCTTTAATTTGTCTGTGTCACAGGGGCAAACCTATTGTCTCTGTCAATCCTTCAGGATCTTTTTTCAAATTTAAATGAACTCCTCAAGATGCCTATAAATGGGCTACTCTAGGTGGCCACTCAAAATCTGAAAAAGCAAAAGTCTAAGACCTTTGCCCCAAATCCTCATTTATATCCTTGACTTGGGAACAAAATTATCTAGTGGAGATGCTATTAAACAGTAGCTTTAGGTAATTTGGAAACAGATTTAAAATATTTTTCATCAGGTTCCCACTGATGCTCTTTTGTTGTTGTTGTTGTTGAGGCTGACTGACGCTGGATATGTTAATACCTACAATATTTCAAAACATAGAGACCCCCTTTTCTTGAACTCTCATATATAACAGGTTTTTTTCTGTGTTTATCAAACTCCCAAATAAAACTTGTTACTTTGACATGAGGTTACTGTGTTAATGTGAGACAGCTGTCATGCACCTGGTGGCACAGTGGCTAAAATGCTAGAACTTGAGTCAACAGTACCCGAATTCAATTCCAGCCTCGAACATTTACTAGTTGTGTGACCCTGGGCAAGTCACTTAACTTCTCCTTGTCCCAATTCCTTCAGCTGCAAAATGGGGATGCTAATAGAACCTACCTCCCAGGGTTGTTGTTGTTCCAAGGATTAAATGAGATAATAATTGTAAATTAGCATGGTGCCTGGCATATTGTTGTTCAATCTGTCAGTTGTGTCCTACTCTTCATGACTCTGTGCACCATACTGTGCCAGGAGTTTTGTTTGCTTGTTTTGGGGAAAGATACTGGAGTGGTTTGTCCTTTCCTTCTCCAATGGATTAAGGTAAAGAGACACAGAGTAGGTGCTAAATAAAGACATTTCATTCTTTCCTTACTTCTTCTCTGCCTACCTTCCTTCCATCCCTCCTCTCTTCCATAGAATAAAAAAGGAAAAGGGAAATGACAACGTTCAGGTTGGTTGCCATGATAATAGACTAATACAAAGAGAATCATTTCAACCCAACAACTATCCTTTTTGGAGCTCTTAAAAGAGGGATGCCAAGGCAGGTACTGGGGGAACTGCAAACTCTACTTCAGATAGGTCTTATTCTTAAACATCTCCAGGGTAAGAAAAGTTCTAAGTATTCTGATGAAACGGGCTGTATTTAGCACAATTTAATTTCATTACAAATGTTCTTTTCTTAAATTCAGCTTCCTTAGCCATAAAAATGATTTATATTGAGGAGTATGCCTGGAAAATAGTACGCCTCTTTTTCCTCCCCAAATGTTAGCGCCTCATTTTTCTTCCAGTGTTCTATGGTACAGTGGAAGGCCCTGTGAAACTTCTAGGTCAGTTTCCTCTCAGATTCAAGGAATGAAGGGTCCCCTGCAAAATGCATTAGTGGAACTGCCTATTTGGCTCCATCTCAGCCATAACTCTAGCGTTGTTGAGTTTAAAATACCACCGAAACATGAAGGACTTGAGTATTTTTTCCACACTGAAAATGTGAAAAATAATTAGAAGGTATCTCTGGGTGTGACTTATGAGCAATTATCTATGAATATATAAAGGTTTTATTTTCTCTGTCAAGCTACATAGTTATAATTATTTAAAATGAAAAATAAAGTCCCTGCCACAGGCAGGGAGAGATTGGGTGCATAACTTTATTAATTATTCGTCCAAGGACTGTAATGCAGATGCTAATCTAATAACAGAATCACATTTATAATGCAGAAGAAAATTCGAGCTGTGAGTTCAGAATGATGCACATGGGACATAAATGGTTCCAGCCAAGACTTGTCCTTTCTCACATTGAACTAATATTCACCCTTTATCTCTGTAAACAACTACAATAACAATGCGAATTTCAGGAAGGTCCTTTTACCCTTTAATGGCCTTCCATACCCTCACCTTATTCTAATTCTGGCAGTTCAGGCTACTTAGGGCTCACCAGAATATGGGACTCTTTCCCACCCCACAATCTGGAACTAATTCTGACCCAAAGGAGTATCTGTGTGTCTGTGTGTGTGGTGGAAATTTTAGGGGTCCTGTTTGTCTAACTTAAAATTAATTCTGTCTCAATGATGGTCCCACTATGACCTTAATGACATTAGTCATTCAGTGACTGGGATCCTTCCCACCTTTGTAATCTCCAGTAGAGAACTATAGGTAGCATAATGGCCATGAGTCAGGAAGACCTGAGCTCAGTTCTTGCTCTGCCTCAGTTTTGTTCATCTGTAAAATGGGGATAGTAATAGCACCTACTTCACAGGGCTGTTACAAGGATCCAAAGAGATCATATATGTAAAGTGCTTTGCAAACCTTTCTGGCATTATCTCGGTGCCTCAGGACTCTGAGTTTCAGCCTCCGACACCCCTCACCCAGTGTATACGATAGAGATCATCAGCCTCATTGGACTTGGGATAATTATCACTTGGACCTTCCCTCATGGCCTCCTCCTATCCCAGTTGGGTTAATACATATCTTTTGTTTGATGATATATAAGCACATAGTAGGTACTTGATAAATACTGATTGATACTAACAAGCTTGAATTCTGCTTCTGTCTCATTTTGCCTCTTGCCCATCCATTTTTTTCACATATACATCATAGATCAACATATCTCTGCTTATGCACCTGTGTTTAGACTTCTTTTCTCCACCCCGGGGATCTCCCTGGACTCTTACTTCTGGCCTTCCCCAGGTCTGATCTGCCCTGTTATGACTCAGACCCACTTCTAAGAAACCCTTTCCCTTTGAAGCTCATATTTATTTTAAAGGTTTTAAAACATGGGCCATTTGATTTCTTTTATATATTGTAGTAAATATAAATACTCAGAAATAGATTACGATAACAGCTAACGTTTACATAGCACTATTCATGTATTATCTTAATCCATCCTTAAAACATCCCTGAGAGATGAGTGATATTTTGATCTCCATTTTATACACAAGGAAACTGAGGTAGACAGGGAAATAAATTGCCCAGGGTTATGCATTTAGAAAAGTCTGACCAAGATTCAAAATTCAAGGCTTCCTGGATGCAAGTCCAATACTCTATCCATTGTGCCTCTTCACTGTCTCAGAGTGAGAAAGTAAGAAGGTCAGTGCCTGGTATGAGTGTGATGGGCATATTAGTCCCCCATAGATATGTCACACACATAGTGTGCACTGGGATGCAACATGTATACCAGTATAGGCATCCCAGTCGGACATATTTGCCATTCTTCTCTGACAAACACTGGTGTTAGCCCAGGCATTGTCCAATTTATGGACCCAACTGCTTAACCCTATTTCCATTTTCAGCTTCTTGGTAAGTATGACAGACCTTGCATCTATATCATTACCTTTCCTCAATTCTTATGAAGAAAGTGATGCAAAATTCTGATTCCTCTACCCTACAGCACAAGCTTCCAGAAGTTGGAAGAGCAGAAGTTAAGACCATATTTTAAACAAAAAATACAACTGCTAACCTTTAATATAAAGGGAAAAAACACTTTCCAAGGAGAGAGAGTATAAAGACTGAAGAGCTGAAGATTGGAAAGGGGTGATTTTTGCTGATAAAACTTGCTTTTCATTCAAGGCTGCACTATAACTGTTATGAGAAGTCTTGATGAGCCAGTCACATCTGGGTATCTTCATCAGACTGTAAAATACTGCCCCCTCACACACACAAACAAACACACAAATACACAGATGTTTAGGGTTGTTTTTTTTCTTTTGTATTGTCTTGCTTTTAGCAGACTGAAAGTTCCCTCATTGAAGGAATAATACACTGGTATATTAAACAGAATTCTTCAGAAATTGTAGAAATTCCCAAATGGAGATGGGCTATAGCAATACAAACATATACTATGCCACATATTACTAAATGTTTAAAGTTTATTCAGGACATGGCAGTTAACGTGGTCTGGGACCTCATCTGATTTAAATCTCACTGAAAACCTATAGAGGTCAGCTAGCTGGTGCAGTACATAGAGCACTGACCTTAGAGTCAGGAAGAGCAGAGTTCAAATCCAGCCTCAGACCCAAACTAGCAATGTGACCCTGGGCAAGTCACTTCACCTTGTTTGTCTCAGTTTCCTCATCTGTAAGATGAACTGGAGAAGAAAATGAGAAACCACTCCAGTATCTTTGCTAAGAAAACCCCAAATGGGGTCACAGTTGGACACAACTGAACCGAATGACTGAACCACCACAACAAAAACCTATCCACTATAATCATGGCTAGACTTCACAAAGGAACCGTTTATTAAAGTCGTGTTTAATAACCAATGCTGTGTGGTTTGATGGTGAAGAAATAAAGAATGCCTCAAACACCTATTTAAAAAGTAAAACAAATCATTGCAGCAAATATTAAAAGTTTTTAATGAAAAAAGTCTAAGGTTTATTACATAAGTCAATAAATTTAATTACTTACTTTGTCCAAAGTAATTCATACCACACTCTAAAGTCCTTCTGGACCAGAATGCCAAGAGTTAGGTGGGAGAAGCCAATATATTATGGCATCATTTGGCCTTTAGATCTTATCCTTCATAACTAGCTTAATATGATAGAAAAGTATAGGGTGGCTTGGGTAGAGGGCCAGGGTTCAAAAAGTGGTTTGGGCTTCAGTATGGTACAGCATCCAGATATGGTCTTTACTAATTAGAAGAAAAAGAGATGGCTCTGTCTTTGTCCACTAACCCAGAAAGCTTTCTCTGAAAGATGGTGTCTGCTCCCACTTGGACCTTTCTGCTATATGAGAGGAGACTTAGGAGGGCTGAACCATTACAACATGCCTCTCAGCACTACTGAGATCCCCAAGTGCAGAGGACTTTCTCACCTTCTATATGGAACTTCTCTCACCTTTGGTTCCTGGACACCCTGGAGAATAATAAATAAGCATCTTTCAGAACAGCCATGGAGGAATCCCTAAAGCAGCTTTTGCTCTCCCTCCCACATTCATTATCATCCCAATCATTGGCATTTATACAGTGCCTCAAGATCTGCAAGGCACTTTACTAATATTACCTTACCTTATCCTCATAGCTACCCAGGCAGGTAAATGCTATTATTGTCCCCATTTTATAGGTGGGGGAACTAAGCCTGAGAGAAGTTAAGTGATTTCCCCAGGGTCACTGACATAGTGTCTGAATTTGAACGTGATTCTTCCTGACCTCTAGTCCAGGCACTCTGTCCACTGAGCACCCAGTTACCCATGTAAAGCCCAAGGGAAACCCTGGATCTCTCTTCTACAGGTAAAGGTCCAGTTCTTTCTACCCCAGCCTTTGTCAGCACCTAACATGTAAAAATCACAAATAGACTGGTTCCATATGAATAAGAGAATTATGTAGTCCACAAGATGGAGAAAGATACTTTATTAGTGGAAAAAACTGAAAACAACAGGCTGTTATTATAACTAAATATATAAAGAAATCGCTGAAGGATGTATTAATGTCTAACCTATTAACTGCATTGATAGCCTTAGAACAGATGACCTTATGCAATCCCCTGCTTAGATTCCAGAGGATTTGTGAACTTGGGGGGGGGGATTGGAGAAGGGAGAGAATACATCTTTATTTTCACCAACCTCTCACTAAAATTTAGCATTTTCTTCATTTATTTAAAGACATTATTCTGAGAAGAGGTCAAAAGGTCTCGACAGACTACCAAAGGGGTCCATCCATGACACAAAGAAGGTTAAATGTCCCTGACCTAGAGAATGACTTCAGCAATGCTCTCCCTCCTAAAGACTTCACCATCTACTCCTTTTTCAGCATTCCAATGGATCCCCAATCCTTCCTCCAGTACAAATCTTAGCCCAGACAAGTCAGACCCTCACATCATGGGCATCCTTCATTAAACTGTCCCTTATCCTCTGTGATTTCTTGTCCATATCATTTCAGAAAATTTTCTTCATAATATCCCCCTCAAGCTTTTGCCAGCCTTCCTCTAGATCATGGAGATCAGTTTACCCCTTGGGCTATCCATCTGTTATATATTACTCCTGCTGCTTGTCCAACCCAGTCCCTTTTCCAATTCTGTACATTTCTGATGATGTCATCTGGATGCTGCCTTTCACATGCAAGTCATCTTTGGCAAAATAGTGTAGCCAACTCACCACTCCATCTCCCATTTCAGTGTTCTGGCCAACCCCTACCCCTATAATATGTTCCCACCCCACCTTCACCTGTTAAATTTCTACTTCTCTTCAAGGATCAACACAATATCCACTTTCTGAATGCAACCTTTCCCAGCAACTGATGCCCTCTCTTCAACATTAACTTGTTTCTACTTTGTATGTATTTGTATATACTTATATAGCCATATGCTGCATCTCCTGGCAAAATTATAAACTCCCTAGGAACAGGAATTGTTTCAATTTTGTCTTTATATCCTCAGGGCCCAATACAATGCCTGGCACATAGTGGGTACTTTAAAAATGCTTACTGATTGAAAAAGTAATTAATTGAATTGAATTTTGATTATCCACATTGATAAATTAAGGCACAGAGTAAACTCTCTTGAGTCATGTGGTAAATTGGAAGCAAAAGCAGGACATGTAAATGTTGACTCCTAGTTTTCTGTTCTTTCTATGCTTTGCCTTCTTCCCACCTATGATACAAAATTATATATTTGGCAAATTAGCATGATGATGGTTAGCGAATACTAACTAATGCATCCCTGTTGACGTTTTCTATTGCAATGAAGCTAATTTAGTTATTGTCTTCTGCATCTCTTCAAGCAGTTCTACCTGACAGGCTGGCAATTAAGCCTATAGGGTGAGTGTATCCCACACGTGTTTTCATGCATTAATTCAATGTATGTTCATGAATTTTGAAATAATAGATATAATGTGCAGTAGCATGACCCCACTTGAGTATAAGAAAAAAAATTGAATTCAACATATTTTAATGCAAATTTTACCTTTGTAAGTGGATGACCTGAAAGGAAAGAGTTTCCATAGTAACCTAAGGGAGCACATTACCTGTTTATCATAACTTCTCCATGAAGTGAATTAGGGACAGATTAGGGATACATGTTGATGTTTGCCAGGGAAATCTCTGACAGCATTCTGTGATAGAATGCTTAAAAGATTTTGCTTTATTTGTAATTAATTTAGAAAATAAACTTTCATAATTAACTGCTGCAGTACCCTGTTACACCGGCCAGACAATCCGCCAGTAGATTTTTCTAATTTAATCTGTCGAAAATGACAAACAGGCCATCAACTTGAAAGAACCAGATTAAGAATGAACACTCACAAAAGGTCTTTCCCACTCATTTTCTCTTTATTTATTTTTTTTCTCCCTGTATTCTGTGTTCAGCCATAAGCATCACTGATATTTGTTAAAGCACTTCGAGATTTGGGGTTTTTTGTTCTTGTTGTTTTTTTGTTCTTCTTTCTGCCTCAGAAAATACTGTGTAAAAGCTGCCCCTTCTCTAACTAAGCTCCCATATTATGAAGATCTCACAGAAAAAGGAACATATTGATTATATTTCACTTTCACTACTGACATTACAGTTTGAGTTGGTGGCTTTTTGGAAGTGCCATTAACTAGGAATGGGTTTGACATCCAAGAACCATTATAAAATTATTTTTTCTCTATTCTTATAGATGTAGTTTGTAGTTATAAAAAAAACATACTGCGAAGCATATCAACAAGCACATCCCCCCCCCCCCTTCTATAGGGTCATAAGAGTAAGGAACAGATACATAAAGTTTTGAGGAGTATTTCTTTGAAGTGCTATCTTTGGAGTCAGCTAACTGACAAGAGTGTATCTATAGGCATGGGTATGGGACTTATGGGGAGAGGATGCATTGACTACAATTACCCATCTGGTACCCATCTGGCACCAGCAAATAAAAGACAATATCAGATCACAGAAAAATGATACCAACTGCTTTCTTGGTATAAGTGAGCAAAGAAGGTGCCACCCAACACCACTGAAGGTATGAGCAATGGCATCCATTAGGGTATGCAGATTTCTACCCTGGAATGCCATAGCAAATGCGGAAAATAAAAACTGGACAGTCTTAATCTTACATCTATAACTTGTTAAATATTAGGCCAAAACCACCTTGCCATACTTCAGTTACTGGCACAGTTTAGGCAAAAAGTTCTTTCATGGTGCTATTGCAGGTAATCCCTTGTTCAATTAAATAAGTATTTATTGAACTCATAGTATATGTAAGACCTCATGTTAGGCACAGGGGACAAAAGGAAAAAGCAGAAAAATCAGTCTTCGTCCTCAAGAGCTTCCATTCTTTAGAACCCTTGGATAAAAGGAAGATATTGACATTGATCCAATGTACATGTGAAATCAAGGAAGAAGAACTAAGTTCTCTTGAGCCAAAAGTAAGCATTTTGTGGCTGCTTTTAAAAACAATCAATAAAGATATATTAAGAGCCTACTATGTGCCTGGCACTGTGGTTTGAGTGCTTGGTTTGTTTGGGTTTTTTTGCTCTTATTTAATTATTTATCTCTTTGTTCTTATCTTTCCTTCCTCTCTCCTTTCCCCCTTCATTCCTTTCTTTGTTCCTTCCTTCCTTCCCAGCCTCTCTCCATCCTGCCTTCCTTTCCCTCTGCCCCTCTTATCTTTTTCTCTTTCCTTTCTTCCTTCCCTACCCCTTCCTTCTTTTCTTTTCTCTATTTCCTGTCTCTGCCTCATTCCAAGAACCAGCATTCTAGTTAGTAGAGTGGCTAAGTGTTCAGAATTTAATAATGGAACTGTGAGAGATTTAGTGCCTTCAGGCAGGCCCTTCTACTCTGGAGGACCTCCAACAGGGAAAGATTGTTATAGACAGTGAAGGGAGCTCTCTCCTATGAGACTGCTTGTCCACAGGAATTGGCCTTTCACTATTTCCACCACTTACTCTGCAATATTGTTTTCTGCCTTGCTCTGCCTCTGCCTCTGCCTCCGTAACAGATAGAGCCAGAAAAAGAAAGGTGTTTGAGTCAGAATTCAGTTGCAATAGAAGCTACAAAATAATACCAACCCCACAGGGTAGTTATGAACATCAAAAGATGTAATGCATATTAAGGCTTTGAAAACCAGAAAACACTGTATAAAGAGAAACTATTGTGAGTAGTAGTAATAATAACCTAGAGCTCAATTAGGTCTTCCTTCATATATGTTAAATGAGATTAGGCAAAGAAAAGGTGACCTTTTCTGCTCTACAACCTAGATTAATTTATTCATAGAGAGCAGAGCCAGGAAGACTTGAGTTCAAATTTCCTGCCTTGGATTCTTACTTAATGTGTGACTCTGGACAAGTCACTTAACCTCTATTGACCTCAGTATTCTCATCTTTAAAATGGGAATAATAGCAGCACTTATCTTGCAGGGTTGCAAATGAAATAACTTGTGCAAAGTGCTTTGTGAACCTTAAAGCAGTATATAAATGCTAGCTATCATTATAGATCTATTTCATCTCTCTAAACTTAGTTTTCCAAAATGCAGGGGTTGGGGGGGGGGGGAGGAAAAGAGACAGAGAGACAGAGACAGAGAGAGGGAGAGAGAAATGAGAGAGCTAGAGGGATACAGAGAGAGAAAGAGAGAGAGAGAGAGAGGGAGAGAAAGATCTTAACTACTTAGGCAAGGGACTCTCACAAATATATATGTAATGATACAAGCAAAAGAGGGATAGAAATTCACAAAGAGATGACCCATGTGTGGAGGAAGAGGAAGGCTAATTTAATGTCTTTTTTATTTCATAGAGAATCTTATATTTTAATAAGAGATAAAACAATAAAAAAATTACTGAATGAGTTAAAAAAAAGATATCCAGTCTAAATGATTAGACAAAATGAAATAAAAGGTTGTCATTTAAAAGCACCAGTCACACAGATAAATGGACTTGTAAAGTCCTTAGAGGCACCTAAGCATCCTGTAAGCACCTTCCTACCAAGATTGCTAATGAGAAAGAACGCAAGGAGATCATATTAGTAATTTAATATTTTATTTTCCATAATTATATGTAAAGACAACTTTTAACATTTTAAAAAATTTTGAGTTCCAAATTCTCTCCCTACCTCCCTTCCCTGGCCCCTCAGTGAGAAGGGAAGCAATTTAATATAGATTATACATGTGCAGTCATGCAAAGCATATTTCTATATTAGTCATGTAGTAAAAGAAAACAGAAATAAAACAAGAAAAATAAAGTTTAAAAAAATATTCTTTGACCTGTATCTAGCCTTTCTCTGGAGGAGGATAGCATTTATTATTATGAGTCCTTTGGAAATGTCTTATTAGATCATTGTATTGCTGAGAATAGGTAAGTCATTCACAGTTGATTATCAGACAGTATTGCTATTACTATATACAGTGGCCTCCAGGTTTTGCTCATATCACTTTGCATCAGTTCATGTAGGTTTTTCCAGGATTTTCTGAGAGTACCCTGCTCATCATTTCTTGTAGCAAAATGGTATTCTATCACAATCATATACCACAACTTCTTTTAGCCATTTCCCAATTGATGGGCATCCCTTCAATTACCAATTCTTTGCCACCACTAATAGAGCTACCATAAATATTTTTGTACATACAGATCCTTTTCCTTTTTAAAAATCTCTTTCAGATGTAGACCTACCTAGTAGTGGTATTTCTGGGTCAAAGAATATGCATGGTTTTGTAGCCCATTGAGTATAGTTGCAAATTAATTTTCAGAATGGTTGAATCAGTTTACAACTCCACTGATAGTGCATGGGTATATGAGATAATATGTGTAAAGCACTTTGCAAACTTTAAAAACTATATAAATGTCAGTTATTTTCTTATTAAGCTAATTATGTTTAAGGAAGATTAAGAGAATGCAAGACTGGAAGAGAGTAAGAGATGAGATTTACAGGAAGAGGGATTATGTTTGAAAAGGCTAAATTTCGATAAATGAGTATAGCTAGGTCCCATTTAGTTCAAATAATGAATTACATTTAGTGGTTATAATATTTGACTTAAAACTGCGTATTTCCATTAGGTTGGAACCAATTGCCATATTCTACATAAATATAATTTTGAGTAGTGAATAATCCAAAAACTTTTAGCAAAGAACTAAATTGTACTTTTGTTTGATTTTGTATCAAAGTTTTCAAACATACAACTTGCATTGGAGAGAATATCATCAAGACATGTCCCTTTCCTCGTCCAATGTCTAAAAATGAAGTTCCTTCCCTAGAGTTTGTATTGAGTTGTTATGATCTTTCCCCTGTGCTTAAATCAAGAGGTTACTTCACCCCCTCTAGGCCTCAGTTTCCCGTTTCTAAGGTGAAGCTGTTGAACCACATAACTTCTGAGTTGCCTGCCATCTCCAAATCTGGATGCAGTGACCAAGAATGAGACCATTGCCAGTCTGTTCTTCATTAAAAACAATTAAGAAGTAGAATGAACAAAAACAAATTATGGGATTAACCATGTGAGAAGCCACCCAGAGAGCAAAACACAGAGCAGGAAATGGTCTTATGGAGCCTGGACAAAGGAAACTGATAGCCTCCCAGAATCTAAGCTCAGAGAGACTGAGCTCCTAAGGTAGAAAGAATCTCATCTGTAGAACGTGTTTCTCCTGCGCTGCTTCACATCTGTATTTTACATTTCTTCTGTCATGCTGCCTATATTAAGAAATCTTCTCGCTCTCTAAATCCAATTCATTAGTTTTCCTTCATGGATAAGAGGTATAGCATCACTGATGAGAAAAAAAAAAAAGAACTAAGCTAATCAGCCTCGGTAAATTCCAGTCTTGCTCAGTATTGTCACTGAAGTTTCCTGGTGGTTATTGGGAGGGGGAAGGAAGGACAGTGAAAACAAAGTCGACATAGCAGGAGCAACAAGGTCTGAGCCCCATTGTTTATGTGCTTTCCTTGTTTCCCAAAGGGGGAGGTAAAAGAATAAGGAACATTTAATTGTCCTGTAAACTGATTGACAAATTGGCATCCTGGATGCATATGGCTGATCATTTCAGTGAAATGCCTCAGAAACCCCTAACAACTATCATCAGGAGTTGTGATTTGCACATCCTCCACTTGGTTTTTATGGAGAAGGGGAAGGATGGTGTGATTATTATCTCTTTTTTTCCCTCTAAGAATGTTTTCTTCACCTCCAGGGAAATGCATTCTAGCAGCATGAGCACAACTATTAATCAACACTTGTAGCAATAATCAGCGAGTGAAAAATAGTGACCGGAATCCAAAAATGCACTAGCATAGCTGCCTTTGGAGTTTTCCCTTTGTGATCATGCCTTGGCATTCTAACATGGATAATTTATACAAAATTAATGTTGGCACCTTCAGAGGTGCAAAGATTTATAGAAACAGTGTGTACTTCTTCATCCATTTCAGAAAAGAGAAATAGTTTCTGGTCATGATGGGTAATATTTTAGAGCCTTTAAAAATATACTTGCTATCCTCACAGTCTTTGTAATAGGTTTGGCCAGCTATTCCATTTGCATTTAAAGGTGGCTGTCTCTCCTGAATGGGAAAAGCATTCCATATTTCCTGCTTCATTATTCCCTAACATTTTCACCAGAAGGGGGTGTGAGGATAGTCAAGGATGCAGAAATAACTCGGTTCCCAAGATTGTTCCCAGCACATTCAGATGATATTAGCAAAATGTCTAGAAATGGTAGATAGTGGGACTGTGACAGTAGCCAAATGTAGAATACACTTGTTGGAAACAGCTGTGGAAATAACCTTGATCTCATGATGAAATGATACAAAACTGATAGGATGAGAAAATAGTAAGCTATCTTCAATGGACTTCTCCTTTCATATTTCAGGTTAATGGTGCAAAGGGCACATGATTTGGAGAGAGAGGATGTTGGTCCAAATTACAACTCTGTCTTGTGACCTTGGGCTCTCACTGCCCTGCTTTCAAGCCTTTATTTCCTCATCTGTCCCCTGAAGGGATTGTATTAAATGACCCCCAGGGCTCTAAAGTAGGGTCAGGTCAAAGTGATTTCATTCCCAAGAGGATATTGAGATTTTCCCATTGAGTTTTGCTTGGGCTTGTTGGCAGGGAGGCATACACCTTGGGAAACAGGTCAACCAGGAATCTAGAGAAAAGGAGTTAGGTACTATCTCACATTTATGGAATGACAGAAATGGTACCCACAGGTTCATGTAACATGAGCCCTTTCTTTGAGGGTTGCTTCTGTCATTAAAATCAATGCAACTTAATTAAAGCAAATTATAGATAGATACATCTATAAATAAGATATTAAAGTGTGCTGCTGAATATGATAATTGCTGCATATTTAGCAATCAGCGTGTGTGTTCTGCGTTTGCCAGGAGGGATTTCTTTCAGTGGAATCAATGGAGCTTTATTAAAAACCATCCAAATTAGAGGGAGAAATGATGAGTGTTATAATAACGTGAAATCACTGTTTCAACTTCCATTGCAAAGCAAGGAAAGCAAACTACGTCCCTCTTTTTCATCCAAGGAAAATATTAGAAATATCCTTTTTTAAAAACTGGATATTTTGAATTTATAAATTCTAATTTTTCCACATTCTATTCCCCCAAAAGGAAAGCAGAAAGAAAATAACAATCATAAATAAAACAATTCAATGCTAATACTGAAGTGTGAGGAACACTTGAGGGCTTGCATTAGTGGAGCTGGAGAAGAAAAACAAATAGTATCCATTTCTATGCAGAGTTCCAAGTTGGTTAGCTTCTGATGCCTGCTCGCTAGAGTTGTTTCCAAGACACTCATAGGTATATTCATATTAATAATTTTTGAAGGATAAAAACGTGTTTTGTTTTTTATCTTTTCCTCATATTCATCTCCCCCATATATCTATATGCCTTCCATCATGTCTTTGAAAATTAAGCTCATATGGTAAACAGACATAGCTCATTTTTTAAAATTAACTTTTGTTTATTTTTAGTTTACATCATTCATTTCCACAAAATTTTGAGTTACAAATTTTCGGCCCATTTTCCCCCACCCACCACCCCAAAACAGCAATCCCACTGTATACCCCCTCCCCCAATCTGCTCTCTCCTATGTCCTCCACCATCACCCCCACTGACTTTCCAGTAGGGCAAGATAGATCTCCTTACTCCAGTACCTGTATATCTTAATTCCCAGTTGCTTGTAAATAATAATGATTATATATGTGTGTATATATATATATATATACAACATTTGATTATAGAATTTTAAATTCTAAATTCTTTCCCTTCCTTCCTTGTCACCCACCCCACTGGAAGGAAAAGCAATTCAACACAAGCTGTATATGTGTAGTTATGCAGAACATGTCCACAATGGATATATTGTGAAAGACTGACTATATTTTCCTCCTTCCTATTCTGCCCCCCACTTGTTCTATTCTCTACTTTGTCCCTGTCCCTTTACAGAAGTGTGTGCTTCTAACAACCATTCCCCCCACCCTACCCTACCCTCCATCATCCCCCTTCTCATCCCCATCCGCCCTATTCTCCTGTAGGGCAAGATACCCTATTTAGAGTCTATGTCATTCCTTCCCTTAAGCCAAATTCAATGAGAGTAAGGTTGACCCATTCCCTTTTGCCTTCCTGTTCTTCTCCTCCATTGTAACAGTTATCCCTTGCTTCTTCTATATGAGATGATTAACCCCATTATGTTTCTCCCTGTCTCTTTTCATTCTATTTCTCTCCCACCTCTCAATTTCACCTTTTAAAACATCATCCCTTCCTATTCAGTTGATCCTGTGCCTTCTGTCTATGTATACATATATACACACACTCACATATATATTCATATGCATATATATACCATCCAGAAAGACACATGTATATATATATATATATATACATATATATATATACACACATTTATATTCCCTTCACCTATCCTCATACTAAGAAAAGTTTCATAAGTTACAATTATCGTTTTTCCATGTTGGCATGTAAATAGTTCAACTTTGATAAGTTCCTTATGATTTCTTTTCCATGTTTACATTCTCATGCTTCTTGTATTTGAATGTCAAATTTTCTCTTCAGTTCTGGTTTTTTTCAGCAAGAATGCTTGATAGTCCTCCACCTCATTGAATGACCATATTTCCCCCTGAAACATTATACTCAATTTTGCTGGGTAGGTGATTCTTGGTTTTAATCCTAGCTCCCTTGATCTCCAGATATTCTAGGCCCTTTGATCCCTTAATGCAGAAGCTGTTAGATCCTGGGTTATCCTGATTGTGTTTCACAATATTCAAATTGTTTCTTCTTGGAAGCTTGCCAACAACTCTGTCCATATGATATAGATGCAGTGGAAATGGAAGGTAATAGTAGAGAAAGGGATGGGGGAAGCCAAAGGGAACACAGACTGGGCTCTAGGAGAAGACATAATTTGAACTGAGTCTGGAACGAAGCCAGGAAAACCTGTAAAAAAAGGTGGGGGTGAACAGGGAGGGCATTC
Organism: Pseudocheirus occidentalis; assembly: GCA_028646575.1. NCBI lineage: Eukaryota > Metazoa > Chordata > Mammalia > Diprotodontia > Pseudocheiridae > Pseudocheirus > Pseudocheirus occidentalis. The sequence continues at coordinate 142,464,827 of CM053600.1, forward strand.
TAGGAATGGGGGACAGCCATGGAAAGGGCACAAGCTTAGGTCGTGAGGACTCATACGTCACGAGCAGAATGAAAGCTAGTATTGCAGTCATAGAGTAGATCACCTAACTCAAAGGAGGAAGACAACACAGTCAGAACTCCTGCACCAAAAGCTTCCAAGAAAATTGTAAGCTGGTTACAGGCCATAGAGGAGCTTAAGAAGAATTGTGAAAACCAAATAAGAGAAGTGGAGGAAAAATTGGGAAGAGAAATGAGAAGGATGCAAGAAAATCATGAGAAGAGAGTCAACAACCTGACTGACTCAGAGGCCTGAGGACAAGGCGGGTGAAGGTAAAAGAGAAGAAAAGGAGGGGGGAAGCAACAATAGTATAGTGCTTTGAAGTGTACAGAGTGGTTTACAAATATCTTATTTTTATCCTCACAATAGCACAGTCACAGATGAAGAAATAAAGGCAGAGGGAAAAGAAATGACTTGCCCAGGTTCACACAGCTAGTGTTTTAGGCCAGGTATGAACTCAAGTCTTCTTGATTTTAGTTCAGAGCTCTATCTGCTATACCAATAAATCTCAGAAATCAATGGTTCAAAATAGAGTACAATATTAGCTCACTTTGTCTTTTGGCTTAACTCTTACAGAATTCCATTCAAAAAAGCATCTCTTGGAGTTTATCTCATCTCATTGTAAATGTTTCCAATAGTGCTGTATCATACTAACCTTATTGGTATAGAATTGAAAAGAAATCAGGGTAAGTCTTAATAAAACCTGTGCGAATTTATACATTTTTTTAAAAAAGCCATCATTGAACTTGAACAAGCACAATTTTTATGAAAACCTAGAGGATGAAGTAGATGAGAAGCACTTTTAAAGATATTTCATGGGGCAGCTACGGGCGCAGTGAATAGAGCACCGGCCCTGGAGTCAGGAGGACCTGAGTTCAAATTCGGCCTCAGACACTTAACACAAAAACTAGCCATGTGACCTTGGGCAAGTCATTTAACCCCAACTGCCCTCCAAAAAAGCAAAAAAAAAAAAACAGATATTTCATGTAGCTGTTGTTGAGATGTTTTAATCATGACCCCATTTGGGGGTTTTCTTGGCAGAAATACTGGAGCAGTTTGCCATTTCCTTCTCTAGTTCATTTTGCAGATGAGGAAACTGAGGCAAACAGGGTTAAGTGACTTGCCCAGGGTCACAAAGTTAGGAAGTATTTGAGGCCAGATTTGAATGCAGGAAGATAAGTCTTCCTGATTCCAAGTCTGATGCTCTGTCCACTGTGCCTGATGTTTTCCAAAGCTAGATTGAATGAGAGAATATGCATAAAGTGCTTTGCAAACTTTAAAGTAGCTTATAAATGAGAACTACTATTATCGTGCTGACATTCTTCTCTAGTGAGTATTAGAATGATGTCTACTTACAATAAGAAACAGCGATGTCAAGGCTGCACAGTCAGTAAATAAAAGAGGTGGAATTTTAAGGCAAATCTTATGACTAAATCCAATGTCCTTTCCCTTCACATACACCAGGGTGCTTGTGATACCCTTGATGTGAGTATTTCACCAGTAATGTAGAGCAAAAACTCTTGTTCTCCCGCTCCCCCAAATGTGATGAAGCCCAGAGAGACAATTAAACAAAAAAGCTATGGGGTCTTATTAGGCTTCCATTACTGTATTCATTAATTTGACAAAAATATTATATTATCAATTGTTCATCCCTTCATCCCCATTAAATCTCAGTCTATTCAAGTGATGATATGAGCTTTCATGTCTCAATATTAAATATTTTCACTGATCATTTCCTTTCTCTTGAAAGTTTTCCAGAAGGTACTCTGTTTACCAGAAATTTTTTGCTAAAGAGAAACATCCCATCTCACTGATGGAAATCAGGAGGCAGGTGAATTTTTTCCTTTATATATTTAGAAGGGTTTGATCTGAGCAAGTAATCCTCTTAAAGCAAGAATGATTTATTTAAATTTGTATTCTCATTGTGTCCACATGAGTTAGATGAATGCTATGTACAGGGAAAATAAAATGTAAAAGTTTTAATATTTGTGATCAACCCCTTTTTTCTTCATTTCATTCATGAATCCTTACATGCCAATGCTCTGGTACACCTGCAAATTAGGAAGACTTTCCTAGTAGGTATTAAAGTTGAAATGAACTGTGTTGAGAGGAAGTTGTTTCTCTATCACTGAAGATTATGTGTTGTATGAAGATTTGTTGGCAATTTTGCAGGGGGTATTCCTACATGGGTACATGTTGAACTAATTGACTTCTGAAACTGTTTCCAAATCTGGGATTCAACAATATTAGTAACTGAAGGCAGAGCCAATGTGGTGCAGAGATCATATGATGCAGAGGAAAGTTTCTTGGGTTTGTACAATAGTCAGAGGACCCAGGTTCAAATTATGGCTCTACCTGAGTGACTTTGAGTAAGTTAATTAACCTCTCTGGATCTCACTTTCCTCATCTGAAATATGAGGAGGTTGCATTAGCTCTAAATCAATTATCATATGATATACTATAACATTTACAGACTGAACAGAATTTTAATAACAAATAATTCAACTTATCAAGCTAGATGGTCCATGGTGGTCCATCCATGCCTGCCTAGCCAATGCTTCTCTTATTTGCATCCTCCTGTAGCTGGGCCACAGAGGATTTGCTCAACGTGCTGGAGGTCTTTCTCACCCTCTTCTCCCATCACAAAGATGGGGATAACGCACTGAGACCATCTGCTGCTTGTCCCTTCCCCTTCGGTCTGCCATGAGACCATCTCCTCATTTAATCATATATTTCCCTGGTAATGTCCTTTACTTTGGTTCTTCTTTGGGATTTCTTTTCTTGTACCACATTCTGTTCACACTCACCAAGCACCTCTCCATTGCCCTCTGAGTAATAGCCATTTTTAGTTCTTCAGGACTGTAACGTTCTGGCTTTTGTACCCAATGTAACAATACCAGTAGAATAGTAATACTTTTCAAAATTCAATTTTGTATACCCCTTGTCTTATACCATCCATATTATAGGGAATGACCTGAAAGGACCCCCATTTAGGTGGTGCTTGATGCAAACCTTCTTCCCCCTGCTCTCATTCACATCATCCTTGTTGCAATGTAACAAATGCCATCAAAACAAAGATGGATTCTACCCAATGACTTGTTTTGATGGATTTTTCCCAATGAAGGATTCTAGGTTCTAAGAAATAACTCTTTCCCTATAAATGGCCTGAGTTTTCATTCAGTATGTTGCCCCCTAGTAAATTCCAGAGCTGTAGACATTATCTGTTTTATTTCGTGATCTATGTGGCCAAAGCTTATTTCTCATGATAGGTATGGAAACTGTGCAGACAGATCCATCTGCTTCTACTACGAGTCAAATTGTTGGGGTTACAGGTAGAATTTAACTAATTTTCAAGTGTCTTGGATGGATACTAGCTCTAGTTTCCCTGCTAACATCCCATTATATGATGGAGGCCTTTTGGTAATTAGGCCTTTTAGGTTTTAAATCAGAAATTTTTCATCTGAGTCAATGATGGCAAGAGGATAATTACCATAGAAAGGGAGGTGATATACCACAGAGAAAGGGGGTGAGACTGATTTATTTGTAGCTTTGGCCTCCTGAATTTTAAAGAATACATCACTGCCAGTTGCATTATTGATGGGAAAGTAATACATTTTTTCTAGCTAATAAATAAGCTTCCCCGAGGGAATTACCCCTTACTCTAAATGGACAACACCACCAGGAAAATCTTCTGAATATTTAAGCCTAGACCTCCCCTTTCAAAATGTCATCACATTGAAGGGTAGAATGATCCCTGTGCACCCTTTTTCCTACCTCTTAGAGATGTTATGAGCCTTGGTTAATGTTTGTAAATCACTTTACAACACTTAGACTTAAGACAGTAAAACAGTTCAGAGCATTATGCTATAACAAAGAGGGTTCTGGTTTCTGTTCATAATGTGTAGTGGCCGATATTGAATAGACCCTTAAGCAAATAAATATTTTCCTCTTAAGTTAGCAGAATCACCTAAAGAGCACTTAACCAGCCTTGCGTGTTTTAGTTACTAATGTTGTGATTTTATTTTTCCCCTTAGAGATACAATCATGTAGAGCTCCCCACCCCATTTAAATCCATCTTCACATGTTGATTTCATCATGATTATGTCTTTCTGTCTCTAAAGGTAACTGTGCCTGATACTGTATCTCCTTGGATACAGAGGCTGGAGGTGGTTACAGTCTTGCAAGTGCCCTGATGGGGCTGCTTTTCCTTGCCTTCCACAACAAAGAATAAAACCCACACAATTGTGGGTTTTGAGTAAAACCTTTCTGTGGACTCAGATATTTGCTGCAGTCATATAACAGTTTCGACAAAGCATAGCAGGTGAATGTCAAGGAGAATCATTTCATTTCACCCCTGCATCCTCAACCAGTTGTATACTGTTTATGGCTCTGTAACTTCAGACAAGTCCATTCATCTTTCTGGACCTGACTCAATTGTCCCATCTGAAAAATCATCTTGGATTAGATGGCCTCTAAACCCCCTTCCAGCTCTGAAATCCTTTTTCTTCTTTTCCTGGTTGGAAGCCAGTAGTCTGCATCCTAGCACAAATCATTACTGAAAGATTTGACTGATTCTAAGGCTAATATTTTATATAGAACATGTCAATAATAGTGTAAAAGTCACACTTCTCTTATAAGGTCTTAATCATAATGAACACGATTTCTCCACATCTCTTCAATAAGCAGAATTAACATTCCCACATGAACTGGAAATATGGTACTAAGCTGTTAATAGCCTCCCTAGGGTGGCCCTAGGCTAATCCAACTCTGTACTTTATGTTCAATTTATAATTGTGTTTATACATTTGCTTCTGTGTTATGTATGAAGATAGTTTTGTGTGTGCTTACCCTTAAATCTTTGAAGTGACAAAAAAACCTGTATGTATGTGTTAACACATCTGGAGTATTGTACATGGACATGTCCTTATGCAATAGGAAAGTCTCCAGGGGTTGGTTAACCCTACAGCTTTTACCTGGGTACAGATAATGGGAAGGTAACCAAGTTTCCCTGTACTTCCTTTAGCCCTACATTGCATATGATTTATTGTTGCCTCCTCATTCTCCTTCCCCCTTGTACATATATCTTCCTATTATCCCTAAGATCCAATATACAATCCTCTGGCTTTTGAAGCCTCTGAAAACTAGCCTCTCCCTGCCTTTCCAGACTTCTTATGCCCCGTTTCCCACCACATACTCTTTGATTCAGAGACATGGGCCTTCCTCTAATAGGACAGCTTTGAATTTGCTCCCTTCTCATCTCCATAGCTTGGTTTCCAAGCTCAAATCCCACTTTCTACAAGGAACTTTCCCCAATCCCACTAGTACCTTCCTTCTGTCAGTTCTCTTCAATTTATCTTGTTTGTACTTAGTTATATGCATGTTCCTCTCCATTAGACTGTGAGCTCCTAGAGACTGAGGACTGACTGTCTTTTGTCTCTCTTTGTAGTTCCAACACTTAGCACAGTACGTGGTACATCTTCAATTTTTCATTTGTGTCCAACTCTGAGTAGGCACTTAATACTTGTTGACTTGATTTTTGCCTAAGGGCAAAATTTTGAGAGGTTTATTAAATTTAAGAAATTTCATTATCTTTATAGAATTCCTGACCCCTCAGTGGATCTCCAGATCTGCCAAGGATTCACTTTTGCCTATATGACAAGACTAGCCTCTGTTTTTTTCTTTTACAACTCCTGATTTACAAATAATAAGACATGCCGATCAAAAGCAGTTAGGATCAATTATATTTTTATCCAGAGTAAACTGCCATTAAAATACTAATTAAATTAGAAACTATGAGTACAAACTTAAAGAATATGAAAATCTTGGACTAGATTTCTGGTAGTCTTGGAAAGAGGGAAGGAAGAGGCATGTAAACAGCTTCATTAATTCATAGTCAAGGGGAATTTCACCATCAATTGGACATTCTTGACTGTTTTCTCCAGACACATTAGATGAAGGGATTAGCAGTTAGAGTGGATGCCAGTTACACCGAACTCCAGCCATGGCTGTAACTAGTTGCTCCTATTACCTTCTCTTTGGCTTCCATCTCTTCTCCCTCTCTCTCATTTGACTAATCCCAATCCAGTCCCTAACTCTGTCTCTCTCTTCTCAACCTTGTATATATTGCCATAGGGTTACCATCTCAGCTGCAGAAGCACTGGCCAGAATGACCTGGCTTCTCTTTCTTTCTAGAGTTCTCCTCCCAACATATAGGAGCCTCATCCATACTTCATGAGCTTAGTCGCCTCCTGCTCCTCGAGTGCCTCACCACCTCTAGAGGTAGCTTCTTTTCCTATTGAGGGAAGACAGCACTATCTCTGAAACTCTACCCTGCTTTGAACTGTGTAACAAGCCAAAGAATCTCAGATCATCAGAATTTTATTCCCAGCTATGTATGTCCCTGACAGAGAAAATAATAGAGTTACAGGATAATAGATTTAAAACAGGATAGAATCTCGGATGAAAATCTAACCCAACCCCCTTATTTTGCACATGAGATCAGAGCACAGAAAGTTTAAGAGATTTACCCAAGGTCATAGAGGCTGCACCTGGATGCAAGAGAAGGAATACTGAATGTAGGACTCTATATGTAGCCTGGTTTGGCTGGAACCTAGAGGCAAATAGTATGTAATAAACATTGGAAGGTAGGGAGAGCCCTCTTTTCTTTTTTCTATATACTTTCACTTGGTCAACTTATTACTTTGCAGTGACTTAATTATCATCTCTAAACTCCCAGGTCTATATATTCAGCTCTAGTCTGTCTCCTGAGTTACAGTCCTGTATCACAAACTGACTACCAGATATTTTAAGCTAGATGTCCTGTAGACATCTTAAACTCAGCGTATTTGAAATAAAGCTCATTATTTCCCCTCAGACCCACTGCTCTTCTACTGTCAGGACACCACTTTCCTTCCAATGACCCAGGTATACAAACTCAACATTATTCTTGATTCCTTACCTTTTCCCCACATTCACACTAAATCAGTTGTAAGATCTTGTCATTGCTGCTTCCACATCCACTCTTTTCTCTCTGCTCACCCAACCACTACCCTAGTCCTGACTCTCATCTCCCACTTGAACGATTAACTCAGTTGCCTAGTTACTCTCACTTCCTCAAGTCTCTGCCCTCTCCAATATATTCTCTCCATAGCTGCCAAAAATGATTTTCCTAAAGCCCTGACCATATTACACACACTACCACTCAATAACCTTTAGTGAATCCCTGTGACCTCTAGGATTAAATCTAATCATCCTCTGCTTAGCAGTCAAATCTCTGTACCACCTGACCCTTCTTACCTTTCTAGTCTTCACACACATTTTTCACCTTTGTGCAATCTATTGACCCTTTTGTTCTTGTCCACACATGAAACTCCATGTTTTGCACTGTCCCCGATAATAGGTATGCGCTCCTTCCTCATTTCTGCCTCTTAGAACTCTTGCTTTCCTTCAAGATTCAACTCAAGACACTTCTGCATGAAACTTTTTCCAGTCCCCACTAGTTGTTTGTATTTATCCTTCCCAGACTGCTTCAGATTCACTTTGCATGTATTTGGTACATAATTATAAATTAATGTAAGGTCTTCTCTCAACTTAGAAGTTTCTTCAGATACTGTTTCTTTGTGGTCTTTACCGAAGAAAGAAAGGGAAAACCTCTCCAATGTCTTTCTTTCTTTTGTTGTTCGGAGCATTTTATTTGTATGTATGTTTTATACCCTTAGAAAAAGAATTCCAGGGGGCAGCTAGGTGGCACAGTGAA
>CM053600.1:142477639-142526588 GCA_028646575.1 Pseudocheirus occidentalis
GTGTCTCCACAGTCACACAAATTAATTTGAGAGGTGTAGAGAATATAAGATCTCACTTTGTGTAATACTTGTTCATTGAAAAAAAAATGACTTGGTAGAACTCATAGTCTCTTTTCCAACAAGATGTCTCTTAAAAATACATTAAGATAGGGGCGGCTAGGTGGCACAGTGAATAGAGCATCGGCCCTGGAGTCAGGAGTACCTGAGTTCAAATCCGGCCTCAGACACTTAACACAAAAAACTAGCCGTGTGACCTTGGGCAAGTCACTTAACCCCAACTGCCCTCCAAAAAGAAAAAAAAAACAAAAAAAAAATACATTAAGATTATACAAGATTCCATGACAGATGTAGTAATGGAAACCATTTTGGTCTATATCACCATGAGTCAGGGAAAGAACAAAACAAAGAGACATAGGTGTATCAAAGATGTTCATCTGGACAAATTCAGAGTCCTCAGTCTGGCTTAAATCAACGCCCTGAAGTTTTAGGAGTCACTGGGTACAGTCAGTCCTTTAAGAAGTGGTTGACTGTGATAAAGTAAAGTAATACCCCAGCAAAACATACCTGTACAAAGTCCAGCTGCCCATCAACAGAAAGGTTCCACAGATGCTCTTTCTTTGAAAATGACATTGTGCGGATTGCATTGTGCCCCAAATTACTGCAGGGTTTTAAATGGATAGGAACATCAATCAAAAGTAGTCAATCAAAAGAGGTCAAACTAGCTATTCAGAGGGTTTTTTTTAAGTAGGTAAAAAAAGTGTGTCGAGCAGATTATGACATGCAGTTTGTTGGAAAAACCGTTGAATTAGTTTATCAGTACATATATCTTGGAACAATTGCTATATGTGAAGAGTGGGCTGGATTTAGAAATGAGTAGATGGACACTGGTCTGGACCACTTTTTAGATATCTCATAGTGCTGTTGATGATCTTGACCTGCTTGCCTATATGAAACTCTTATCATGTAAATACCAGTATTTATCCACTGATGCTCTATGGCTTTAAATCATAAACTCAGAAGAATCAAAATTATGTTTGACTAACAGGTCAGTTGAAAGACCCAGGGTAGATATAACTAAGCTAAGTGATGAAGGAGTCATTATAAAAGGCACAGTCAACAGTATGGATTTATTAGAATGTGAGCTCCTAGAGAACAAAAGCTATCTTTCTTCTCTATTTGTATCGCCAGGGCTCTGCACACCTCATTGTTCAGTCATGTCCAACTCTTTGTGACCCCATATAGGGCTTTCTTGGCAGAGATACTGGAGTAGTTTGCCATTTTCTTCTTCAGTGGATTAAGGCAAACAAAAGTTAGGTGACTTACTCAGGGTCACACAACTCATCAGTGTCTAACGCTAGATTTGTACTCAGGTCTTCCTGACTCCAGGCCCAGTGCTCTATCCACTGAGCCATCTAGCTGCCAAAAAATAAATTTTTTTCATTGATTCATTTATGCATGACCAGAAAAGGAGGTGAACCAGCTATGTATTAAGTGTAAGAGATAATGGTGTGCTCCCTCCTATATGTCTGCCATACTTCTCCCCACTCCGCTCTCAAACCATTCTGGCTTCTGCTTCACCATGACCACTACCATCATCACCACACCTACTCAGTGTTATACCCTCCGGGTGGCAAGTGTAACTTTTCTCTGGGCTTTGATGAGCCTAAAGAACAATTCATGAAATGGAACCAAATGACATCTAACGTTTTTTTTAAATAACATCTGAAGGAAATCAGCCTTCTTGAGCCAAATCAGCAGAGAGGATCCTGAATCATCTGGGCTCTAAGAAACTCTTCTGAAGCAAATTTGGAGGCTTTTTATGGTCAAAGAGAGAAGAAAGGGAGAGAGAGACTTAAAATTTGACCTGAGACAGAATGAAGAGAGATCTTTGCATGCCCTTCTTGTTCCTAGCCCAGATGCATGTGAACCAACACCATCCAGAAGAAATCTACCTGGTGGCGTGTCTAGCCTTTTATTGCTTTTCAGTTGTTTTTCAATCATGTCTGTTTGTGAACCCATTTGGGGTTTTCTTGGCCAAGATATTAGAGTGGTTTTCCATTTCTTTCTCCAGCTCATTTTACAGATGAGGAAACTGAGGCAAACAGGATTAAGTGACTTGCCCAGGGTCACACAACTTGTGAGTGGGTCTGAAGACAGATTTGAACTCAGGAAGATGAGTCCTACTAATTGTAAGCCTGGCACTTTATCCACTGTGCCACCTAGCTGCCCTAAGTCCACCCTAGTCCTTGGTCAAATTTAACTTTTTCCCTTCCTCACGACCATGTTTGTAAATTACACAACTTGTACCAGACTGTTCCTCTCTTAAAATCTCTTTCATTAAAAAGTAGTGTATTATATACTGTATCCTTTAAAAAAAAACTATTATTACAGTTGAGGAAACTGAAACAGGTTAAATGACTTGCCCAAGATTATGCAGCTAGTGGCTATATCAGATTTGAATTCTAGTCTTCCTAACTCCAGGCCCAACACTCTATCCACTGTACTGCCCAGTTGCCAGTAGGCAGAGAAATAATCCAGTCTATCTTTAGGGTTTTTTAATGCAGGAATTAAACCAGGTGTTAAATTGGTGGGTTGACAAGCTGAGCCTGAAACAGAGGAAGGAGCTGAATATCCAATTAAATTTAACTGGATTCAAGAACAATAGAGCAAGGGGAATGAATTATAAAAAAAGTGAGGACTCATCAAGGAATGCATCCTGTTGGGGCATTTTCCTTACCAAATGACTCAGTGCTGTGGAAGTGATCATTCTAGTTCTTGACTATGAAATGAATACCTCATATTTAAAATGTGTTTTAATTTCATGAATCTGGTCTGCTTAAAATAAACAAACAATATAGAAGTTTTGAAGGAAAAAAAAAAGAAAAAAGTGATGAGATATGAATAACCCAAGTGTGGCTCTGGTATTCACAAGCTATTTCAGAACCAGAAAAACAAAAGCCTCCAGGCTGTTGTATTGATCTTCAGTGGAGGATTTATAGAAAAATATACATATGCCTGACAAAATGAGAAGGTATGGAAGGATGGGTTGAACCAGGTTGGCCACCTGGTAAAAGGTGTACCTAATTCTGATGAACCAACCAATCCACGGAATTATCGATTTTCACAGATAATACAGCCATGTGTTTTTCTAACTATAGAAATACCTCTGACTAAATAAATGGCAACCCCTTATATGCATGCTTCTGGTCCTTTCCTGATTTCCCATCCCACTCCCCCAAACCAACTCTGTACCTGCTCCTCTTGTCTCAAGCCTATGGAGCTTCCTTTCTCAGATCTCAGCCCATGGATACATGAATGCTCCATAACAGTCTAGTCTAAGTCAGTTGGGAGTGAGGTGAAGTGCCTTCAAAGTCATCTTAGGTAAAGAATGAGCTTTGATGCTGCCGTTCACTGTTTCAAAGGAGCTTAGGTAGCAGGGGCGGGGAGAAAACTCTCAGTAGGGGTCTACTGGCAACCAAACTTTCTTCTTTTTAGTATCAGCCATTAGCATCTAAGGGAAGTCCCAGATAGCTTTCCTAGAAGCCCAGTTCAGAATGAGTTCAACATCTTCTTCACTAGCGCATAACTACTTTTGTTCAGTCCTCTATGACATGCGGTTCTTTGCTGATATAAGAACAATTTCTGCCACTCCATATGTATTTGCATAATTTTATATGCTGAGCAGAATTCTTGGTTTTATAGCAGTATAATAATTTTTTAAAAAGTGAAAATTGACAGGCTTTTGGTATTATTTGCAGCTGGTCTATCACTTCCTCTTATTAAAAGCCTCAACTTAAAGTACTATGCAATTATCTTCTTTGACAGGACCACAGCCTATGTCTTACATCCGTTCATCATTTTCTTCTTCGTTTTTTTTAACACACATCTCCCTCCTTAGATAAATTGCTGAACATAATCCTTTTATATTATTGAGTTTGTTCCTGCTCTATACAAACTCAGAGTCTTCTATCCTACTGAAATCAAAGCAGTGAGATTTGGCTGATAGAATAGTCACAGTACATGGTACCATCAGTCCTTTGAGTAGTGGTTGGGGATTGATTGTGGTAAAATAAAGGAGAGTATCACCTCAGGGCTACAAAGGTAGTCTCTACATCTCTTTCTCTCTCAACTTATGCCCTCCTTTCTGTCTGGTGTCATTAATTTGATTAAAAGGTGAATAGAAGCCTTGGTGGTTTTGCAGAATGTAGAATTACTGCAGAAACTTCCTCTATTAATGGAAATTATGAGAGGAAGAAAATGGTACTTGAAGATCAAGAATGACATTAATTTTGTGAAAAAGTGATCTTATCTGGCAGATGGCAAGTGCTATTTTACTCCTAAACAATCTCATGTGGGTTTGTGTCCAGTAAGTGTTAGAAATCTAAGAGCATTTTATTTTGGCGACATTTCCCTAGTACTTGGACATTTAGCATCTAGATAAAAGATAAGTTGGAAGCAAATTATGTTGGTGAAATTGAAGAATGTAGTAATGATTTCAGTGTGGATGAATCAATGGCCAATTAAATGATTATATCAAATCCAACCCTTTAAATTCTGACTTAAAATAATCAAATTTCCAGGACTTTGAACGTAAGTGTTGCATAAAATTAGGCTCTGTGGTGAGCTTTCTATGACCACCCTGGTGGAAGAATAGGGAGTTTTGGTTAATCAAATATTCTGGTACTTCTGCAATCTTTGATTTTGTCAGGGTTGAGCATTCTTCCTGCAGAAGCAGATCACAGCTTCTCTACCACTTAGTAGATGATCTTTAAGAGTTTGGTGGGGGGGGGGGGTGGAGGGTAGAGGAAGGAGCAGAAGAGTTTCTATGGCTAAATTTCACCATTGTATGTCAACCTAGAATCGAGTCTTTCTAGACTATCTAGACAGCCTCCCTGGCTACTCTATACTTTTTTTTTTTTTTTGCTGCTCATTCCTTTTGGCTCATTAGTCAAGGTGGGGGAGTTGGAATACTCCTTGTTCCACATTGCTACTTCCAAGTTCTTCCCTTACCTCCCTCATTCAATAACCCTTTCTTCTTTGAGATCCATGCAATTCATATATACTAGTTCATCAAAATCCTGGTAGCTGTTGTCTGTAGGCCTCCTCTTCCTTCCTCAACAAATTCAGTACCTGCTCACAGTTTTTCTCTCCTGCCCTCCTACTAGGGGACATACATACATACATACATGTATATACATACATACACACACACACACATACACACATATATAGTCTCTCCCTCAAACACTCAAACCATTCAGTTCTTTAACCTGCTCGTTCCCCATGACCTCTATCCAACCTCAGCCACACACAATGATCATACCCTTGATATTGCTATCACCCACAGATGTACCACCTCCATGTTAAAGGCTTCCAAAATCCCCTTATCTGACCTTAATCTGTTGGCTTTCCACCTCTCCCTCTGCCTTCCTTTTCTTTTCTTTTCTTCTTTTTGTTTTTTGGGGTTTTTTTTGTTTTAATTAATCTTTTATTTATTTTTAGATTTTTGAGTAACTGCCTTCCTTTTCTAAACCCTACTCTTCATCCTCACCATGACCTTCACTCCATCATTCCTTCAGTTCTCTCACAGGCCATCTCCCCTGTACCAGCCCCTCTCTCCTCTTTTCCCTATGTTGACCCACCCTGCGTAAACCAGTTCAGCAGTCCTAGACTGCCCTCTTATCTTGAGTTCCTGGCTCCTGATCATATCACCAATTGTATCCAGCCAATTCTTATCCTTATATGACTCCCATGATCTGCTACCTTCCAATCTACACACGTGGCTGAATAGAGGCAGAGAAAACCATGCAATCATTCTGACTGAGTCTGCTAAAAATGTTATGTTTTGTCATTTCAACTGGCCCCTCACTGCTGCTCAGCAACCCTTTTGGCCTTTGTCAGTTCACTATCCCACTATCCACAGCACTTGTTCTAAACCTTTTAGTCCCTCCTTAAACCTCCCATGCCTCCCCTGTTCCCCATCCTCTCAACTGGGAATCTTGCCTCGTATTTTACAGAAACAATTGAGACAATTCACCATGAACTCCATCATCTCCCCTCTTCCTTACTTTCTGCCACTGTCTCTTTTACCTTGTTTCAAAAAATGAGGTGACTATATTCCTTCCCAAGGCACTCCTTCCACCTGCAAAACTTTTCCCATTCTGTCCACGCTCCTCCAACAGATTGCTCCCTCTGTAATCCCCACTCTTTCACTTATATTCATCTTTTCCCTGTCTACTGGCTCTTTCCCTACTGCCCTCAAACAGCTTGATCCTTCCATTCCTACTATCACCCTTTACCTCATCTTCTCTTTGTGTCCAAGCTCCTTCAAAAAAACCATCTTTTCTCCTCTCGTCCACTTTACCTATAGTCTGGCTTCTGACCTCATCATTCCACTGAAACTGTTTTCTCCAAAGTTACCGATGGTTCTTGATCACCAAATCCAAAGGCCTTTTCTCAGTCTTCTTTATTCTTGACTTCTCTAGAGCTTTCGACACTGTTGATCACTCTATTCTCGCTGATCCTCTCTTCTCTCTAGGTTTTGAGAACACCACTCCCTCATAGTTCTCCTGCCTATCAGTCCACTCTTCAGTCTCCCTGCTAGATCCTCATCCAGATCGCACCCTCCAACAATAGGTGTCCCACAGGATTTTATCCTATAACCAGTCTGTTGTCGAAGCTTGTTGATTTTACTTTTGCGATGTCTGCTGTATATACTCTCTTCTCTATGATACAGCTTTAACCTAGGTCAGGCCCTCATCAACTCAAGCTTGGACAATTGCAATAGCCTGCTGGTAAGTCTGGCTGCCTCATGTCTCAGCTACATGTAGACACCCTCCATTCAACCTCCAAGGGGCTTTCCTAAATTGTAGGTCTAACCATGTCACCCACATACATACATGCACTAAACTCTAGTGGCTCCCTATCACCTCCAGAATCAAATACAAACTCCTCTATTTAGCATTCAAAGCCCTTTATAATCTAGTCTCTCTGCACCGCCACCCCCCCCAACTTTCCAATCACCTTATGCCATGTACTCTTTGATTCAGTGACACTGACCTTTTTGGTCTTCCACAAACAACAGACTTCATTTCTTAACTCTGAGCATTTTCTCTGGCTAACCTCTATGACCAGAATGTTTTTCCTCCTCTATCCTTCTGCCTACTAGCTTCCTTGACTTCTACAAGTAGCTTTTCTCATCCTCAATTCTAGTACCTTCTTTCTTTTAGTCATTTCCTATTTGGGGAGGGGCACATATCCAGCCATCTTAGTCTGTATCTGGCCACTGGATCCAGATGGCTCTGGAAGAAAAAAGTGAGGCTGGTGACTTTGCCCAGTCCTCCCTCACTGTAATCCAATTCACTTGCATGTCATGGCATCACCTTCCTGATGTCATGATCCTCTTCAAGAATGAAAAACAAAAAGTAACAATTTGTCCTGTATAGCTTGTTTGTATATATTTGTTTGCTTTTTGTCTCCGCCGTTATATTGTGAGCTTCTTAGGGACACTATCTTTTTTTTTTTTTGGTATCCTCTTTGTATTCAGCTCAGTGCCTGACATATAAGAGGTGCTTAATAAATGTTTATTGACTGACAAACTCTGGACTTCATTAGGCAAGTCATAGAACCATAGGATTAGGTCTCTAAGAGATTTAACTTCAAACTACATACCTTAACACACACACACACACACACACACACACACACACATACACACACATACACACACATACACACCTTACAGTCTAAGCTTGGCATTAATTTTTTTAATGCATTCTCTTTTTCTAAGTCGTTCTTACCATACTTTTTAATATATCATCATGGTGGCATGCTGCTCATGTTGAAGGTCTGGTGAGTTTGCCCTATAAGAATGAATGACAAATTACAAAAGACTGATTCTACTGATGCAGGTTCCCTTAGCTTGCTGATTCATGTTGTTTAGTTAAATTACAATGCCTGGAAGATGAATAGAAGGAAAGCAAAATGCTGATGAGCAGCTATATCATGTAGGCACTGGACTTTACAAAGAATTCCTTCACTTTAACATTAGATACCCTTGAGAACTTCTGGTCCAACCTCCTCCATTTTACAGATGAATAAAGAGATCTTCAAGGGTTAAGTGACCTGTCCAAGATGGCACAGGTAGTTAAGGGATGATCCAAAATTCAAACTGAGATTCTCTGACACCAAATTCATCATTCCTTCTACTGTACTCTTTTCCAAAGGCACCTTCTAGCTGTGACACTCCATTATTTGATTTCCAATTTCTTTTTAATTCAGCACCCATAAAAAAGGTTGCTCTTGTCCCAATTTTTTTTCCAACTAGAGATGTCTCTTACCATGTAAGCAATTGCATAGTAAATATTCCTTATATGATAGATTTTTTTCTAACAACTAATTCATATTCAATACAAATCATTTAGACAGCTAGTGTGGAGTGTCAGATTTGGAATCAGGAAGTCCTGAGTTCAAATTAGACACCAGACACTTGCTAACTATGTGACCCTGGAACTCATCTATAAAATGAAGATAACAACACTTACCTCCCAGGACTGTTGAGTGAGATAACATATGTAAAGCATTTTGCATATCCTAAAATGATATATAAATGCTCATTATTAATTTTTACATCTGAGGTTTTTTTAAACAAAACTCAATATTAACTTTCTTTGGAAGGAAATTAAAAGGTCAGAAATATGTTAATACTTGAAAATTACAGATTTATTAGGTCTCATAAAATATTGGACTTTTGTCCCATTGATAGTTGAAAGTAATTATATATAATATAATCCTGTTTCTTAAGATCTTTCTTCAAAATATAATTCTTTATTAAAATAACATAAATATTTAGCTAATCTCTATCTTTATTCTATAAACAAATCAAAATATGCTATAGAGAAATATTAAAAGAAATACAAATACCTAGGTACATTAAATGTCTTCTCTTTTTCACTAGATTTAAATAGTTAATAGCTCTTGTTTAATCTAATTTTGGGTTTAATTCTCAACTCTGAGTTGAGATTTTCTTCATAGAGTCAGAAGCCTTGATGGACTATATTCACTACAGCAGTGCTTCTTCTGAATTTCAAATCCATGTCATGAAAGCTTGATACTTTGACCTCCCTCCTACTGCCATCTCTCCCCTGCCTTAGGTACCAAATCCATCAATTATCTGCTTGTTCTAATTGCCCTAGATGGGATTTAATCCATGCCCAAATTCTGCTAATCCAGCCTCTCAAAGGGGAAATGAAGCTTCCTTCACTCTGTGGTTTGGCTCTATCAAATCCCTGTGTCTAGTTTCTGTCAATGGTCAAGCAAATAGAGAAGGCTAAAGGTAACAGAGTTTTTATCATACTTGGGGATGGTCTTCCTCCAATCACGCTAAGGTTCCCATGACAACCAACTTGTATCTCCCTCACTCATTCCTCTCAACTTCCTCTCTTGCTTAATTAAAGTATAATCTGCATAGAAAGGGAATTTCATTAGTTCTCTAGGCTTCAGCATTTTACAACATGCTTTTTACACAAAAGATTTCTTTTTAAAGGGGGTTCTAAATCCTTGAAATAATCATTTAAAAGTCGTATACTAGTTCCCTTACATTGGGGAAAGTTTTTCATTTACAAATTCGCTTTCATTTGATTATATGCTTGTTTGGATTGGGGGTGGGGAAAGAGGCATGCATTTTTGTATAATTTAACTGTTAAATATTTTGGAGTAGAATTAGTGTTTGATTTAGTGCTTATAATATATCAGAGCTCCAGAGCCTCAGACCTCCACCCTCATCCTGAAGTCTTAGAGAACAGTGAGACTAGAGACAAGGAAAAAGGGGTCACCCTAAGTAGGGCACCTTTTGCCTGAGAACTACTTACTCCATACCAAAGCAGAGCACCCACATTGTAAACTGAGCCCCCAGTTCAATTCAGTGCTACCGCTCCCTTCTCAAGCACAGACAAAAAAGACTACTAATTGAATAGGGTTATCTTCCTTCAAGGGAGCCCTAGCCACTATAGAAACCCTGGTCTTTTAAGAGAAGTATTGGTACAAGGGTAAAGTTGTTTATTTAAGTAGCCCTGGACTGAGAAAAGTCCTCCTTCTTCAGAGCTTTATTCAGAGGAACTGCTCTTCCTGGACAATCTCTGTGCACTGACCATTTTTGCTAAAGCTTTTCCTCCTGGCTTGTCAAGCTACTCATCTTAAATCCCCAAATAAGCCCTAGTTTTCTCTTTGGGATGTAACCCAGCAAACCCACATCAAAGTGCTCTGTGCTCTATGAGCAAAGCAGAATTGTGGTATCTCAAAAGAAACACGAGATGCACAAATTAGAGACATTTCCCTTCCAAACGGTCATAAGAACTATTTGTACCTGACCTGTGGTAGAGCCTTCTGAGCTCATATTGATCTAATTAGCCACAGTTGGACACACTATATACCTACCCTGATGTAATGATGTCATTTTGGTCCTCTTCAATTACAAAGACAGTAACTAGCCCAGTTCTAGTCTTCCCCTTTAAGTTATGACACCCCTCTCATGAATATGCCCTGACAGCTACTGTAAACCAAGCAACCTCATATCACACCTGTAACAGTATCTGTCCTGATCCATGGCAGGGCATTGTACAACTGACCTTGTGCCTTGGACAGAAATTTAACTAGGAATTTGTGTGTCCCAAACAAGCTTAAATCTCTCGCTCTCGCTCTGGCTCTCGCTCTCGCTCTCATCAAAGTGCTCTGTGCTCTATGAGCAAAGCAGAATTGTGGTATCTCAAAAGAAACATGAGATGCATGTCTCTGTCTCTCTCTCTCTGTCTCTTTTTCTCTCTCTCTCTCTGTCTCTGTCTCTCTCTCTCCTCTCCTCTCCTCCTCTCCTCCCTTCCCCTCTCCTCTCCTTCCTTTCCCACTCTGTTCCTCTCCCCTCCCTCTCCTCTCTGCTTCCTCTCCTCTCTCTCTCCTCTTCTCTTCCTCTCCTCCTCTTCCTCCCTCCCTGTTCTATATATGTCTCTGACTATACATTATGAGATACTAGGAAACCTTTTCATCACCAAAGTGGAATATTTTTTAGGGAAGTATCATTGAATTACATTTCGGTATGTGTGGACATATACATGCAGGTATTTGCTGGAGGCTTTCACATTCATGGCACAGTGACCAGTTCTGTAACCAAAGAACTCCTTTGCTGCTCTGAGCATGATTGAATGTAAGGTTCCCATGGCATGTGAGTGCTTTAGTACAAGGACAAAATATTAAACTAATATCGTGATTGTTTTTATTTTCAGTAACACTGAACCCCTCAACATAACTTGGTTAGATATTCCTTTCATATGAGATTCTCTTAAAAAGCTGCTGTATAAAGTTGTTCTTGTTATTGTTTTAATCTGCACTAAGAAATGAGAACCTTGGTTACAACTCTTCAGAATTTTGAATTTTCAGTCTCAGAGATAAGGTGAAGTTCTCCAGAGGCAGTTGTTGTTTGCCCAAAACAAGTAAAAAAAGAGAAAAAAATTATTCAAATGAATAACACCTCTATAAAAGTACTTATGAAATCTAATTTATAATATTAGTGAAAACTGAAAACTGATTTCTTAATTATTCAGTCTATCTTTGTACTTTGCAAACCAGGAAGAGATGAAAATTTTTACACGTTATCTGTCAGTCAGTTGCAGTCACACTGGAAGCTATTTGTTATTCATAACTGAGAA
This sequence comes from Pseudocheirus occidentalis, assembly GCA_028646575.1. NCBI lineage: Eukaryota > Metazoa > Chordata > Mammalia > Diprotodontia > Pseudocheiridae > Pseudocheirus > Pseudocheirus occidentalis. The sequence goes on from CM053600.1 coordinate 142,489,336, forward strand.
GGTGGGACTAACTAGTTTTTAATCAAATTGACTCATATATTTAAAAATGGATTCTACAGATTCCAAAATATTAGAATTTTTATTTTTAAGAAAAACTTTTGTCACAGATTATTGACCTTGGAATCAGTAAGACCTGGGTTTGAATTCTGCCAAAGGTAAGTACTGTGTGATACTGGGTGAGCCATTTAACTTCTCTGAGGCTGACTTTCCTCATCTATGAAATGGGCATAATAATAGCACCTACTCTACAAAGCTATTGTGAGGCTCAAATGAGATCAAGCATATAATGTAGTTTAAAAACCTTAAAGCACCCTAGAAATGTAAGCTAGAATTATTCTTATTAATACTAAATATCCTAGAGGACTTAATGGTGAATGTGTCTTATAGGGCTTATCAGCTGATAGAATTCATTCTTGTGAACTTATTAAAAATGCACAGTGTTAAAATAACAATTATAGATGCATCACTTAAAGCATCTTGTAAAACTGGTAATATTTTGTGGGTCACCTTTCTTTTTGTTATAGTAGTATAGTCAATGATTGATATTGTTCCAGAGTAAATTAAATGAAAACACCAAAGGAATAAGTGATTTAAAACTGTATTCAAGAAGAATAGTAGATTCCCAACCAAACTGAATAAGCAGTGATTACCAATAGCCAATGGTTAATGCAATTAACCCCAGCTCCCCCTAAGCTCTGCTCCTAAAAGATGTATGACAAATTAACCTCTTGAAAATGTCACGGACCAGTTTTTGCAGCAACTTTCCTTTTTATCAGGTCTGTATTGTCTTCTTTCAAGGGTGATTTTACATCTCAGGCAGTGCAACAACATCTTTATTTGGAGGTAGACAGATGGGGAAAGGAAGCAGGGCTGGCTCTTTAATTAAAGACATAGAGCCAGAGTTTGCTTTTCAGGCTTATTGGACAGTATTAATGACAGGAGGAGCTGAGACTCATCTGATAGATGGAGCCAAATTTGTATCCACAATCAGTTTCTATGGTAACTGTATCTTAGGCCACAGACACAAACAGAACTGGGCAGGAGATGACTGATTTTATTTGCTTTTTTTTTTAAGAGACCAGAAAATAGATATTTCAGATTATTGAGTAGCTAATGTTCATGGATATTGATTACATAAGTTTTACCTCATAAGGACCCAGTAAATACTTAATATTTTCACATGGTTACAGGTAACTTTGTTGCTATTCATAGTAAGTGTTAAGTAATTACTGTGTAACCTCTACAAAGGTTTAGAAGAGGTAATATCCAGAGACAATTAATTATAGATTACATTAATAAATATTCAGTTACTACAAGTCATGAAGCTAGGAAGCATTTAATGTGAAAGCTGAAACTCTTTACAAAGTAAATTTATTCAGTGAGAAGGAGCATTAGAGTATAAAGGGTCAGCCTTAGAATCAGAATGACACTTAGGTTCAAATTCTGTCTTTTATACATACTAGTTTCGTGACCATGACCAAGTCACTTGATATCTGTGACTGCTGTAACTCCTAATTTGGTGAGTTATTAATTTGTATAAATTGAAAAAGTTTCCACATCAAAAACTCTCTAAGGTGATGAAAATGAAAGTGCAGACCACATACGCGCACGCCACACACACACACACACACACACACACACACACACACACACGCACAAACACACCAGGAAATTAATTGGTTAAACTTACTTCATTTGCTATTTTTAAAAATTGGCAGATGTGGCAAGCTTGTCTGTCACTGGAATACCCAATTATTTAGAGATTACTGAACAACTGAAATAAAATGAGGAAAATCAGAACATCACAAATAACTATGAATCTTTGTGAGTTCTCTGTTTCTATACATGCCATATTTATAACTATGTGTATTCACACATATGCATCACATTCCTGATGAGAATGAACTGAGCAGCCTAATTAGATCAATTTCTCCTTTGAAAAGTAAGAGTTATCATTTTTCTCACAGAGCCATAACTAAGGCACAGGGACTGGGATATGTCCCAGGACACTAAAAGTTATAAGACACAAAAATTAGATGTATATACTTCTTTAATACTGAAGTAACTGAGCTTAGCACCTGGCCAACATTTATAGTACTCATCTCTGAGTCCCTGTAGTAACTAGTTTATAGTACTCATCTCTGAGTCCCTGTAGTAACTAACTTCCCCCTCTAGCACAAATAAATTTGTCTCAGAGCTTCAAATTCTATCCTTCTCTCCCTGACTGACCCACTCCCTAAGATGATAAGCAGTCTAATATAGGTTACATACGTGCAATCATGTAAAACATATTTCCATATTAGTCATTTTGTGGAAGAAACCAAGGAAGGAAGGAAGGAAGGAAGGAAGGAAGGAAGGAAGGAAGGAAGGAAGGAAGGAAGGAAAAAAAGAAAGAAAACTTCAGTCTGCATTCAGACTCCATCAGTTCTTTCTCTCTAGGAAGATAGCATTTTTCATCATGAGTCCTTTGGGATTGTCCTGGATCATTGTATTGATGAGAATAGCTCAATCATTCATAGTTTTTCATTGTACATTATTGCTGTTGCTATATGCCATGTTCTCCTTGTTCTGGAATCCTAATAAAGCTGCCCCCAGCCCCAAAATTCTAACTTCATTATAGTATTATAGGCCTGGCCCTGCTGAACAGCAGGCCCACTGTACCTCCCCCCCACCACCCTATGTTCTAACGTCTCCATATATGCCTCACTGCTCACTGGAACAACAGGTGTGTCCCTTGAACTCTTAGTCCCACAGAAACAGCAGGTGTGTCCATGTGATGGGAACCCAGCTACTACCTCTACCTAGTCACTGCCCCCAGACCCATCCCCACAGAAATGGGTGTGTTCTTATATTCAATCGCAATCACATCATTCATCTAACCCAAGACAGGACCACAATACCTGTCTTGATCAGATAGGACCACAATAGCTAGCCAATTGGAGGGCAGCCCAACCAGAATGTTCAACCATTGAACCATGGATGGGATCCCTCCTCCATTACCTAATCCCTTAACAAACTCCTCTTGCCTTTTAATATTAATCATATTCCTATATTCTATGTAAATTTCTGTTATGTAATTGCATCTTTACCCTATAAAAATCTATCTTGCTTTCTCTGAAATTGCTGGCTCCTCTTAGAACTTAGCCCACTTTTTGAGAGAAATCAACCTCAGTAAATGCCTATACTTGGATTAGAAGTGGTCTGACTCTGAATTCTTTAAGACAGTTCCACCACAACAGTTTTTCATGAAACCCCAACAGTTTTTCAGAGCTCCCACTGCAATAGTTTTTGGCATCCCTGGGTTTAAACCACAACAACTTCATTCTGCATGACAGCTGATAATCATACAGTATTGCTGTTACTATGTACAATGTTTTTCTGGTTCTGCTCACTTCATTTTGCATTGGTTCATGTAAGTCTTTTCAGGTTTTTTTTAAATCATCCCACTTGTCATGTTTTATAGTACAATAATACTCCATCATAATAATTTTCCACATCTTGTTCAGTCATTCCCCAGCTGATGGCCAATCCCTCAATTTCCAGTTCTCAACAACTACAAAAAAGAACTGATATAAATATTTTGTACAAATGGGTCTTTTCCCCCTTTTTAAAAAAATCTCTTTGGGATACAGATCTAGTAGTGGTTTCACTGAATCAAAGGGCATGTAGAGTTATTTTTTTTAAACCTTTGGGCATAGTTCCAAATTGCTTTCTAGAGTGGTTGGATTAATTCATAACTCTACCAACAGTGCCCAGATTTCCCACATCTCTAATATTTATAATTTTCCTTTTCTGTCATATTATGCAATCTGATAGGTATAGGGTGGTACCTCAGAGTTGTTTTAATTTACATTTTTCTAGTCAATAGTCATTTAGAACATTTTTTCATATAACTATAAATAGCTTTTATTTCTTGGTGTGAAAACGTCCTGTTCATATCCTTTGACCATTTACTGATTAGAGAATGACTTGAATTCTTATAAATTTGATTCAGTTCTCTATATATTTGAGGAATGAGGCCTTTATCATAGATACTGTAAATTTTTCCTAGTTTTCTGCTTTCTTTCTTATTTTTGTTGCATTGGTTTTGTTTGTACAAAACCTTTTCAATTTAATATAATCAAAATTGTCCATTTTACATTTCATGATGTTCTCTATATTTTGCTTGGTTCAATTATTTCTTGTATTATTTTCCCATCATGAATTATACAGCCCATTTGTGTATGTGAGCAGAACTGTTCACTCCAGGTGCCCAAATGACCAATTATGGTTCTCAGTATCCTTATTGTAGAAGATCTGCATAACAGAATATGTTCCAAGATGAGCTGATTATTTTCTGAAAGTCTTTAACTTTATTTAAGTAAGTTCCTTCCTAAAATTCTTTCAGTTCAAAATGGTTAGGGCAAGGTATTTCAGAAGGAGCTGTTTCCACAGCAGGTGCATGAATTGCTGCTTTGCAGTGGCAGGCTACCAATACTAAATGAAATACACTTTTTTCCAAAATAGCCTCTAAAATGTTATGCCGTGGATTTTAATCTTATGATGTATCTGGCAGCACGGGACTCATTTTTTGTAATGGATCTGAGCAAGACATATTTGTAAATGAGGATGTTATGTACAGGTGAATAAGCCTTATTGCAACTCTCTGCACAGGCTTTCCATCACAGCAGCTTTTAAATCTCTTCAGCAAAATTGACGTATGGTGCATAAATTACAAGATTGGCAAAAATGTGTTCTAACCTGTAGAACGTGAAAAACATGTTAATTTTCAATTGTTTCCGCTTTTTTACAATCAGACATTTTCCAAAAACCTTGCGTGATTTATTCTTTTCTTTTTAATGAATTGTTAAAAATGTTTGAAAAGGCATTAAATCTTCCCCTCTGCCATTAATCTACAGATGGGAGAAATAGGGGGGTTAAATGGCCTCTTACTATATTGCTTTATAAAACTGCTGATTCTAGCAATGCCAAGATAGAAATACATACTAATGTAAGGGGCCCTGAATGCAAACAGCAAGCTCTTTACATTTATGGAGAAAAGACTAATAGCCTCATTTTAACAAGGCTCTTAACACCAGGCCTTTAGCATACATTGAGTGAATGGAATTGGGAGGACTTCCATGGACTAAAAGCTTCTTAATTCAACATTCATACCTAACATGGAGCCCTCCTGTTAAACTCTCATAATCTCACCAAGTAGGGTTGCCATGTTGAAAGCACACCAAAGCTTAAGTTATTTTGAACATTTCACTTCTTAAGTCACATCACTGATGGAAAGATAAATATGTCTGAAACCCAATTGTGTGCTCTAATATAACACTATTATGGAAAAATTCTAGGTTTCTGTTATGACTTAAGTCAAGATTGTTTCTCTCAACTATACATTTAAGGTATTACATCCAAATTGTTTGTTTTTAAGAAAAACAGTTGGATGGGACAGCTAGGTGGGGCAGTGAATAAAACACCGGCCCTGGAGTCAGGAAGACCTGAGTTCAAATACGGCCTCATACACTTGACACACTTATTAGCCATGTGATTTTGGGCAAGTCACTTAACCCTAATTGCCCTCAAAAAAAGAGAAAGAAAACAGTTGGAGGCTAGCAAGTGAGACAAAATTTTTCTTAAAATAATTCCACTTTGAATGGATTAGACTTGTGACTTTTTTTTTTTTTTGGTGAAGAAAGAGGCTCCTCACAAATTCCTTACTAGTTCCTCTGAGCAAACCTAACCCTAAGTTTTGTTTGTAACAGCACAAATAAAGAACCATGACTACACATGCCTTCATGCCTCTTCTTTCTCCCACCCTCTCCTAAAGCACCTTTCTCCAATTTGGCTCTGTCTGCCCTTCTTCTTGTAAAAGGGATCCTTTTGGCAACTGACAACCTCTAGTACCCTACAATTTACTTAACAGTTTTCCAGGTACAAAATGGAGTATTTATGGAAAGACAGCAATATGCTTGAAAAAGTCCTTGGAGTTGTAATGAACTCCAAGGTCAACATAAGAATGTATTTTACAGCCAAAAAAATCCAATTGAATTTTAGGCTGGATTGAAAGAAGGATGAGGTCTGCTATAGCCTGCCCTGGCCAAATCACATTTGGAGAATTCTGTTCAGTTCTAAGAAGAGCATGATGGTTATCTTCAAATATTTGAAGGACTCTCATGTGGAAGAGAGCTCAGGCTTCTGCTTGGCCTAAGAGGGCAGAGCTAGTAGCAGTGGTTGATAGTTGCAAAAAAGCAAATTTAGACTCATTAAGACAAATTTCGTAACAAAAATTTTCAAAAATTATGGTTTTGGTAGGGTATCTTTGGAGGCAATGGGTTTTATCTTACTGATGATGCCGACTTGTTAGATATATGAGGGAAATGTTCATTTAGGTACTAGTTGGACTAGAAGGCCTCTCAGATCTCTTCTGACTTGAAAAGTCTGTTTAATGTAATCTTTTACAACCAAGGTGACAAAAAGCCACTATAAAGCCACCCCCTCTAATTGGAGTGTTAAAAATGAATGGAACTGAAGAAGAGAATCTGTTTTCATCCTTAACATGTTAACTGTTGAGCTCCTGTTATGAATACAATTATGAATTGTTCATTATATATACTTAAGAAGCTCGTGCAAATGAGATGCTGACTCATTAAGATATGACCTTAGTGAGTCTGATTGTGTTTGTATAGATACGTAACTTTTGATCCTTTTCTTGCATACTTACATTTTCCCATAAATCCTTTACAGTAGATCTACCTAAAAATTCCCAAAGTTTTCCTCATATTATTTTGCTATCTAGAACAGAAGTGCAAGGGCAAGGAGTCTTCAAAGTTCTATGATAGTAGCCTTGGAACCAGATTAAAGTATGATTGGGAAATGTTCAACAAAATAAGTAAAAATATAATACAACATAGATAATGTTAATTTGTGGTTTTCTAAGTCAATATGCAGAGTCTAGGATTTGTTTGACAACACTGCCATAGAGGGTATTAATATAGCACATGGGCTGTCCATCTGTTGTCTCTCAATTCCATTATATGACTAATCAACCGCCTTTCCTCTTTGTGCAAATCTCCAAATCTTTTGTGCAACTTTTCACATTCAAGTGATTGTTGGTAACATAGTAAAGCCTGTTTGTACTTGATAATACATTTGACATATTGATATAAAAGTGATGCATTTTTGTAATAGTGAACAGCTGAGGAGCTTTGAAAGCACAGCACAGATTCTCAAATGTAACCCAACCCAATCTTTTCTTGCTATTTATACCCAAGTCTAGCTCATTGTCCCTCTAACATGCCTTTTCAGGGTCAAGACCTTGATGGAAAATTCAGTAGGCTACTTTTCCAGCTCTGTATTATGATCAGTGTACAATCAACCCTACACAGAAAAAACAGTCTCAAATTTCTATGGACTTCATTGAGAAGCTTATATAGTCACCCTAACCTCAATACAATTTGAACTTTGACATCTGAAATATAAATCTAAATTAAGCTTTTAGATTATTCATGAGGTGGATAGAGCATCATTGAAGAGAAAACTCACAAGGAAGAAATCAGAGATCCTCTTACATGCAGAAAGACCCAAGTTCAAATTCTTCCTTAAAAACTTACAAGTTTTAAGACCCTGGATAAATCAACTAATCTCTTTCAATCTTAGTATCCTTATCTGTAAAATTGGAATGATAATTACATCTACTTCACAGGATTATTACTAAAATCAAATGAAACAGAACTTTTAAAGAGCTTTGCAGGTCTTAAAGCAGTATCTAAATGTTAGCTCTGAGTATTATATTAGTCATTAATGTTTATTCCCTTATTCTCTTCTGATCTTCTTATTTGAAGACAATAGCTGTCTTATACTCCTTTTGAATCTTCCACAGCACCAAGCACAATGCCAGGCACATAGTTAGGCCTTCAATAGATATGTCTCTATGATTTGTGGGTGTAAGAGGAGAGGGAATTATTCACTTAATCAGTTGCTATTTATGATAATCCAGCAGCCATTCACCAAATGCTCAGCATTGTGCCAACAGAATTAGAATCTCTGTCCTTGGAGCAGACTTACAGCCGTTTTGGGTAATATAAGGCATGAAATGGCAATAAACAATACAGTGTAAAGAAATAGTGACAAATTTTAATATATAAGTAGTACAGGTCAGTACTATAAGTGCTGTAGAATTCAAAAGGGAAGAAATTCAGTAACAACCATAGTAACCAATGAGGTTTTCCTGAAGACAGAGCCTTGTTATTTGGTTTGACTTCCATTCACTCAAATAAGAGTTCTTTGGAAAAAACAAGTTTTTAAATACTGGATTCAATCCCAGGACAGGTTATGGGAAATGGGAATTACTTGGATCCCAGTTTTTGTCTGGAAGAGCTAAATCTGTTGTTAGGTACCTTATGAGTTCATTGTCAATCCTTGTAACCATTCTGAGTCTCTGCTTTGCCATGGTTGGTTTTTGGCGTGCAGCAGCAGCACTGATTATAATTTTGAGATGCTTTGTCAGTAACCGGGGTCTATAATTGATCTTCATCTCTAATTACATTTCTCTCCACAGGTGTCTGGAAAAAGTCCAGATGGGAATTCATATAACCTCCGCTTTGAAGGGATGGAAAGACAATGTGCATCCTTACCCAGGTAGATCACTGAGACATCTCTCTTTGCCAATTCACTCTCAACTGCAGCCTTTTGAGTAATCTGCATGAAACAGCCTCTTAAATGAGGGATTATGGTATAATTTCCTTCCATTGCCTTCTGCTGCGGCCTTGGCGCCATCTTCACAACTGTGCTAAGAATTGAAACACTTGTTGGGTTTTTTGCAAGAAGAAAATAGTATGTCATTGCAATTGAACATGTCAGTAAGAATATTGAATGCTGAATGGAAATTCTAAACCATTGCTATAAAAACAACACTAAGCATAGAGCATCAGGTCCAGAGACAATATCATAATAAATCCCCTGTCCAGAAAGTTGCCTAGGAGTGTTTACTGACCTTGGAGCTTAATGTTACTAGCAAAGGGTAAAATTTGACCCTGGATCCCACAGGAGAGTAAAATTAAACTGACTTGAGTTATTCTGTGACCATATTCTCTGTGGCAACAGCCAAATCTTGCTCCAAAGGGTAAATATTTTTAAAAGTTGCACACACATGAACGCCACCATGTGGGAAAAGTTTGCCTGGAAGTCCTATCATAACATGATTCACTTATGCCGTAACTGGACACCCTTGAAAATGAGATCAAATTCTCAAAGTCTTTCTCTCTTATCCTCTTAACTGAAGACTAATTCCAGTCCCATTTTAATTAGTAGGACATGACAAAATAAGAACTTCCAAAGACTATACCCCAATTTCTATTGTGTGTGAATTAGATAACTAGACTAAGAAACAAGGAAAAGCTAGTTGAGAAAAAAAATAGAAACATAAAGAAATCTCACCTTTTAAAAGGAGTGAAGGCTCATTAAAAAATGCCATTTTTCCAATCTGAGCAGCATCAGACTTGAACCAAGTCTTTGCCCAGAAATGTAGTTCCTCCCTCTTTGACTCAATGGAGAACAAGATATTAGTCAAAATTTTGCCTATAATTTTAAAAATAAAATAAAGTCCTCAATGTTAGAATAGGCCTGCTTTTATAAGTTGCACAGTGATCTCCAAAAGTGGAAAAAATCTCAAAACTAGTTAATAATTGTTTTAAACAATTAGTGGGTACACTGCCCAAAGGACAAATCAGAAACAAATCAATAAATCTGGCTTCCTTGTATCTAAATGCATTTGTATTTTCTCTCTATGTTATATATATTCTCTCTTTCTCCCTCATCACTTTCTCCTCTTCTCTTTTCCCTAACCTGTTATTTGGGTTGGTTTGGGTTGGGTTTCTTATGGGGAGCCAGCCTACATTTTACTAGAGAGGTCTACTGATTGTAGTAAAGGCAGATGGAAAGTAGTATTTTCATGAGAGAGCTAGAAGTAGTCAGATACTTTCCTGACCAACAAACTGGCCCTGCAGAACACTAGTGTGAGACTGTCTTGGCATGGAACAATATGGATCTACAGAGTTGTTTCAAACAAGTGCAAACAAAATCTCTAAAGAAATCTAACCTAACAATTATTATTAATGTCCCCCAAACATCCTAGAACAGTTTCTTTCACTTATAAGCACTAAAATGCTTAAATCATAGTTGAATATAAACAAGTTAGTTTTAGGATTAAACACTGGGGGAGGGAGTTCACTGACAAAAGCATCACATTCACAGTATTCTGTGCGGCTGTATCTATCATCAGAATGTGTGAATTGATAAAAAAAAAAAATCCTTCCAGCAAAGTGGATGTCTCTGTAGCTGAATTGTTCAATTTCTAATGAAAATAATTTTGACAAAAAGTGCATCTGCACAATGGTAGCAATGATTAGATGCACGTGTGAGCAGACCTTCATTGCTACCTGGCAACCAGTAGTAGCCATGGTGGAAAGGAAACAGAATTTAGATAAACATATGAAAGAATTCATTGGAATGGTTTCTTGTTTTTTTAATGAGGAAGATAAGACTAGATGAACTATATCAATTTCTAAAAAAAGGAAATGCACAACAGCCCCAGAGCACTTTCTCCAGTCTGTAGATGATTGAGTATTCAGCAAAGAGGATGCTGAGAGATGGGAGGATTTCCTAAGCACCTTAGCTAACTTGGCTAGAAGCATTCGCTTTCTGTTTAAACACCCAGGACATTTTCCTTGCTTTGGGGATCCTTTCCCCCCGCCCAGGTTTAACTGTATAGTTAATTGAGGCATGTTGTCTCCCTTTTTCAGAATTGAAGAATAATACATTTCCTCTTGTCCTTTCTTCACAAAAGAAGGAAGGAGCTTTAAAATATTTATGAAGTTAAATTTTTAATTAAAAATTGTGATAATTCTGTCAGTTGAAAAGAAATGCCAGCCTTAGAAGAAACTTAATGGGCAGTAGGTTTGTTTGGAGTCTCTTTGTTAGTGTGAGTACATTGTTAGCATTCAAAATATACTCCAGCATGTTGGTTGTCCCTAAAATCTGAAGGCATAGAATCAAAAGGGAAATACTTGCAATGAATTCATTGCTGGGACCAAAATGGTGCCAGGAAATTTGACTGGGTAAGGGGAGAGGAGTATTAGTATTTTTAAAATGGGTACATACTGTAGCCTGTTGATATCTACTTTCAAAATAGTGGGGAAAGCAGTACACAAGAGGTGGAAGAAAAAAGAACATTCTTAGCACTTGCAAGGTTTTTTCCCCTTTTACTCCTTTGAGTACAGTTTTAGAAATAAATGCATGGCCCAGCAAATGAGCATCAGACATTCACCAGAACAACTACTTTAACCTGTTCTATTACCACCACCAATAATTTATTTTGATAAGTAAATCAAAGGAAATCCACATAGCATTCCTTTCTATTTGCTCAGTATAAATTATTATATTTTTCCTGGGTGAGCATGCAAATGGCTATTTCTAAGGCCAGGATAATATGAGAACAGTAAATATACGTATTTTTTACTGTCTCCTTTTCATTGAAAATATTGGCTTCAATAAATCTGGGAGGCAAATACATCATGAAAACTGATCTGTTTGCTCCCAAGCTTTTCTCTACACAGTCATTTCAACACACTGTGTCTTCATATAAGCTTTGATTTTGCCATTCAGAGAAGTCTTATCCCCTGGGAGTTCAAAAAGTAATTCCTTCTCCATTAGGACCCAAGCCTGGGCTTCTGGCTAAAGTCTGAGATTGTCCATCACAGAGTCAGATTCATAATCCATGATGGCAACATAGATATGATCTGTAGCTTTGTTGGTGGCTGGATGATGGATCCCATTGGTGAGAGAGCACAGCATTAAGGAGACCAAGATTTGATCGATTGTGTGGGCCAATAAACTTTCTATTGCAGTATAGCCCTAAGCCCAGCCAAGCATCTTAAAGTATGTCATCATTCACAAGTACAACCAGACTGATGTGAGTGGAGGGGGGAAAAAAATTTGTACCAGAATGGTACAAAAAAATACTGACTCTGAAATCAGAGTAACTTGGGTTCAAATCCTGGGTTAGGCACTACTTATGTGACCTTCGGTGAGTTGCCTTTTTGGGTCTCAGTTTCTAAATCTGTAATATGAGGGAATTGGACAAAATGACCTGTAAGGTCCCTTCCATATCTGAGTCTGTGATCCTAAGATTCCTATGGAAAAGCATCACATGCCCTCCTGATGAAGCAATATCAATTAAATATAGGAAATAATACTCATATGTAGCTTATATATCTATATTACAGCTTTTAATCATCTTTCAAGTGCTGTCTCAGAAAATCAATCTCTTAATTCCCTTGGATCCTTCATTTGAAAAATGAAATAGTTTTGATCCGTAAGTGACAGAAGAACATTAATACTACACCTACTAAAGAGGCAATTCTGTTTTATTAGAACCCTCTTGGGACTTGAAAACATGCAACTTCTGAGTTAAGGAAGAGTAGACGATAAGTAGCCTGAGAAAGATTCTAATATATATTCTGGGGTGGATGTCAGCACAAAGCATTCCCTACCAGAGAAGCCTTGCATTTGCCAAGGCTGGGGGTGAGCAAGAACCGGTTCACACCATATTTTGCTCCCAGGAATTATGTTGTCCTTTTACACGTAGCATAAGTTATTAGGGGAGAAAAAAATTCTCTCTGGAACATCTCAAGCTGCCTTTGACTTGCCTATGTAATGAGAAACAGCATACCAATGCTGAATTAGGATAGAAGGAGCAAACAGCTAACACTCACTTCCTTGGAGCTTAAAAGTAAATTTGCTTTCCAGGCTTGTTCTCCATTTTTCAGCATTGAATACATTTGTGTCCAGATCAGGATACACACCATAAGGCTACCCTTCCATTTTAACATTTCAGTCATGTTTTGTTGCATGCTACTTTGGTGTCTGTGTATATTTTTGTCCTCCATAAGTAGGGTGCCAGCGGTACATGGTCAACCGTGAAACTGGGAAGCCATACACACTTGTCTGCTCTGGGATACTTTCCCCAGAGTATTCTATCTAGTCATCTTCTGATCACTTTACAAGCATTTAATCACTACCTAAAGAGCCAGTCCATCTCAGATTTCTCTTATTCACTTCTCCAGTTAACTTCTGTCTTACTCACTGCTATCGAATTTCCCTTGACCAGCCCAGAATTATTTTATAGCATGTGGAAAGCAGATGGCAAGGACACTGCATTTTTGCAAAGTTCCCCAGTAATACCAGTGCCATTCTTTGGCTGAAGATAACCTGAATGATAATTAAAGAGACAAATGAAACCTACCACAGTAAAAAAAAAATGCACACATTTATCTGTATAGATAAAATAATAAAAACAATAGTAGTAGCTATTGTAGCAACAGCAACTAAGATATGCATATATAATATATAAAACATTTTAAGATTACACAGTATATGTATATTATTTCATTTGAAACTTGAAGCAGTACTATGAAGTAAATGCTTCAGTAAGTGGCTTACCTAGAGTCACATAGATAGTGTCTGAGACACTTACTGAACCCTGAACTTCTTGCCTCCAAGCTCAACATTCTATCCATTCTGTCACCTAGCTTTCTCAGCTGTTTCTCACCAAAGTAATCAATATTCCAAAGCTACTTCATTAAGTACTTTTACTTTGCCACCAGGCCATAATATTAATCTGTCAAACATGATGTTTTTCAAACTCTCCATTTCAGTCACAAATGATATTTTAAGTGTTTAACTTGTTTGAGGCTCCTTGAACTATAGTGACTTTTCTTTCACACCTCCCTAGGCTAGAGATACATACCAGTTCATCTTTGTGCTGCCAGCTATCTATCAGTCTCCAGCATCTTCCTTAGTCATGAAGCATTGTTTTGATATCCCTTCCTGCCCTTGAAAAACCTCCTTTTATGAGCACAAAAACAAAGCCTGTGACTGGCACTAATTTTAAAGTAATACAATCAGATAATCTGGAAAGCTTCTCCTGTCTATCTGCATATGTCAGAGTGTAAAAAAAAATTTTAAGCCAATGAAGCTCATGTAGAAAAGACCAGCAGATAAACTTTCTCATCCCTTTCCATCAGGGTCCCTAAGTTAAAAATCTGATTCTGTCAGTCACCTATTTGACTGGCACTTGATGCAAAGAAAAAGAAATGAAAATGATGAATTAGCAGTACTTTAGTCTTTTTAAGAACATTAACCCATCTTCTTTGTTAATTCCAAGTTCCTGAAAATGCAAAATTCACTGGGACTTACCATCTTCTAGAAGCCAAACAGCACAGGTTAATGTTAGAGCCCTCTCATTTTTTTAATGTCATTTAGTTCCTCAGATAAAAGTCAATTTTAATCAATCTCATGGTCATTTCCTTGTATTTGATATATCCTCAATGCCAGCTAGGACAAGTGACATCAATTATTCAGTGGAAGCTTTCCATTAAAAGTTTAGGTAGAGGTTTAGTGATATCCCTAAAGTAGAGGTATCCCTAAAGCAGTTGTGACTAAATCTTGGCTGATTATGTACATTAAATTCTATTGTATTCTACTTTTTTCCTACTTCTTCACAACATATTCTAAGCTATTATACTTTTTTTTAAATTAAAGATTATTTTAGGAGAATACGTATTCATTTGAAAATATCTTTATTAATGCCATTATATCCCCCTTTTAATGCATTCATTTCAATTCTCATGTATTACATCAACATTTTATATTCAAATTAGATCTAGCATTTTAACATTTTACCTTTGCTTTTCCACTCACTGTTAAGAATAATTTCTGAAATGATTAGATGTACTAACAAAGACAAAGATAAAGCCTTTTGTTTTATAAATCGTAGTCATTTTCCCACATAACTCCTCACATACGTACAATGGAACCCTCCCTTGTGACAAAGAAAAACAATTAACCAATACCAACCAGGGAGACTACCTTATCTAACAGCACATGCAATATTTTATACCCCTAATCCCTCCTTCCTTCTACTGAGGAGGAGGGAAGCATATTATATCGTCTATTCTCTGGGACTAAAATTGGCCATGGCAATTAATTAATCTGAATTAAACTGGCTTTTAATATTGGTTTTGTTTACACTCTTGGAGTCCTCTTTATTTTTCTCTTGGCTCTGCCTGCTTTGCTCTGTGTGAGTTTATAGAAACCTTGACGTGTTTCTTCAAATTCCTCATCTTCATCATTTTTTATGATGCAATGATAGTCCATTGTACCATCTACCATATAATGTGTTTGACTGTTCTCCAGTGGGGAGACATTCATTTTATTTGTAGCTCTTTATTTTCAGTCTTTGGCCTCCTTGGGGTTTGTGTTCACTGCATCAAAAGGATAGTGATTATTGTTTTATTATATTATTATTTTTTATTAAATTATTTGAATGTCCTAATATTATAATTAATTTTAACTTGAAATACTTCAGACTTTTATTGTCAGAATGCATTTAATGTGGATTAAATATTTACTTTCCCTTTCCTTCCCCTCCACATGCCCCGGACCAATAAAAACCCACCCCCAACATTCTTTTGTACCTAGGCAGCTGCTTGCTTTCAAAGCCCAGAACCACATATAATTCCTCACATTCTATTCCCTGGCAGTTCTTGATGTTTGACTATTTTATTGTCACTCCACCATCTGCCTCCAAGAGCTTATTGCAGTGGGAATGATTGTTGTGGTGAGTTTCTTGACAGTGCTGAAATGTTTTCCTCACTATGCCATTCTGATGCTACACACTACTTCCTCCTGTCTGCATTTCACATGCCACTGGCTATTCTTTCTTTCTCTGAGTTCCATGCGTTTTGGCCTCATGATGGTGTCATCTTCAGGCGACCACACTACTCCTACTAAACCAGGTCTCACAGCCTGTTAAAAATGTTCTGATTGTGTGTGTGGGTGTGTGGAGGGGTCTGGGTGTGTATTGTTTATAGCATGGGAGGAAACTGGCAATATTTTATGATCATTTCTTTCTGGGTTATAGTTCTAAGACTTTGTTTTTTGTTTATTTATTTTTGCTTTTTGGAAGGGGGAAGTCTAGGCAGTTGGGATTAAGTGACTTGCCCAAGGTCACACAGATAGTAAGTGTTAAGTATCTGAATCAATATTTGAACTCAGGTCCTCCCGACTCCAAGGCCTGTACTCTATTCACTGCACCACCTATCCACCCCTGTTCTAAGACTTTAACAGAAATCTATATGCCCCACATAAAACAGAAATGCAGGATGGTGACAATTAAGGGTGAAATGAATTGGTTCCCTGTTGCAAATCCAAATTGTATTGATGCCTCTTTACACCATAGTAATTTCTCAATATAGTTCCCCCAGTCCCAAATTAAACCCTCTTTTGCACAAAGAAAAGTAATCAAGCAAAACCGACAGTGCAGTCTCATCAGACAATGTATACAATATTCTGCACCTGTAAGCCCCCCTTTGCTGCACTAAGATGAGGGAAGTGTGCTATCCTGAACTAAAAGTGGTCATTTTAAGTAGCTGGAGTTCCCACATGCCTTTAAATATTGTTTTCATTGACATTATGGTAGTTAATCCATACATCATTGTGCATATTGTCCTCCTGCTTCTGTTTTCTGGGCTCTACACGAGTTCATACAAATCATCTCTTGCTTCACTGAATTCCTTATATTGGTACCTCATATGCATCGTTTTCATCATTTGTCTCTCGTATCGGCTGTAATCACTGTTTTCTGTTACATTCATATTCCATAATCTGTACAGACATTCCCCAATCAAAGGAATCACGCCTTGCTTCCAGTTGTTGTTGTTTTTCCCCTTTTGAAGGGGCTGGGGTCGAGGGATGCGGTCCTAAGAGGTTCATTTAAATTTAACATAATGTAGCGGAAGGGAACATGAGTTTATTATTGTTCATTCATTTCAAACACGTCCAACTCTTCATGACCTCATTTGGGGGTTTCTTAGCAAAGATACTGGAGTGGTTTGCCATTTCCTTCTCCATTTCATTTGAGAGACAGGGTTAAGTGACTTGCTCAGGGTCACACATCTAATAAGTGTCTAAGGTCATGAAGACGAGTCTTCCTCACTCCAGATCTGGCATTCTATCCACTGTACCATTTATCTGTGCTGAGCACTTCACAAATCTCTCATTCAATCTTCCCAGTGCTTTGAGGCGCAGCCTATCATGATCCCCATTTTGGAGCTGAGGAAACTGAGGCAAATAGTGGTTAAAAATGACTTGCCCTGGGTCACACAGCTACTAATATCTGAAGTGGGAACTCCAGGCCTAGCATTCTATCCACTGTACCACCTAACTGTGGAATATGCAGGTAAAAAAAATGCCAAAGGTGATAATATTACAATGCTATCCAACCGTATCCTAAAACCAGAGAGAAAACTCAAACTAAGAGTAGACGCTCTAAAACAATCAAAGGGGCTAACAAATACCCATCCCTGTTTTGAGATGGTTTCAGCAGAAGTGAAAATGCCTTAGTCCATTTGAAAATCCTGGGACATGTACTTTGAATTGACTTTAAGGTTGCCTTGTTGTGAGATAGAGAAAGATGAAATAATTAAGACTCCAAGTTAAATATATATACATTAAATATATATGACTAAATTATTAAATTAAATTATTTGAAATATAAAAATAATTTATATTACTAAATATACACATTACATATCTATGACTAAATTATGACCAACTTAAATATATACACATTATATATATATATATGCGTGTGTGTGTGTGTGTATATGTACAGATGACTAAATTAGTGTAATTCCAGAAATGCACTTTCATTTGATATTTGTCAAATGTCTATGTTCTGCAAAACAGGGTGTCACCAATGGGGATACATTTCTCCTATCCCTTTCCTCCAATCCTCCCCCAATTCTCAAGCTGCTCAGACCCCATGTGTAATCTAAGAGGAGGAGAACCTCAATAACAGACTTCTTTTTTTCCACCCTTTCATTTCACCCTTTTCCTGACCCCCTAGGTGACCCAGATCCCATATGGTGGCCAGGCAATAAGAACATCATAGCTACTCCCACTATTTGAATGAGCTAGGTCTCACCATGAACAATCCTTCTGTCTTAAGACTATGCCCTGTCACTGTATTCTAAGGTCCTCAAGCCATCCATTCTGTCCCATCCCTGTACCCTCAAGACCTCCAGACACTGCCACCTGCTATTACACCCTAAGGACGTCTGAACCCTCCCATCTACCACACTGATGCATTTTAAGGCCTTCCCGATCTTTCCACCTCCCATTCAGGTGCACTCCCCTGCATGTGATGCTTTACCCAATTAGAATGACAGTTCTTTGAAAGACAGGACAAGACTGTCTCTCTCCCTAGCACTTAGCACAGTGTTAGGTGCACACAAAGTATTTAAGAAATGCTTTTTCTTTCATTCAGTCCATCATTCATTCATTTACACATGTAGAACAAGAGGCTAGATCCTGATGAAATGCAAATTTAGATAAGATATTTTCCCTGATTTTAAGAAACTTGCAATTTAATGGAGAATGAGATATAGTTCAGATAACCATAATAATAATCAATCAATAAGAATTTATTAAATACTTATTACATTTAGGCAGGCACTACGCTGGCCCTGGAGATACAAATGCAGCAAATGAAAGCTGTCTCTTAAAAAAAAAGTTTCTTACATTCTACCTGTAACACACAATAATGCATAAAAAGTACATGGTAGAAATTCTAAATAAAGTAGTTTTTTGTACAGGTGAGGTCTAGAGAAAGCTGTTACCCCCAGAGGTGTGGTTGCAACAGAGAAGGCTTCTTGGAGAAGGTGTCATATGAATTAATCTTTAAAAGATGGTAGAGGGAGGAAAGGCCAATGGTTCAGCTATAGAAAACGACATGAGCAAAGGCACAAGTATATTGGGGAGACAAGCAGACCAATCTGGAGCATGGAACATAAAGAGGAATAATATGAGATAAGACCAGGAAGTTAGAGTGGCATCAGACTGTGATGGGTCTTAAGTACTATAGGAAGCAATTTAAACTTTACCTGGTAGGTATCAGACAGCCATGGAAGATCTTTGAACAGAGGAGTACATGACCAGGTTTCTATGTAAGAAAGATTATTCTAGCAATAAAATAATGACTGGATTGAAAATGAGAGGAAAGTGCCCATACAAAAGCTGATTGTTAAATTGAAATGAATTTAATTGAACTGAATTAGGAGGCTATTGTGATCGTCCAAGTGCAGTGGGAGTGAGTGTCTATGCTAAGGTAGCGACCCTGGTGCCAGAGAGGAGTGAATGGAAACAGGAGATATTAGATATATAGAACTGAAGGATATGGTAACTTCATGGATATGAGAGGTGAAAAAGAAACCACAATCAAAAATGACCCCAGGTTTCAAACATGGGTTCAAATGTGTAAGTGGCAGCACCATGGACAGAACTAGTGAAGTCAAAAGGAAGAGCCAGGATTATATATATGGCTTTTGATATATATATATATATATATATATATATATATATATATATATATATATATGGTCATTTGATTCTTAAATCAATGTAATCATTTTGAAAGGTTCATACTATCCAGCAGCACTCATACTTCTAACTTGTGGTTGTGTGGCTTGTCCTTGGTTCTTGAAAAGGACATCAGGGAAATGATGATATGACTTGCAATTGACTTTAATTTGAGTGAAGGAGGGCTGTGCAAGGTCACCAGCCTCACTTTCTCCTCCCAAGCCATCTGGGTCCAGTGGCCAGATATCCATCAGGATGACTGAAGATAGCTCAGGATGCAGTGGGAGACCTTTATCCTTTTAAGCTAAGGTCTTTTCAGTTTCTCACTTTGAGTGAGGCAACTCCCATTCAGTGAATAGTCCTCAAGAAATGAGGCAAGGGATGGCCCCTTTAATTAAAAAAAAAACAGACTGGGAGGGGAAGATCCTCAAGGTTTCTGGCCAAAAGAGAAACAGTTACTATTGACATTCACTCTGAGCCAGGAGGGCCCAAAAATGACCATTAAGTGGTACTTGGGCCGGGACCTATTGTTCAATCCATTAGTTTTAGTATTTCCCAATCACATTTTAAACTGGTTCTGCTTGCACTCTGGAGTGTCTGGCTAAATGCTTCCTAGAGTCACATAGTCAATATGTGGTAGAGATTGAACCAAAAATATATCCAAAGTAAATTCTAAGTAACTCTGAGAGCTAACAGATAGAGAATCAGGAAAGGCCTCATGAAGGAGGTGGAACTTGGACATCTTAGAAATGGTAAGAAGAGCTCAAATACTAGAATTCAGTTTCATAAACTAAGGCCCAGAAGATTGTGATTTGCTCAGCGGTTCAGCGGTTCAGTGCCTAATTTGGGACAGAGCTAGACCTTCTGACTCCCAATCCATTGTACCACAGTAGTTTACCTACTTGTTATCTCATGATGCTTACTAATCATGGCAAGATGACATGACCCCTGCCTTCCATTTTATGTGGGGTTGTCATCTCATAATATAGCACCAGGTCTTAGGATGCTTTGGATTGGTGGGGGAGGGAAAGTGCATTAGACGACAAGGTACATTAGACATGTACCCTGTGGAGTACATATCAGCTTTGGAATTCCTGAGCTCCCTGGAAACACAGGTTCCAAAAGTGACAGGGTCACCATCAAATCATCCTCTCTGTAAAGAAATGCAGCGTTAAGCACAGGTCTATCAGGGGGGTCCTGTCTGTAAACCACAGAGCTTTAAAGGCCTCTTGAGTCTAGTCTCTCTTGAAATACTACCTCTTCTGTGAAGGCTTTCTCTGAAGTGAAGGCAAGATGGTGAGTTTTCCTGGCTGTCATTCCTCTCTCCCCTGAACTCTCATGTCATTCTTCACTCTCTATTACAGGAACATTTGGGGTGGTGTTACTTCATTAATATATGCCCTTGGTGGTCATGTCACTAAAGCTGTTACTTATGTGCCATTGGCAGCTAAGAGCCTGGTTTATTCCTAAAGAAATAGATACTAGTTACAGGTGAAAATAGTGTAAAGATGATGATGATGATTTGAATGCTAGTGTTTTTGTATAAAAGATGGATCAAAGGTGAAAATCCAAGGGTTACTATAACTATATTTCACAATACAGATTTAAAGCCAAAAATTTCTTTCAACTATAAGCTTAGCAGGAGGAAATTTCTGTAGGAAGAGAAAGATGGTTACATAAATCATTTTCTAAAATGGAGGTGGTTGTTTTAAACATAGATGAGTAATTTCAGCTTCCTGAAGATGGAATGGAGCTAACCTGAAGCTAACAAGCTGCTTACTGTCTCAGTCAAATTAGGCTTAATACTGAAAGACATTCCTTAAGAAGTCAAGAAGGTCAGGGGTCAAGCCATCAACTCATGGAATACAGCTGCCAAGGCCACCTTTTGCTTTCTCCAAGGGAATAACTGCAGAAAATTCAGCAAAGAAAACATTTGAATCAACGGGGACAGTTAAAGAAAAAAAATGACCAGATGTCCCAGAAGAATCCAGTGGTAATATGGAGGGAGCTAGTGAGCACAAAGTTTGCAGGGCTTGGATTTTATCAACTTTCCTAATAAATGTCACTTGGCTATTCAGAGAGAAGAGCAGTTGGTACAATATGGAAAGGTTTTAAAGTCCATTAATTTCTTGAAATGAAGCAGCTGGCCTCATTGGTTATTAAACAATAAGCCAGATTCTCCCTAGTGCCTAAGTCACCAGTGCCTGGTAGTAAATTAGACATTTAGGGAAGCACATCAACTCTTTAAGAAAATTAGGGCACAATTTAGTGTACTTTACTTTTATTAAGAGGATTGAATGAGAAAAGAGATTGTTAATGCTTTCATAAGACCTGAGTTCAAGTCATAGTTTTGACATTAATTCATTCTAAGACCATGGGAAAACCATTTAATGGTCTGTGCTTCGGTTTCCAATCTGTCAGGTGTGAATGACAATAATAATAATGATGATATATAATGCATATATATATATACACATATATACACTATACCTCAGACAGTTCCTTTGAAGAGAACATTTTTAGAGCACGATATAATTATACCCATATGAATATTAGGTGATTTCTAATCCTTATCAAAATAGAAATGGCACAGGTTGCAGTTTAGGCAAATAAACAGTCCTTCTGTCAATACTTAAAATGAATTTCTTGGATTGTCCCTATGTCATGGAGTAAACCATAATGACAGCAGATTGACTCATGTACTGCAAGCAGCTGACAATACATAATAAGCAATTTTGTGAAAAATCCTAGTGTGAAGATACTCATATATTAAAAGGTGTCAACAATTTCACCAGATAGCAAAGGGAAAGATTATCTTTTTTCCCAGCATTTCTAAAATCATAACCACAATGTTATGCGTATGCCAGCAGAATTATCGTTTTGAAAGGAGAAAGTTGACAAATAAAACCTACTAAACTGTGGAAGCTATTGGGAATCTACTCCAAGAATGCCTGGTGACCATGAACAGCTTATTCTCTAAGAAAGTTAAAGACATGAGATTGTAAAGAATAAAGATGTCACAAAGTATCTTAAAGTGTGCTCAGTATGAATAGGCAACAAGTACATTTAAACATTCACTTAAGCACGACACGCAGAAGGAGTCACAAGTCATATTGGATTACTCACTGTATTCTGGGACAAGTCATGTCAGGGTTCCCCAGAAGGTCCAATGTAACTAGGCCAGCCCTTCCGTGTGACTTGTCAGCTAGACCTAATTCATTCCCCTAGAGGCTGGCCACTCAACCTCTTGCAGATGTTAGTTATTGGGACACCACCATGAATGACCTGCAGCTGGCGTCCTGTAATAATTCCTCGGTGATGGGCGCCAGTAATGCCTGTCATTTGTTTGTGTAATTCTCTCTGCATGGACCTCCATCTGCTGGGCACGTGTGGAGTAGACATCTATTCATGCTTTTGGATTCAGCTATCTCATTGTAAGGTAGCTGTGCATCATTTCAACATGTTTCAAATTAGGGTTGGGTGACTCGTTTCAGTGTGTTTTTAAAGAGCTTAGTAACTGTGGAGTGGTAGACAGGTCTACTAAATACAGATGGACACACATGACCCTCATTCATTCATTCATCCAACCAGTCGGCTGATTCTTTCAACAAACAGTTATTAAGCACATACTACATAAAGAGCTCTGTGCTAAGTACTGGGGGAAACGCAACATTTACATAAAACACAATCTCTTGGGGCTTAGGACAGGATGGTACAAACATGTATACTATAAAATATGTCATTATTTTCACAGAGTGAAAAAGGTAATGCTTTGTGAAATCTGAAGGATCCTCTTTTCTTTCTACCTGCTAATTTAGGTTCCTCTAACATCCTTCAAATATTCCATTTCTCTTTCACATATTATTTCCCCCTTTAAGTCATCAAGTAGCTATCAGAATTTTGCCATCTTATAACTAAAATGAGAAAGTGTTGCAAGTGGGATGGATGAGAAACGTTTTTCCTCCACGATGGTAGAACAAGCACTAGCCAACTGATGAAGCTCCAATTCAATTTTGTCTTCCTCAAAGGAATCAGGGCACCCAGGGGACCTTAGTTACATATCCACATGAATTATTCCCTGACCATGGTTTTGGAGAAAAGAGTACAAAAGAAGGGAAGAAGCAAGTGAGAGGAAAACAGAGAAGTAATAAGAGGGAGTGAAGAGGTCAGAGACACTGCATGCTTATGGAACTGGAAGATTATGCCACTGAGCCAAGACAGAAAACAGAAAACAGAAAGCAGAGAGTAGAGAGTAGAGACAAGCTTTTAAGGCTTAGTTAGCAATTGTATCTATGCCCTTAACAAATTTCATTTTTATGGTTGGTCCTTCCTTTTCTAAGACATCATGGGGTGATTTCTTGAATTGTACATGAATTTGGATTTAAGCCAGGCAGAGTTAACCTGTCTAGTGAATAAGATATTACACAAATAAACTACACACAAGCTGCACATAAATGTTTCATTTGCACACAAATATACTTCATGTCACATGTGCCACACGTGGTGGCTGTATCAAGAACTGTTGTACTAAGCAGCAGCTGCCCCTTTAATTTAAGTTGTTTTTCCTGCCATGGCAAGAATCAAGTTCACTCTACCTAAAGGTACCAACTCTGGAAGCAGACTCGTTGTTTCAAAGTGGAGTAGAGAAATGATTGCTTTGGGAGGAGGGGATGTATCTTGTGAAAATATTCATTTTTCTTCTTGAACCTATCCAAGGAGGAACATGAAAAAAGGAAACTAGGCAATTAACTTGGCCTTTAGGATGTTCGAGATTCTAACAGCACCATAAATGAAATATAGCATTTAAGGAACAAAGGAAACATATGTAAGTTAAAACTTCGTTCTAATTAGAAATGAAGACTGAAGGGGGAAAAAAACCATACCACCCTCCACCACAACCACCCCAGAAAAGGAAATCTGAAGTAAAATAATAGCAAAAGGTAGACTAAGCATTCATAGAGGTTTACAAACAATAAAGGCCTGCAGGAAAATAACAATAAAAGGTAGGCTAAGAGCTGATAAAGAATTTCTCTATATCCTTTCTAGAAAGAAAATAACCATAAGCAGCTTTAAACAAAATATTTCCATACAATGGTTGAGGAAAGAAGGAATGAAGAAAGCAATGAATTATTAATGTTGAGTCTTAGGCCAAACTGTGCCCCAAGCCGCATTACTAGTCATTTATTAACGTTGGACAAATAACATTTTTCTCCCTTCGGTTTGACCTCTAAGACATTGTCTAATTTCTCATAAGGACAGCCTAAAGAGAAATGATGTTTGTAATGGACACTCTGAGGTGAAACATAGGGATGAAAGAGTCACACAATATAATTGTGAATTTTTAATAGTACTATTAAAATTAAAGCATCAAATACAGTTGTGTAAAGAGTGCACTCCTTTGCACCTATATGTGAGTACAGACTACTTTATGTATCTGCCTTTTTGTCTTCCTAGGTAAAGGAAACCTTCCATGGATTGGATCAATAGTACTCTGCCCATTGAGCAGTCCCCCCCCCTCCAAAGAAAAGCCTTGTCTGGTTATTATTTTAGATGAACATTTATTAATATGGTCATTAATAATTGTTTACTAATAGCACTACTTTTGGAACATTGATCTTTATCTTGGAGCGCCTGCCTTAAAATAAATAAATAGAAAATAGCTCAAAGACCAGGTAGAAAATCCTAAACTTTTGCTTTCAATACAGATTGGTTTAAGAGCACTGAACACCAGAAGTGCCACTTTGGGCTCTCCTTTGAATTAATATCAGTGTTGATCTTTAACAAACTTCTAGCGAGCCTCTGGGGGTAGAAGGTAAGGTACCAGTGGCTTGCTGCCCCATCTCTTCAGCTCTCTCCAGTAAAACAGCTGCTCTCCTGCCACTGAACCACAATGGTGGACTTCAGTAATTGGTTTCTTGCAGAGTCAGCTCTTTTTTCCTTTTATTTTCCAGGACAGATGTTTCTAGTTAGTGAGATCAAACAAGCTGCTTTATTGTGGGTTGATTGTAAAACATTTTACAATCTGCACCATAACAGATAAATGCTAAGTAATAATATGTAAGACTTTTATATTTTAATAAATACTGTTAGGCATTTATAATAAGGTATATACAAACACCTCACCAAAACTGTACATTTTAAGGATTAAGTCCTAGAAAAGAGTAAAAACATCTTCTGTATTCAGTTAAAATCTGATTAACTTGGAGAGAAACATATATTCAGATAACTATATGATTATCTTAGAGAGAACCATTTATTCAAATAACAGTAGAATTGTAAGAGTCCTTACAGGTCACCCAATGCAGCCCACAGTTGAGGACACTAAGGCCCAGATGGGTGAAGTCACTTTTTTAATTTTACACAGTAAGAAGTTAGGCAACACCCAATTTCATTATTACTTTAAGTCTTATGCTACCATGAAAATTAGTTGCAAACCACATAAGTACACAAAAACAAATTATTGCATCTAGTATGAAATAAATAAAAAGGACCCATGTGAAATTGATATTGATGGGACATATTTAAGGAGCATATCTAACATATTAGATGATAAAGGATTCAGAAAAAAATCTCTACAGGCTAGACCGACGGATCAGATGTAATAAAATGACCTTTAATGATGACAAATTAAAAGGCACACACTTGGCTTAGAAAAAATCCATTTCACAAGTACAAGATGGGGGAGACATAGTTAGACAGCAGTTAGTCTGAAAAAGATATAGAGGTTTCAATGAATCACAAACTCAGCACGACTCAATAGTCTGATGTGGCAGCCAAATGTGGTCATTTAGGCTACATTAAGATAGGTAAAGTGTCCAGGGCTAGGTATATGATGCCATAGAATCGAGGGCCTCAAGGCCACATGTGACACTCAAGGTCCTCAAGTGCAGCCCTTTGACTGAATCTAAGCTTCACAGAACAAATCCTTTTATTAAAGGCAATTTGTTCATCATCCCCTAAATAAAAGGCTTTGTTCTGTAAAACTTGGGACTCACTCAAAAGGCTACACCCTAGAAGGCCATATGTGGCCTCAAGGTTTCAGGTTCCCCGCTCACCTTTGTTCTAGTCAGAACATACCTGGAGGATTGTGTTCAGTTCGTGGCACCTTATTCTAAGAAGGACATTGAAAAGCTGAAAAGTATCCAAGGACAAATGATCAGGCTGATGAAGGGCCTGAAGATGCCATATGATCAAGTGAAAGATCTGGTGATGGTTAACATGGAGTAGAAAAGCTTAGCAGGGAGCATGAAAGTTGTCTTCAGATACTTGAAGCACTGTTATGTTGAAGAAGGATTAGGTTTGTTAGGAAAAAGAAGGTAGATGGAGATTGCCATGAGTCAGATTTGTACAGGATGGGAAGAAAGACTTACAGATTTCCAAAAAGTTAATTGCCTCTAATGTTGGATGTAACAATAATTAATTCTTGAATTGATCTTGTACTTTTCATATGTCTGCATGTATTTCTTCTACTTAGACTGTCCACTTTTTGTGGACAGTAAGATTTTTCTCTCTCTTGAGTCCCATAGCAAAGTATCTTGATTATATTAGGCACTCAATGAGTATATATATATATATCTGAGTTGATAGCTTTTTTCATAAGTTCAAATACAATTTAAAAAAACATTTTAAACAAAGAACTAAATTAAATGGCAGATTCAGATACTTTAAGGCTATATTAATATTTTTCTAATTTAATTGCCTAAAAATCTCAAAAAAGAGAAATATAAGAACGTTACTTTTGCATCGAAGCTTCTTAAAACTAAAATTTGAAAAAGATGCGCATACAAGGGAAGAAGTAGAGAATTCCAACCCCCCCCCAAAAATAAAGAAAAATCAGGGGGTGGTTAGGTGGCACAATGAATAGAGTGCCAGTCCTGAAATCAGGAGGACCTGAGTTCAAATCTAGCCTCCAACATTTGACACACTTACTAGCCTGACTTTAGGCAAGCCACTTAACCCCAATTGCCCTCCAAAAAGCAAAAAAGAAGAAAAAAGAAAAAAAGAAATCAGGGTCACCTGCAAAAAAAAGAAACAAAATAAGCCATTTCTGCTAAATCATTTTTTTCTAAGTCCCTAGAATGCCTCTTTTGAGTTGGGGGCTCCCTGGTTGTCCAGAGGTTATCCAAACGTTGTCTCTTTTCCATTATTCTTGCCAGTTTTATATTTTAATCACTGAAAATAAAAGGACGGCTTTTCAAAGGCATTTCTCCAAACCTTTAGGGGAAGACAGCTGCGTTGGTGACCCAGCAAGGCCGAGAGGCAGCCGAGCTGCCACTGCTTTTGTGGCAAGGGATGACATCTTTAATTATTCTCCACAGCAGAGGTGTTAGCCAGCTAACGCTACTTCATGCCAGTTCTCCAAATCAGGTTTTGCAGCTGAAAATTGGTTTAGTGTGACTGTTACCAATTTGGAAGCCAAACCTGCCTAGTTTAAAGGAGTACCAAATACCCCAATGGCAGGATGGCCAAGAAGCAGTCATTTTTAAAAATTGAAATGACAGCACATTCCTTCATAAGTCAACTTCAAATTATCCATGTTTATCTCCTTTCATCAGTACAGTAGAAATAACACAAGTGATTTCCATGAGTGTTCTCTTTCTTTAGGTAAATAGCCTCTAAATGTTCTTTCTTGTCCCTTGTAGACCAAATTCATGCTTTAAAGTTTGCAGGGTACTTTTTAAATACTATTGCATTTGAGCCTCACAACAACCCTGGAAGATAAGTGCCATTATTTTCCCTATATTAAAGAAAGAGGAAACTGAGACCAAAAGGTTATGTGATTTACCCAAAGTCACACAGCTGGTGACTGAGGTAGGATTTTAACTCGGACCTCCTTTGACTCCAGGTTCAGGGCTTGTACCACTGGGCCACTAAGCTGCCACTTAACACAGATGACCCTAATGACAAAAGCAACTCACATTTATACAGTGACTTCAAAAAAAGTTTGCAAAGCATTTCCCTTACATCAATGGAGAGTAGCATAATATACTAATAGAAATAATTTTAGTGTCAAAGGACCTGGAATTGAATCTCAGCTCTCAGTTTCCACATTTGTAACATGGGAATGATTATCATACTACTACCTGGGACACAGGATTTTTGCATGGCATGCACAACCATAAAGTGTATCATAAGTGTCATAAATTCTAACCTTGGGCAAAGCACTAGTTATCCTCTCTATTTCCTTGTCTAAAAATATAAAGGGATTGTCTTAGAGAGAATGATATCTAAGATCTCTTTTAGACCTAAATCAGGTGAAATTGTGATATAGACAGTACAAGTCTTGTTACCCCAACCATGCTCATATTTAGTTTTCAGTTATTAAGTATATTTTAAATACTTGAGATTGTCTTTCGAGAAGGTATATGGTGAATGAGCTTTAAATATGGATCTCATTGAGATTCCTTCTGTAGACTTTAAGATGATACTATAAATATATTTCCCTCCTGAATTATACCCAACACTGAAATAAAAGTGCCTTCTTCCTGGAAGAAATATTTCTTAAAAATAAGTGATTTCAAGAAGTACTCATCTGTGAACCTTTTACCAATTAGAAATGGCTCCCTACTTAAGACTTTCTAATAATGTCCTTTAAGGAGCATTTTAGCTCATTTTTATAACACGTGTAGGTTTGGTGATTTATATTAAACATTAAATGTAATAAATTCAGACTTTTTTTTCAAAAATGAGCTACAGTGTCTCTGACTCACCCATTTTAAGTGGAATGCTTGCTGGAAGGTTTAATTTCTATCCTTACTTGTAATAAAACAAGCTTCAATTGTCTTTTCCTTGACATCTCTATTAACGGAAATGACACGTTTGCAGTGACATGGTAACAAGATTGGTTGTTGATGCTGTTTGATGTTAAAAACCAAAGGTCCACTCCCAAAGGCCTGAGCCCGATACATACATCACTGACTTTAGCTTTCTAGAAAGTTGTGCCAAAGACTGTGTGAGCTTTGGACTTTTAATTATACAAAAACCAAAAAGAAAAACAGAAGTTCAAGGGCCAAGAGAAGATAGTTCAAATAAGTTGCTTTATGTAACTGACGTTTTTTTTAATTGGGCTCAAAGAATTGAGCCTTGAAATTTAAACTGATCTATTTAAATAGAGAAGTGTCAGAAATTCATAGTCTTCCTATTTTCCATCCATTCTGGAGATTATGTCTATTTTATTTTTCTAGGATCCTTGGGTTTAAAGGTTGAACAATCCATAGAAATAGATAATTTTCTACAACCTCCAGATGCTGAGGACTAGAGAGGTAAAAATGGTGTACCTAAAAATAATAACAATAATGACAATAATAATAATAGTAATAACTGACATTTCCATTAAGTCGACAAAGCATTTAATATACTTTATCTTCATGAAATCTCACCACTGCCTAACAAAATCCATACTGTTATCAAGGCCGCTAGGTGACTCCATAGTGCAGAGTACTTGAGAAAGACTCGAGTGCAAATCCAGCCTCATACATTCACTAGCTGTGTAACCCTTAGCAAGTCACTTCACCTCAGTCCCCGTAACTGTATAATGAGGACAATAATAGCATCTGCCTTGCCAGGTTGTTGTGAAGATATTTTTAAATGGCTTTGCAAACCTTAATGCTGTATAAATGTCATCATCATCATCATCACTTTACAGATGATTTAGAGAGATGACTTGCTGAAAGTCACTCAGGTTTAAGGAAGAAAGTCGGGATTAGAACCTAGTGTGTCTCTCTCCAAATCCAAGCAAGTCCACTTCCCCTATATCATTGAGGAGAGATGGTCACACCACACAGGATAAATCTTTTATTTCTGTTGTACAAAGGGAATGGAATACTTAAAAAAAAAACTTTGAAAAATCTGTATTTGGCACAACAGTAATTTAAGATCTCCATTAAAAATTATGGCAACTTTTGCTCTAAAATGTCTTGCTCCACCGTGCAAGTGAGTTATAACAACATTATAAATTCAATTTTTGTTATGATTTGAAAATAAAAACACATTTTTCTTTCCTTCTTTACCTCCTTTTTTTATCTAGACCAGTGATTTCTCCATGCTAAAAACTCCCAAGATCTCCCATATTGAAATTTTCTCCTCCACAATAATTCAGATGTGCAGTTCATCTGCCTCCTTTAATGTCTTAGCCTAAGATCTTCATATCAAGGGAATTTGTTCTGTGAAGTTTGAATTCAGTCAAAGGGCTGCATTTGAGGACATAGAGAACCATATGTGGCCTCAAGGCCGCAGGTTTCCCATTCCAATCTTAGAGAGTTCCTAGTATTGTGGCTTGTCCAAGGCTACCTAACTGTTAAGTGTCACAGAGGCACAGCTTTGGAGCCTGGTGTCTGTCACTCAGTCCAGGACTCTAAGTAAGTTTTCATTTCTTAAATAATAAAACTGCTTACCTTTCAAGGCTCCAAACAGGGTTGACATGAACTAAGAGTATTTACACAATATTCATCAGGAGATTCCAAGTGAGGAAAGATGAAAGGAACTTGTTTTTTCCCCATGAGACAAGATGCCTGTGGGAAGACTAATTCCAGTGTTCAAGGGCTCCGAGATTAGCTCAGTTAGTTAGAACATGGGCTAATGAGGCCACCGCTCTGGGCTCAGTCCTCATGTATTTCTTTTGGCTCTTCTCCATTCCATGGCACTTTTAGGCCTGGCCAGCCATCTTGGCTAGGGCCATTTGGAGGACTGGTGGTAAGTCATGGAGGAGCTGGTGTAAATCCATCACTAGCACAGGCAGTACCCCAATTTACAAAAGTCCATTTGTAAATTGATCGTTTGGAACTTGGAAACCTTTTCCCATGGAAACAATGTTATATGAGGTGGTTAGGTTCCCAGGCCAGCCCACAAAAGTCTATTTAACCTGTAATGTAGCTGAAGTATCCTGTAGATTTGGAATGGGGAAAAATGGTAGAAAATAAAACTTATAATTGTAGTATTTAAGGAAAACAATAAAATTGAATAAGAAAGTGCTTTCTTTGTCTAAATTGTTAGTGCTGCAGGGAAAGTGGATTTGATTACAGGATGGAGATGGAGACTTTTATGGAGATTCTAAAGGAGATATTTGAATATTTTCAAAAGCTAAGGAAATTGATGGCCTTGCTTGCTTTGGGGCACTTTCCTTTAAAAAAATGTTTTTAGTTCTCCCGATTATTTGTTTTTCAATTCAACAAATATGTGTATTTCAATGAAAGTGTCCTTACTATGTGTAAGGACCAGTGCTGGGGATTAAAAAAAAATGCCCTCAAAGAGCTTCTGTTTCTATTGCTAACAAGCTAAACAAAGAAAAAGAGAGATTTTCCTTACATTCAACAAAAAAACATGGGGGGGGCAGGAAAATGGAGTTTAATGGGATGTGTATATATGGGTAAAAATAAAATATATTCACCTGAAGCAAAATCAATTGATATGTACATATGAAAAAAATAGAGGGAAGACAAATTTAACAGCTTTGGACAATCTCCCTACTAACTAATAAAGGATGTTGAAAAAAGGAAGTGATGGAGAAAACCAATTTATAATGGTTTCCAAGACCAGCCATCAGGTTGTACTCTCTTGAGTTAGTCTGTTTCCTTTTCTAGAGAGAGTATGTAAGAAAGGGGCCACTATTCAAATATCTTAAATGTTTTTAAGCTAGCTCTTCGTAACTTCAGGAGTGTCTATTCTGGAAAAGCAACACAAAGGACATACTTTATTTGCTCAATCAAATCACCCCACCCTCACTTAAAGGATGTTCCATCAGTCAGCCTGGATCACAGGCTTTAGACCAGTGGTTCTCAACCTGTAGGTCGTGACCTCTTTGGAGGTTGAACGGTCCTTTCACAGGAGTCACAGAGGTCACCTAAGACCATCAGAAATAGGTCTTAGAATTAGGAACCAAGACACTGCACTCCTCTATCCATCTCCAGGTGGTCTGCCCACATGCAGACACACCCACATATGAGTATTAAGGGTCTCGCATTAGGAAGATTGAGAACCACTGATTTAGATTTAAGTGTGAAAAGTCCTTGAAAGTCTTTGAATGAAGTGTTCAGACTGAGGGATCTCCTGAGGAGTCCCAAGAAGTGTCTAGGCAAGAGAGAGAGTACTCCTGGAGGACTCCCCTTAGGGACTGAAGGACGCCCTTCTTCTTCTCTTCTTTGGCCAGAAGAGTACCTTGTAGCTTCAGAGGGTCAAGAATTTTGGTCTTTCCATTTGTGTGCTGGCAGATTCCCCATATCAGTTAATGGTGTGTCTGCATTGGGATCCAAGGACAGAGTAGGTACAGATTCATCCAACTTGAAGGGGAAGTTCTTGAATCTCATGAATGGGAGAAAAGAATTTCCAGTCATGATGAGTTACCTCTTCATCACATGTACTCTCTAAGCTTGTGCCCACTTTCCTCTGGATTCTTCATGTATATCTGGGGCAGAATAAGGGGATGTTCTGTACCAACTTTTCTTACTATGATACCTTAGTAAATACTCCCTTTCGAAAAGCTACTTAAGGCTGGCTAAATAAATGGTTCAGCAAGATGATGAAGTGAATAGGATACTGACCCTGGAGTCAGGAAGACCTGGGTCCAGTCTCTGCCTCAGACACTTAATAGCTGTGTGAGCCTAAACAAGTCACTTAACTTCAGTTTCTTCAACTATAAAAATGAAGATCATAACCCTATCTTGAAGGGTTATCAAATAAGATAATATCTGCAAAGAGTTTAACATAGTACCTGGCCAACAGGCTCCGTATAAATGCTTGTTCTCTTCCCTTCCCTCCTGGAGGGAGGGATACCTTTGATGTTCAAGTAGATGGAGTGAGGAAAGAAAACCCTTTGTCCCAGAGGAGGAGATTTAGGCTGATACCTCTGGGACTCAGCCTCATTTGTGAGAGTGGGGATTGTGGTAAGGTTGCATCAAAACTTATGTGGATTCCACTTGTTGATGAAGGACAGGAAATGAGTGACACCGAATAATTAATTAACTTTCACTTTACTGCAAAAACTGTGTTTAACACATGGGTTCTGTGCTAACGGCTGTGATAAATACAAGGCATTACAAGCTGAGACGATGACTGTAGGAATACTAGATACTAGAATTCTAGAACAAAGATCACTTCCCTCCTCTTCCTTTTCTAGACACACCTTAGGAAAAAAATGTAGAAAATACTTTCTAGGGTCACTTTAGCTGAGATGAAATGGTATCTTGACATCCTTGCTGCCCTTTGATTCTGTGAAGCCATGTGACATTAAAATAAATGACCCATTATGGGAACATTTCTATTGAATCTTATTTACCTAGACCAATGGGGACAATGATCTGTACATAAAAACTGGGATGATATAATTACCTGGGCCCACTATGCATTGTCAACCCCTACTTCAAACCTCCATTCTTATCACAGTGTCATCTCTACTTCTAATCTTGGCCCCAGAATTTCTGACCTTGAAGGCCAAATACAAACCCAGAAGAGTCCTCATAAAGCAGGAAATCATATTAAGGTGACCAGATTTTTTTTAGATTAGTCAATTTTATCTTTTTTCTTGTTTACATCATTCATTTCCATGAGATTTTGAGTTACAAATTTTCTCCCCATCTTTCCTCTACCCAACACCTCAAAACAGCCATCCCACTGTATAGCCCCTCCCCCAATCTGCTCTCTCCTATGTCCTTCCCCCATGCCCCTCTGACTTTTCAGTAGGGCAGGATGGATTTCCCTACCACACTGCCTGTATATCTTAATTCCCAGTTGGATGTAGTTAACAATAATAATTATATATGTGTGTGTGTGTGTATGCATGTATTTCAACATTTCATTATAGAACTTTAAATTCTAGATACATTCCCTCCCTCATCACCGACCCCTACTGGAAGGACAAGCAATTAAATACAGGTTGTACATGTGTAATTATGCAGAACATCTCCACAGTGGGCATATTATGAAAGACTGATTATACATCTCTCCTTCCTATCCCAGCCCCTGCCCTTGTTCTATTCTCTACCCTGTCCCTGTCCCTTTACAGAAGTGTGTACTTCCAGCAACTCTCCCCCTACCCTTTCCTCCCCTCCATCATCCCACCTCTTGTCCCCATCCCCCCTACTCTTCTGTGTGGCAAGATACCCAGTTTAGAGTTTATGTCATTCCTTCCCTAAGCCAAATTCAATGAGAGTAAGGCTGACCCTTTCCTTTTTGCCTTCCTGTTCTTCCTCTCCATTGTAACAGTTATCCCTTGCCTCTTCTATATGAGAGGATTAATCCCATTCTGTCTCTCCCTGTCTCCTCTCATTCTAATTTTCTCCTACCTAAAAATTTTACCTTTTGGAGTATTGTCCATTCCTATTTAATTGATCCTGTACCCTCTATGTGCACATATACACACATGCTCAGATATGTATTCATACACATATATACCCTCCTGTACACACATATGTATAGGTATATATATATGTGCATTTGTATTCCCTTCACCTGTCCTCATACTAAGAAAAGTTTCTTAAGTTACAATTATCATTTTTCTATGTTGGCATGTAAATAGTTCAACTTTGATAAGTGCCTTATGATTTCTTTCCCATGTTTACCTTCTCATGCTTCTTGTATTTGAGCATCAAATTTTCTTTTCAGTTCTGGTGTTTTCAGCAAGAATGTTTGAAAGTCCTCCACCTCACTGAATGATCACATTTTCCCCTGGAAGATTATACTCAGTTTTGCTGGGTACGTGATTCTTGATTTTAATCCTTGCTCCCTTGGTCTCTAGAATATCATATTCCAGGCCCTTCAATCCTTTAATGTAGAAGCTGCCAGATCCTGGGTTATCTCAGTTGTGTTTCTGCAGTATTCAAACTGTTTCCTCTTGGCAGCCTGTAATATTTTTCTCCTTGATTTGGGGATTCTGGAACCTGGCTATAACATTCCTAGGAGTTTTCCTTTTGGGTTCTTTGTCAAGAAGTGATTGGTGAATTCTTTCAAGTTCTATTTTGCCCTCTGGTTCTAAAATATCAGGGCAATTTTCCTTGATAATTTCTTGAAGAATACTTTCTAGGTTCTTTTTTTGATCTTGGTAGTTCAGTAATTTTTTAATTGTCTCTCCTGGATCTATTTTCCAGGTCAGTGGTTTTTTCAAGGAGATTTCACATTGCCTTCTATTTTTTCATTTGTTTGGATCTGTTTAATAGTATTTTAATTTCTCATAAAGTCATTTGCTTCCATTTGCTCCACTCTAATTCTGAAGGAATTATTCTCTTCAGAAAGCTTTTGAGATTCTTTTTCCATCTGGCAAATTTGACAACCTCAAGTTGTTTCCTGCCCTCCTTCCTTTCCTGAAAGTACTTTGTATTTATTTATCTTTATAGATGTAGTATCTTTGCCCCGTCTTCAGTCAGAGGTGTCAAACACAATAGCAACACTCCTGAGTGCTGCAGAAGCAGATTGAAATATATTTGGAAGGGGCAGTTAGGTGGCTCAGTGAATTGAGTACCAGCACCTTCACACACTTGATACCTACTAGTTGTGGGACCTTGGGCAAGTCACTTAACTCCAATTGCCTTGCCTTCCCCCCTCCAAATATCTATCTATCTAGTGTGTGTGTATGTGTGGTTTTCTAAGTCAATATAGGACCTACAAGGATCTTTATCTTCAATTCTATTTGAGTTTAACACCATTCACCCAGTAGATGGTAAACTCCTCCAGGTCAGGAATGGTTTCATTTTTGTCTTTGCATCCCAGGAACTTAGCATGGGCTCTTAATAAGTGGAAAGTGAATCGAATGGAAATCCAAAGGAAAAGGCTCTTCTAAATATGCACCTCTATGGCTACCTCTGCTACTCAAAGGACACATTTTCAACCTTTGGAAAGCACAGTTGTTGACCCACAAATGATGCATAGGACCAGGTGCATCTGGATTTCTGTATAATTAAACTCACAAGTAGCTACATGCAGACACAATTAGGCACTTGCACCTTGTTTGAAGGCACAGGTGTCTAATTGAACCCACAAATGGCCATTTGGCAGTCATGATTCAGTATGCATGAAGCTGATTATGGGCAGTAAGTGGTACCAATGAATAAGAAGGCCTGGTTAAGGAAACACTGTAAATCAGCCTTCTCTCTTCTAACTTAACATTTTAACTAAGTCCCTGCCCCATGGTGAGAGGCATCTTTAAAGCCAGGGGGACCAAAGAAGAAAATATCTGCACAATCTTTAAGAAAGCAAATGCTACTTTATGCTTTTAGGCTAATTAGACCTAATCAAACACATATTGTAAACCTGGTCAATCAGAAAGTGTATTTCTGCCCTGATGGGACTGGTCTGTTTATAGTGGCTACAAGATTGAAATATGTGTCCCCAGGGACACTTTGGTAAATATTAGTTTTCTAAGGGTTAATCTATTCTGATGAATCATTTAGTAGGAATGAGAGTTACAGGGCTTCCTCTTGCCTCAGAAAGGATCCAGTAGATATTTATTTAAATAGGGAGTAGTTGTAGAGAAAGGTAAGAAGACATGGAAACTGGGAGCTGTTCTCCAGGAGCTCAGTATGGGGTAGGGGCAGGGAGTAGTAATTGATATCCTCAGGTTTCACAACAGCTGAAGCAACAAAGCCAGGAATGGACACATGGTCATTTACACAGGTTCAACTGTCCAAAGAAAACGTGGGGAAGACTTCATCGGCTGCAACACTCCAGTCTTTTTTTTTTTTAGTTGACTTTTTTTTATTAACACATATATATGTTTACTTGTCTTCTGGCTTGTTGAAGCAGTAGGTTAGACAACACTTGCCACAATAATGTCTGTCAAAATGGCTAGCCATAAAGACTCCAGC
>CM053600.1:142527088-142584361 GCA_028646575.1 Pseudocheirus occidentalis
TTCCTTATCTTGTATCTTGGCCTTGACATTTTCAATAGTATCGGACGGTTCGACCTCAAGGGTGATGGTCTTCCCCATCAAAGTCTTCACGAAAATCTGCATCGTGGCACTGGGTCCACCCGTTGATGGCGGATCCAAAAGCCACACTCCAGTCTTAAAGGTAAACCTAGGGAATGTACAGCCTGCCGTGTTTGGTCCCCCATCTTCCTGGGGAACTGAATGAACCAAACCAGCAATTACCATTAGAACTCTGCAGCAGAAGCATTGGGGTCTTTCAATGGTACAGCATATTCCATACTCATGAATAAAAGTAGTAAGTGATTTTCTGCTCAGGAAAATCCTCAGAACAGCAAAGATGAGTATGCATCTTAGGAAATTCATGCCAAACTGGTTCAAGTCAGTATTATGAACTGAGTGGATTTTTTTTTGAATGAAGCACGCATTATCTTGGCCATGCATATCATTTATTTACAAAGTAAGACAAGTTTGTGGTTTAACCACCTTGACAAGTTCTATATCTGTCTTAGCTCTCCACTCACTTTAATATTCTATTCTTTATTTACGATGATATCCTCCCATTACAGACCAGGCACTGCAATTGTAATAAATCTCCATAAAAAGCCCATTCGAGTTCCAAGTTACCACGGGCTTAATATGAGCAAGAACAATTTGAAAACATATATTGATTGTGCTTTTTTATGGACTGTATGACAGGCTTAACTCAGGACTTCTTTCATTTTTACTGGAATGAATCTCAACCTTAATGTCAACTTAACATAATTCTTTTATGTGAATGGCCATTCTTCTCTCTCTCCTCACCACATATCCAAGGAGGGCTATTCTAGTGAAAAATTATTCAAGAATTCCCTTCATCATAGAGATTTCATCAGAAAATTTTCTCTTTTTTTTAAAGTGGACAATGGAAAACATTCCATTTCCCATTACTTGCCTTCTTTGTGTGTTGCCTTAAGATATAAATGGAAGTTATAATTACATTGGCAGTTTGGAGGCAGAATAAAAATTATTTGCAATCCAGTGTTTCATTTTTTTAAAAATCAAAGCAAAACCTTTAACCCTGATTTCTTCCTACCATGTGAAATTTTATTTTGAGCCACCTTATTGTAAGGCAAGTTATACTTTATGAAGATCAAAGTTTTGTAAGCAGAAAAAGTTTCTGCCCTGCTCACTGAATAACTGTTGCGTACTCTAAGTAGCCAGAGCTGTATGACAGCTCTAAATCTGTGAGGTTACATGTAAAAAAAGGAAGAACTGTTTTAATCCATTTCCATTCGCTATAGCAATAATTATAGTAATAATTCACATCTATATCATGGTTTAACAGTACTTTACAGAATTATCCTATTTGATAATAAAAAACATAGGTACAAATTGCAAAATAGACTGGTGTCTAAGATATGTATTTCCCGTACAGAAATATGTTCTCAAATTCTCACGTGGTGGTACAATGGAAAGAACTTTAGGTCTGTAATCAGAAGCCCTGGGTTCAAATCCTCATTCTTTCACTGACATCAGGCAAGTCATCTAACTTCTCTAGCCCTTAGTTTCACCGTCTGTGAGGGTGGCTGCATTATATCCAATTGAATTCAGTAAGTATTAATTAAATGCCAGTAGGCAGGAAAGAGAACAAGCAATTTGTTGTTGTTAATTCTTTTCAGGCATGTCTGACTCTTCGTGATGCCATTTTAGGCTTTTCTTGGCCGAGACACTGGTGTGATTTGCCATTCCCTTCTCTAGCTCATTTCACAGATAAAGAGGCAAACAGGGTTCAGTGACTTGCCCAGGGTCACCCATATAGTAAGTATCTGGCACCAGATTTGAACTCAGGTCTTCCTGACTCCAAGCCTGGCACTCTGTACACTGCCACCAAGCTACCTTAACAAGCATTATTAAGTGCCTGTCATGTGCCAGACACTGTGCTAAACACTCTACAAAGATCACATTTGATCATCACAACCCTGTGAAGCAGGCACTCTTATCTGTGTTTTTATAGTTGAGGAAACTGAGACAGACAGAGGCAAAATGACTTACCCAAAGTCATACAGCTAAGAAATGTATGAGGTCAGATTTGAATTCATCTTCCTGACTGCAGGCCCAGCACTCTCTGTACTGCCATCCAGCTGCTCAGCTAGGCACTATACTAAATACCGGGAATAAAAAGGAAAAGTCTCTGCTTCTCAAGGAGTTTATATGTTAGGAAAATGGGAGAAAGAACGCAAGTAAGTAAATGCAAAACAATATAGAGTAATTCCAAGACAGGGAGAGACGGTCTCCAAGGTCCCTTCCAGCTCTAAATCTGGGAGGTTACGTGTGGAAAAAAGGAAGAACTGTTTTCATCCATTTCCTTTGGATGGAACAATAATTGTAGTAATAATTCACATCTGTATCATGGTTTAACAGTACTTTACAGAATTATCCTATTTGATAATAAAAACATAGGTACAAATTGCAAAATAGACTGGTGTCTAAGACATGATTGTAACTTTGTTTTGATGCAGTTAGAAAAGAGAGATAAGAGGAGGCTTGTATGAACTGATACAAAGGGAAATGAGTAGAACCAGGAGAACTGTTTATACAAAGTCCATAGCACTGTAATGAAAACAACTTTGAAAGACTAAGAGCTCTGATCAATACAATGCATGCTTCCAAGGGACCAATGATAAAGCATGGCCCCCATCTCTCTGTTGGGAAATGGTGACTATGGTTACAGAATAGGATATATATTTTCACTTATGATTATTATAACACAAATTTGTTTTCCTTGATCCTGGTTTTGTTATGGAGAAGAGCAAGTATTATTGGAGAAAGAGAGGGAAATAATGATAGGAACATGAAAAAAAGATTAAGAGGAAAGAAAAGAGAATAAATGAAACATTTTAAAAGTACACAGAAGGTTCCAAAGGGGACATACATATAGAACCAGGTTGCTACCACCATATTAAATTGGTGCATGTTAGCAAGAATAAGCTCTATGTAGTAAATTCAGTTTCATGTACAAAACTCATTTTGTATATGGAAATGTTTGTGTTTTGGGATGACTTTCTAGTTCATAATGAAAAAGGAAAAAAGAAGGAAACATGTGAGGAGAATTGGCCATAGACTCAAAGGACCTGGATTCAAATTCTAACTCTTTCAGTTACAACTTGTGTGACCTTGGGCAAGTCACCTAACTTGTCTATGCATTAGTTTCTTTATTTGTTAAATGGAAAAGTTGAACTAAATACCTGAAATGGGGTCACAAAAAGTCAGACATGACTGAAAAACAACTAAGCAGATTGTTGTCACCCTTAGTCTCATCTTTTTTGACAGTCTTTAGACAGAAGTAGACCCAGGACAAGTCACTATCCTGCTATTACTCTTTTACATTTAATGATCTGCGGACTGCTATAAAGGTAGAAAAAATGACTACTTCTTGGAAATTTTTAAAATTTGGCTGGAAAAGATGAGCAATTTTTGCAGATTCTCTAAAAATACCTTCAGCACAGCTCCAACAACAGATGAAATGATGGAAGCATCATGTACCTCATTCTGTTCCCCTGTGGTTTTAATTTCTTCTGCTAGACTTCTGTGTTTTGAAAGCATTTCATGCCACATAACTCAGAGATTATGAGAATTCAGTAAAAAGGCAGATATTTTGAAAATGTTGTTCTTAAATTAAATTATGTCTGAAAGTTTGTAACACTTCTGTCAGTAGTGATTATCTGGTCCCAGTACGGTTTGTATGTTGAATCATCAAGGTTATGTTGAGGGTTATCTTTGTAGAATGGAAGCTTATCATCTGTTGGCTTAGAAAGCAGAGCAAGCTTCCAGTGTATTAATTCTAGCCCTCTAAACATACTTTGTTAGGTGCTATCCAGATGCTGAATTTTTGTAACCTCAATAGTCCCTATCATTCCACTGCATAAACTGCACTGATCAATAATTCTGGGCTCCTTCAGACTGACCTTCCTGTCATTCTTAATGGCAACGATCTAATCCTGAATAACTCTTTACTTTTATAAACATACCTATATGACTTGGCATTTTCTCGATGTTGGTGTATTTTCAGTTGATTTCATGTGGATGTCACAGCCCATGGAACACCTTTAGGTTCTACTCTTGTATCTTAACTCTGTTTTGTAGGCTCAGTTATGTGTAATATAGACATAGGTAGATCCATATCTATCTATATATCTGCATATATATATAGATAGATATGGGTCTATACATACAGACATATATACATGTGTGGTATGTATATGTGTGTGTGCATATACATATATATATCTGTTGTCAGCCTTTACTACCACTTTTGTGAAATAATGTTTTTAGTGTTGGGTTGCTTTTTTTCTGATGTTGATATAGATTTACAGAGGCAGCACAGGGCAGGAGAAAGAGCAGGACACAAGTTCAAATACTGACTCTGTCTCTTATTACTTGTATTTTACCTTATACAATTTACTTAACCTTTTGAGCAGCAGTTCTCAACCTGTGGGTTGTGTTCAATTTGTAACAATGAAAATACATCCTGCATATCAAATAGATTCATAACAGTAGCAAAATTACAGTTATGAAGTAACAACAAAAATAATTTGATGGTTGGGGGTCACCACAACATGAGGAACTGTATTCAAGGGTCTTGGCATTAGGAAGGTTGAGGACCACTGCTTTTGAGGGTCTTAAGTTTCCTCACCTATAAAATGAGGTAATTTATCCCTAAGTACCTTTCCAGTTCTTGAGCTAGAATCCTATGGTCTCCTTTAATCCCCACAGCAATTCGGTGAACTTAGCAACATGGATATTATTATCACCATTTTGCAGGATGAAAGATTGAGGCTAGGAGAGAAATTGAGTTGCCCAGGACCACATGGCAACTGAGTACTTAAAGTAGGATTTGAACCAAAATCTTCCTGTCTCCAGCTCCAGCACTTTCTTCGCCTACATTCTGTTGTTTATGATATCTAATCTCCTCACTGGAAAAAAATTAACTCTAAGAGATCTGATAGCATTCATCGGCAAAGAAGCACCTACCAAACCACTTGTCTCCTTCCTTTCTTTAGCTCTGTTCCCGTTTTTGAGTTTTTCTGGGACTGGGACTAGCAACAAACTAATTAAAGCCAGGTAAGTATCCAAAGCTAGAAGGATAAACTTAGGGGAGGAGAGAAGAGAGTAAAGTCAAGAGGGAAGAAGAAAGGATATTGACAAAAAGGGAATCCAGGAGAAAATGTTCTCGGGCATTCCATACTAAGGGCATAAGAAAGTTCTACCCTGCTCCACAACCTGTTTCATGAACCTCCATTTTCAATGGCATTTTAGTTTGCTCTGGGGAGATTCTATTTGTATTAAGTCCTATGGGCTTCCTAATTAGAACAGGGGAATTCTTTCACCACAAGCAATTTTTCACAGCTTGTGTGTTTTTTTTTCCACAAAAAAGCTTTACTCTAACAGGATGTCACAAAGCAGGAGTGCAATTGTGGTTCAGATGACATGGCACATTC
This sequence comes from Pseudocheirus occidentalis, assembly GCA_028646575.1. Taxonomy (NCBI): domain Eukaryota; kingdom Metazoa; phylum Chordata; class Mammalia; order Diprotodontia; family Pseudocheiridae; genus Pseudocheirus; species Pseudocheirus occidentalis. The sequence goes on from CM053600.1 coordinate 142,532,584, forward strand.
ATCGCAAACTCCAATTTTCCACTGCCTGTGTCTACCCCCAAAGAACTCCTTTCAAAGCTCAAATTTCTCATACTTATTATCAATTCAGAAGGTAATTTCTTCTTAAAGAAAATGTGTTCCACAATTGTGAGTTCCCCAGACATAAGTGATTGGAATTTTTCCAGACATGAAATAAATTTTTCAGGTGTAGGATTTTGTATGTGTTCTACAGTGATTTGGCATAATAACTGAGTGAGTATGTGATCCTTAACGAGGAATGCATGCTGGGCTAAACTTGAAATGGTTCCTTTAAAAGAGAGAGAGAGAGACGGGAGGGAGAAGCAATGAACAAGTGAATGGAACAGGCTACCAATTTTCCCTTCATATTTCAGTTTTTATTCATATAGCTGGCCAAATAAAGACATCATAACATAGTTGGATGGAGTGTTTGTTGGACTGAGAAGCAGGAAACTTCTTCATACACACACACACACACACACACTCAAACACACACATTCATAGATAGCCTCTGACAATAGCCCTATGACCTTAGGGAAGTTACATAATATTTGTGTGACCTTAGGATACATTTACTACATCAATCTTTGTTGATAAGAGTAACCACATGGGATGGTCTCTATGTTGATGAAATGGGAGCTCTTTTAGTATCTGCATATGTCTAACAGATAGATAGATAGATAGATAGATAGATAGATAGATAGATAGATAGATAGATAGACAGACAGACAGACGGATTGATAGACAGATGATAGATGAATGGGTAGATAGGTGGATGGGCACATAGATTGAGGGATGGGTAGATAGATGTTAGATGGATGGGTAGATAGATGGATGGGTAGATGAATGAGTAGATAGATTGGTGATAGACAGATAGATAGATAGATAGATAGATAGATAGATAGATAGATAGATAGATAGATAGATAGCTATAGCTCTATTTCATTCATGTCAGTCATTTTCAGATGTGTCTAACTCTTCATGACCCCACTGGGGGTTTTCTTGGCAAAGACACTAGAGTGGCTTGCCATTTCCTTCTCCAGCTCATTTTTTACAGATGGGGAAACTGAAGCAAAGAGGTTTAAGTGACTTGCTCAGGGTCACACATCTAGTAAGTGTCTGAAGCCAGTTTGAACTCAGAAAGGTGAGTTTTACTGACTCCAGGCCCAACATTGTACCCACTCCACCACCTAGTTGCCCTAGATAGCTCTATATATCTTAGTTATGGATATGTATGTATAGATAGATATCGATTATAGATAAATATAGAAGTCAGTATCCATCCATATTCACATACAGAGAGAGGGAGAACAAAGAAAGAGAAGATACAGTGTGCAGTGTTTAGAATTCTGGGCATTCAAATCCTACCACAGATGCTTTCTACTTGTGAGACCCTGGGCAAGTCATTTCATCTCTGTCTACCTTGGTTTCTTCATATGCAAGAGGGTATAATCATAGCACTAACCTTCCAGGATCTTCATGATGATCAAATGAGACAAAATTTGGAAAGGGCTTGGCAGACCTTAAAGTCCAGTAAAAATGCTAGCTGTTGTCATTGGATATAGATAGAGACACATTGGAATTGTCATTTACTGTTCCCTATCAAGCTCTCACCCCCTTTCAGGTACCCATGATTCCCTCTCTCCTCCTTGACTTTTGAAGTGACACAAAAGAGACCCCAAGACCTGCTTTCCCTTCCAAGACTGTGGACTGTGAAGAACACTTTGTTATTCAAGTAAATATCCCCTGTCTTATTATGACTCTGTTACAAATCAGCATGCCAGAGGAGAAGATTATTATCTCACAGAAGTCAGGATATTCAAACCAATTGTTCCCACAGCAACTATAACAGAATAGCAGAGGAGAAGCTAATAAAGGCATGATGCCTCTGCCACTATTAGAAAGAGAAGCGGGGACTGGAGGGGCCGCTTGAGAGGGGAGGAAGCCTCATTTGACTCCAGAGCTCTGGACAGGTGGAAATTTACTTCTCCCACTGTGCGCCTCGCCTCCTTTCCCACAAAAGATCCAGAGAGGACAATGAAGTGGTCAGTATTGAAGAGGGAAGAAAATTGCAGTCATTTCACCCCCCCCCCTCCTTCTCCAGCCCTGGAGAGAAGATGTGTTCTCAGCTGTCCCACACCCTGAATCAACACTCAATAGAAAAGCTTTTTTTCTACTCCCTTATCTAAGGGATTTCTAAAGTGAGTGGTGAGCTTTCTTATTACCCTGTCCCCCTGGTCTGTACTACATCTTTGGTCTATCTAGTCCTCCTCCTCCCTAAATACTTCTCCCCCCACTCACACCCACCGCTTCAGAACCAGCTTTTAAAAATTATTAGCCTCTTTCTCCCCAGATTAACTTTATTAGGGAAAATGGAGAAGAGAATACAGATGCAAAGGGGAGAAAAGAATCAATTTGGTGGGTTTTTTTGCTTGGTTTTGTTTTTGTGGTCACAAGAAATGGAATAAAATGAATGCCTAACAAAAAGAATTGGAATGATATCCTTCTAACTGCCCTTCCTGCTGTCTCTGATACATATGCCTCAAAGGAAATGCAGTCTAGTCCACTCTCTTCTTCCAGCATGAATTCCCATGTAAACCAAAGATAAAGGAGGGCTGAAGTATGTTCAATTTCTTTTGAGACCATTCCTGACTTTTGTTTTGGTCTGATGCCTATCTTCCATTAGGCCTTGGGCATGTATGACTTATTTATACTACCATAAATGCCCTTTTCTTAGTCTTATACGTAAATTGACTTTAAAAAAAAAACATCTTAGCCAAATGATAAAGTAAATTTGTAAACTGGAGCTTCCCCACTGTGGTACTCTCATGTATACCCGGGTTCATGGTTATCTTGGGGTAGTCATCATTCAAATTCACAGCTATCAGCCCCCATTAATGTGTATCTCTTTATACCAGACTCAGCCAGATGATAAAAGAATTAAACTGAAAAGGCATTTAGTGAAACAAAATAACCAGATAACAACAACTAATTGATTCAAGTATATTAAATGCCCACAGTTCCTGTTTCCAAGTGGTTAGCACTCATTTCAGGACTATTTCCCAAATATTAGTCAATGACAAAAGTTTACAAAACTGTATAAATTTTACTAACATGGGTTTCTAAAATCCACTCATTTAAAATATTGACTCTTTTTCTTCTTCTGCAGACATTTCCTCTTATGCCTTTCTTCTTTCTCCCCAGCTCCTGGTCCTTACTTGCTGAGCCTCTAAAAGCCAAAATAGTAGTGTGACCACTAACCCTCAGAAGAAAATACAGAGATACCTTGGCAGTCTGCTGTATAGTTTGGGACAGGAAATGCTAATTCAGGGTAGCATAGTGGAAGATTTTTAAGCTGAGCTGAAAAGTTTATTCTTGTGCTATTCTGTTATAACTTTGTATGTTTAGTTTCCATACTCAACCGTTTTTCTTCTTTAAACAAAAACAAAAACTTTTTCGACGCTGCAATTGGAGTCTATTGCTACCAGAAAGAAGCAGATATCTTGAAGCAGGCAAGCTTGTAGGCACAGTTAATGAAAAATGAGCACATTCTCCCATTGTCTATTTACATTATATACATATGTGTGTTTGTATATGCATGTACATGTACATGTATATAGAGCAGCTAGATGGTGCAGTGGATGGAGCTCTGGGCCTGACGTCAGGAAGACAAAATTCCAATAAGGTCTCAGACATTTACTAGCTATGCAACCATAGGTAATTCACTTAACCTTGTTTGCCTCAATTTCCTCATCTGTAAAATGAGTTGGAGAAGTAAACGGTACACCACTCCAATTTCTGCCAAGAAAACCCCAGATGGGGTCACAAAGAGTCAGAAATTACTAAAATGACTAAACAACAAATATGTGTAGATATGTCTCTGTAACCCTTAATCAAAGCAGTTGGATCAAGAATACACTAGAATCAAGAATGACCAAGAATAAGCTTTTTAAAAAAAGTTTAAAGAATAGTATAAGTACTTCTGTTCTTACTAATTAACTTCTCAATCACAACTTAATCTAACTGCTGGTCTTATCTTCAGACTGAATGGAAAGCTTTTTTCTAACTCAACCTAAGGTATGTCCCTTTGGAAGCTGTCATAGCCCTAGGATTTGGTGTCAGAAACCCTTGTAGTCTCTCACAGCTGCTGGCCAGGTGTTTCTCAGCGATAATCTATTCCCCCCTTCCCTCTCTTACTTGCCTCTCCACCTCTCCTGTGGCCACCACCAATTACTGCCCACCTTTCTAAGTCCTTTGTAATGTGGTTTCCAGCCCTAATGCAACCTAAGGTTGCCTTGCCCTAGGTGGTTGGAGTCTTGTGCTGTTGATTCATGTTGAGCTTATAAACTAAAACCTGTGGATCTTTTTTTAAATCCCTACCTTGCCACAACTTCGCCAGCTTACATATGTGAGGTTGACTTTTTGGATATTCCATCATACTAGTTTTCTGGAGATTTTTAGATGCTGACTCTAGAACGAGAGGAGCAGTATGGGATAATGGAAACAGGGCTGGGTTTTTATTCAGAGGATCTGAATTTAAATCCTACTTTTTCCATATATTTTTGTCTGGGCAAGTTTGGGCAAGTCACTTCAACTTTTTTGCTTTTCTTTTCTTCCCCAGTTGTTAATTAGCACAGTGCCTGGTACCATAGCAGGTATCTAAGAAGTGTTTATTGTCTGACCTATTTGAGCCTCAGTTTCCTCATCTGTAAAACAAAGGCGTTGTTGGATTCAATGACCTTTAAAAATCCCTTCCAATTCTCAATCTATAGTCTTAGGATCTTTTTGGCTCCTGACTGACATCCAATTTGTTGTCTGTTCTCCTTAGCTTTGTGTCATCTGTGGCTCTGACAAGCATACAAAAATGCCTTGAACAAAGTCATTGATAAAAATGTTGAATAGCTCCAGGCTAAGGATAAATTGCTAGAGTTCTCCACGAGAAGCTTTATTCCAAGTTGTTGTTAAACCATGACTTCTCTTTGTGTTGTTGATTCTGTCCATTCCAAATCTAACTAATAAGACTATTGTCTAGCTAGCCAACTTCTCTCCATCTCATCCATAGGGGTAGTACAACAAAACTGTCAGATGCTTTGCCAAAATCTTTGTAAACTCTATCTATTCTTCCTCTAATCTACCAGTCCAGTAAGTAACCCTATTAGAAAATGAAATTAGGTTAATCTTACCCAACCTATTCTTCCTAATGAAGCCTTATTAGCTCTTTAGGACTGAGATTTCCTTTAAAAGTTTTATTGATGGCTTTTATCCTTACTTGTGCCGTGTTAGGGGGCTGTGGGTGGTTAGGGACTGTTGATCAATTGTCTCTCTACCCTACCTTTGCTGAATGAAATTACAAGACACAAGGGACAAGTGGCTGAAACAATAAGGTGGAAGGATGGTGCCCCTTTCATTGTCTGAGGGGCCAAATTTGCAAAGGGCTTTGCCCTTCTCTGACCTTGAGTGGCCTATTCATCACTTATAAGTTTTGAGTAGTGTGTTTCAATATGGAAGGGACAGGAAACTGAGAACTGACAAAGAAAATAGACCTGACCTGCTGCCCTTTTCTCTGCTCTGCTCTGCTCACTGAACAGGAGGTAACTAAGCCCTTACCAAATGGTATTGTAGAGTCAGTTCAGAAGAGAGTCAGATCTGGATAAAGAACCCTCTCAGTCAGTCAGTCAACCAACAAGCATTGATTAATTGTACTATTGTCTAGAATAAAAAGAAAAGTGAAAACCAAAAAACAGGCCCTGCCCTCAAGGAGCTTACATTTTAAAGCACTACTTAGGGACTTCTCTGACTTCACCATGCCTTCACTCTTAAGCTCTCTTCCTCCACTGCCCCCACCAGCTTCCTTTTGTGTGTTGTCTTCCGCCTTTAGATTGTAAGCTCCTTGAGGGCAGGGACCATCTTAATTTTTTTTAAATTTATATTCTCAGTGCTTAGCACAGTGCCTGCCATACAGGCACCTAATAAAATGTTGATTAATTGAGTGATTAATGGGGGAAATAACATAAACAATTATGTGCATACAAGATCTATGTGAAGTGAATTGGAGGCCATCTCAGAGGGAAGGCTCCAAGCCAGTGGTTCTCAACCTTCCTAATGCCACAACCCTTTAATACAGGTCCTCATGTTGTGGTGACCTCCCAACCATAAAATTATTTTCATTGCTGCTTCATAACTGTAATTTTGCTACTGTTATGAATCATAATGTAAATATCTGATATGCAGGATGTATTTTCATTGTTACAAATTGCACATAACCCACAGATTGAGAAGCAGTGGAGGGATCCTAAGAAAGGCCCCTTGTAGCAAGCAGGATTTAAGCTGAGTGTTGAAGGAAACCAAGTAAGGCATTCTTCTCTTTCTCCTCTCTGCATCCTTGTGACTACCACAAGGATGATTTTTTTTCCTCTCTATCCTCCTGCCCCCAATTAGCAATTTCATCTTGTGGTAGCAGTTTAAAGTGGTAGGAGATGCTGGGCCCTGCAAAGACTAGATCAGGGAAGTCAAGTTTCAAAGAAAATTCATTCCTCAAGTTGAATCAGCTGGAAGACTGAAGAGTGCCTGTAAAACTAGAATGCTGTCAGGAAGTCGGACTAAGTTTCCTACTGGTCTCAGAACGAAGGCTCCCATTCTTTCCAACAGTTCATGGTACTTTAGGTCAAGATGTCAGCAGGGGCCCAAAGCTGGAGACAGTGAAGATCATAACCAAAAATACTGGAGTGGTTTGCCATTTCCTTCTGCAGTGGATTAAGGCAAAGAGAGGTTAAGTGACATGTCCAGGGTCATACAGCTGGTAAGTATCTGGAACCAGATTTGAAGTCAGAGTGCTCTAGTGCCCAGTGCTCTATCCACTGAGCCACCTAGAGGGACTTACCCATGTGTATTCCCTAGATCTGAGTCTCTGCTTGTGTGCACACTTTCCACACTAGCCGCATGTGAATTTTCAGGAGAGTGGGCCCCGGGTTAATGTAGGAGATATCTTGTTACTAATGTTCTTACCATGCCATTTTAGTGAATGCCTTTGTATTGAGCTGATTGTATCCTTTGACTGCCATTGTTGTTATCATTGTTTGTCCTTCCTTCTTGGACAGGACCAGGGCATAAGGAAGATGATGCCTTGACCAAGTGAACTGGATTTAAGTGAGGCAGGGCTGCGCAAAGTCACCAGCCTCACTGTCTCCTCTGGAGTTATCTGGGTCCAGTGGCCAGATATAGATCAGGATGACCAGAGATGGGCAAGGACACAGCCTTTTTAAGCTAAAATCTTTAAGAGGTCTCAGTGACTGACTAGAGTTAAGGTAAACACACTGGTGTCAGCTTATGAGCTATAGTTTTAGGAGTGTGGACCAAGAGAGTACTTTGAACTTGGGATCATCACTTTCCAGGTGACTCAGCCTGCTAGTGTGAGTTGTGAGGAGGTAAGGAGGGGAGGGAGAGAGAGTCCGTATTGCAAAGCCAATACGTCAGTTATTTTTCACTATCACTCTCCCCCTTCCCAGATTAACCAACCCTTGTGACAAAGTAAAACAGTTCAACCAAAATCATACGATGAGAGAACCTATCACACAAAGTATCCCATTTTATTCCTAATACTAACTACCCTATCCCTCTGCAGTGGGGGAGGAAGAATATCATTCTCTTGTTTCTGCTTATTTTGCTCTGCGTTAGTTCATACAAATTTTCTCGCATTTCCCCCATATCCATTATTTCTTCCTGCTCCGTAATATTCGATTACATTCTCCTAATGGATTTTTTTCAGCCATTCCTCAATTATTACATAGTCACATTTTTTCAGATTTTATTGTGGTATATGTTGGATCTTTGTTTCTGTCTTGACTTCTTTGGGATATATATTGGATATATAGTGCACAGATTCCTTGATCAAAGAATATGGATGATTTAGTTACCTAAATGAATTCTAGAAGGGTTGGGTCACTTCAGAGCTTGGCCAACAGCACCTCTGCATACCCATTGTGCTATGTATGGCCTCTCCAATATTCCCATTTTTTGACAACCACTTTTCTTTTAATGATAAATATATAATTTTCAAGAATAAAACTTCACAAGAGATCATTTAAAACACAAAACAAGGCTTTAAATAAAGATTTCAGGTATTTTATTATATTTCTTTATGAAGCAATATGCAGAAATCGTAATATTCCTTTTTTGACAATTAAAATTCTTTACAACCTGCTTCCAGCTCACTTTTCCAGATCTATTGCACATTACTCCCCTTCACATACTCTACATCCCAGTCAAAGTAATCTGCTTGCTGTTATTCTCATGTAACGTTTCATCTCCTGCCTCTGTGCCTTTGCACAGGCTGTGCCCCATGCCTCCCCACCCCCACAACCACCATCCCTTCTTAGAATCCCTAGCATCTGGGGCCATCTCCAGTTATTCTGATCCATTTCTTGCCACTGGACCCAGATGGCTCCCAAGAAGAGAATAAGGCTAGTGACTCTGCACATCCTCCTTCCCTTAAATCCAGTTCACTTGCATGTCATAACATCACCTTCCTAATGTCACCGTCCTCTTCGAAAATGAACAAACAGCAACAACAGTGTCCTTCCAGGCTTCAAACAGCACCTCCTACAAGAAACCTGTTCTAATACCTGCCTGGTGTTTCCAACACCCTTTATATACTTTATGTATTTAATCTAATCACTTGCACGTGTAGGGATCACTTCTCCTGACAGAATACGAACTCCTGGAAAGTAGAAATTGTTTCAGTTTTATTCTAGGAGCCCCAGAGCCTAGCACAGTACCTGCAAATGCTGGATGCTTAACAAATGCTTATCGAATGAGCAATGCACCAACCAGTTTGAGAGAATGCTGATATTGTCGAAAGCAAGCAGCATAGCCAACTTTACCGGCGGAGGGATTTTGCCCTGAGTAATTTTGCCAGATATGCTGAAGGCAGGAAAGACCTTGCACTTAAGTCCCAGCTGTACAGCCCACTTTGCTCTGGAGGCTTCCACAGCCTGTGATGCCTTCCCATGTCCTTTATACTCTGATTCTAAATCTCACCCTTTCTTCAAGGCTTAGCTTAAGAACCAGTTCTCCTTTCCCCAAACACAACAGTAACTCCTAGCAATCACTCCACCTTCTGAGTTCCTTACAGCCTGTATGGCACTTAGCACAGGCATTGGGTTGATGACTTTTCCTTGTACTCTTGTCTCCCCCACTACATTGCAAACTTCTTGGGGTCGAGAAGAACAGTGGTTTTTTGTTTGTTTTTTGTCTGTGTATAAATGCTTGGTTGTTGACTTCAATGATGAAAATAAGACTACGCTTAGAAAGATTATAAATTTGTTCCTTATTGTCACCAACCAAGACAACAATCCATTTATTTTTGGATTTCGTTTTGGGGTTTTTTTTGATCAAGGTAGAAGTGGGAGCTTCCAACCAAACAGGGGCACATAGGCAAGAGCTCATTAACCAGGTTTATTTTCTTTTCTTTCAAGTAAGCATTTGCTTCCCCAAAGTTATTCTGATAGCTTGATAGATGGACTGCTTAAGAGTCCTCTGATTGCCCCAGGCTTTCTCGCTCAGCTAGTCCTGTCCCAGCTCTCTTTCCCTACCTCCCTTCTCAGTTTTTCCTTTTCCTTAGCTGAAATGGAGAAAAAATCGCCACAGGAGAAAGAAAGAGACAGTGTGTGTGTATCCTCTCCACCTCTCTCCTAGCATTCATCCACAAGACAGAAGCAGGAAAAAAAGTGATGCAGCTATGTCCTTATGCCCCAGAGTGTGAAACCTATGTGACTGTCTAGATAATAAAGGAGAAATGTCCAGAAAGTCCCTTTTTTCAGGCAAGATTCAGAAAAGTTGTGCATGTCAAAATGAAGTCGTTTATTTGTTTCTTCCAGATATCACTCATTATTTAAGAAAGCATCATGGTAGATGTGATTGGCAACTTCCATTGGTCTGGTTGGTGCATATTTAGTTTTCTTTAAGGTTAAAAAAAATTTAGATAACAGAACACAGTGCCTGCTGACAGTCTACACTCAAAAGCCTCTAAAACTTCTGGGTGGTTCCCCACTCCACCCCCAATTTCTAGAGTTGCCTGTAGATTAGAAGAATTTTACTTCCTAAACTTGATATAAAAACCTTAATCTAATTAACTAAGTAGAAAATTCCTCATTTTTATTTTGAGGACTAGTAAGTACATTTTAAATAAAGAAAACAATTAAATAGTTAGTTCATACCTTATCAAACTGCTTAATAACTAGATAATGGTTAATTCTAGAGAGTACTCATACAATTCATCTAGTAGAAAGGTAAATCAGAGGGAGGGGGAGAAGGGTAAGAGAAAGGGAACGGGAAGATAGAGCAGTGCTTTTGCTATAGGTAGGGTGTTCTGCCTAGTAGTTGGGAGGTGTCTGCCTAGTAGTTTCTAATATAGATTGTTAAGATCTGGATCAGAACCCTCTTTAATTGGAGCATATGCAGCCTCAGCATGACAGTACTACTGTTCTTTTAATCTTGTTTAGAAATTTTCCTCTCAGTTGGTCAAGATGCGTTCCCATATTTTACTTCATTCTCACAACATTCTTATATATAACAACGTGGCAAGTGTTATTTTACAGATGGGGAAACTGAGGGACTCAGAAGCTATAAAGTGGCTTAGCCGTTCATATTCTTGGTGACCTACCTTGAAGGGGAAATCAAGCACCTGGGATATTTTGAAGCCCAGAGCAGTCATGGGTTTCTGGTCACCATCAAACAACTCATTCTCCCAGTCAACTTATTGTTAAAATGAATTTTGGTCTTTTGTCATTATTCAGTCTTTTCAGTTGTGTCCAACTCTTTATGATCCCTTTGGGGATTTTCTTGGCAGAGATGCCGGAATGGTTTGCTGTTTCCTTCTCTACCTTATTTTACAGATGAGGAAACTGAGGCAGACAGGGTTAAATGACTTGCCCAGGGTCATACAGCTAGTTTCTGAGGCAGAATTCACATTTAAGTCTCCCTGACTCCAGGCTTGGAGCTCTATCCATTTCACCACATGTACATATACATACATGTATACAAACACACATAGATGCTTGTATGTGTGCACACATACAAACATGCATATCTACATACACATGCACGTGTGTATGAGTAAATACTTACATGTGTATGTATAGAGGTGTGTTGTGCATATGCATGTGTGTAGGTGTGCATGTAGTCACATGTATGCTTATATTATTTATAGCTAGGTAGTATAATAGAAACAATAAAGAAAACCTAAGTCCAAATTGTGCCTCAGATACTTGCTAACTGTGTGATCCTAGGCAAGTCACTTGACTACTTTCTGACTCTCACCTGTATTATAGGGATTATAATAGGACTAAGGGTTGTTGTAAAGGATAAAATTATATAATATGTGTAAAACACTTTGAAAACTTTACATTAATATATAAATACCAGCTACTGTTACATGATCTAGGCAAGAAGATCAGAGAATTATAGGCTATAGAGCTGGAAATCACCTGCCTGCTTCCCTCAGCACCTTACTTTGTAGATAAGGCAATGACTTGCCCAAAGTCATACCATGGACTGTAAAAACTCCTTGAAAGCAGGGAAAGCTGTTTTCTTTTCATTTTACACATCCTTTGTGCCTAGCGGTGCCCACTGCATAATAGACCACAACAGGTACATAACAGCATGATGCACTAGGGGTGCAGAAGGTCCCAGGTTCCCCACCCCTGTGATAGACACATCGTAGGCACATGATTGTTGAATTGCTCTGAACTGAACAGAGTATGAAGTGACAGATCTAGAGTTCAAACCCAGTTCTCTGCCTCTAAAGCCAGGCCTCTCTGATGATCTCCTAAGGAGATTTCCGCCCTTTCCAGTTGGATAGAATGTCCAGCAGCCTAGCCCAGTGTCTGCCATTCAGCAGCATGGAGGCTTGTTGGGCAACATAGCACAAAGTCTTGTAGGATAATCGATTGAATGTGAAAATGCCATCCATTCATAGGCCAGAACTACAAAGTACAAACAGTACTAGTAACAGAGAAATTAGGACTTTAAAAAAACTTTCCTCAGAGAGTGTTTCCTAATGTATCATTTCTAGGATGGATTCATGAACTCCAAATTTTGTATTCTATCACTGACTGGCTCCAAGGTCTTGAACAAACTACTTGAAATATTATGGAAAGTCTGATTTCTTCCTCATAAATAATGTACAATCAGGTGATCCTATGAGCACTACCCTAGCCTAAGAGGAATGATACAAGAGTAAATGTAATCTAGTGTGAAAATATTATCATAAAATCCTTGTGAGACTCATGGTCCAACCATGGGAAATATTCATATTTAGGAACTATATCTTTCTCCAGTTCCTGAAAGCATTTGGCACGTTGGGCAAATGGTAAATAACTGTTATATTTGAAAATGGATCTTTAGCTTTAAATCACTTCAGCATTGACTTTTAATTAATGCCTTTATATTATACTACACATACTTGTAAACATTGGCTACTCTATTATGAGGTTTGTATAAATAATTAAAACCTTAGCTTCCTGACTAGCTTGAAACTCCCCTGGTTGTTGTGTTTCGTGTGGACAGCCACAGTATAAAAGGAAACAAATATATTTAATATCGGTCCGTTTCATACCAGGACTAAATCCCACTGAAATCAAAGCAGCAACAGGAGTAGACTGCAAGGATAAATTTACAGTTTTCTTTGAATTGTTCAAGGAACAAATCAATAAATCAGTGAGTTAGAGAACAAATGTAGGATGGGATAACATCTAAAGAAGAGCCTGATAAAAGCTTTCAAAAAAGAAAATAAAACCCAACTACTGGTCTCAGGACCTGAGCACTAGTTCACATAAAAAAAAGGAAGTAGCCGGCAGTGGAGAGAAACTTGAAAGACGCATGACTGTGAGTAACTGTATTCAATATTTGACTGTTTTGAAATTCTACAAAGTTGGGGGTGGGGAACATCTGCAGCCACAAACAGTTCCCTCTACAATCCTTTACTTGCTTGAGTGTGATTTCCCCGGGCAACAAAGCCCAGGATGGGACCATGACAGGCAGACTAGACAGAAGAGTCACATCACACCAAAGGGAAGGATGACAAAGGATATTTTAATTTCAATAAAAGATGATTTGAAAATAAAAGGATTGTAATGGCATTAATAACCCGTTTTTACTAGCCATGTAATGATTATCTAGAGCATTAAGAGACCAAGGCAGAATGGTGAGAAGCTCAGCAGAAGTCATTATTACCTAAGACTCCTTTAATAACTTTTATTATTTGTTGAAAATCATGGCAACAATACAGTTCAGTAACCTTTGTGCTTTAAATCCATTTCGTCTAAAAAATGAAAGCTGAATAGAATTTGATATTATGTAGAATCTTTCAATGCTGATGATATCGCAAAAGTGCTTGGCAGAATAATGAGTTAGATACTGATAACTGGGAAAACTGAATTAGGCAAATGGCACTGCCATTGTGTGTACCAGCTCAGCCTCAGCCTGCAGCTTTGGAACTTACTTGAGGGAGAAAGAATATGAAGGCTGAGCCTAATTTTCTTCAGTGCTTTTGTTAAAAGAATCACAAGGGTCTCAGAGTCTATCTCAAAATTGACACAGAGAAACAGAGAGAATTTCCATGTATTTATTTTAATGGACCTAACTATGGTTTAGTTGGTGTGTGAGTATTCATTTCTACCACTATAGATCCATATAATTTATACATGTCATATTTTCCCTTAATCCTCCCCCCCCACCACCACCAAATTCATCTTTTGGGGATGAGCCTCTCCACTTTTAGCTCTCTCTCCAAGAACAGACACAGTCTGGACAAGGGCCATACTTGAAACCATTCCTGACTAGTTGCCCTGCCGGAATTTGTGGTTTACTGACATAGTCTTGAGCTCCCAGGTCCATCTCCATGTCACAATGAGGTGTGAGAGTTAGATTTATCAGGAGGCTTTATTTTTTTTTATCTCTTATAAATGGGATTTGACACTGTATGATAGAGGACTATTTGGGGGAACAAATATATTTGGAACATAACTGATATTTCTTTTTTTTGCTTTTTGGAGGGCAATTGGGGTTCATAACTGATATTTCTTATTTTTTTCTTTTTGGAAGGCAATTGGGATTAAGTGACTTGCCCAGAGTCACACAGCTAGTTTGTGTGTGTGTGTGTGTGTGTGTGTGTGTGTGTGTGAAGTGTCTGAAGCCAGATTTGAACTCAGGTCTTCCTGACTCCAGGGCCGGTACTCTATTCACTGCTCCACCTAGCTGCCCCCATAACTGATATTTCAATATTTTAAGGACTTATTTTGAAGTTTTAAGAATTTAATTCAGTAATTATTCATTAATTAGTAATAATGCTAATAATAATAGCTAACACTTACAGAGCGTACCAGGCCCTATGCTTAATGCTTTACAATTCTAATTTTGTTTGATCTGCACAATATCCCTGGGAGGTAAGTGCTATTATTACCCCATTTTAGAAGAGGAATCTAAGGTAAAAAGAGGTTAAGTGACTTGCCCAAGATCACACAGCTAGTAAGTATCTGAGGCCAGATTTCAATTCAGTCTTCCTGACTCCCAATCCAGCAAATCTGTCCTTTGGTACCACCTAGATGTGCCTGTAGAATGTAAACTCTTTGAAGAGAGAAGACTTTTTTCCTCTTTGTATCCCCAGCAACTAGCATATAACTGATGACTAGTAAATGTTTCTTAAGTGAACGTTTGTTGAAGAACTTATTTTTTGTTTTTGTTTTGTTTTTGTTAAAGAATTTGTTAAATACACTGAGGGACACTGGGACCAGACATAGGCATAAGTAAGGGAGGACTAGAAAACCTTCCCATCCCTGTTTAACCTTCACTTCTAATTTTCCTGATTCTACCTTTTGACTTTCAGCTTGCTAAGTACTTTCTGGACCAGGAGACACCCAACCCTAGACCTCCAAAACTCTTCCTTGAATCCTCCCTGCACTGCCCCATTTAAACTCTGAGAAGCCCAGTTCCATGTTTGAAACTTTAAAAAACACATCCCTAGGCTTTTAACCTTATGAAATAGAGATACATGTAGACCAGAAAATTTAAGAGCAAATTGTACCCAGGTCTTTACTGGTTCTTATTTTCATCCACAAACAAATTTCTAAGACTAATCGAGTTGCCCAAGATTAACTTTGAGAGCTTGTGATTTTACTTGAAAATATAAATGATCACGTGGAACTAAATTCATCTGTGTTTGGAAATTGTGACTGGCTTTCATTTGAGGACAATGCAGTTGTGCCTGAAATTGCTTCAAAGTCTGAGGCAGTTGGCCAGATGTTTATATGGTTAAATTGTACTCAAGCCTTTCATAGAGCATGTTCCAAGGCAGTTGCTATATTCTTTTGTGAAACTGGCCCATAATAACCTTCCTGTTTTAGGAAGCAATTGATTTTTCTACTGATGAAACTTGATTCTGCCTTATTTTCTATGCTGCCCAAGGATGTTCTGACATGTTTTGTCCTCCCGTCTTTCCATCATAGTGTGACATCTAATGATCATCATCCCCCCCATCCATATGTTTCCTGCATAGTCCCCTACATACATAACAACACAAACCCCCTTTATGGTACCATAGTATAATAACCCCCCCTTTAAATTGATATCCTTTTATGTTCTTAGTTACAAAGGAAGGTAGTGGAGAAAGAGGGGACATTTTTGGTGATATAAAAACAGAAGGTATCAATAAAAACTAAAAAAAATAGAAAGATAAAATTTCTAGAATTTTTGAGCCCAGAATGGAAAGGGTTAGGGTGGGGATATGGGGCATGGCAAGAGCATACAATTAGGGAGGCATACAGGTCACGAAAAAGAAGGTGTAGAAGTTTTAATGGATTGTCAACAGTCTGACATAGCAACCCCCAATGCTAAAGTGAATTTAGACTTAATTAAAAGCATGTTTAGGACAGCTAGGCTTGCAAAGTGAATAGAGCACAGGACTTGGAATAAGGAAGACTCATCTTCTAGAGTTCAAATCCTCTGACACTTACTAGCTGTGTGACCCTGGGTAAATCACTTAACCCTGCCTTAGTTTCCTCATCTGTAAAATGAGCTTGAAGGACACAGCGGCAAACCACTCAAACAGCTTTGCCAAGAAAACCCCTGAATGTGGTCACAAAGGGTTGGACATGACTCAAATGTCTGAAGGCAGGTTTACTATTCAGAATGGAAGAGATGCCTGTGCCACTGCAGCCCACCTGGAGTACTGTGTTCAGCTCTAAACACCATATGGGGGGAGGGGGAAGTCATTGATAGAAGCAGCATGGTACAATGCAGTTCTGGAATTGAGAGCTGGAGAACCTGAATTCCAGTCCCAATTTTGCCACTTCTAATTTGTGTGCCCTTGGGCAAGTCATTTAACCTTTGTTTGCCTCATTTTCCTCGCCTGTAAAAATGAAGTTGGATTAAATGGCCTGTTTAGTCCCTTCTAATTCTGAATGATGATCCTGGGATTCTGAGCTAGAGAATATCAAAAGGAATGCCATGAAGCTGTGAGGAGCCCTGAAGATTATGTCCTGTGAAGAGAATCTGAAGAAATGAGGGATGTCTAACCTGGAGAAGACTTAAATAGGACATGATAGATATTCTTTTTTTTTTTTTTTTTTGCTTTTTGGAGGGCAATCGGGGTTAAGTGACTTGCCCAAGGTCACACAACTAGGTTTTTGTGTGTGTGTGTGTGTGTGTTAAGTGTCTGAGGCCGGATTTGAACTCAGTGACTCCTGACTCCAGGGCCGCTGTTCTATTCACTGCGCCACCTAACTGCCCCCATGATAAATGTTCTTAAGTATTTGAAAGGACTATCATGTGAAAGACTGATTAGATTTATTCTAATTAACACCACCCCACCGCCAAAAAAAGAGGTCAGAATTTAGAATGATGGCTAAAAGTGAGAGAGAGAGAGAGAGTGAGAGAGAGAGAGAGAGAAAGAGAGAGAGAGAGAGAGAGAGAGAGAGAGAGAGATCTTACCTTAATGCAAAGAAACACTTCTAACAATTATAGTCTTACAAAATACAATGGAATGCCTTGACAGGTAGTTGGTTCCCCCTCCCTTAAGACCTTCAATAGAAGTCTGGATGACCATTTATTGGGAGTGTTGTGGAAGAGATCCCTGCCTAGGTACAGACAAGAAGGTCTCCAAGATCCCTTTTATTCTTAAGATTCTGAATGGTTCTCCTCCCCCACTCATTTTGTTTTTTCCCTTACCACAAGTCTCAATATAGAGGGGTTGGGAAATGAGAAGGGAATTAAAATGTATAGAATTTAGATGTAGGGACCTATAAAAATCATGTCATGTGACCCTTTTCTTTTAGAGATGAGGAAACTGAGACCCAGAAAAGTTAAATAGTTTCCCCAAAGTCATGCATTTACACTTCCCATGTTTTTTCATGGAGTCAAATTGTTAAACTTCCTCAAGCCCACTCAACAATTTCTGCTATTTATTGGAGCATGGTTTTAGAACTCATTTCTCCATCTTAGTGGAATATCTGACGATTATCATTCCTCCCTCCATCTTCTCTCTCATTCTTCCTGCTGCTCCTTGCCTTCTCTTCTTTAATGCAATTTGGTAAACATTTATTAATTGCCTCCTATATGCAAAGTGCTGGAGGGTACTTAAAGAAAACACAACCTTTGCCTTTGATTTCAGTCTGTAGGAGTGGAATAATACATGCATAAATAACTATGATGCAAAATAGAATCTGATAGTTGTACATAGAAGAGGCCATCTCTGTAGAGATGCCCCCTTCTGTCTCACTTTGCCAAATGTTCCCTTTCTAAGTCCACATGGGGTTGTTCCCCATTCATAAAACTACCACTCCCAGACACCTGCCAAACCTCACTGTCTCTTCCTAATCCAACCCCTACCTGGAGAAATCTCATTTGGCTGAATGGCATCTATAGGTGGCTATTTTCCCAGCTCAACCTAATTTTACCCAAGTCCTGGATCTTCTTGGCCACTAAGATGGCCTGGGTTTGTTGCAAATCACTTCTCTCACCTCATCTCTCTTTTCCTCCAGTCTTTCCCCCTGCCAAGTGGAATATTTTAGCACAGACACAATCGTGTCTCTTCTCTTCTCATGTCTCATGAGTAGTTACCACTCCTTAGCTGGCTTTCAGGCCCTCCATACCCTGGCCTAATGTATCTTTTCAACTTCTTGTTCCATTTACTATTCTATGCTCTTGTCAAACTAAACTTGAAAACGGCATTTTTCTCTGCCCAGGTCTTTTATTTTCTTATAGTAATGTCATAATAAAATGACAGTGTTAGAGTTAAAAACCTCATGTCCCTATATGGACGTTATTACCACAGGGTATTGTAGAAAGTGAACCATCACTGTTACATGGCCACAACCAGTAAAGTTGGTTTCTTCAATGAGGTGCTTTAGTTTTTATATTTACATTTCAAAAATGTTTCAAAATTTTTCAAAAACCATGTCTGTATGACTTGACAGTAGTTGATGCTGCCCTTTGTGCTGAGGCCTAAAAATGGAAATCTAAACTTGACAGCTTGTGGTTGTGTACCATCAGTTTTCTACTTTTAGTTCCTTTCTTCCTGCTTTTCCTTTTTGCCTCAAATGTGGCTCAATGGAAAGTCAGAAAACCTGGGTTCTCGTCCAGGTTGACCATCATCACTACCTGTGTCACCTTAGGTTAAGTTATGTAAGCCCTCTGGATCTCCGTTTCTTCGTCTATAAAATGATAGCATTTATCTCAAAGGATCTAGGGATCTCCTAACTCAAAATCTGTGACCCTGTGTGATTCCTTTTCCCACTTACAGCATAATCCTGCTTTCAAGTCCCATCTCAAATTCTAGCTTCTTTATAAAGCCTTTTCTGATCTCCTAATCATATATGATTCTTCCCTTCTCTAAACAACCAACTATAATAGTGGTTCTCAACCTGTGGGTCGTGACCCCTTTGGAGGTCCAATGACACTTTCACAGGAGTCACAGAAGACACCTAAGACCATCAGAAAACACATATTTCCGATGGTCTTAGGAACTGAGACACCACTCCTCTGTCTGTCTCCAGTCGGGTCCACCCACATGGAGATACATCCACATACAAGTATTAAAAGGTTGTGGCATTAGGAAGGTTGATAACCACTGAACTACAATATTTTGGAGGAAAAAGGTAATATATGTGAAATGCTTTGCAATACTTAAAGTGCTATGTAAATTTCAACTATTAAGTCAAGGAAAGTCAACAAGCACTGATTAAGCACCATCTTTATGCCAGGCACTATTATTATTAGGTGGCACAGTGCAGAGCACCAGGTGTGGAGTCAGGAAGACTCTTCTTCCTGAGTTCAAATCTGACCTCAGACGCTTACTAGCTTCATGACCCTGTGCAAGTCACTTAACTCTGTTTGCCTCAGTTTCCTCATCTGTAAAATGAACCAGAGAAGGAAATGGCAAAACATTCCAGTGTCTCTGCCAAGAAGACCTTAAATGGGGTCATGGAGAGTCAGACATGACTAAAAAAACTGAACAACAACAAAGGATCATAGGACTGGAGCTGCAAGGCTCAGAGCTAGAAAGCTCTGAAGCCATCTAGCCAAACCCCATTGTTTTACAGATGAGAAGACCGAAGCCCAGGGAGGCAGTTTGCCCAGAGGAGGGAATTGACCCTAGTTTTTTTTTGTACTCCAAAAACAATGGATCCCATAGTACTTAACTGCTTTTTATTAGAGAAAAAAACTAGTTTCTGTTGCAGGAATCATCCAGCCTTGTTATTAATAGTAAAAGCTGCTCCTGCCACAATTTGCCATCCTGTTGTGGCATCTGCTTGGCAGAATTCTACACCAGTCATGTAAAAATATTCTGTCATGCCGCACTTAAAAGTAATTCTATAAAATCAAGTTCTAAGTGTTTATGGTCTTTATTTCATAATGCAGGCATACATACTTGCACCACTCACATTACTTACGTCTGTCTTTGAATTTTTGATCCTAAGTACTTGAGTAGCAAGAACTGGTTGATAACTAAATTCTTCCCATATCTTAATAAAGTGTGCACTTTGCTTTCTTCTGTACTTATAAGCAGCAATATTTAGGAGTCATACTGTGCTACTTATCCTTAGGGTATAGGAATTGTAATAGTGTAACACCAAAATACAGTTTTACCCTCCCAAAATCTGATGATGTAATTTTATAAATTATTTAGGGAGGTTGAGGGTTAGAGGTGGACACCTTATCTTAAACATTTTATCCATTTTTCTAGAAAAATATTTCAAAATCCAAAAGTTTTTCATCAATCAGGGGAGAATAAGTGAATGTAAAGGAAAAATTGCATGGAAGCAGGATTGATCAGTTGATTCCTGCACCCCCCACTAATTTGATCAAATTTAATGGATATGAAGGAACATAATAGAGACAATGAGGTGTTAAGGATTTTCCCTTTTCAGACTTTTGATTGGTTGCATTTACAACTTGTAAAGAGGTGAAACTTTTGAGTGGCTCACAGGTGGAGTTAGTAACCTATTTACAGATTGTAAAGGTTGTAAAACTAGGAGTGGCCCGGTAGGGGGTGCTATAAAAACAACAGACCTTCACATTTCTAGAGAAAAAACCAGTAATCTGGTGCTTCTGCTTTATGAAGAATAAGGGAAAATGTAAAAGAATAGGAAATAGGAAATTCTTACCTTCCAAATGGTGAACTCTGGTAGCCTCTGAAGCCTAACCTTGGAAATTGACCAATGACTCTCCCATGACCATTGAATAAAGTAATGAAACATTTAAATAATTAGGGTCTGGGACTAGGGGTCTTAGGCAAAAATAAACAGATAATCAAATGATATGTTCTTTGGTGTTGTCTGTCCTTCTGATCAAAAACAACAATCTCTTGAGAAGACATTTGTAAAGCCAACAGCAGTACAATCCAACTGAATTCAATTGATTGAAATCCTGGGCTCTGTCTGAAAGCCCTCCTCTTATTCATTAACTTTGGATCGCTAAATCCTATGGAATCCACTTGCTGTATTCCTCTCTCACCCCTCAAAAGGGTAAAAAAAAAAAAAGATAAAAAAGTCTTAGTGGCCCCTTCTTTGTACCTACTGAACTGGGACCAGTGAGTTTGACATCCATCTTCCCCACCACCACCACTTATTAATAACAAAATTGATATGTGTGTGTGCTTGGGGGGAGGAGGGGTGGGAAGAGGTTATAACTTCAGAACAGAAGCAAAAATGAGATGTAGGTTTGGCAAGTAGTCTCCTTTAAGTGGATCTCTTTCCCCACCCCTTCTAATTGCTCAGTAATTGTCACCTCTTTTTAAATTCCAAAGAAATGTTATGAAAGAAAATCTGAAAATGATCACATCTGTATTTGAACTTTATCCCCACTCATCTTCCACCAACTGCCGGGGGCCCCCTCCTCATAATACAAAGGGAAACCAGAGTGGTGAAAGTTAGAAATTTTTCCAGTCTTTTTTGTAACATGGATCATCAAATGATCATTATATTTTATAGTTCTGTAAAGTCTATAGAAGTTGAAGCTATGTAATATACATTGCAGAGTGTTCCCCTAATCCTGGCCAACCACATTCGTGCCTGGACCTCGGGATAAAGGCCTGGTAACTGGAAACCTGACACTACAGGAATTCCAAACACAGTCCTCAAACTAAAAACAGCCCACTCTCTCTGCCCATGGCATGTTCTACTTGAGAGCCTGGGACTGTATTAGTTTACATTATCTGATTTTTTTTTCTTTTGCTATGCATTGTTTGGAAAAGAATGGGAGTAGAATCCACCTATACCAACTCAAGCCTTAAATAATCTCTGGGTGGTGTATTTTTGGTAGATATGAGATTGTGAGCTCTTTGACCCTGGCTGAGATGCGAGTAGCTCATGCAGATAGCATCAGTATCACTTGGGCACCAAACTTGGTCCACAAAACCTGTATGCCTCCCCACCATTTTAATCTTTCTTTTTAAAAAAATGGTCATGGGTTAAGGATCTGTTTGATATTTGCCTCATTTCTGTCTGTGTACACAGAGTGCTTTTATAAGACTAACAAGAGCTCCAGTCTGCTACTCAGAAGTTTTATAAGTAATGACTTTAATGCTTTGTGCTAGGAAGGAAAATATCTACTTTTTCTTTTACTTGTCAATCAGTTCTGGCTTTTTAACTGATACCTTGGGTCTCTCTGAGCTTCCTCTAGCTGGTCTCTTTTCCTTTTGTTATTTCCCAACTCAATAACTTCCCTCCATTCCTCTAAAACAGCAACTTATTAAGATATCCAGTGATGCCACCAAGCATCACTTAAGCCTCTAGAGATTTCTAGGGAATCTTGAATCTCTGCATTAGGAACTCTTAACACAAGCTCCTGATTGTCAGTGCTGAAGCCTTCTGATAATATTTGCAAGATTCTTATTCTTTACACTATATTTGCCAAACCCAGTCAAATGACTAAACTTGCAATAAAAACTATGAACAGACTAATATGGTATCATAATAAAATTGTATTAATGAATGGCTACCACCATTCTGTAAGTGAGCCCTGCTATCCAGCTTGTTCTGATTGATGTGGGGAGTCCATGTAACACTATTTTTCCTAAGTCCTTTGAGAATGTCGGTGATGCTAGCACTTAAAAAAACACAGAACCTTATTTGCTTTTCTCTCCTCTCTCCATCCTCCATGCAGCTGCCAGAGTGGTTTTTCTAAAGCACAGATTTGAGTGTATCACTCCCTGTCTCAATAAACTCCAATGGCTCCCAATTTCCTCTAGAATCAAATGCAGCCTCTTCCTTTTAGACATTTAAAGCCCTTCACAGTCTGGTTCCAGGCTGCCTTCCCTGACATATTACTCCTTACTCTCCTGAGTTAAAGTTTAGCCAAGCTGGCCTACTTTTCTGTTTCTCACATATAAAAATTCCATGTCCTATATCCATCACTTACTTGGTCCAGGCTCTTCTCCAGGCCTGGAATCCAGGCTCTGTTTACCTTTACATCTTAGAAGTCCTAACTCCTTCAAAATGAAACTCTAGCATCACCTCCTATGTGAATTCTTGCTTGATTCCTCTAGCTGAAGAGGAAGGGGGGTGGGTTTCTCTTCCATCCCCAAATTATCCTGTATTATTTTGCCTATTTTATGTACGTCCTTATATGTCATGTTGTTTCATATAATAGAATGCAAAGTACTTGGAGGTAGGAAACGTTCCATTTTTGTCTTTCTATCCTTAACAATGGGTACATAATAAACACTTGTGGACCGACTGATTGATTGGCACTTCTGCCTATCAGAAAGGAGTAACTATTTTCCAAAGAAAACAAACACTTTTCCCCCTATTTTCAGAAATGATTGTGGTATCCTTGTGATATTTTAAATGGAAAGAGGTGTTTTTTTATTACTCCTTTGGAAAAATAATAACGTACAAATAGAGCTCACAAGGTCTCGTACAAAATGAGATGTCTTAAAATAGTGATGTATTCCTGTTTGGATTGTTGTTTTAATCAAAATCTGCAGAGGAGGTTGCTCCTGGACTTTTCACTGTAGGTACAACGCATGCAGCAGTCTCCATGATCAGTATTTATGACGTCCCAAAATGGGATTAGTTTTTATATCTCTATATCTATTGATATTTATATATTTGTGTACATATATATATTTATATTTTAATATATTTGTGTGTATGTGTGTATTTATTTATCCACAGAGGTAAGGTTCTTCTCCTTCCTTTATCTTTTGCCAAAATCCTGTTGTTATTATTAAGGAGGGAATTTTCCCCCTTAGGCTTAAATATCCTTTTATAAAAAGGCTAAGAAGTATACTCCAGAGAGATTAGTGACAAAAAGTAAAGGCCCCAAATACAACAAAATATTTATGAGTGCTCTTGGTGATAGATAAGAACAGAAAACAAAATAGATGCCCACTGATTAGGGAATGCCTAAACCAGTTACAGTATGTAAATGGGATATGATATTAAGTATTGTGCCATAAGAAATGAGAAGCATGGGAAGTCTTATATAAATATCATAATGCAAAGTGAAGTAAGGAGGACCAAGAAAACAATATGTGAGATGACTTCAAGAAAGTAAATGCAAGCGGAGGTTAGGTAGCACAATAAATAGAACACAAGCCCTAGAGTCAGGAGAACCTGAGTTCAAATTTGACCTCAGACACTTGCTAGTTATGTGACCCTGGACAAGTCACTTAACTCTGCCTCCCCCCCCAAAAAAATAAATAAATGGAAGAAAAAGAAACTAAAACAATCAAAACTAGATGCTATAAATCATAATGATAAAAATTTACCCTAAAGAAGAGTTATAAGATGACCAGTCCCTCACCTGTGCCTTTCATAGAAGTAGGGGACCATAGGTGTGATCCTGAATGTAAGAGTCGACTTTTAAAAATATGTTTCTTCGTTTTATGGAACTTTTTCCTCCCTTTTTTCACCTCTTCATACTATAATAAAAAATACAGTAAGAAACAGAGATGATGCAAAAACACAAATATGGATAAAATTATTTTGAAAAAGAGCAATTATGTGGGCAAGCACTTAGAAATTTCTTTTTGCTTAGAAAAAAAGCTTCTAGTAGGTTAAAGAAAAATGTCTGTAAGAAGTTTCCAAATAAGAAGGTACTATAAATATCAGAGACCCCAAAAGGAGAACTATTCAGTGTCCTTAGCACTCTTTGAAACATTAACTCTGTGTATTTTTGTAGGCCAGCGTATTGTTTTTCTTCTCTCCCCAAAAGATAACTGTTATGATGGATTTTACAGAATAATGTGGTTTCCATTATTTTCGTTCTTGACAAAGAACAGCCACCTCACTCTTGGTTTCTACCACATGTAAGCACAAGTTCTAGTCATAAAGTTTCCCCTCAAAGGAAAGTAGGAAGGGGATCGTGAAATCATCTCGGGCTCTGCCCTGTCTGCCCGTAGAAAAATGAAACCTCACTTTTCCCTTCTGTGAAAGTTGGACCCTGTCGCAACAATGAGGTGCTGTGAGAAGAGATAGCAATTGTCTTCAGCGCCTGCAGTGAGTCGGGATTGTATCTCCGAGGGTGGCTTCCGCCCCTTCAGCACTTAGTCTGGCTTGTCTCACCAAAAAAACAACCCAGAGTGCCTGTCTTTTATAATGTGCTGTTTTAACGGAGAAGAGTCTCTGGGGAGAGAACAGGACCCTAAAAGTCCAAGGCCTGGAATTCCTCCTTTCTCTCTTTCCATTTTAAACAGGAAACATTCACACTAAGAGACTCCAGAGGGAGGGTTGGTCGTATGTTCGTTTTGAGGCAGATAATGTTTGTGTATTGCATAGGTCAGTGATTTACCCAGTGGGCTTAAAGCGAGTGCAGGAAAACCACGTTTCATTGTATGCAGAGAAAGCTCTTCAGGGGAGTTGGGGAGGAAACACAGGTTAAGGCCTTATTTTTTTTCTAAGTGTTTTGGAAATCTCCAGCATGGACAAAAAGAAAAATTGGAGCTGGTAAGGGAAAGATTCAAATTCTGAGATGAAAGATGTTATGGAAACTGAAAACATTCTCAAATGAAATAACCTTCAAACAGAAAAGAGGCATGGAATAGCAAGCCTGTTTGCCTCAGACCGACAGCAACAGATGAGATGTTTGTGTCTTGTGTGCCAAGGGAGGTAGGCTGCCCAGAGCGTTATGGAATAAAACCCACTGAAATGGCACCTTCTCCTGGAGACCTTTCCTGGTTGGTCACAACCTTTGCCCTCACATGTCACATAGCATTTAGTTTGGTGGCACTCTGAATGAAGGAGTTCTTATCCTTGTTTATGTCATGGATCTCTTTGGCAGTAGGTGAAACTTGTGGGCCCCTACTCACAACATTCTTTTATTTATAATTGAAGAAAATGCACATTTTTAGGTATAAGTTAGTAAAAATTGAGATATTTTTCCCCTTTCAAGTTCATGCCTCCCCCCACTAACCCCCAAATCTCTCTAGTCTCATGATAAGAACTCCTACTACAGTGTAATAACTGTATCGTGTCCTTGTTATTCTACTCAACTGAAACCTTGGTGGTTCATCATTTCACAGGTGTCAAGCTACAAGTGTAGCTTTCTCATTTTTCAGGTGAGCAGAGTGAGGATACTTAGAACCATACAACAAAATATTTGTATTACAGCGATCTCTGTTGTCTTAAATGCTCTGCTGGCATCTAGGTAACACAGGTCTTATACGAGTTACTTAGAAAATTAGGTGTTAGTTATAAAGTTGAAAGACCCAAGTTCAAATCCAGCCTCATTTGCTTATTACCTGTAGATAGGTAGATGATAGATAGATGGATGGATGGATGGATGGATGGATGGATGGATGGATGGATGGATGGATGGATGATGGATAGAGAGAGAGAGACAGAAAGAGAGATAGATGGACGGATGGATAGATGGGTGGATAGAGAGAAAGTGAGAGAGAGAGACAGAGATAGATAGATAGATAGATAGATAGATAGATAGATAGATAGATAGGTAGATAGATAGATAGATAGATAGACAGATAGATAGATAGATAGATATGGATAGGTGATATTTAGATAGAGGTACATGATAGACTGATGATAGAGATTGATAGATATACAGATGTGTTATGGCAAAAACTTGAATTTGGAGGTAGAAGTCCTGTGTTAAAGTACTGAGTCTTCCATTTAGCAGCTGTGAGACTTTGGACAAGTCACCTTCATCTCCCTCAGCCAAGCCTGTTTCTTAATGGTCTAGTACAGATCACACAGCTTCTGTTCCCTACTTCGAGTTCTTATGAGGAACAAATGAGATAATGTAGATAAAATGCTTTGTGAATTGTAAAGAGCCATATAAAAATCCTCTATTCAGTAATGGACATAACTCTGGCCTTGGAGTATGGAAGACCCAACTTCAAATCCAACCTCAGACACTTACTAGCCACGTGACCCTGGGCAAGGCACTTAATCTAATCTCTATTTGATTCTGTTTTCCCACCTGTAAAATGGGCATGACAATAGCACCTCCCTCTCAGGATGAGACAATATTTGTAAAGTGCTTTGCACTTTTATTATCACTGTTTGTTGTATGCATTTTTTTTCTTTTTTGAGGGGGAAAGGCAAGGTAATTGGGGTTAAGTGACTTGCCCAAGATCACCCAGTTAGTAAGTATGTCAGATGTCTGAGGCCATATTTGAACTCAGGTCCTCCTGACTCCAGAGCCAATGCTCTATTCACTGCTCCGCATAGCCACCCCTGTTGTATGCATTTTCAAATAAACCAACACAACGATTTTACTACGCAGCACTATGCCTGCTGTATTTCATGTAGGAATGGCAATGTTACCTAATGGATTGACTCAGACTCAGAGTCAAGAAGGCCCAAGCTCAGCTTTAGGTTAGAATGCTGGTTAGAAGTCAGGAAGATCTGAATGTGAATCCCTCTTCAGACACTTAACTACCTGTATAACCCTGGGTAAATCATTTAGCCTTTTTTTTTTGTCTTAATTTCTCCATAAGTAAAGTGAAGGAGTTAGATTCAATTACTTTTAAGATCCCTTTTAGCTTTAACCTATAATCCTATAAAAAAAAAAAGAGCTGTGAGACCTTGGGCCAGTCACTTAATTGCTCAGTGTCTCAGGCAACTCTCTAAAACCATGATTTTGAGATCAATCGCCAGTCTGCATTGGTGGAGGGAGATCCCACCCCAGAAGTTCCCTGCATGACTGAAATCACAGTCCTGAACCAAATGTTTAATGAATATAAAACATTTTACTTTGGTTTGCTGACAACCGTCCCAAGTTAAATGGGACCCGGCAGGAGCATCAATCATCATGATGCCTAGTAGAATTAAGACATAGGAAGATAGCAGGGGGCTTCCCCAGTGCATTTGTAGGGCTGTATTCACATGCTCACATGTTGCTTGTCACAAGCACCGAAGCTTGTCAAATCCTCATTGATTCAGGAAACTCACAGAGCTGTTTTACCCTCAGCCTCCCCAACTTCTAGGGTGTTTTCTTCCCCAATCTGGCAGCTGGTTGAATTAACCACAGCTACTGTCTTCTTTTCTCCCAGCCCTTTCCTTCAGGAGCTCCAGCCTTTTTGAATCCTGAAGTTAAGAGAGCTTGTCAGACTGATGTGTTTAAGTTGCCGTTTTTGTTTTCTTAAAAAGAAAAGAGGAGGGGAGACTGGCAGTGGGGGAAGGAGCAGGGAGGTGTGAATATCTATGCACAGAAGGTTTATGAGATTGGCAAAGCTGCAAACTGAACTCATCTGTTTATCCCCAGGCTAGATAAGACGCAGTCATCTGCACATTGTTTAAAGACTTTCTGCTCCTGTTACAGCAAATGGAATAGGAGAGGCTTACTGTCTTCCAGTGGAAAGATGGGTGAGAGCATTGGGAGGAAGGAGTCTGGCAGTGTTCACTTCTCACTCGCTCTAGACCCTTTTGCTAGCCTACACATTGAAGGGTGTGGAACTGGCAGCTGGTCGGGTTATATATGAGTTAGTTAGAAAATTATGTGTAGTTCATGTTGTTCATGTCCAGAATGAAATGTGGCATTGATGTCTCTTAACCAAAAATTGTGATTTTAATACTGTTGGTTTCCAATTTTTTGTTTTTTTAAATTTTGGGCCTCTCCTCGGTGCCATAGAGTCCTAAGGAAACAGCAGACCACAGGGAAAAGTGGAGGCTAGCAGAAATGGCTTCCAGACTTTGGTGACTCCAAGTTTAAGGCTGTAGAGTCATAGCCAAATCTAGAAAAGGAATGGAGGCAGTCAGATACCATCCCCTTTCATGTGTTCTCACCATTGACAGGCTTCTGTGAAGGAGATGGATAAAGTCTTGTACTTAGAGTCAGTAAGACCTGGGTTCAAATCCTACCTCAGATACTAGTTATATGACCTTGGGCAAGTCATTTAACCTCATCTATATAATGGGAATAATAATAGCACCTGCCTCAAAAATGTTGCTACATTTGTTGTTCAGTCATGTTGTATTCCTTGCGACCCCATGGACCATGGCATGCCAAGCCCTTCTGTCCTCCACTTTCTCTCAAAGTCTGTCCAAGTACATGTTCATTTTTCCATGATACCATCTGTCCTTCCCATTCTCTGCTATCCCCTTTCCTATTTTTCTTTTGCCTTCAATCTTTCTCAACATCAGGGTCTTTGGGGGAAAGGGTGAAAGGAGAAAATAGAATAAATGGGGGGGGTGGGATAGGATGGAGGGAAATATAGTTAGTCTTTTACAACATGACTACTATGGAAATGGTTTGCGTTACTGCACATGTATAACCTATATTGAATTGCTTGTCTTTTCAGTGGGGGTGGGTGAGGAGGGAAGAAGGGAGGGAATCTGGAACTCACAGTTTTAAAAACAAATATTTAAAAAAATGTTTTTACATGCAACTGGGAAATAAGATATACAGGCAATGGGGTATAGAAATCCATCTTGCTGTACAATAAAGTTAGGGGATGAATTGGGGGAGGGGGATATAAGAGCAGACAGAATGGGGAAGAGGCAGTCAGTGTGCTTGTCATCTTGGGGTGGGGGATAGGGGAGAGATGGGGAAAAAATCTATAACTCAAAATCTTTGGGAAATGAATGTTGAAAACAAAAAATAAATGTTTAAAAAAAGATTTGGAGCAAAACAAAACAAAAACATCAGGGTCTTTTCCAGTGAGTCCCATCTTCTCATTATGTGGAAACAGTATTTAAACTTCAGCTTCCGTATTTGACCATCCAATGAATATCCTGAATTAATTTTTTTGAATATTGACGAATTTGACCTCCTTGCTGTCCAAGGGCCTTTCAAAAGTCCTCTCTAGCACCATGATTTGAAACATCAAATGTATTCATGTATGCAGCCATGAAGAATTTGCAAACGTTATACTTCTCCATAAAGGTGAGCTATTATTACCATGGTAGTTCATCCAACCTGGGGTCCCTGAACCCCAAGCAGTCTATGGATAGACTTCAAGGAATTTGGATAGGGAAAAAAAATTAGAACTTCATTTCAGTCTAAGTGATTTCCCTGTGTTTTTTAATGTATTTTAACACATTATCTTGAGAAGAGGTACTTGGGCTTTACCACACTACTGAAGAGCTCCAGGATAAAAAGGGGGGAAAAAAAGGTTAAGAACATCTGATCTGGTTTAACTACCTCAGTTTACAAATGAGAGAACTTGAGACCTGGTAAGTTTGAGTGGCTTGCCCAAAGGGGCTTAAGGAGTAGAGAACTCAGTCTGAATTTGAGCTCTGACATGTAGGGCTGTGAGTCTCTAGGACATGAAAGTTCTCCAGCCCTTCAAAGAGTTCTGTAGGCCCCTGGGAACCCTGGCTTTTTTTTTTTAATGTGTCTGTGTTTTCTCTCTAGGCGAGGACCTCCAGAACCAGCAGATTACCTAACGGGACCTCGATTGATATACAAGGAAAGGGAACTTCCTTATTACCCAGGAATGCAGCCCATTCATCCTCCTAAAGGAAGCTATCCCCGTGCCCAGGATGTCAGGGTGACAGATCTTGGCTATCCTCAATACTACCCACCCCCTCCAGCCGCACACCACAAAGGACCTTTCCGACAAGACGTCCCACCTTCACCACCTCAACACCACAAAGTGCCAGAATACCACAAAATCGGCAAAACAGGACAGCGGGCAGCCAGCCCAGAACGGTACCCATATAGAGCCCAGGACCCCCGGCAGAAGAACCCCATGACTGCGGCCGTGTAGTGGGATGCAGGTGGAAAAAAGATCTCTACAACTGCCTTGTTCTTTTTTCTCCTCAGTCCCCTAAAGTCTTCTTGGCTATAAAATTATCCATAAACTGGAACCATTCTTTCTGCTGCAGGTACAGATTAGGTTCTTCTCACTGAGGAAATCACTTAAGGCCAATCAGAGGGAAAAAAAGGAAGGTACAATATGTCTGATCAGGCCATGAAAACAGTGGTACCGTACATTAAAATGCTTTTAAACCAGTTAAACTCAGAGCAGAAGTGGTAGATGAAAAGTAAATAACATCGTTAGACACACTAAGTGGAATGTCCCAGGGCTACATAATATGCACCGCTGGAGCTTTCCACACATTTGAGCACACGGGCACGAGCGTGCGGCGCGCGCGCGCACACACATACACACACACACACACACACACACAGCAGCTCCTCTCTTAAAGATTACCACTGGTGTTAAGACAGTCTCTGCTATGGATCCTTATCCATTGGGGAGCCGAAGCAACAGCAGGCTCTTTACAATCCAGAAAGCCAGAACCTACGGCTATGGTATATAGGAGATGGCAAATGTGCACCTGGAGGGGGGTTATTATTTTAGCAACAGAAGGGAAAAAAAAAGACAGAAAGAAAGAAACACAATTGGCTCCTCAGAAGTTTTCTGCCAGAGAAAGACAGTATGTCTTTGTCTCTGGGATCTGTCAGGGTCCTGGCACCACCATTTTGATTGAATGTTTCACAGACTATACACTACCAAGCCAGGAAAAGCGCTTGGTAAGCCCAAACCTGTGATTGAATGGGGGGCCTTGGTTATATTTTCCATTTTCTCTATTAAAAAACGGGTAAGGTAGAAATTCCACATCAGACCTTAGGAGGAATGCTGAAAACCAGTGAGAGCTGCTGAGAGGCTGGTATTTCAAGGACCAATCAATCATGAGGAAAGGAGCGGGGTCTTGTCACATGCAGCCTGAAGCTATATTCCACAAGGACATGCTTATTCCCTCCTCAGATGAAGGAGCCTAAGAGCCAGCAGGAGGGCCAAAGTTGACCTGATCCTTCCCCCTTCCTTTCTTCCTTTTCCTGGCCACAAGATCGGAGAGGCCCAGGATTACAGAAGCAGCCCCAGGTTTCTAACCTGTAATTATTTAGTTGCTGTTTCTATTTTAAGGCTTTCACTTCTATAGATAATCCTCCACTGGGAAGGAAGAGAACCCTCTTGTTGGGCCTCCCAGGATTCAGTGCCCTGGAGGTGCCAATTCAGTAATAAGTGCCAAACAATCCCCATTTGCACTGCAGGGAGCTAAATGCCAACGATGGCGGGGAGGAGCCTTCTTGGGTCTTTAAAACAAAATGGCCCAGGGTGTGGTGGACAAACAGTAAGTGTTCATTAAGGCTGTACTCTGATGTCTATTTGGTTTTGTTTTGAATTTGTATGTGTGTGTTAAGCAGGTAGGATGTAGGAAAACACGATTTTGAAAAACTAACTTGTAAGGCAAATGTAAAGTTAACATAGGAGTTTTTGTTTTTGAGAAGAAGACAAGAAGGGTGAAGATGGAGGGGAGGGGTGTAGAGGCAACAATCCAGGGTAATGTGTGTCTCTGTCTGCTTAGTAACAACAGACAAGGCAGCAAGGAGGAACCCAGAACAGGCAGGGTGTCATAGGACCAGAGGGCTAGAGCTGAATTCTTTCTATCCCTGTTTCCCTAAGAACAAACATGATGTTCCTCAGTCTCTGGGAGGTCAATAGAGATCCCATAATGTTAGACCTGAAAGGAGGGCATCTAATCTATTTGGAAAATGAAAAATCTGAGACTCAGAGAGAAAAAAGTAACTGAGGTCACACAGATCTGAGATGGCAGTCAGGATTGGAACACACAATCTTCTGTCACCAAATCCAAGACTCTCCACTGTACAATTCAGACTTGGGTTCCGGTGTCTCACAACCTAGTTTGCTTGACTACAAAGTAAATGGCAAAGAAGGGATCTTAAGGTTTTAAAAATAAATTTTAAAAAATCTTTCAGAGGCTTTAAGATGGATAAACCAATTGCAATTCCTTTGAACTCCATGACCATTTTCCACTCATGAATGGACAATTCAAAGATTGTAATGAGACCTAAATGAGAAAGCAAACAGAGAACAGTTTGAGGACCATTCAAAACCTAGAGGCAGAACAGTTTGTCTAGATTTGGGTCTCTTAAAAAGAAATGCTATGAGACTCTTCAAAATGCTTCCTTATTCTTAAAAAAAAAACCGTCTAGAGGTCACCTTCAGCCATTGCTCTTGTTTAAAATAGGAGGAGGAGGTTAGAGGATTTACTAAATTACTGTGCTACTGAACACCCACATTACTGTTTCCTCACTCTGCCATGTATCTATGATATCACTGACATAAGTGTTTATTTGGTCCATGAAGATTACAATCTATCCTCATCTTTTGGTCCATGCTCCCGCAATCATCTTCCACAGGGCATCAGCCCAACATAATGAAGGCCTTCCCCTTGATCTTTTTATAGTTCATAGGCATCAGGGCAGCACTTGAGCAGTCTGTAAGCCATTGCTCTTAGCTAGCCCACCACCTTTTCCAATTATATGTTTCCATGATAACATCATTTATAACAAATAAAATAAAACTGAGTTCCGCCTCTATGAAGTGATACTGACTGCTGGCTTGGAAGAAGAAGCAGGACGTGGATCTCCTAATGGGCACAGGACCTTAAGCAAATCAACCATAGGGTCCTAGGACCATTGGTCTAGAACCAGAGAGAACTTAGTTCAGGGCCATCTAGTCCAAGGACCTCACTTTACAAGTGGAGAAACAAGCTTAAAAAGAGACTTCACTTTCCTCATCCGTAAAAGGAGGTAATCAGTGGGACTCGATGCTGTTGGAGGTCCATCCTCCCAAGTTTAGGCTCTAAACAAATTCATAGAGGAAGTGAAGTTTGGAAGGATATACAATTTCCTGCTGAAGACACACTAGGATGCTGCTTTTTCTGTTTCTCAATCTCATGAGCCCATCCTGGAACTATGGAGGAATTTGAATTCCTGCAGTATTCAATGGGAACCAGGTTAAGGAATCTACTGTGGTTTTTGCCACATTCTAATGCAGGAGCACCTGATTTTAATCAAAGTCCCAGGTTTTCCCACCTGTAATTATTTGGCTCTTGCTTCTACTTGTAACTTCACTGGGAATCCACTTGGCTCTTGAAGGAAGCCCTACCTTAGAGGTGTCGATTCAATACTTGTTTATAGAATGCAGGTACCTGAGATTGAGGGACAGACAGGTAGGGGATCTGCTGAAAGGGACGATGAGGGTCTCACCCTCAGGCTTAATAAATCTTGCAGATGAAAAAGACAAAGTGAAGGGAAATGTCCCTTGTAATGGGTCATTAGAAATGAGCTCTTTGGTTCTTTCCTTCTCTGCCCCTAATCTCTAGCCTAACTCTTATGGGCTAGAAGCCAGAAGCTTCAGCTTATTGGTATAGGAAGTGACCACAAAGGGGAACATCTGGATAGAGGGAAGTATCATGAGGTTAAGTAGTCTACAATGAGTGAAAGGTGTGACCTTAATAGAAAGAAAGCCTTCATTTTCACGTTCCCACTTGGAAACCCAGCACGTACTCCACCTACTGCTCAAAGACCGGGTCTGAGCTTCTCTGGAGAAGGCTTTTCATACTGTGTACACAGTCAATAAAAATGTGGTAACCTCAGGGAAGCAGCCAGTGCCTAGAAGGTCCACTTAAAGTGAGTGAAAAATAAATTAAGATAGTTCCCTTTGCTCCTTTGAAATATAACTCACATCCCATTGGCCCCAGCTGGAAAGGAACTAATATTGTATGTTTGTGACAGTGCCTTTATCAAGCCAGGCAACAATTAGAAACAGCTCAGAACTCAAGGGAGGGCTTAATAAATCACTATGCAATACATCCCTTCTCAGGGCACCACAGCACCATTTACAGACCTCATCTACAGTATTTAGGAAAAACACAGCATAATCAGCATGGGGTGAAAAACACACTTTCACTTTATTTATGGCCTTTGGAAAACTCACTCAGTAGTCTTCACATAGCTCAGAATTCCAATAACCCCCTGAAATGCCATGGCTGGTGCCACTTAGGAAAGACCCATCAAACAAGCCCCTTCTTTGCTGCTTATCTGACCCGACAGGTCACTTAAGACTTGAAATGATATTTTTGCCTTAAGTCAGTAGACACTTTTACAGACCCCTAGTTTCCTCTTCTGTTTGAAGGAATAGGTAAAAAGGGTAATATCTGGAAATAGATCATCAGAAATTATAGTGGGAGAAAAATTCTACTTTTCATTAGCAGCAGAAGGAAATAGCTCATCGGTGCCTTGGACCTTTTTGCTCTTGGAATAAGGTGGGCAAGAGGGGCAAGTTGTGCCTTTCCATAGCACCAAATCCAAAGGCCGAAGATAGGTCTCATTGGTTATGGGGAAAAAATCAGGAAAAAAGGAGCCAGTCTTGTTATTAGAAAATATAGAACTTCAGACAAGTCATTTGATAGCAGATTATTTTTCCCCTTTATTCATTTTTATTGGGTATTTAAAGATGCCCAGAGAGTTAAGTGACCTGCCTAGCATCACATAGCTAGTTAAGTGTTTTCTGATCTAGGTTTTCCTAACTCTAAATCTAGTTTCCTATCTACTTCTTACCACTGCTGAGAGGGAACATGGTATATTAGATACGGAGGGCTGGGGATGGGATAAGGAAGATTTGGATTCCAATTCAGTATCTCACACATATACTGATTTTAACAAACAACAGGCAAACCATTGAACCTCCAGCTACTTCGAGCCACTCCCTAAGCCTACAAAGTAGAGACCTGTAATCAGTCTACATCCGGTTTCTACAGCACGAGTTCCCTATGGTGATGGACTCACGAGTCTAGACCAGTATGTAAAGGTAGCATCCTTTCCTCTTCCCATGCAAGCTCTTCTGAATTCTAAAGGATTTAGAAGGAAAGGAAAATACCCCTGTTTGGTTTAGGATACCTATGGGCCTGGAAAACATCACATAATTTGAAACATTGAGACTCTAAATACTCCTTTCAAAGTAGAAGTCTCTCTACTGGACAGACTTCTCTTTGGTCTTCCAAGTCCATGAACAACACTGTGGCCACATTTGGTGCCATTACATCAGAAAGAGCCATTAATAGGAATAACCAAACATGCTATTTCACAGCACTCCTTATCCCTGTCAGCCTGGGAAGAAATGATAGCCCAGTGATGGTGGAGTAAGGAATAGTTACTCAGAGAGATCCCTGCAGAGTGAGCTCTGTGATCAAAGAGAAACCTTGGGCAGACTAAAATTGGTCCCACATCATATATGCAGCCAGGTCTCTGAAGGAGACCATTTTTCTCACCCACATCCCTAAGTCATAATAGCATCCCTCGAGGGCTGATTTTTCAAAGGTGGACTAGAGAGCCCTGATGTTGGGGGAGTTAATGGCCCCTGATTACACTTCTAGCCTGTATCCCTGATTGCAGTGATTTGAGAAAGCATTCTCACTCAGGCTGCACTAACTGGATGTAAAAACAAAACCTGTTGTTTATAAACTACTTTTTCTAGTACTTCCTGTGATTTTATGATACCAAATCTGTTCAAAAATCCTGAAGAAAAATTATGTGAAATCATATTTTGGAATACGGGGGGATGAAAGGGGTGGCATCTTTGCTAAATTTGAAAGATTGTTCCTTTTTGTACCACAGAAAGCATTTGGAATTTTTGTTCCATATGACTATATAAATTGTACTTGGTTTTATTTTGCATTAAAATAAAGCTTTTCAGAGTTCAAAGAGTATTGGGTAATAGGGTTCATTTTCACTTGCCATTACTTTGAATCATGATGCATAAACTAGGCTGGCTTGGACCTTCTCCCACCTGAATAGGGAACCATAAGGAAGAAGGATGAGGAGTCCAGGAAGTGATATGAGGACCCTGAAAGTGGGAGTCTTTCCTCTGAAAGGGTTAAGTTGTAAGGCCAGTCACCAAAGCCATGCAGATGCTATCCTTGAGATGAAGGGTGTTAACTCAGAATGAGTCCAACAGCTTCTAACTTAAAACAGGAAACCATCCAGAAGGATTGTAAATGGACTTGGTGATGCATTATTTAGAGAGGAAAGAAAAACATAAGCTTAGAGAAAAATGCATTTCTTACAGCTTACTTAGATGGAAACACTCACAGGGACAAATGATTACTGTTATTACTGGGTTTAGGGCAAATGTTTCATAATCATATACATGAGTTTTCCCCCTAATATTAACTCTACTAGGTAAAAATAGAAGAGGTTGTATGTAAGGCGAAATAGTCTCAAGGCAGTTAGTGAAAGCCCAAAGGCTAAGTGACTGAGAGGCATGCCTTGAGTAACTGGAATATTCCACTGACGAGGAAACAGGCCTCCTGGCACTCTAAAACCCAGGTTTATTTTGTTTTTGTTTTTTTAACAAGGTGGGGTGGGGGTGTCTCTGCTCATTGGTGCCCCTTTCAGGTCACAAAGGGGCACCAATGAGCAGAGACACCCCGCCACCTTGTTAAAAACTATGGCCATTGCTAAATCCCACTACAGAGAGATGACATGGGTCTAAGAGACCTTCGCTCTACTCCTTTTTCTTAAAGGGGAATTTGCTACTGGACACCAGAGGGTCACATACAGCTGGTGTGGTTAGAGCCTCAGTAACAGTTAAAAGGATTGTCGGTTCACAGTCAACAATAATTCTTAGAGTTTAATGCTTTCTTCAACCCCAGCTATGGACTATTTGGCTGACTCTACTTAGTTTCCTCTTACCTAAATTCATTTTGCTCAATCTCGGCCTTGATATTAACTTAGCTTCTGAGCCATTGCAATGAATTGCTCCTTAAATTGTGGGAGGCCTTGAGTGCAAGACTGAGCAGTTAATATTTTATCCAAGAGGCCATAGGAAGCTTCCAGGAGGATACACAAAGTCACTATTCTCATTTGGAGAGTAAAAAAATCCTCATACAATTAACTTAAAGCAACAGGCTTAAACTGATTTAAAATCTTATGAAGAAAATAGTTTATGTTCATTAGAGAATTTAGGTTATTTGGTTTCATGTCATTTTAAGAATAACTTTGAGTAAGTCATTTTAACTATTATAAATACACAAAATAAAAATAAGGGAGATATGAAGAAAGCCACTATCTGAAATGGAAAAATAGAAGTATATATAGAATAATTTTACATACACACATATATGTACATGTGTGTATGTATGCATATATATGGCTATTTGTGTCAAATGGTAGCCATCTCTAGGGTGGAGCAGGAAGGCAGGGACGGGGAAAAAAGGGAAAAAAATTTTCATGATAACTGTATTACATATTTAAAATGAATAGCAAATTGTACATAATAGATTTGCAGTTTCATGTGCAATCATCTTTTTTATTATACTATGTTATAGAAATGCTTCTTTTATTCCATAAATTAAAAATTAAATTAATTTTTAAAAAGAAATTAGGTTTATTGTAGGATCATCTAGCTGAAGCCTCATTCCTAAAATTCTGCTTTTTCCTAACTAAGTTGACCTCTAGTTGTAAAGCTGGGGGCCCCTCACTATTAACCAAGATACATTAACAAGTACATTTCGGGAGATTAGAGACTGGTTACCTTCCCTCTGTCCTTTGATTTCATATCTGAGGGGTTATAAGTCACTGACCCTTCTTGATTTCATATCTGAGGGGTCATAAGTCACTGACCCTTCTTGGACCAATTCCACACCTCAGAAGAATGCATATTTAAAATAATTAAAACAAAATTGCATATATATGTGTGTGTGTTTATATATATATGCATATATATATTAAATCATTGTCAATGTATTCTCGGTACTCTCCCTCCCCCCTATTATTGAGCGGTATAATTTTTCCCAAGAGCATGACCTACCTTTTGCAAGGGGCTTTTTTGGGGAACCCTTCTTCCTTAGTGCCCCCCTTTCTCAGATTTCCTTCAGTATTTTACAACATATGTATACATATACACACACATACATATGATGTACTTTATATGTATGTATATCATTTAATAATGCATAAATGTATTATATATATATAAATATATACATTGGTATATACATATATGTTGTATGTACCTAGTTATTTATATATTGAATCCCCCATTACAATGCATGTAATGTGCAGACAAGAACTGGTTTTTGCCTTTCTTTGTAGCCCCAACATTTAGCACAGGGCTTGGTAGGGCTTAATAAATGTTTATTGACTGAATCCCTAGATTCTTAGTTCACACCCTAATAATATGTTGATGGCTTAGAAAAACACCTTAATTAATATAGTACATGTAGGGATTGAGTCAGGGACATTGTATCAATGGCCTTAAAAAAACAAAGTTATGACTAATATATACATATGTTTTTTTGTGATTGCACATGTATAACCTATATCAAATTGCTTACTGTCTCAGGGAGGGAGGAGGGAAAGGAGGGAAGGAGAGAATTTGGAATTCAAATTTTGTTTTAAAAAAGCAAATGTTAAAATAATTTTCACATGTAATTGGGAAAAATAATAAGGTATTATTTCTGAAAAACAAAAAAAACAAAAGTTGATTTTTCTGAGTCCTAAGTTCCTACCCCCCTTACTTAGGAAAGGGTGGGGTAGGAGAGAATTAACCAGAAGAAAGGGCACCAGGATAAGAAGCTAGCAAAGGCTTGGCTAAAATGAAAACACTGTTAGTTCAGCATTGGAACAAGAGGCCCTATGGGAGAGAGAGTGCAAGGAAATGGAATAGTCATGACTAAAAATAAATTACACTGTAATTTATAAAAAAAAAAAAAAAAGATTTTTGTCGTTAGAGTTGTGACCATTATTAAAAATGTGTGCACTGCTGAAGAAAATCCAGAGCATGTATATGCAGATTTTGACATTTTATATTCAAGATACAGGCAAGCCTTGAGTAGGTTCCACTGCATATTAAATTATAATCTATGTAGACAGCAATTTTGAAAGGTATCCAGTCAAAGAAGTTGTACTTTTGGCTGAAGCCAGACAGGTAGATGAAACTTTGATGACTTAATTCCCCCAACTGTGAAAGGCATAAATAGACAAGTGAGTGCCCATTGGAGTTAGAAAGAGACAGAAAACACATTAAGCAATGTAAAACTGAAGGTCCATAATTTCAATGAGTTATCTTGCCCCTCTGGCTAATTATTTGCCAAGGTTTCTCAACTTGGCGCCATTTAGCATCCTTATCACCTGGGAGCCAGGTGAACTCTTGGGATGCTTTCCAGGCTACATTCTCCTCAGGCCCCCCACAGCAGACATACTCTTACTCCCAGAGCCGTCTGGGCAAGTTTAAGGGTCACCCCTGCACCACAATGTGCTGTGTGTCATAGGTGGTGCAGTGACACTCTTGAATTTAGAGAGAGCACCTCCAATAGATTTCTGAAAATAGAAGCTCCTTTCTAAACATGCCCTAGAAAAATTCTTCAAATCCGAGTCCCTCTCCTCAGTGCATTTTGGTCCCAGCTCCCTTTGGGGCATTTTCCAGGACCAGGGTCACATCAGAATGAAAGCCTTTACTCTTCACATCTCTACCTCCATCCTAGGAAAGGCTCCAAAATGCCCAGAGCATCCCTCCAGTGCCTTTATGAGACTTCTACTTCTTGATGCCCCCTCCCCACTCCCAGCCCTACCCCAGGGTGGGAATGTGTAGGATGTTATTAAAGAGGGCCTGACCTGGAGAGAGAACTTCTACAGGCTTCCCCACTTCAGAAGCCCATCCAGGAAGGGCAACATATCTCTGATCAGTCACATTTCTCTGGGATTTGGAGTTTTGGCAGTGTCTTTGAATGACCCTTTGCCGTTCTGCAGACTCCCCCCTCTAACTCCTCTACCACCCCTGCCAGGTGTGAAATCAGGCCCTTTGGAAACCACTGCCCAGGCCTGCTATCCAGGAGGCCTTTCAATTTCCGAAGGGGCCTGACCTTCTACTGACCTGGGTGGTCAGACTGTGTCTGGCCTGAGGCTCTGCCTCTCCATGGTGATTTTCTAGCAAGGCTTCAAAAGAGATCAGCTGCAGGATCCCCCTTTCTTTCAAAGGCTATGGAGCATTGAGCTTAGCTGAGCCATCAGAGGCTACCCAGTAATGGAACTGGCCAGCAATTGTAAAGCTGTCCTGATAGGTAGATGAGGGCAGGTATTAAGGAGGAATTCCTAAAATTCCCCATTTTGCAGATGAGGCAACTGAAGCCCCTGAAGGTTGAATGGTTTGTACAAGATCTCACAGTTAATGAGTGAACTAGGTAGAATTTGAATCCAGGCCTTACTGAATCCAAGCCCAAATGCATTGTTCCATACTGCTTCTTAGTAATGCAGGGATTCTTGGTCCATGGACTCCTTTTGGTTTTGGTTTTGGTTTTGCTTCTTTTGGAGGGCAATTGGGGTTAAGTGACTTGCCCAATGTCACACGGCCAATAAGTGTTAAATATCTGAGGTTGGATTTGAATTCAGGTCCTCCTGACTCCAGGACTGCTACTCTATTCACTACACCACCTAGCTGCCCCTATGTACTCCTTTTAATCAAAAAAATCATTTTGATGATTATTTTCAGTAAAATCAGTTTTCCTTGCTTTCATGTGTATTTCATTTTATGCATTTAAAAACATGATTCTGAGAAGGGGCCCACAGGTTCACCAGACTGTCAGTGGAGCTCAAAGAAAGAAAGCTATGAACTTCTTCGGCAGTGGTAAGATGCATGTACATAGACATACATATATATGCATATATTTGCATACATATATATACACTTTTACACATGTGAAAACATACCATATATTCAAAATATAAATGCATCTATAAATACAAAAGTGTATAAATGCAATCTATATATGCAAAGTATATATATACTTTATATATCTATATAAGTATATATGCTACATATACATATATAATATGTCCATGCACATATGTATACATATGCACATAAGTGTGTGTATGTATGTGTGTATACACACACATACACCCATATATGTAAAGTGAAGCAAAAGTCATTCCATTTGGCTCTGTGGGTATACATATGTGTGTATGTAATGTGTGTACATATTAATGTGATTATACATAGTATACACTTTTGTGAGTAGAATTCTCATCTATGAATATAGTATTTACTTATCCCCCACTAGAATGTATACTCCTTTAGAGCAAGGGCTATTTATTTATTCTTTCTACCCCCACCTAGAATATTGCTTACATAAGGGTAGACGTCCAACTGAATAGAACCTACCGACCCACATTTGGCTTTCTCGACTGGCCCAGTCACATTCACCATCAGACACATTCTATAAGAGGAGGGAAGTAAACACCTGTTTTCCTTTATCTTCTTGACCTTCAGATTGCATTGAAAATACTCTTTAGACCTGATCCTTCATCTCTGTCCTGACCTGGAATTAGGAAATGTGGCTTGGAACCCTGGCTGTAATACCAACTCAGTTTCGAACTGAGTCAAGGCTTTGCTTGTCTTTGCCTCCCAATTTTTCCAGCTCTGTAATAAGGATAATAACACCTTCCCTAGCTACCTCTCAGCGATACTGTCACTTAATAAGATAATGTTTATGAGCTGCGAGTTTCTGGGAGAAAAGTGTTATATAAATACCATGTGCCAGTATTATGAATGATCCCCACAGCCGCCCTCCAGGCACCCTCTTGTCCTTCCCCTACACACAGACATTCTGCCCCATGAGGAAGAAAGATCAAGAAGAGCGAGTTGTCACAAAGGTGCCAGAGGGATGCCGTCGGGCCTTTCTGAGCCTCTCCATTAGTCTGTGAGCATTTTAAGAGCAGTCTCTGTTTGGGGGGGTGGGGGGGAGCTTTTGCCTTTCTTTGTTTCCTAGGGCTTAGCACAGTACCTAGCACAGAAGAAGTAATTCATAAATAGTTATTGACTTAATTGCTAAATAGTAGAATTGATCAAATACAACAAAGAAGAAAACCAGTATTTTGGAGTTGTCTTTGGTTTTAGGAAATGCCCCAAAAGGAGATGCAGTCAGAGTATAAGGAGACAGGAGACAGGTTTACAGAATTTTCCAGGGCATGGTCCCTGGTTCCCCTGTGTCCCTACATACAATTTTTGCGACATGCACAATAAATGTACATAACTAACCCTCTTGCCAGTGACAAGTACTCAACTGAAGCTATGACTTTAAGAGACATCTGTCAACTTTTCTTGCTGTAAGCAGACACAGGCTGGACAATACCAAAGAAGGGAAAAGAACCTTGTTTTCTTCTGAAGCCTGGAAGGAAACTTGACTGAAAAAAAGAATCAAGCCTAATGTTTCCCATGGCCAAAAGGAATCATTAAGAATTCAATTTAATCCATCAAATGTTTATTAAATGCCTAGGCACTTGGGACACTAAGGAATATCAAACAGTCCCAGCATTCTAGAAGGGAGGGGGCATGGTGTTATAGTAAGTACACAGGACAGGAAAAACAAAGGGAATCCGTCTACCCGCTCCTGTAAAAGTCCCTCCCCAACCCTGTCCCTGTTTTCTCACCTCTCTGTGTTCAGAAGACTTCTACACCCTTCCAGATGTACACATTGCTTCTTCTTCAACCCAGATGAGAGTAAGGGTTCCAGCGTTACCAGCCCCCCACCCCCATCTGCGCCTTCTGTGTTAGTTCTTCCTTTTGCACCCTCTTTTAATAATACGATTGCTCCCTTTTGCCTTTTCCCACCCAATTTTGTTTTTTAGAATCATCCCCATCACACACTGCTCAGTCCCAACGTTTCTTTCAAATTACCTTAAGTAGTGATGACAGTTTTAAGAATACTAATGACATTTTCATATGTGTGTGTATATGTATATATATATATATAATATATACTGTTTGTGTGTGTTTATATATTTGTATGTATATATACATATATGTAAACAGTTTGGTCTTAATGAGTGCCTTATAATTGCTTTCTAATGTTTACCTTATATTTCTTCTGGATCTTTTGTGTCAAATTTTCATTTGAGTTCTGGCCTTTTTGTTACAAATACCTAAAAGTCTTTCAGTTCATCAAATGTCCTTTTTTTTTTCATT
This sequence comes from Pseudocheirus occidentalis, assembly GCA_028646575.1. Taxonomy (NCBI): domain Eukaryota; kingdom Metazoa; phylum Chordata; class Mammalia; order Diprotodontia; family Pseudocheiridae; genus Pseudocheirus; species Pseudocheirus occidentalis. The sequence continues at coordinate 142,576,319 of CM053600.1, forward strand.
CAGAATCATACTCAGTTTTACTGGATAAGGAAAGACTTTACACAGGAGACAATGCAATGGTCTAAGAGAGAAATGAGGGCATAACCAGGGTGGTGGCTTTGTGAGTGGAAAGAAGGAATGAAAGACAGAGATATGGAAAGAAAGGTTGTAAAGGAAGAATAGATAAGACTTGGTAGTTGATTAATGGGAAGGGGAGAGTAAAGGAAAGAGAAACCCAAGCTGCTGGGTGCTGGTAAGAATTCTGATGCCATGAGGCGGCTAGGTGGCGCAGTGAATAGAGCACCCACCCTGGAGTCAGGAGGACCTGAGTTCAAATCTCAGACACTTGACACAAAAACTAGCTGTGTGACTTTGGGCATTGGGCAAGTCACTTAACCCCAATTGCCCTCCAAAAAGCAAAAAAAGAAAAAAAAATCAAGAGTTCTGATGCCTACAAAAGGGAAAAGAAAATTGAAGAAAAGGTGAGGAAAAGATGCTAAGTTCCATTCTGGACATGTTGAAAGTGAGATACTGATGAAACAGCCTGATGGAAATGCCCAGCAGGCAAAAGTGAAATTCATTAGAGATACAAGGGCTCGATGTATCAGCTTAGAAGTCAACAGACTGCTAAAGATGGTTGAACCCATAGTAACAGATGAGATCACCAAAAGAGACAGCCTTAGGTGGTACCACAATTCAGTGATAAAGTTGTAAAAGAAAATAATTGGAGAGTTTCCTAACCAACTGTCCAAGTAACTGGTCTTTCCCATTGGTCTTGGATTTTAGAACCAAAGTTCTGGTTTGTGATTAAAGATTAATACACTAAGAATCTTAAGAACTTCAGGAAAGTTTCATTAATTCCTATTAAGCTCTGATTTTGAACAGCTCTATAATTCCCTAAAGGAGCATCAGTTTTTCCAACCACCTATAGAAGCTCTAGGCAAAAAACTGTGGGCAATGAAATTTGTCTTGACCCACCTCTCTGATTCCTCTGTCTTAACCACACTTTCCCATGGCTCCTCCCCACCTCTTGTGTTCCTTTTTCCAAAAAGAAAATCTGTTTCTTAGAAAGGATCTGAGAAAGTCCTTCCCAGTAAATTGTAAATAACTAACGATATAGGGTTGTTCTTCTCAGGGGAAGCATAAGTCGACAGAATGAATTCTAGACACTGCCAGAATGACCAGAGAAAACTTTGTGAGAGTAGAAGCCTTCCTGGTGCTTTTGAAACTCCAGAATCACTGTTCTAAAACTACTAGTAGTGGAAAGATCATTAGATTTCAATTTGGAGGACCAGGATTTGAAACCTCACTCTGCCACTTAATTATCTGTTTGACCTTGTGCCTTAGTTTCCTCTTATGGTTTAAAGACTTGATCTCCATGGTTCCTTTCCATCTTCAGTCAGTGATCCAATTCCACCTGCTCACATAGCTGTTCCTGTTACATCCTAGTTACAAGGATGTCCATAATAGTAGAGAGGACCCAGGATAAAAGATGTAAGTCTGTAACTAAGTACAGAACTAAGGCCAAGCTGTGTTAGGTAGGTAGCCTGACGGGTAGAGTCTTCATTCCAGAGTCAGGAACACCTGAGTTCAAATCCTTCGTCAGACACTTACAAGCTTTGTTACCCTGTTTCTTCATCTATAAAAATGAGGGGACTGGACTTGGTGGCCTCTAAGTGCCTTTCCAGTCTTAAATCTCCAATTCCATACTTACATGTAGCTCTTCCTGAGAAGATCCTGGCTTACTGTCTAGTGTTTAATCTTTGATTAAGGATATGAAACATCAGGCTCCAAATTCATAAAGCCTCAAGAAGAAGGCAAGGGAACTAATATACATAATGCTGACCACAAGGGAAATTGAAAGAACGCAAAAGGAAAAAGGAAAACTGTATAGTTACAGTATAATAGGGGCATCTAGGTGGCACAGTGGATGGAGGGTTGGGCCTGAAGTCAGGAACACTCATCTTCCTGAGTTCAAATCTAACCTCAGACACTTACTAGCTTGTGACACTAGGCAAGTCACTTAACCCTGTTTGCCTCAGTTTCCACATCTGTAAAAAATGAGCTGGAGAGGGAAATGATAAAACCATTCCAGCATCTTTGCCAAGAAAATCCCAAATGGGGTAACAAAAAGTTGGACACCACTCAACAACAGAAAACAAGAAGACTGACTCTGGATGAGAGTTAAGAAAATGAACCTTCCTGCCTTCTGTGCATAGGTAAAGAGTTGATGGGTTTGCTTTGGAGATAAGTAGTTCAGGACCTGGAGTCAGGAAGACTCTGGGAGTTCATATCTAGGCTCAGATACCGATGAGGTAACCCTGAACCAGTCACTTCATGTCTGCCTGCCTCAGGTTCCTCATCTGTAAAATGGGGTAATAATAGCACCTGCTTCTCAGGATTGTTGTAAGAATCAAATGAGAAAATTCACAAAATACTTTGTAAACCTTAAAGCACTATATTATTTCCTGAATAGCTCCCTCTCCCTCCCTCCCCTCTCTCTCTGTCTCTCTCTGCCTCTCTCTGTCTCTCTCTCCCTCTCTTTCTCTCTTTTTTCTCTCTCTCTCACTCTCCCTTTCTCTCTCTCTCACTCTCTCTCACTCTCTCTCCCTCTCTCTTTCTCTTTCTCTCTCTCATTCTCTCTCTCTCCCTCTCTCTCTTTCTCTCTTCTTTCTCTCTCTCTCTCTTGCTCTCTCTCTCACTTTCTTGCTCTCTCACTCTCTTTTGCTCTCACTCTCTCTTATTTTCTCTCTACTATTTCAAGGGATAAATGCTCACTGGATAGCAGATATGGAGAGATATATTCAGAAGTAAAAATTATGTCAAAGCAAAAGATATAAATAATTTGTTTTAAAGGAGTCAAGAAAGCAAAAGGCTCTCGGGTGTCTTCAGCCCATCTCCTCTTCATGCTTATAATAACTCATGTTTAGAGAGCTCATTAACTCAGACAAGCACTAGAGGCATCAAGTTGCAAAGGAAAGAGTGAGGAATTTAGAGTCAGATGACCTGAGTTTGAATCCCACCTCTGCCATTTACCATCTTGGCAACCTTGGACAAGTCCTTAATCTTCTTGGGCCTCAGTTTCATCATCTTTAAAATGAGGGGACTGAACTTTAATTTCCCTTCCAACTCTAAATCTATGATCCTAAATTATTATACCCATTTTTCAGAAGAGGAAACTAGAGCTTAGAGAAGTAAAATGACTTGTCCAAGAGAACACATCTAGTAAGACAAGATTCCCAAGTTGTATGTCCAGACTACAATGTACCATCTTTTCCTTTCCATCATGCTGTCTCTCTGAAGATAACTAGTAGAATCTTTGCCCTCTTGACTATGCAGTCAAGCCCATGCAGTTCTATTTGGTTACTTGGACATGGTTAATGAGGAGTAAATTCTTCCAAAGTCATCCATATTTGAATTAGGAAATTTAGCGAGGGGTGGCTTTGACTTTCAAGCTAAGCTGCCCTGTATTCTGAGCCACAGACTCTTGAAAGAAGTATTAATTATCTAGAAAAATGCATCTCTTCAAATAGCTCTTTTTTTTGTTGTTGTGCAGAAACGAAGCTAGTCCTAATTTGAGATGTGAAAATGTTCTGCGAGCTTGCTCCTAATTGTTTTCTTTCCCTGTTACATTATCTGTGAGTATATAAATTACAGGGCTGGTTTGTTAAACACAGACACATCTGCCGACAAGAAACCAGGTAGAGAAAGATGTGAAGAATAGAAATGCGGCACCAATTTTCCAGAATAATATCTGCCTCTTCAATGGGTATAACTTCACATAAAATCTGCTTCATCTTCTGAATAGTAAAATAAGATATGCAAACAGATTCCTCAGAAAACTGCCTTGTGAATCCAGGACGCAATGAGTGCAATGATATCATCAAGATTTCTCGGACTGTAGCAAAAACATTTTGTGAGAACACAAAGTATTTTGCAAGTAGAATTGACGTATCTTCATGTCGCCTACACCATCAAATAAGTTCTAAGGCATATTTTTCTTTTAATTCAAGAATCCTGGGGATAGTAGCTAAGGCTGCCACCAAAATACATTAGATACAAAGCAAACTTGTATTACAACTGACTAGTCATCTCCAAATCGTCTGCCCTACTAGAGAGAAACCTCTTGTCAGCTACACCTTCCCTATATAGAGCTAGCTTTATCAGAAAGTTCTCTTATATTGCCTCAAATTTCAATATTTTTTCCGGGCACTAAAAATTGGCACTCCACGTATACCACTTCTAAGGAACACCCCGAATTTGAGAAATAGGATGCTGGGTCTTTAAGAATCTTCCTCCTTTCAAAAAATGGGCTGGGGATGAGGGGAGGAGTAGGAGGAGGGGAAGAGATTCAGAATGGAAGGAAAATTTTTTCACCAGCCCACTTGGCAAGTCCTGAAGCTACAATTCATTCATCTGAAAAATTCTTGCAGCTCTCTCAAGACCCAGTTGGAGAGCCTTCTGTGGGGCCTCTTGTGTGGTTTTAAAGTTAACCAACATTCAAGCTCAGTAGGTGGAAAGGACTGCTTTGTATCCTAGACAACAGAGTTTAATCCTTCAATGCAGTTTGAAGTTAGCATCCTCACTGGGCGCCCCCATTCCCACCTCCCAGCCAAATGCATACACCTTTTTCCTTGAAGAACTTTTTCTTTTCTTTTAGTTTTCAACATTCATTTTTTATAAGATTTTGAGTTCCAATTTCTTTTCTCCTTCCCCTCCCCCTTCCCCAAGATGATACACAATCTGATACAGGCTATACATGTGCAATCATGTAAACATATTTCCACATTAGTTATTTTGTGAAAGAAACAGAACAAAAGAGAAAAGTCACAAAAAGCAAAATAAAAGTGAAAATAGTGTGCTTCAATCTGCATTCAGACTCCATAATTCTTTGTCTGGATGAGGACAGCCTTTTCCATTATGAGCCTTTTGAAATTGTCTTAGATCATTGCATTGCTCAGAAGAGCTAAGTCAATCATAGTCGATTGTTGTACAATGATGAATGTTCTCCTGGTTCTGCTCACTTTACTCAGCATCAGTTCATGTAAGTCTTTCCAGATTTTTGAAGAAGTTTTCTGAGGAAGAGATAAAGAAAATGGCTAGACAGCTTTGACAGCTAATATTTCAGTGCGTCCCCTCATTTCATGGATGTGGTTGCTCCCTCCATTCATGGAATCCTTGCCTTCACATTCTGCTTTATTCTTTCAACATGCAGGGACTTCTTCAGGACCCTTTAAATAGCTGATGGCTGTTAGTGTACTTCTCAGGCTATCCATCAGTTCTCCCTCATCCTCAATATATGACCAGCCTATTGCACATGTGGGCAGCTAGGTGGCACAGTGGATAGAGCATGGGGTTTAGAATCAGGAAGACTCATCCTTGTGAGTTTAAATCCTTCCTTGGACAACTATGGCTAGAAAAACCCCAAACGGGGTCAAGAAGAATTGGACATGACAGAAATAACACTAGCAGTGACAGCAACAATTGTCCGTATTCTCCATAATGACTTGGCCAAGCAACACCAAACATATTTGATGACTATTTGCAAAATCACAAGATTGTAGAACCAGAAAAAACCTTAATGTCCATTTAATCCAGCCTATATCAATTACAACACACCTACCCAGTGTTCACCTAGCCTCTGCTCAAAGACTTCCAATGAACCTATTACCTCCCAAACATCCATTTCCACTTTTGGACAGCTATAATTGAGAGAGGGGTTTGGGGGTCACCTTTTTGCAATTTCTACCCATTGTTGTTGGTTTTGCCCTCTGAAGACAAACAGAAAAGTCTAATAATCCCTCTTTCACATGTTATTGTTCTTCAGCGGTTTCAGTCATATCTGACCCTTTCTGACTCCATTTTCAGTTTTCTTGACAAAGACACTGCAGTGGTTTGACATTTGTGTCTCCAACTCACTTTACAGATGAGGAAACTGAGGCAAACAGGGTTAAGTGACTTGCTCAAGGTCACAAGCTAGCAATTGTCTGAGGCCAGATGAGTCTTCCTGACTCCAGGCCTGGCACTCTACCCACTGTACTACCAGGCTACCCCAATTTTCATTCCCCTCGTTCCAGCCTGTTTTTTCTCCATACTAATTTTCTCCAATTCCTCCTGATGATACTTATTTGACAAGGTATTAGTTACCAAGATAATCTGTGTACTAGCTTCTTCTGTAGTGAAACTGCAGGATTTGTGAATGACCGTACCTGAGAGTTAATGTTCTCATTACTGTAATCATTGTTATTACCATTTCATTATTTTCACCTTTCTTCAAGAAGTTACTACAGAAAGGGTTCTAGACAAATCAATACCCTTCTATTATATTTTTTATATTTAATTTTCTATAGAGTATTGCATGGATGGTTAAAATAACTGCTTTTTGTAGGTGAATAAAATAATTAGGCCATAAGCTTATCCTCTGTAGGCTAACTGAAAGCACCCTCGTTACATTGTCTAATAGTGGATGAGAAAACTGATATAATCTCTACCTCATCTTATTCCTGATTTTGATTTCCTCTGCTAGACAGCTATGTTCCTCTGAAAGCCTTTTATTCTATATAGATTGGAAATTAACCATATTTGGCACAGGAATATCAATTTAAAATGTTGTTCTTGAAGTTGTTTTTCCCCCCATGGTTACATGTGCATCCAAGCAATCATGAGCAATAGTTAGACCTGTGATAATTGTCTGATTCCTATGCAGTTTATTAGCTGGTTCCTCCAGGATATTTTGAGATCTGCATTTTTGGTATAGAAATTTGTCCAGTTTGCATTCTAATGGGGAGTCAAAGGGATTATATAAGCATCTCCTAGAGCTATAATTTCATTGGGACCATATAGGGAGCCAAACAAGATGGAGGACCTGTGGGTGGCTTTTGTTTCTGTTTGTCAGTCTTGAAAGAAGAAAGAAAAGTGAGGGAAAGATACAGTAGGGAAGAAAAGGGGAAGATTGAGGGGGATTTATCTCATATAATTGGGGAACACAGGTAGAAGTCCATATAAATTTAGGGGGACTAAGCAACACTTGAATCTCACTTTCATCTGAACTGGTCATAGGATGATAGAACAGACACATATATACACACACATGTGTGCCACACCGAAGAAAGAAAAGAAAATGCATAAGAGAATAGAGTGAAGGTTTTTGCACAAGTAAGTCTAGTGAGGCTGAAATTAGAAAGGAAACTGTTAACTATGAAAAAAATTGCAGCAAGTTTTTCTGATAAAGGTCTCATTTTGAAGACATATAAGAAACTTATTCAAATTTATAAAAATAAAAGTCGTTCTCTTCCCCAATTGATACATGGTCAAAGGATATTAACAGGCAGTTCTCAAAGGAAGAAATCCAAATTATTTATAACTCTATGAAAAAATGCTCCAAATCACTAATAACTATGGAAATGCAACTCTGAGGTTTCATTCACCTCCTACTCATCAGATTGACAAAGATGACCAAAAAAAGGAAAAGGGCAAGTGTTAGAGATGCTGTGGGAAAGCAAGTATTTTGTTGTGCTATTGATGGAGTTGTGAGTTAGTCTGGAAAACTACTTAGAACTATGTCCCAAAAGTTCTATCTGTGCATTCCTTTGGTTCCAGCAAAACCATTGTTAGATCTATATTCCAAGGACATTAAAGAAATAGGAACAGATTATATATGTAATATAAGATATTTACATCAATTCCTTTTGTGGTGACAAAGAAATGAAAACTACAGGGGTGCCCATCAACAGAGGAGTGGCTGAACAAATTACGGTATATAAATGTAATAAAAATACTGTTGTGGTATAGGAAATGAAGAAAGAAATGGTTCCAGAGAAACCTGGGAAGACTTGTACGGAGTGAAGAGAGCAGAACCAGGAGTACAATTTATACTATAACATCAACAATGTAAAAACTGACTAACTGGGGGGGGGGGGGCAGAGCCAAGATGGCGGCGTAGAAGGAGCAAGGTCCCGCAGCTCCCACACCGCCACCCTAAACACCCAGAAAATACGAGCCCAGACAAAGTCTAGGAAAGTCTAGGACTCTCAGACTCACACAAATCCAGAGAACACAGCTCTC
>CM053600.1:142584861-142604835 GCA_028646575.1 Pseudocheirus occidentalis
ATGAAGAATGCTACCCATCATCTTTTTAGATAGATGGTAGACCAGTATTCAGGGGCATGTAGGTGGCACAGTGCATAGAGAGCAAGGCCTGGAATAAGGAAGACTCATCTTCTTAATTTCAAATCTGACTTTAGACACTTACTAGTTGTGTGACCCTGGGTAAATCACTTATCCCTGTTTGTCTTAGTTTCCTCATTTGTAAAATGTACTGGAAACAGAAATGGCAGACCACTCCAGTATCTTTGCCAAGAAAACCCCAAATGGGGTTACAAAGAGTAAGACATGTTTGAAACCACTGAACAACAGACTAATTTGCAGAATGAGACACATTTTGGGACATGATCAATATGGAAATGTGTTTTGCTTAACTATGCATATTTTTACAAGTTTTTTTTCTTTTCTTTTTTTCTTTTCTGGCAAAGGAGTGGTGATGGTGGGAAAAATGCTTGATAAATTAAAAAAATATTTAATTTAAAAATAAAAGAATAGTCCTGTCATTTTTGGTGATGTTGACCTAATCCTGAGTTGCCATCATCCTTCTGTTCCCAAAACAAATCTAAATAACTCATCCATTTGTATGAAGTTTCTTTGTCAATATAGAGTTGGCAGAATTCATGTGGCCATTACGTAAGGAGGACTTTTTAATTCCATCCTTGGATGTTTTCTGTTCCACGAGCCCCATCCAGAGGTAAACCATCTTTTATTATCTTTAACAAATTAAATGATGTGGACCTGTTTTTAGCCATTGCTATGGCTTAGTGATATGATGGCTGCTTGTTCCAAAAGTGTTTCAGAAGCTTCGTTTTTGACCTGTTTGTCGTTTGCTCTGAGAATATCTGTTAATCCTCTTCCTCTCTTTTGGCAAGTGTTAATCTCCTGATAGCTGCCATGGGGCAATAAGTCCCATGTTTTGTTAATATTTGTCTAGGTTTTGTTAGGATATTTTACAAATCTGTTTTGACACACTTTATAGTTTCCAAAGTGTAAGTTAAGCCTTACATGGTGTAGTTATAAATCAAATGTGTTCTTCAAAAGTTTTCTTCCCACTGAGTTTTGAATTCAGGATGTTAGTAAGTCTCTTAACGTATTCAGTTACAGCCTTCCCTTTGATATGTATCTTGCCTGGAGAAGTCCAAGGTATTTGCCTTCAATATAAGCTCTGGATTCAGAAGCCTTCGGTCTCTCCAACCTTTGACATTTTGATATCATTGGGAATAGATCCTATGAAATGAAGAAGCTGTTTAATGTGTTTCTAGTGGAGCCATATAGCTTCATGTTAATTATATACATCAAGGGATTCATCAGAAGTTTTGGTTCAACCCCCTTTTTATTTTGGAAGTCTTAATTAGTTCTATTTAAAAGGGGTGTTAGTAGAGAAAAGGCTAAATAGAACCATAACAGTTTAAAATATGTTCTATATAAATTGTTCTTGATAGTGTTCTGTTGGTGGCATATTTTAAATATGGTTTTCCACAGGGACATCAAATCTCCAGTATTCTCGTTATATTTGTGTCTGTCTCATATATTTGCAGTAGATGAAAAAGTCATGAGTGTGGAACCAAGTCAATGGCATTGTGATAATCAATATAGTTGATGTAGACATTAAGCCATTTTGGGGCAGTGCAATAATTATGGAATCAGTAATAAATTGACCTTCATGTGCCTGGCACTTGTGCCACAATGTTGTTGCTCCTCTCCCAACATATGATTTTCTTATAAGTGTTGACATATTTTGCTTTTAGTGATACAAGGTGTGAATACTTTGTATAAAGACATATACGTATAACCAGCCTATGTTGCTCATGTCCTCATCTTTTGGTAGTGGAGATGTGATCTTTCTGGTAAGAAATATGGATTTGGACTTACATCTGAGAGGATTCTGGTAAAAAAAAAAACTTTACTCATATTCATGTACCATTATGAAGTTCTTAAGTCAACAATTAGGACTCTTATCCGGCCCACTGCTTTCAAGTTTTGCAGAAAGACTAGAGTTACAGTCACTTCCATTGAAATTCTGTCATTCATTATTGTAATGGTACCTAAGCTGTCTGTTTCTCATTTGATTCAACTTGCATTTTCCTAACCCTGGGCTTCTTGTAAGCATACAGATTACCAGAAATTTTCCACATCCTTCTTCAACTCTCCCACTTCTGATTTCTTTACTTCTCACATCTCTGCAGTAAAGGTTTTTGATGGGTGTTGAAATATTTTGTTCTTTATAACACTTTGACTCTCAATAGCACCTTAATCATTAGATTTTAGTTTTCAATGACTAATTAGGGGAATATGAAAATTTTTATGTCTCCTTTCTACCTTTGAATCTCATTTCCCCATGTTCCATTTTTGTGGCCTATAACTAAACAATATGATGTTTAAATGTTCTAATACAGGAACTAGTTAGATGGTGGTGTAATCTTCCAATGCCTTTCCACAGGTCTTTACTATTTCAAGCCACTTCTCTACTGGTAGCATTAATGCCTGTCCATTTTTCTTCCTGGAATTCTTACCATAGCAACAGCTGCCATCTATATTACTGTGTGCAGGTTCTGAAATGTTTTTACACTTTCTGCCAAATGCTGTTGAAGAATGAGCTCATTCATGATGCTTATAGGAAATGACAATTTTTTAAAATGACTCTGATTTGGCTTTAGTTGGTCTGCTAATTGGATTTGTGCCATCCAAACTGAAAAATCAGATTTCAGAATTCAAACCCAAGTATACCCAGTTACTTATCAAAATCATGTGTAATGTCAGGGCTGCTTGTCATCCATTTCATCAGGTAGAATTTCTGGGATTCATGCCTCGTGAAGATCTTCAATGACCCTTGACTTTTCCCTTTTCACATTTTAGCTTTTTTTCAATTTCACTTTTTACATTGTCTGACCTAGCCTTAGGGATGAAGGGGTTTTTGTTTGTTTGGTTTGTTTTTTATAATTGTCCTGTACTTGTTGGCAATACCTGTGTCTTGGAGCTGAGAGTTGTTGTTGTTCATCCTTTGCTCTTGAAGAGGACCATGATGTCAGGAAGGTGATGCTGTGAACTGGATTTAAGTGAGGGGAGGGCTGTGCCAAGTCACCAGCCTGACTTTCTCCTTAAGAGTCTTCTGGGTCCAGTAGCAAGATAGAGATCAGAACAACTGGAGATGGCCCCCAGAGTTGAGAGTACCATTGACAAAAAGCAGTGGGAAGTCCTTGACCATCACTGATAAGATTGCTTCTAATCTTGCTGTGATAGAGCGCTGACACATAATGAAAGTATTCATGTCTTCAGTCCATTTCATGCCCACTATGGTTCATCCACTTTAGCAATTAGTGACATATGTACCGAAGGCATGAAGGCAGGAACAATAATTTATTATTATAATACTATATGCCAGGTACTGGACTAAGTACTAGGAAGGCAGATACAAGCAAAAGGGACTGTGCCTGATCTCAAGCTGCTTACGTTCTAACATAGAAAGATAGCACATAAAAGGGAAATGAAACAGGGCAAGGGGTGTGTGGGGGGGTGGAAAGTAAGTACCCAGGAAGGGCATCATGGTGAAATCTGGAGAGTCAGAAGCATTGTCAGAAAAGCCATAAAGCATGGTTTGCTTGGACCCATTTCCCAAAATAGAGGCCCTTGCAAGGAACTCACCACTGGCAAAAGGACTGGCACAGTAGAAGAATGCTCTAGGGTGAGAAGACCCCAGGAAGCATTTCCAGTAATGGAATATTGGTATTTCTGAGTTATTCTGGTTTATCTTGCCTTCTTTGTGGCAACGGCACACAGAAGAGTATTGCTCTTTCTTATAAAGCTGATATGTATCAGGACATGTTCAAGTAGGGCCAGATCGTAGGCCTCCCATCTGTTTCTTTGACTTTTAGGAACAGTTGCATCAAACTAATTAGGCTGCTAATCTAATCAGTAGTATCCAGAGAGCTCAATTCTCTTGCATTTCTGATTTCCATGCAGACCTTCATAACTGCCCTAAAGGTCTACAGACCCTAGCTTACATCACTGACATTTCCCAACCTCAGCAGCATGGATGAGCTTTGAGGGGATGGCTATTTTTTTATTATTATTAACACCAATAACTCACATTTCTATTAGTTTTAAGGCTTACAAAGTTCTTTCCTCACAACTTATGGTGATTGGTAGTATTATAATCCCTATTTTTATAAATGAAAAAATTGAAGCTTGGGAATCTAAGTGACTTTCCCCTCACCACATAGGGAGTCATTGTTGGGGCCAGGATTTGAACCTAGCTGTCCAGGCTCCAAGTCCAAGAAAATATCTGCCTCTTTTTAAGCAGCTAATATGCCAGTCCACAAGTGATTGAGAATTCTTAGTAGTTTGGTAAAAGCTTCTGAATTTACCTTCAGGCTCACCTCACCTTTAGACTCTTAATTTTCCCCCACCTCTCCACTTTCCCAACCATTAAGCTCAGTATTTCATTCACTTGTCAGCCTTCTGGTTTCTCCTTAACACCAAAGTTTAGCCTAAGGGAGAAAATTGGAAAGGAAGCAATATTTTTTTGTCTATTTTTTTAGGGAGGGGGGAAGTAGGGCAGTTAGAGTTAAGTGACTCACCTAAGGTCACACAGCTAACAAGTGTGGAAGCAATCTTTTTTCAACCTGCTTTGTGCTACTTCCTGAAAAGACAAACTCCCCTTGGTTTTTGTTGTTGTTATTGTTCAATATTATGCACTCTGGAGAAATACATGTAATAACAAATAAAAAGACAAATTTCAGGTTTATAAAAGGCATAGTTAATCCTGGTCCTAAGATAATAGGCTGTTTTCTTTCTAAGAACCCACTCTCATCAGACTCCTCAGATTTCGGACATTGGGGTGTGTGTCAGGGAAATAAGAATAACCCAAGACATATCAATTCCTTTTATCTCCAAGACTGGCTACCCTGAAATTCCTCTTACTCCCCACAGAGTCACAATCAGAATCCCCCAGTCCTCTCCTTCCCCTACCCTTGTTCTCACAAAGTGGCCTCCCAGACTCCAGGGTAGGACAATATCTGTAAATTGTACTCATCCAGGCTCAAATAATTAACTTCTCCCAGTGACTTCCCAATGGGCTATAACAATTAAACATCTCTCTTGCTCTTCCTAATCACCAGCGCCACCCGGACCACCTTCGATCATTCCTCCAAAGGAAAAAGGCATGATCTAGTGTGGTCTCTGGAGTTAAATGCTCCTTTTAAAATTTTAAGATTTTTTCAGATTGGAAAATGTTTTAGTAAAGCAGGAGTTCTTACTCTTTGGGGGATAGTGGACCCCTTTCTCAGGTTAGTGAAAATGTATGAAATAAAACACAAAGGACAGCAAAGGAAACCAATTGTATTGAGATACAACGAACAAAATAAAATTTTTTAAAAAGTTCACGAATCCCAAGTTAAGAACCTATGATGGGGGGGGGGGGGTAGGTGGGGCAGTGAATAGAGCACTGACCCTGGAGTCAGGAGGACATGAGTTCAAATCCAGCCTCAGACACGTGACACAAAAACCAGCCGTGTGACTTTGGGTAAGTCACTTAACCCCAATTGCCCTCCAAAAAGCAAAAAAAAAAAAAAAAAAGAACCTATGATCTAAATAGAGAACTTCTCCAAAGTCAGAATTTCCTAGTGCCTTTCAGCTGTCAATGCAGTCTCTCTCTAGGCACTATGGAGAAAGAAGATGACTCTTTATCTTCTTCCTAGCCCTTCAGCTATATACCAACTGAGGGGAAACTGAGTCACTTCAGAGAAAGAGAAGTGAGTTGCCTTCCGTTGAAGCCAAGTGTTGCATCTTTGCAAATACAGAGGGAATATGGAAACAGACCAGCAGTACCTGGGCTTGACATACTGCTTCCAAGGGACTGTTTTTATCTCTCTTTGCATCCAAATCCAGTGTCCAACAAAGTGCCTAACAAATAGTAAGCATTTAATAAATGCTTGTTGACTGGCGGACTGGTGTATTCCAAATTTCTTTTTACCTTTTTAATTTTCTCCAGTCCCTGGGAACAAATGGCAATCTTTTGATTTCCATTTCCTTTATGTTCATTCTCTTTCTTCTCTTAAGATCTTTCCTTTTATACCATGGTTCACAAACAGGGTGGGGATGGGGGCGGTGCAATACCTTGAGCAGAATATAATAGGAAAAGGAATCTACCCATTTCTGTTCCAAGTTCATTGTTATGCCTTTAATTGACCCTGGATAAGTGATGATCCTCTCTCCCAGTCTCTGTTTCATCATCTGCAAAATGGGGGCAATAAAAGCCCCTTACATGATTACTCTGAGGCTCAAATATGATAACACATGTCACGTGCTGTGTTAACCTGAAAAGTTGCACATCAGTATCGGCATGGTGACCCACCCTTTCCCAGGTCAGCCCCAAATGATCATGAACCGGAATCTCCTTTACCAAGATTTCATAACATCGGCTGAGAAATTTTTCTTTAGACCCGGGCAGGGAAGAATATGGAAAAGTAACCCAAGGGAGGTTCTGCCAGACTCCAGACAGACATGGCCATTGGGTTAGTTTCACTTTAGAAAAATGGTTGTGGGAATTGTTTGCTACTGTCCTTTCTGGGTCGTTCTTGAAGAGGACCAATGAAGAGGACCAAGAGTCCAGTGGTGAGACATAGGTCAGGATGACTGTCGAAATACTTAAGGGGACAAGGTGTGAGGGCTGCAGGGGTGTGCTGGTAAATATTTAACACCAGTTGGGAGAGGAGAGAGTAAGAATGACGTATTTGCATTATTAACATCGCCTCCATCACTTCCCTTAGTCTAGACAATCAACGAAACAATGAATCGAGCCCTGACTTGTAGCATCTGAGGATTTCTGGGGTGTAAATGCTCATACTGAAAATTGAAGAGTGGCATTCTCCCAAGCTGAGGGGAGGTGACTCCAGCACACCCTTGACTGGAAGGTTTGTTCTTAGACAGTGTCTTATGCATAGTAGCGGCTCAATAAATATTAGTTGAATTGAATAAACCAGTTGGGAGTCCAGATCATTTGTTTTCAAATTCCACCTTCAGGAAGCAAAAGGTTGCATGCATTAGGTGAGCTGGTGTTAAAAATGAGAGCTTAAAATTAATGCCTCGCTCCCTCCCCAGGAGGCTGAAGTGAAAACTGGACTCTCCAAGGCAGATTTCCACTTGAAATGAACTTGACTCATAATGCACTAATAATTTTGCCCTGAATTCACACTTTAAAGGGGAAGTATGATGTGGGAGGAAAGGGAAGAGGAACAAAACCTAACTCTACTTATTTCCAGATCTTGGTTTTGTACTAGATGTTAAGGAAGTGTACCCAAAATAGTGCAAGATTTTAATGAGGGGTCAATCGGGACTAACCCAGTGTGACTTTACCTGCAAAGACAAGGTAGAGAAAAGGTAGCAGAAATCTCTATGCTGTACATCCTTGTTACCAAAAATCAGAATCCTCCAGAACTGTGCCTTCATGATAATAATAATCCTGCTTAATAGCACAGGAACTAATTGATCTTGGACCCCTGGTAAGACTATAAAATTGCACACACCCCTGTCTTAACAACATGATTTGCTTGGAATAACAGGTGCTCATTTTAGAGAGATACAGATATAGACACGCACGTGTGTATGTATACACACATATATACAAACATTTATGTATTTACATATGTACATATAATGTATGCGACTTTTTTGCTTTCTGAAGGCGGAATTTGAAAACAAATATATAGTAATCTCTTCCATAACATAGGGCTTAGGGGCACGGTCTCCCCCTCCCCAATCTGGAAAATACTCATAAAATTTTTTAGTCCTCCCTTGGTGAGGGAGAAGTCGAATTATTGCAGTATTAAAAGATAAGATATGTTGATATTATACAATAATTTACATATATTTTGCATTTCTGAATTTTTAAACTTTTTCTGGGTTGTCTGCTGGCCTTTGCAGCTTCTGCAAAACTCCCCCAAATTTCTATTTAATTTCTCGTATCAACCTGAGATATATTGAAATGGTGATGGGGAAAATTGAAATTCGGAAGGAATAATTGTACACACATACACACACACGCACACCTACACCCACACACGCATATATACGTTTTGGGGTTTTGTCCCCCTCAGGTCTGTGTACCTCAGGCAAGCATCTTGCCCTTTGTTCAGTCTCTGATAATAATACTACTTACATATGAGACACTGTGTCTGATCAACTGATAAATGGTTTGTGGTTAGGTTGCCCCACTGAGAATGTGATCTCTGCATCTGCAGGGACACATTCCTGACCTGATGGTAAGGGAGCCTGATGCAGTAAGTGACAGCCAAACCTTCTCCCAATCCCTGGCAGGGGCCTCCTGCTTTCAGTTCAACCCAGCTAGGTTGATTAACGGTTGTTTCCCAAGCTCTTCAATAGAGTTTCTTTCCCTTGGTATGGATAATTGAGAATTCATTGTATCTTTGGTGACTGGTTTCAGTACCTGACTGCTATTTCTTTCTTAAAATCTTTATCTTTTAAATTTATTTTTTCAATTAACAAAATCTTAGAGTTTCCTAACTTCTCTGGGTCTCAGTTTCTTGATCCAGATAGTGAGGTCTTTGGACTACACTACATAATCTGTGAGGTCCCTTCCAGTCCAAAACCTTTGATTCTGTGATCTCTTGAATACTAATCCTTCTTAGGGAAATGCTTTGGCAAAGATAACCAATAGGCAACTGACCATGTTCTCCTGTCTCTCTCTTTCTCTCTCTCTCTCTCTCTCTCTCTCTCTCTCACACACACACACACACACACACACACACACACACACCCATTGCTCATTTGCTCACCATATATTAACAGTAAAGAAGCTAGACAGAGTGCTGGGCCCAGAGTCAGAAAGATTCATCTTCCTAAGTTCAAATCTGGTCTCTGACACTCACTAGCTGTGTGACCCTTGGTAAGTCACTTAACTCTGCCTCAGTTTCCTCATCTGTAAAAAATGAGCTGGAGAAGGAAATGGCAAAACACTCTGGTGTCATTGTCAAGAAAACCCCAAATGGGACCACAAAGAGTTGGATACCACCGAACAACAACAATCTAATCTAACCCATGAAGATGATTCTCAGGTCAATTTAACCAGTCCCAGCCTCTCTTCTGACCTCCATTCTTCAATCTCTTGTTGACCGAGCCAAAAGAAAGGTCCTATAAACATCCCAAACTGAGCACACTGTCTTCCCCCCACCCTCACCCCTCTTCTTTCTAACTTCCCTGTTACTGTTGGGAGTACCAACCATCTTTCCATCCAGCCAGCGTCACAACCCAGCTACCACCCCCATATCCAATTTGTTTCCACGTCCTATCAATTATGCATTTCTCATATATTCCCCGTATTTCTTTCTCTCCTTTGACAACTGCCACTCATCACCTCACACACGGATTATTGCATTACTCTCTGGTTGGTCTCCCTGTATCAAGTTTATCCCCATTTCAGTCCATTCAAAATGTTCTTCCTAAACCACAGGTCCGGCGGTGTCACTCCCTAAGTAGTCAACAAATACCAATGGTTCCCTATTACCTCCAAGATCAAATACAAATCCCACATTTGATTTTTAAAGTCTTTCAGAATCTGGTCCCTCCCAGTATTCTTACACTATACTCCCTTCTATGTACTTAATGATCCAGCATCACTGACCTCCTTGCCATTCCTTGAATGGGACATCCCATCTCCTGCCTCACTACATGCAATTTCACTGTCTGCCCCTCATGCCTGGAATGCTCTACTCTCCTTACATTTTCCTCCCGAATTCTTTTTTTTTTTTGAAGGGGGGAAGGCTGGGCAATTGGGGTCAAGTGACTTACCCAAGGTCACACAGCTAGTAAGACAGAAGTGTCTGAGGTCAAATTTTAGCTCAGGTGCTCCTGATTCCAGGGCTGGTACTCTATTCACTGCACCACCTAGCTGCCCCTTTTCCTGCCGAATTCTTTGGCTTCCTTCAACTCTCAGCTAAAATTCCAACTTCCTGCAAAAAGCCTTTCCCAATCCTCCTTAATCTTTCTGCTTTCCCACTTGGATTATCTCCAAGTTATTCTGCATACATCCCATTAGTACATAGTAATTTTTAAGTCATTTCCCCCATTAGATTGTGAATTCCTTGAAGGCAGGAACTGTTTTTTAAACCTTTCTTTGTATCTGCGTAGTTTATTGACGACCAAGAAGAGCCTTGGCTTTAAATAAGACTAGTTAAAAATCTAGAGAAATATGATGAAAAATGCTACCTACTTCCGGAGAACTGCTGGAGTCTGAATGCAGATTGAAGCGTATTATTTTCACTTTATTTTGTGTGTGTGTGTTTTTTTTCTTTTGGTCTGTTTCTTTTTCTGCAACATAACTAATAAGGAAATGTTTTACATGATTGCACATATATAACCGATATCAAATTACTTGCTGTCTTACGGAGAGGGGGAGGTGAGAGAGGGAGAGAATTCAGAACTCAAAGTTTTTGAAAAGTGACTGTCAAAAACCATCTTCATATACAATTGGAAAAAAATAAAATACTATTTAAAAAGGAAAATATTAAAATCTAGAGAAAGTTAAAAGGGGGCAAAGTTGTCAGGGAATCATAGGAAGATCTCGATAGAATATAAGCTCCTTGAAAGGACAGGTTCTGGCATTGGTTTTTTTTCTTGCAATTATGATTCCTAGTCGCAGTGATACTCTCAGGAGCATGTGTGCCACTTAACCTGTGTGACCTCAGACAAGGAGTCCTGGGCCTCAGTTTTCCCATCTGTAAAATTAGGGCATTGGACAGATGCCTTCTGATATCCTTTCCAGCTCCGGACTATGACCCTAAATGGGACTAGCTGGTAAAAGTTAAGCATATTTGGGGTCACCAGGAGAAGAAAATAGTTGCTATCACCGGCTATTACAATCCTTCCTGGGATACTTGATATGTGGCAGATACTGGGTAATTAATGGATTAGATAGAGTAAGTGAAAGAATCTCCAAAATCCACATGCTGAAGTTAATTTAGAAGATTCTATTTCTAGTCTAGTGGATATAGTGCTGGGGTGGGAGTCGGGAAGACCTGAGTTCAAATCCTGTCTCAGATACTTAACAGCTATATGACCCTGGTAAAATCACTTAACCTCCTTCAGACTCAGTTTACTCTTCTGTAAAATTAAGGGATTAGATTTTGTGGTTTCTGTAAGTCCCTTCCAGGCCTAAGTCTATGATACATCCAATTTATATATTGCTTTTTGGAGGGCAATTGGGGGTTAAGTGACTTGCCCAAGGTCACATGGCTAGTTTTTGTATTAAATGCCTGAGGCATCATTTGAACTCAGGTCCTCCTGACTCCAGGGCCAGTGCTCTATTTACTGTGCCACCTAGCCACCCCCAAAATCAGTTTTTTAATTCTGTGGATCAGAATAGGCCACAGAATAGGCTCTTTAGCTCTATCCCATCTCTGTAATTTGCAGAGACAAATTGGTTCAGTCAGCTCCAAGGTGATTCTCTGACATTGTGAGCGAGACTCTCTTTTTTCTAGCTTTTGGAGTGTCTAGTTTTAAAGTAAGATTTGGGGGCCCAAATAGCAAGGTACTACTAGGAATAGGTGCTCCAGAAATAATAATGCCTTATATTTACATCTCCTCTGTCTCTAAGTAATTCAAAGGGATTTTATCTTAATATAACTAACTCTGGAAGATACATGGCAAAGGCGTTAGGGATAGGAATTATTGGTCTCATCTCAGAGATATTAAAAATATCTTAAACTAATACACACAGAAATGAAGAGACTTTCTGAAGGTTACAAAGCAAAGCAGATAAAGCTATAACAAAATTTGGGGAACTTGCCTCATGTCTTTCTAAGCTTCCTGGTTCCCTAATGTAAGTAATAAGCAAAGGTATATGACTATAAAGAAACAGCAGAGAAAAAACAAACATTCTTGGGGCTTTCTGGACATTTAATTAAGAAAAGAACTGGAAGAAATGCTTTACTTTCCTCCAGTTCTTATAATATTCATTCTAAGTGCCAAAGAGTTTGAGAAAAAGGAAAAAGGGGGACCCAAGGCCTTAACCTCTTCTGTGTCTTCGACCCCTTTGGCAGTCAGTCTGGCAAAACTTATGGATCCCTTCTCAGAATAATGTTTTTAAGTTCATAAAATAAAATAGGATTAGAAAGGAAATATGGTTACCAGAATATGTTTAAAAAAAAAAAAGCTCATGAACACCACGTTAAGAACCTCTGATAAGGGTTTATTTTCTTTTCCTTTTTGATCAAGGTTTGAGATCCGATGGTAAAGTTTCAGGGAGGAGAGAAGGGGCAAGAATCTCCCTTACATGCCTCTTATGTTGCCTAGGGGCACAACCCAAGAGGCTGTGGTTCAGGACTGGCTGCTGGTCACAATCCTGGTGTAGCAGAGGAAGGGAAAGCTGGTCTCAACCTTTGTGGTTTATAATTAATTAATTAATTATGGCTTAATTAATTAATTCAAGACATTCCCAAGCCATAGCTTGGTAAAGAGAGGCAGCTTCTAGACAAACCGTAGAATACTAATATACACACAGCCATTGAGTTCTGTGTATAACCTTGTGCTGAATACCTTCATTAAACATTAAACATGGGGCGGCTAGGTGGAGCAGTGAATAGAGCACCAGCCCTGGAGTCAGGATGATCTGAGTTCAAATCCGACCTCAGACACTTAACACCAAAGCTAGCTGTGTGATCTTGGGCAAGTCACTTAATCCCAACTGCCCTCCATAAAGCAAAACAAAAAACATTAAATGTCTCAGAAGTTACCTCCTCTCCCTGGAGCTGCCTAATTCCTTATGTACTGGTACTTTCTCCCCTAACCCACAATGTAAAGGTCATTTCTATAGGAAGAATGAAGGTTTAACACGTTTTCCAAAGAAGAAAGGAAAACAGCCCTGTATATGTATAAAGCCCTTTGTCTTGGCACAGACCTCTATACTTGGAGGGAATGTGGTATAGTAGAATGAGTACTAGAATGGACATCAGGAGACCTGGATTTGAATCCTGCCTCAGAAACTCACTAGCTGTGTAGCCCTTGGCACCACCCTGGCTTCTTCTAACTCTTCATCTGTAAAATGGAAATAATAATAATAATAGTAAATAAAACAAATAATAATAGTATTCCTTTTGTAGTAGCAAAGAACTATGAATAAAGAAGCAGAGGCCCATTGACTAGAAAACGGTGAAACAAGAAGAGGGCATGAATGTGATGGGATATTTCTACCTTAAAAATAAGAAATATAAAGGTTACAGGGAAGTGTGAGAAAATTCCTATGATAAATTCATGCAAGAGGAGATAAGCAAAACCTGAAAAACAACATAAGATTATATATATAATTATGTATGACTAATATATGGCTATAACAATGTAAATGGAAAGAAAAAAAAATCAAAATGGAGTGTGATCTGTTATGACCAAGACTGACCTCTGCCCCCTCCCCAAAGAAGTAATGATACACAATTCACATCTCTCTCTTCTCGGCAGAGGTGTAGTACGGTGGATGTGGAACAGAGTTGGGCTAAGTTGATACGTTGGCTTGTTTTGCGGAACATTTTTTCGCCTCTTTCTTTTTTTTTAATTCTTTGTTGGGATTGGTTGAAGGAGGCTACATCAGATAATGAAAGTGATGTAAAAAAAATCAATTAAAATATTAGTCAATTAAATTTTATCAATTAAAATCATGAATATTTTAAAATTATACTTGCGTAGGGTTTTTATGAGAGAATTTGTGTAGACAGAAGTTATTATTCTTCCTGCAGGCTGGTTCCCTAGGTCTGTATGGGGGTCATTTGGACTGTTGAGACAGTGCCGTGTTGTCCCTGAGTCTGGGTGTGGGCTTGGTTCATTCATTTCCTTCTTCTTCTCTTCTTCCCACCCACCCACCCGCCCCCACTCCAGACTCAGACTGTTCAAGGCATCTTTACATGTAGCATTGTGGGAGCAGAAGCACAGGAAAAAGCCAAGACACACAAAAATATCTGAAAGTTCAGTCTGAAGCTATGAAAGGAAGCTTTCCAGGCAGATTTTTTTTTTCTTTGCTAACAGGATACGGCATCTAAGGAATATGTTTTCCTAATATCTGAGGTCCTTTTTTTTCTTTCTCTTTTCATAGACACATTTGAAATGTCACTGGGTGATATCAGGGCAGAAAACAAATTCCTCAGAGCAAACAGTCTGAGAGTTAGATCCTTACAACTGCATCTTCTTGAAGAGGCCCCAGGAGGTTGACCTGGAGAGAGAGAGATCCAGAGAAACTCAAACAGGCATTTTGTTGTGCTAAGCCAAGTTCCAGCCTAGTTTAACCTTTGTTTGCAGACAAGAACCAAAATTGTTGTTGAGGCCTTTAAAAGGAATCTCTTTTTTTTTCCTTTCTTCCTTCCTTCCTTCCTTTTCACCCATTCCAAGCTACTATCCTCTCTCTCCTCCTCACCCCCATAATAGAAAAGAGGTGGGGGGAGCCCAAACAAGGTAAGGATTATTAAGGGGGAAAAAAAGTAAAGAAAAGTGCTTGTCTAAAATCTGCCCTAGTCTGCCGCTGACAAGAAACTGGAACTCCAGTGATCAGCTTCCTTTGTTCACACTTTCCCACACCTTCCTCCAAAAGTCCCCAGAGAAGTGCCCTGACCTGGGCCAGAGCAGGCCCCACCTTCCCAAGTCAACCAGATGGAGTTGTTCAAACTCTACAAAAATCCCTCTGTCCCTAGAGAGACAGACTAATCAGGAATCCTCTCTTCCAATTTCAGTGCTCAATGATGGCCTACATTTTAGCTCCGT
The DNA here is from genome assembly GCA_028646575.1 of Pseudocheirus occidentalis. Taxonomy (NCBI): domain Eukaryota; kingdom Metazoa; phylum Chordata; class Mammalia; order Diprotodontia; family Pseudocheiridae; genus Pseudocheirus; species Pseudocheirus occidentalis. Next base: position 142,599,610 of record CM053600.1, read on the forward strand.
GGATCAGCTTTGCTCTCCTAATGCCTCAGTGAATCTTGTCATCGGAGCAGCTGAGTAAGATGCTATCTACATACCACATTGTGTGATAAATCTAGGCCTTGCTGTCCTAGTCATCCAATATTTCAAGCCCAGGGAAACTTAGTTCTACAGAGTGCTGGCAACTCACGCAAACATCCACCTTTCTGTGGGTACCCAGCATTAGCATCCCAGGAGACTAGGAACAGCTGAAGGTGGTAGATGCTGCTGTTGGTGGATGACTGGTGCAAGGAATTGCTCCACCTGAATGTGCCTTGGGCTTCTTCTTGCCCAAGGGATGAAGGTTAAAAGTGTATTCTATTCTATATCATTTTTTTCTCTATACATACACCTCTCACGTCTCATCATGAATCAAAATAGAAGTGACTGTATTGAGGAAGTTCACTAAGGAAAGCATTCTAACCTTTCCCTTCCAGGTTCAAACAACCTTTCTGAGTTTCCTAAGGCCCACCCTTCCTGCTCCACCCCACCCTGACCCACTCCACTCTTCCAAGGCCCTTTTCAAACAAAGGGCGTAACTTGGCTTTTGTTGGGCTTTTTGTCTTTAATAAAAGTTCCTTATTCATACATTTTTTGTAGGGGTTAGGAGAAGAGGACTACAGAATAATTATTCTCAACCAAACAGTATTTAATCCACTGAAAGACATACTGAATAGGAAGGAGATACAATAGCTCCTGTCCTAAAAGTTGATGCAACTTCTCTAAATGCCAATCCTTACATTGTGCAAAACTATGATGGTGGGTCTTTTTGTGGATTTAAATCCGAGGTGTCTCTTGTCTTTCCCAAGAGGGAGTAAATAGCTCTAAAAAAGGTTTAGAAAAGCAGGGAAACCAGCCTAGATCCTCTGGTTCTTCTGGCCCAGACTTGGGTTACCTATTCCTTAGCTACCACCCTTCTTCCTTGCTGGGTTCTCCTCTCATCTGTTCTCCTTTCCTCTTTTACAGAATTTCTCTATCTAGAAACATCAGTAACTAGTTTCTTAGCTGATTGGTCTCTCCCTGACTATATCTTCAGCAGTGGGAAACTAACTGGATTTTCCCCTCTCTATAAAGCACCTGAGATGCTCTGATCCTAGAAGAGGCCAGGTTCTTGGCCCTATATCTAAACCACTAGAGTAAGGAGAACTTAAGAATTTGGAAATTAAGGTTAAAGGGAAAAAAGGGACAAAGAACTAAATTGTATTTCAGAAAAGTCTTTGAGAACAACCAAACCCCACCCCTTGTTTTTGCAAATGAGGAAACTGAGTCCCAGAGAGATGACTCACCCCAAAATCACAAAACAAAGAAGAAAGTCAGAAAGAAAAAAGGTGCTTTGGATGAGACAAATTATGCAAAAAAGTGGCAAAAATGTTCATGCCCTTCCATTCAGACCACTTGGTATATGTTCCAAGAAGGTCGTTGATTAAAAAGAAAGGTCCCATATAAACCAAAATATTTATAACAACACTTTTTTATTTTTTATTTCTTTTGCTTTTCAGAGGGGGGAAGGTAGGACAATTGGGGTTAAGTGACTTACCCAAGGTCACATGGCTAGTTTTGTGTGTGTGTGTGTGTGTGTGTGTGTGTGTGTTTGTGTGTGTGTGTGTGTAAGTGTCTGAGGCCAGATTTGAACTCAGGTCCTCCTGACTCCAGGGCCACTGCTGTATTCACTGTACCACCTAGCCTCCCCAATACTTCTTTTATTGTAATAAAAAGTTGAAAACAAAGTAGATATCCGTCAATTGGGGAATGATTAAACAATCATGGCACATGAATATAATAGAATATTATATATATACTGTTCTATAAAATATGAGAAATATAAAAAGAAAATTAATGAGGGCATGGACTGGGGTAGCTATTCAAGATACTGTGGAAAATATGAAAGAGACAGAATAAAGGAAATTTGGTAATTAGTCCAAAAGCTGGATGAGCTAGTGGGGTCTCCTTCATAAGAGCTCTTTGAGCAAAGGCTAGATGACCACCCACTGGTCACATTCTCCTTCATTCTCAAACAAGGCCTCAGGAGGATGATGTCTTGACTTACAGATGAATTGGATTTAAGTGAGGCAGGGCTTTGCAAAGTCATCAGCCTCATTCTCTCTTCCAGAGTCATTTGGAGCCCAGTGACAAGCCAGGTCAGGATGACTGCCAATGGCCCCAGTTTCTGGTAAAGAAGGAGAAACTGTAACCAAGAAAATAAACTAAAATTAAAAAAAAAAAAAGGAGAAACTGAAGGGACGCCAGTCAGTCAGGGAATGGCTAAACAAACTGTGGTATACGATTATGATGGAATACAAGTGTGTTGTAATAAATTATGAGGAGATTGATTTTATAAAAACATGGGGAAAATGTGCGTGAAATAATGAAGAGTGAAATGAGCAGAACCTAGAGAATGTTATATACAGTAACAGCAATATTGTTCAAAGAATAACTGTGAATGTTCTGAGGATTAGAATTCTTTTCTAGGTATAGATTGGGCCAGGTGGCCACTGAAGGCCCTTTTCAGCTTTCAAGTTTTGTGCAAAAACAAAAGAAGTATGTACAACATTCCTACAATAACAGTAAAAACAAATATTTTTAATTGAGCAAATTAAATTAAGAAACCAACCCAAAAAACCCAAATCATTTAACATATCTAGATAGTGTGGCAAAACAAATTTCCTGCATTGGCCATGTCTGAAAATGTGTGTCTCTTTCTGGATTTAAGTTCAGTGCCTCTCTGTTAGGAGGCAAGTGGTATGTGTTCCTGTCATTCTTTTGGATTTGCTGTGTTGATGAGTTTTAAAGCTTTTTCTAGGTTGTTTTTCTGTTTAATGTTATCATTATATGAATGGTTTTCCTAGCTCTGCTCACTTCCCTCAACATCAGTTCATAAAGGTCTTCCTAGATTCCTCTCAAACTGTCCATTTCCTCATTTCCTATAGCACAATAATAATACCCATTACACTCATATGCCACAAATTGTTTAGCCGTTCCTAAACAAAAAGATTCCTGGTTTGTTTCCAGTTTGGGGCTACCATGGAGAGATCTACCATAAATATTTATGTACATATAGGTCATTTTCCTCTTTCTTTCATTTTTTGGGGGGCAAAAATCTAGTAGCAGTACAGCTTGGTCTAAGGGTATGGAGAGTTTGGTAACTTTCTCAGCATGGTTCAAAACTGTTTCCAGAACAACTGGATGAATTAATAACACCACCAACAGTGCACTAACGTACCTCTTTCTTTACAATCCCTTAAACATTTGCCATTTTCCTCATTTGTCATCTTTGTTAATCTGATAGATGTGAAGTAGAACTTCGAAATTGCTTTAATTTACATTTCTGTAATTCTTAGTGATTTAGAGCATTTTTTTCAGATGATTATTGGTTGCTTGGATTTCTCCCTTTGAAAGCTACCTCTTCATATCCTTTGATCATTTATTCATTGGGGAATATCTCTTGGTGTTATAAATTTGAATCAGTTCCTTATATATCTTGGAAATGAGATCTTTATCAGAGAAATGTGTTGAGAAGATTTTTTCCCCCACTTATCAGATTCTCTTCTAATTTTTGCTACATTAGATTTATTTGTATAAAACCTTTTTAATTTCACGTAATCAAAATCATCCCCGTACGTGGTGTGATCCTATCATTTGTTTAGGCATAAATTCTTCCCCTACCCATAGATTTGCAGAGGTAATTTCTTCTTCACCCTTCTAAATCATTTGAGTCTCACTTTTCTGATCTATAAAATGGGTGTATTGCCCTATATTCATGATCACTTGCCTTGAGGGGTTATTTCAAGTATCAAATGAGAATATATATATGTATGTATGTATGTGTGTATGTACATATGTGTATATATGTGTATACACACATAAATATAATACAAAAATATATACATATGCATGCACATATATACATACACACATGCATATATACACACATGCATATATTTATATATAAAGTGCCTGTAAACCATAAAGTGCTACATAAATATTATTGCTCTGACTTTCACATAATGAGTAATATCCAAAAAGAAGAAAAGGTGATTAAATTAATTAGTTATATGTAACTTACATTTTAATCTATTGAACTAAAGCATGTTTATTTCAATTGTTTTGTCCTAATACATTACCATTGAAAAACATTGCTAAGCAACTCTCCGAAATCAAGAAACCTGGACTTGGGTTCTTTTTCTATCATTAGCCAGCCATGTGACTTTGGCTGAGTCACCTTACTTCTCTAGGTCTCAGCTTTCATTTTCAAAATGAGAGTTTTCTGATCTAAAACAAATGACTTTAACAAACTTTAATTTTCATTTAAATTAGCAAGCATTATTAAGCACCATGTGCCAGGAAATGTGCTAAGTGCAAAAAAAGACAAAACACAAAAATGGTCCCAACTTCAAGGAGCTTACATGCTAATAAGGACCCAGCATAAAATAAATAAGTACGTAAATTATAGAGAGACAGGGTAAAAAGAAGGTGGGAAGGGCTCAGATCAGGAAGGCAGTGTTTTGTATTTAGGTCACAGAATGGTAGTAAATTGAAAAATGCAAGCAGATTTCATTTACTAAAATTCTCTTACTTTTAACCTTTAAAAAGAGTAAACGCTTTGCTTTCCCTATTAAAGTCCTACTCAGCTAACCCAGTGTGATGGACAGTGGAGCCCAGGCTCTGACAGCTTCTCCCGAACTGCAAAGGCTTTGAGTACTTGGCTGGCAGCAGAAAGTATGAGTAGAGGACCAGCCTAGCCAAGTGTGGAGAAGTTCATCCCCTGAGGGTTGGCCACCAGGTCATAAATTTTTTTTTCTACCATGGCAATTCATGAAGGCACAGAGGGGGTTGCAATCTGTGTCAGTGGATGGAGTACCCACACTGATGAAATCACAGACCCTTGAAGTAGCAAAGTAGTAAACACTTCACTTAGGGAAAACACGCTTCATTAATTTACTAATTATTCTTCCCTGCTGTGAACATGGGCAAGGACAAGACCCTAACAATTCCATCCAACCAATAAGGCATTTCTGCTCTCCTTAAATGGTCACGTGATATAGTCCGGCAAACAGTAGACTGTTTATTTTAGAGCCCTAGGCTCCTGGCTGTCACCACCTGGCTGCATGACCTAGAGTAATTTATTTCACCTTAGATTCTTCATTTGTTTTAAAAAAAGAGAGGAAGGAAAAATGAGAGGAAGGAAGGAAGGAAGGAAGGAAGAAAGGAAGG
>CM053600.1:142605335-142708677 GCA_028646575.1 Pseudocheirus occidentalis
GAAGGAACGAAGGAAAACAAAAAAGAGAACAGAAAAGGCTAGACTAGATAATTTCTGCTTCTCCACTAACCAATTTGCTCAATTTTTTAGGGAAGTGAAAATATGCTACCCTGTTTATATACGATAGGATAAATACAGTATTTTTGTGTATGTGATTTCTCTTCTTTAAATGTACATCAAGTAGAGTGATCTATACTCAACTCATTGAATATTTTTTTTTTGCCATCTATGGTGAAAGAACCAGGGATTCCAGAACTAGAAGATATATGAGTACAATGAAAGTAGGTACGTGGTAATGTAAAGTTTTTCCTAGCAGTTTGTGTCAAATAACTTTTGTCATCTTAGTGGTTGGTGTCTTTGGTTTTATGTAATAATAATAATAGGTAATGACAGCTAACATTTACATAGTGCCTACTATATACCAGGCACTGTACTAAGTGCTTTGCAATTATGATCCTCACAACAATCCTGGGAGGTAGGTGCTATTAATATCCCCATTTTACAGAAGAGGAAACTGAGGCAAATAAACGTTAAGTGACTTGGCCGGGTCACACCACTCCACCACCTGACAACTATACCTATTATGCTCAATTGCTTCTGGCTCTTGTTTATTCAATCTCATCCTCTGTATCAATCTTTCTTTTTTTTTTTAACAACATCAAGTAGTTTTGATGATTATTGTCTTGTAGTATAATTGAAGATTATATAAAGTATAATTTGAGATTATAAATGAAGCTAGGATTGCTTCATTTCTGATTTTTCCGCATTATTTCCTCTGAGCCTCTTGACCTCTAATATCTCCAGATGAATTTTGTTATAATTTTCTCTAGTTCTATAAAATAATTCCTTTGTAAGTCTAGAATGGCATTGAATCTGTCCATTATTTTAGTCGTTATCATTTTCATCATGTTGCCATGACCCAACCATCTCCAATTTATGACTCCGATTATTTATCTTCCTTTATTTATATAAAAAGGTATTTTAGTCCCAAGTACACGAACTTGAATGTGTATCTGCCCGAGTACTAAGAATATATGCATGAACTCCTCGATATTTTATATATTCTCTAGATATCTTTAACAGGATTTCATTTTCTATCTCTTTCCCTTCCTCTTCAACTCAGTTCAGCATAAGTGTATCTACTCTGTGCCAGATGCTGCTCAAGGTATAAAGAAGAAATAAGACATATACCTTCAGTAAACTGTCTTTGTAAGATTATAATCTTGCAGAGAAAATAAGACATATATCTAAATACCTGTAATACTGCTTCAGAAGAGCCTGACTCCATTTTTACACCTTAAGAAACAGCAGATGAAGAATTAAGAGAAACATACAAAGAACTGTATGAAGTGATGCAGAGCAAAGTTAAGCAGAAGGAAAACAAAACATATAGTGACTCTAGTAATGGAAACAGAAACATCATAAAGGGTAGTTAAACTCTGATTTTTTGCAATGGCCAGTCTTCCAGAATAACTGATGACAAAACACTCCTCTCCCTTCTCAGAGGAGAGGCGAAAGGCTACAGAAGCTAAATGTGGTATATGCTATTAGATCTAATCAATGATTATTATTTATTATTGTTGTTTAATCATTTCTCAGTCCTATGTGACTCGCCATGACCCCATTTGGGACTTTCTTGGCAGAGATACTGGAGTGATTTGCCATTTCTTTCTCCGGCTCATTTTGAAGATGAGGGAAACTGAGGCAAACAGAGTGAAGTGACTTGCCCAGAGTCACACAACTAGGGGGTGTCTGAGACTAGATTTGAACTCAGGAAGACGAGTCTTCTTGATACCAGGCATGGTGATCCATTCACTGAGCCACCTAACCATCAGTTAGTTTTGGTTTAATGCTCCCTTTGTTTTAAAGGTGTTAGAGATAGGGGAGAGAAAATGGGCAATAAGAGGAAATACTTTAGTTCGAAAAATGAAAACATCAATAAAACTTTTTTTTAATGGGTCACATTTCATCCATAGTGTACTCTCTGTTACACCCCAATCCTCCCCAGCCCACAATTCATCAGTTGCCTCTTAGGAGATTCTGTTTGTATCTTTTTCTCAAATCATTTCCAATTTCTCAAAGCATTTCCAATTCCAGAGCTCATGTTCTGCAGGTTTAGTCTTCAAAAATCTGGGGTACTGGGGGTGGAGCCAAGATGGCGGAGTATAAGCAGGAACTTGCATGAGCTCCCACACCAACCGCCTCCTATACCTGTAAAATATGACTCTAAAAAAACTTTAGAGCTACAGAACCCACAAAGTGACAGAGAGAAACAAATCTCCCATGGAAGGCAGCCTGGCAGGCTGAAAGGAGGGGTCTATCGCTCATAGCTGGGAGCCAAGCACATTTCCAGACCCGGGTGGACCCCAACCAGCTTGAGCAGACTTCAGGAGAGTGAATCACTGGCAGCTGTGGTGGTTTTCAGACTTCTCAACCCGTAAACACCAAAGAGAAAGTAAAAGGAATGTTGGGACCTCTGTTGGAACTGGGTGAAGGAAGAGCACGCCCTGGCCCCTGCCCCTGGGGCCAGAGGTGGCAGAGACATGGTAGCTGCAGCTGCTGATGCATGGTTGCCTCTGGAGCTCTTGGCCTACAGACCATTCAGAGGGTAAGCACTCTTGCTTTGACCTGTTTGGATCTGGGTCACAGTCTTGGGCCTCAGTTTCCTCACATGAAAATAAGGGGAGGTTAAATGAAATGGTATTTAAGGTCCCTTCCAACTCTAAATCTTAAATGAGTTCAAATCCTGTTTCTCCTATTTACTCCATGTATGACCCTAGGAAAATCATGGCCCTTGGTTTCTTCATCATTATCATCAACAACAATAACACAAGTGAAGGGAATGAATTATGCAATCTTTAAGGAGAGAGCAGCTCTAAGTCCTATGAAAATATTTCTCTGTTTATTAGGAACAGATAGATGGTTGGTGTGGTACAAAGAGAAATGGACCTAAAATCAGAAGATGTGGGGTCCAATTCCATCTCTAATGATGACTTTTTATTGTTGTTGTTTGGTCATCTTCATCCATGTCCTACTTTCCGTGTCCCCATTTGGGGTTTTCTTGGCAGAGATACTGGAGTACTTTTGCCATTTCCTTCTCCAGCTCATTTTACAGATGAAGAAACAAAGGCAAACAGGGTTAAGTGACTTGCCCAGGGTCACACAGATAGTAAGTATCTGAGAGCAGCTTTGAATTCAGACCTTCTTGACTTCAGGCCGGGCTCTCTATCCACTACTATACCACCGAGTTGCCTTAATGATGGTTGTTGGGGAAATCAGCCCCACTCCCTGACCACTTTATGTCTACTTACCTCCATCCACCTCAAGGCTACCTTTGCCTTTTGGGTTAACTACAGCAGTTAGTTCCTCCCTCCCCCTCTCACCCCAGATTAGGGGAGAAGAGCTTCTATAGCCTCTGTGATCTTGGATAAGTCACTTAATCTGTTTGCCTCAGTTCCCCTCTTTGTAAAATAAGTGGATTGTATTAAATGGCATCTGGGATCCCTTCCAGCTTGAGACCTGTGTAGGGAAGTGGTGGTTATTTTACCAACCCCTGAAATCTTAACTGCGTGAGTTCTCCCTTAACTGGGGCAAGAAAAGGAGGAAGGAGCTGACTGCCAGACTTCACCCAAATATCAGACAAAGCCATGAGGTGGACGCTTCATGGATGTAGATAAAGACATCAAGCGGCCAGGGTGTGGGGCTGATTTCCCTAACAATAAACAAATTGGACTCCAGTATGGAGAGCAGGAAGGTGGGTCTTGCACATGCAGGAAGGCCAGGGAGAGTTCAGGGAATGCTTTGGGGGGGGCTGGGCAGAAAAGATGAATAGGAGGATGATAACCTTTGATCCATAAGAATATTTTATATCTGCCCTGACTATTGAGTTGGGATGAAGGCGAAATGGAGAGCTTGCCAGGACCTGTCTAACTTCCCAAGCTCCCACCCTCTACTATCCTCAATCCATTCAAAAATACAAATGGAGACAGTTCCAGAGGCTGAGTCACCAACTCTGTAAGGTCCCTTCCTTCCTCTTTACCTCCATCCCTCCACGCCTCAAATCCGGTCGTCCTTTGCTGGTCCTACAGGCAGACACCATGAGGGTGTGTGCTCTGTTCTTCTACCCCACCCTACCCCCAGCGTTTCCCTCTTGGAAGCCAAGCATCACAGAGGCCTCTGTGTTTCCCAAGCCCATTCATCTGCATCTAGCAGTGCACAGTCCTAGCGAAAGAGGTCTTTCTTTCATCCACTCATTATTCCTTTACCCAAAACCTCAGATGGGGAGAGACTTCAAAGTGACTGGCTGAGTTTGATTTTCATTCTGTGGCAGATTGGAGGCAAGCGGAGGCAGGAAGGAAAAGGGGACTCCATCCTTTATGCGCCCTACCTCAGCCGACAGTGAAGTCATCTGTTCATAGTAACAGACAGTCTGGTGTTTTCTTTCTCTTTTGGATTCCTCCATTACGATGGAGTCTATTAGAGAAACAAAGGATTCAAAGAAGGAATCTCCCACAGCTCTCTAACAACAGTCTGTTTGCACTAGTGAGAATCTCCTATTAACAGCACAAGTCAAGCTGCTCTTACACCGAGCTCCCGGTGGACTGTGTCTGGAAACCTTGAGGCCCCTAGCTTAGCTCCTGGATTTTTCCATCCTGTCCTTCTCCTCCTATGATTCCATTTCTGATTAGAACCATATTTGTAAAAGCAAACTTTAAATGAGACCCCAGAACACTGAACAAATGCAAATAGGACAAAAAGAATAAAACCCTAAGATTTCCCCATCCTGACTTGAAATGTTTCATTAATGGTCCCAGTTCTCTGAGGTTTGATTCAACCTTGTGTATGTGACAAGGCTTCAGAGCACTTTAATAGTCTCTCAATTTGGCTAAACTGAATACCAGCATTTGGATAAAGTCAGGGCATTCAGAACAAGAAGGGACCTTACAGATAATCTAATCCAATTGGACAGTCACTCAATCAACAAGTGTTTATTAAGCATCTATCATTCATTCTATATTATATTCTGTTTAATATATATTCTACATTCTATAGATATATCATGTATATGTCAGGAGCTGTGTTAAGCAAAGGACAAAGAAAGAGAAGCAAAACCCTAGTTCCTGTTTTCAACAAGCTCACATTTTGAGTCCAGTCCTCTTATTTTACAGAGAGAGAAACTACAGCTCCAAGAGAAGAAACACTTTGTCCAAAATTACGCAGGTAGCGCCCTGTTGCCTGGTGAAGGATGGCTCACCTGCTCCCTTTTCTCTTTCCTGTCCTATTTCTTTTTCCTCCTCCTATATAGTTTTATACAATTATTAAGTGCTTACTAACTATCAGGCACTATGTTTAGTTCTGGCATTACAAAGAAAGACAAAAAAAAAAAGCCCAGAACAAAACAAAAATGAATATCATTGTGAGGACAAAGAACCTGGCTGGGAGGCACAGGAAAGGGTAAAGTGATAAAAGATTATGATCAGATAAAGGGATTTCAGAGTTTATGGACATGGTAGTGAAATACTTATAAGTGAAACAAGATTGTGAGTATGACCATCTCTATGTGGAAATGAGATATGGTAAGGTGGATTAGGTCATACAAATTGAGTATATTGAGAAACTGGGACGTTAAGGTATTTGAGGGATTATCAGTATGTATGTTGCAGTCTCCTAGTATGAGGTCATGAGTTGGGATGGAGAGAAAGATCAGGAGCCAAGCACTGAAGTCATTGAGGAGAGAGAGAAAATGTCATGGAGGTTGATGGTGTTCATCAGGGACGTTGATGGTTATTGATGTCACATGATCATGATCCTCGATGATAAAATTGGATAGTGGGAACCTCAGGAGCAAGAGGGGATGATAATAGAGAATCTAAAGGGGGAAATGAAGAGCAAAGAGTATTCTGACTTCCCTAACCCACCAGTGAGAGGGAAAGGAAGACGGAGGAAGGGATTGGAAGGAGGAATGTCTGTCAACCATAGAGATGGTCAAACTCATGATCTCCTCCCAGAGGCAGAGCTAGAGAAGGCTCCAGGGAATGGCCTACAGAATACAAGGGGTGGGTAGCAGATAGGCTAGGGGTTCTCCTAACAGAATTGGGCATATTATTCTGTGAAAGATAACATTCTTAGTATTGGGTCAACATATATAACAACAATGAAAGGTTTTAGTGCACATTCAGGACACCAGGCCCAGACATTTCTCTGACATAGTTGGCAGCTCAGTCACTCAGGCTGGAGTGGATTTCAGAGGAGACAACCTAGAGAGAAGATAAAAGGGTTCAGAAGTCCCCATTGATCAGCTGGAAAACATCCATAGGGAGACATCCAGGACAGTGCCAAGCTTCCATTTCATGCAATGTGAGGATATACTGAAGGATCTGGGAATGTTTAGCCCAGAGGAAAGAAAAAAAAGATATTGAGGGGCAACATTCAGAGGAATTGATTTCTGAACATAGAACAGAATAAGAGAACAGAAAGTAAAGTATTAGGATGTATAGAAAAATGGCCTCGAAGTCAGGAAGAACCGGGTTCAAGTTCTACTCCTAACACATATCAACTGAGTGACATTGAGTAAGTTACATCACTTCTGGGTGCTCCAGGCATCTCTCTAGTAAGGGACAGAGAATTGCAGTGAGAGAGGTAGTTTTCCCTAATGAAATAACAGGTCCACTCCCTATCTGCTATTCCTTAATGGTTATGCCCTATATCCCTTTATGAAGTATGAAGGAACTTCTTTGAATTGAAAGACAAAGGGGACCCTGGCCAATGGCATGAACACAGCACCCATCCTGGAGACTCTCTCCTGTTTACTAACACCCAGTTTATCAATGTCCTTCCCACAATATAGCACCAAGGACTAAACACAGGACTCCAGATGAGATTCATGGGAAGTGACATGGCCAAGCTTACACAGTAAACAGCAGAGCCCAGATACCAAGTGGGATTCCCTAAATCCAAATCCAGTACGTTTTCTACTGTACCAGTAAGTCAATAAATGCTTATTAAACATCTACAATATGCCAGGTGTTGTGGAGATACAAAGAAAGACAAAAGATAATCCCTGTTCTTTAGGAGCTCAGAGTATAGTGGATGAGACAACATGCCAACACATAGATCTGGATAACTGTATTAGAGAAATTATGTAGGTAATGCAGAGATATCAATATATAGATATTATATGTGTATAATTATAACAAAATATAGAACATATACAATATATAATCTAGAGATTTTAATGTATAGATAGATAGATGTTAGGTAGGTAGACAGACAGATAGACAGACAGACAGACAGGTAGATAGATAGATAGATAGATAGATAGATGATAGATAGATGATAGATAGATAGATAGATAGATAGATAGATAGATAGATACATAGATACATAGATACATAGATACATAGACAGATAGATACATAGACAGATAGATACATAGACAGATAGATACATAGACAGATAAATTTGAAATAACTGAGGGTTACTGCCTACTTGGATGACAGGGCTATTCAATTCCAGGGGCAAACCAGAGAACCTTTTCCACTAATGCTCCCTCTGAGATTGACAGCCAGCTTTCTTCCTCTGGTGGTCTGCCCTTTTGAAAATTTAAACTTTGCCTCTGCACATACACACACACACACACACACACACACACACACACGCGCGTGCACACACACACATCTTCTTTTATGTGTAACCTGGTTAACTTGAAGAATCAGTTGCTAAGAACCTTTGCTAGCAGGTCACAAGTTCAACTCCATCTTGGGGTGATTGTGACAGTCTAATAGGTCAGTGGGGTAAGGAGGTGATCTCTTTTCACTTCTAAATGTAGATGTCCAAACCCAGAAGGTCACCATTTTAAGAGATGGTTTAGGAAAGGCTCTCTGGAAAGGAAACCAGAGGGCCTTATTGGTACAAATAGAAGTTGGAGTAGGAAGATTACAGGGCTAAATAAATTGATTAGGTGTTCTCAGCAAAATACCTGTCCTGAAGCAAGACCCAATGCCAGTGTATTGAAGAGCTTCCTACCTCCAAGAATGTAAAGTCCTCCCAAATGAATGGAAAGCTGGAGGAGATGACCTCTAAAGCCCCTTCTGGTCCTAAAATTCTATGATTTTAGACAGTGGATTCTTAATCTGGAAGCTATGATTTAAATATATATACATATATATGCATATATATAATTCTATTTCAATAGAATTTATTTTCTTTGTAAATCTATGTGTTTTATTTTATACATTTAAAAAATCTTCTTCTGAGGATTCTATAGGCTTTACTAGATTGACTACCAAAGGGGCCAAACGCGCGCGCACACACACACGAACCCCTACTTTGGCTGTTTCTATCAGGTGGAATTTTGCAAATGCCTTCAGTTCAAATCAATCATCTCTAATTAAGTGCTGGAAACACCCGCCTCTCAAAAATACTAAGCAAAAAGACCAAGCACCTTTTAAAGAAACTTCAGGAAACCACAAGGACTTTGGGTAGCTGCTTTAGACTTTGAATTGGTTTCTACAGTCCAGAGTGGGAACAGATATGCAACACAAAGCAATTTTGCTAAATTCTTTAAAGCACGAGACAAAATTAGATCAGAACAATAATACAAAGGGCTATAAAATTCTCTCTGAGCCCTCAATCTAGTGGGCCCTGAATTTACCATCTAATGGAGGAAAGAGGGATTTTTAAAAAAATGTTAAATAACAAATCACTTAAATGACAGTTCCAGACAAGAAAAAAATTGGAACAGAGTCCTTCCTGCAAGTATAATAAATCATTAAAGCAAACCCAACTGTTGAAGTCATGGAAAGCTTTAGAGAGGACTTGGGATCTGAGCAGGCCTCTTGAAAGAAGGGTGGGATTTGGCTAAATGAAGAGGAAAGGAAAGGGTTCAAAAGCGAGGAGTCTAGTAAGGGATTTGCTTTAAATTTCTTTCTATGCCAGCAGCAATGTTTAATTTCAATTCTGGGTGCTACCCATTTATTTGGTCCCGCTAAAGGAGAAATACGCTTTGATTTAAATCCACAAATCTTGTGATGTTCAGGCAGACGGACTTCTTGATCTACACTGAGACATAGTTTTCATTTATCTGAGTCTTTAATCAAATGAGATGATGTGGGTGGATGTCTGGAAGGGGACCAATGGGATTAGGGGCAGGCTATGATGGCACCAGTACTTTACTGGCTCTGGAGAATCAATTGCTAAATTTTCATTCAAAGCGTTTACACCTCAGAATCTGCAGATGCTATGAATCAGGCTTGATTGATTAGTTTTGGTGATTGCCTAGGTTTAAAATGATGAGAAAATGTTAAATTTTCTGTTTAATCTGTTAAAAGCACACTAAATTTAAAAGGTGTCTCATATGTGTATATATATATATTTTTTTTTTCCAGAGAACTTGTTAAGCCTTTATGAGCACCCCCCTGGAGAGGAGCTGAATAGGGTTATATATGAAATTAGGTACATCAGATTCTGGTAGATACAAGATCTAATGGATTAGGTATAGGGTTAGATATGATAATTCCATAATTTCTTATCTCTGAGATTTTGTATATTATTGTCTGGAATTTTTTTTAATTTGCTGGTCTTATAACGGAGAATTAGCAAAATATAATAGAGCGCTGGACCTGGAATCAGGAAGACCTGTTTTCAAATGCCATGTCAGTATTGTGTGGAATTCCTGTGTGGAATTAATTAGCTGTGTGACCCTGAGCAAGTCACTTAACTTCTCTGGGACTCAGTTTTCTTATCTTTAAAATGAGGGAGCTGAACTTGACCTCCCAGCTGGAAAGTTATGATCCTGTCATTTCATAGTTGAGGAAACTCCAGGTATGTAGAAATTTCCTCCACATGAGACTAATCATTATTTCTCTCTTATATTTAATAACTAATTATTGTATTAGGACCAAGGTTTTTCCCTTTTTCTACTTCCTCATCCAGAAAACAGTAAGTGTAGGAAATCTTTCTAAAAGAACCAGCCAGACAGCTGAGACCTAATAATCAAAGACAGTGAAAGAAATTCTAAGGTTAGGCTAATGGGTAAATTCTTACTAGTTTTTACTCTGAGAGGTCTGGGGAAAGTGTTGGTTCTCTCTTTTGTCAAACTGGTGATATGGAAATTGATAAATCTCTTTGACCAAGATTGGGTGACCCTAGTAAGTATCCCAAGACATTCTTCGTAATATTCATTTTCTCATTAATTGTTAACCAGAGCTGATTGTCATCCTCAAGAACACCAACTCTTCCAAGGCATATAAATTGCAAGCTTACTGTCATGAGGAACGGTCTTTAGTCTAAGAGAGATGGCCAAATGGCCATCCTTTTATTAATAAGCATTCTGACATTATTAATAAAATGATTAAATCACCCAGAAATTATATTTCTGAACATGTAAAAAGCCACACAGCTGACAACCTTCCTGTCAATTATAGTCTGATAGAGTTGCCTCTATTAAGTGACTTTCCCAGGGTCACACAGCTAGTAAGTATGGGAGGGAAGAGTGGAGCTCCCCTCTTCCTGAGTCTAAAGGCCAATCCTTTCTTTATTCCCTACTCCAGGCTGTCTTTCCATAAATGTACACTATGTGAGGAAAAGCTATAGAAAAGTGAAGATGTGCCTTGTCATAATATGCCAGTATTCCTTCTTCACATCATCTGTATTTTTAGAGAATGAGTGATGGAAGGGACACATTTTACCCAAAGGCAACCCCTAAGCTTACAAGTGGGCCAGTGTACTAGTCAGGTTTGCAGGACCCAGGAATTCCGCACAATACTGAATTCACGATTGTACTGCCAATACAGCAGTCTTTTCAAGCTCTCCTTAAAATAACTACCATGTATCTTAGACAACTCCTTGCCTGAATTTTATATAATTCAACCTCTCTCTGCCACTCCACCCCAAACTCAAGCAGCAAAATATTGAAATGAGTTATTCTCAACACAAGAATGAAACTTTAAGGTTGCTGAGACTCCCCCCCAGAAACGTATACCCCAAATTTATTGTAAGCAATAAAGGAATTTCCTATTTTGAATCTAGGTGCCAATGTGTTCACTTTCTGGGGAAAGGAGGAGAGGAAGAGACTACATATGTTTTATCCCCTAAATAAATGGCCCAACTTGGCATTTGAAACTTTATCATGTGACCCCACACTTTTCCTAGAATTTATGCAGCCCTGCATTCCTAAGTACACAGAACTACATTCCTACTGTATTATCTATTGATTAGCATTGGGATTCCTGATCACACACCCAGATTTGCCAAGTATTTAAATTATACAGTTTAAGTCCTAGGGTCATAAGATCACAGTTAGAGTTCAGAGATGACCTAGTTCAGTGCTTTCATTTTAGAGATGAGGCAACTTTTCTTTACATAGAAATTAAAGGATTTTCCCAAATTCACACAGATAATAAGAGGCAAAGATGGGATTGGACCCAAATCCTGTGAATCTGAATTCAGCTCTTTTTACTAGAGGGCCAGTCTGTTAGAATGGAATAATATGGGAAATGGGCATCAGAAAGCTAAAACCTGAGTCTCACTGTTGGACTGCGTGCTACTTGACCCTTGTACCAGACAAGCAACTTTAGGCAAGTGACCCCAGTCTCTGAGTCTGCCCCAGGTTTATAAAATGGGAAGAATAAGACATTTACTGCCTGCCTCACAGAGCTGTCATGAAGAAAGTGTTTTGAATACTGTAAGGCCCATAAGCATAAGCTGTCATTGAGGTGATTTGAATGCATTTTATTTTCTTTTGCTCACAGCACAATATTCTTTGCTGTCAGAAATCACAGTACTTGAACGATTAAGTTGGCAAAACTACTAAAGATTATTGCGTGCGGTTTCCCTTCCATGACAGTAATGTTTGTAGAGTTCGTTGGGTGTTCAAGGCCTGTGTTTTTGAGGTCACTGTGAAGGCAATAAGAAAGTTTTACTTATTTTGCAGATACTACATTCAGCATAAAGTAAAATTTTTATCAAATGCAATTATTTAACATTTTATTTAGAGTAACAGATAAAATTTTAATTGTATACGTGTAGCACAAACGTCGAGGACCTTTGTGCCATTGTATTATCTATATCAATGGTCTCTCAAGAGTTGACTGGCTCTGGCATGACCACAAGGTTTATAAAATCAACCAAGTGGGTGGGAATGTGAGTCACATTTGTGGAGTTTGTCTCCAATCTGACTCCACCTACCTTCATCTCCCATCACAATCCAACCCTACCTCCTCTCTCCTAAATTGTGCATTGTCTATGCTAGGGACATACCACTTCTCCCCCAACACATCCATTCCTTTCCCAGATCACCTCAGGGTCTTAGCATGTAGATTCTGTGCTCTGGTAAGTAAGAACCTTCCTCACCATCCTTTTTATTTTGGATGGGACAGAATGAATAGAATAAGTCACATAAGATAAGCAGATACGGTAAATTATAATCTTCAATATCTTCCCCCAACCCCATCCCAAAGCCACCTCTCTTTTGACTTTTCTGTTATTGTCAAAGGGGTTACCAACTTTTCCAGTCTTCCAGTTTGAGAACTCAGTGTCATCTTTGACACCTTATTCTTCCTCAACACCCACATCCAATCAGTTGATAAATCTTGTCTTTTCTCCCTCTGTAATTTTTGCAGATTGCCCCTCTCTGCCCTGACTTAACTACCACTCTAGTTCGAGGATCCATTGCTTCTTTTCTGGATTATCAAACTCTCTTCCTAATTTGTCTCCCTTCCTCATATCTCTCTTCTCTCTAATTTGTCTTCCACACAGCTATCAAAGGTATTTCCCTAAAGTACAGTTCTGATTCAGAGGGAAAGGATCAGGGAACCACCTACCCTGGACAAAGGCAAAACCCCCTAAATTCCTCATTCCAACATGATACAGTGCTGAGTGTTCTATTGAGGGGCTTGTGTGCAAATCTGACTCTGTTTCTTATACCTGAGTGACCTAAAACAATTTCATCTTCTTTATTGAAATATACCCTGATGTTGGGAAAGATTGAAGGCAAAAGGAGAAAGGAAAAGCAAGGAAAAGATGGACAGATAGAATCATGGAAGCAATGAACATGAGCTTGGACGGACTTTGGGAGATAGTGGAGGAGAGAAAGGCCTGGTAGGCAATGGTCCACGAGGTCATGAAGAGTCAGACAAGACTGAATGACCAAACAAGTCTCTTCTATAAAAATGAACAGACTCTGTAGATACCAGCAAGTGGAAGCCCGAGCTTCCTCAGTCTGCTGGACACCGATCCTTTTCCCTCAGGCTCCACATTACCTTTAGGGCGGCTATCTGTGAAACCTTCTCATGTATTACAACATGACCATCAACAAAGGATTTTTGCATCAAATTACTTTTGAGCTATTTGAAGACAATGTTCTAAAGCCAGCAGAAAACATCCCTACTCTCTGAGCATTGGAAAAAAGGGAATTTTGCTTACAAAGGATTCTGACGTCATAGAATCATTGCTATGTTGCTGTGGCAGAGTAGGGATTTCACACACACTAATGGCACTGGTGGTAAGTCCATCTACAAGGTAAAAGTTCTCTTACGTCTTGCAGCACACTGGTCCTGGTATCTTGACCATGGCAAATGCCAGGCCCTGCACAAAGATGTCCCAATTTTACACCCCAACTGCTAAGAATGATTGGTTGGATAGATGGCAAACAGAGGCATGAACAGAGGCATAACCATTTCAAAAGCCATGGAGTGCTTCAATTCAGCAAGAAAATCACCATTGTTGACTTTGGACAACTCCCATGAATTATTGCCCTTTTGTTTTTTGTCTCACCCATCAAACCATTCCTTCTGTTGCAGTGGAGAGCACCACTCCCTTCCCCCTCCAACTCCATCTGTTCTCATGACCTATAACCTTTATTACTCTCACATGCTACAGTTCTCTCTGGCTTTCGTCTCTGTCTCTCTCCCTTACTTCTACAAATCAGGCAACCTATAGAGTTAAGTATATGATTATAAAATGAAAAACTGATAAATATATTTATTTAAAATTTTAAAAATAATATTTTAAAATATTATTTCTATTTAAATATTAATTAAATATTAAATAATATTTTTAAAATTAAATATTTAAAAATAAAAAGAAAGATAAAGATAGTGGTTGTGCTGGATAACCCTTGATGAAAACTTAGAGATGACTTAGAGAAACTTTAGACATGAGGAAAATGAGGCAGAGGGGCTTATGATTTCACTGCTAAAGTCACACCACTAAAAAGTGATGGGACCAGGATTTGAACTTATACCCTCTAATTCTATATCTAGGACTCTTTCCATGATGCCTGATCCTACTAATCCATATGCTCCCCTGACAACGGAATAAATCAGTTCCTTTTTGTTTCTCCTAAGAAATTCCCTCTGGTCCATAAGTCAGGTTGTCAATAAATATTTATTTAGCTCTCATTCTGTACCCGGAGCTGTGTTAAGTGCTGAGGATACAAAGAAAGGCAAAAGACAGTGCCTGCTCTTAAAGATCTCACAGTCTAATGGGGGAGACATGTAAACAGCTATGTACAAACATAATTTTGACTGTAGTCCAAGTTAAAAAAACAAACAAACAAAAATAAAACCCATTAGGTCAAAAGACAGAAGCCCTTTGATCAGAGAGCAGCCTGAAACAAGCAGCCTGGATGTTTGTGGGGGGGGGGGGGGAGCTAGCTCTCCGACAGTGTTTCCTTTGGGGGAACTGATTCACTGAACACCTCTGCCACTGCTGGTGGTGGAGATGGGCCATTTGGGAAGCCGGGTGAGAGACAGCTGTCTTAAAGTGCCGGTGCATTTGTAGAACTTTGACAGCAAGCAAGTTTCTCTGCTCCTTTCCTTTTCAATCTGGAAAATTGCAGGCAATGAGTATGTGTAGAATTAAAGCCAGGAGGAGTGTCGGAACAGAGGCTCTAATCTTATGATCACTCAAGACTGACAAGTCAGCCGCTACTTAGCATGTTGAAGTCATTTGTCTAGCTGAGGGGTGTTGGTTTTCTCTGGTTTATTTCAGTGGTGGAACTGTTGGGATTTAGGGGGAGCTATTTGGGTCCTAATATCAGAGCCTCTCCTATATTACCGTTGATTCATAACAGATCCAGGGTGCCTGGGAAGTCTGGCGATTCTATTTACTCATGAAGGAAAATTTTCTCTCTCCCTTCCTGCCCCCCCCCATCTCCCACTCCACCATTTCATAACCCCACGGTAGATGGAAATGAAAAGCAAAATGTAAAATATACTGGCAACAAAGACAGAAGGCCAGGAAGCCCAAGAAGAAACCAGGTGCAGTCTCTACAGTATGGCTGCTAACTGTCTTTCAAACAGATGTCACCCTGTTCCCCTTCTCCCTCCTCCCCAATTCTCTTTGTATGGTGGAGGCAGAGGGTTCCAGAATGGGAGACAATAGGCATTAATATCCATTGGAATGACAGCTGTTTATGTCTTGCATAGCTCAGGACACGTGTCCTCTAGGCAAAATGATTAGCTGTGAAACACTCCGGCAGAATATGATATGGGGACGGTCTGGAGAGAAGGGCAAAGCAGACGTACTAAGGGGAGGCAGGATGGAAAGAAATCCACCCTTTCTAGAGGTTGCCCGAGAGCAAAACAAGTCAACAAGCCAGCACATAAGTAAATAAATAGGGAAATAAATAAATAAATAGATGCAATTAGTGCTAAGGCATACTATTCCTCCTCCTCATAATGTGGTGGATTTGTATAGCGTACCCCGGGAAAACTTACCTACCTCACTGGGGTGTTGTGTGGATTAATTAATGTTTATAAAGTACTTCGAATTCTACTGAAGAAAGGCACCTTGCGGATGCAAATTATTATCATTACATAGTGCCTTTCATCCCAGGATCTCAAAGTGCTTTCCCAACAATTAATTAAGCCTCACTACACCCCTGTGAGGTAGGGAAGCCTCCTTCTGCCGGTACTAGCACCGCACAATCTCTGCACCAGAATGCAGGCTCTAATGTTAAACTCGTCCTCCAGGAGCCGGAGAGATTCCGTTAGCCCGGCATCTCGAAGTGCTCTGTGACAGCAGCAGCCCCGAATAGTGCCGGACGAGGATAGTAAGTCAGTAGCCACGGCGGTTGGATTTTGTTCGGTCCCTGTCAGTCAGGGGCGTGCGCCCGCTCACGCCTGTGTGTGATTCTTGCCCCCTCCCCAGGCAATGAGGTGCTTGTCAGATGCATGTCCAATTAGTAGATATAATGAGTTACGGTAATATCACTGCAACTTTAATTCGAATTCCTTAGCAATTACAGAAGAAAGAGACTGTGTTTTTCTCTTCCCATTCCCACTTCCCAAGTTAACTTACATTTAAGGACATTTTATAATATGCATACATTCGTCTTATCATTGGTTCATTTATTGTTCATGTATTTATTTACTATTTATTTATTGTTTTGTTTGTTGTTTATTGAGTCTGAGTCTCTCTAGTTCACTCAGACTGGAATTGAGACTTGGAAATTCCCTTCAGTGACAGAGATCATAACCTGTCTATGCCTGCCCATCCTTTACAACTTTCATCTAGATTCTCCCATAAGTTCACCCTGAGGGGTCAACCCTGGAGACCTTATTCACTTTCTCGTGGCATCTTGGGATACCAGTATAGTCTTGCACATAGCGGGTGATGAATAAATGCTTTTTGAATTTGAATTTTCACTACATATACTGGAAAGCCAAGTAAATTCATTATTATTTTCAAAAAACAGATTATTTTTTTTAAAAATTCATTCATTCAACAAACATTTATTAAACATCCACTATATGCAATGCATTCTACTAGGTACAGGTCTTCAGCTTTAAGACACAATGTAATTATGCCCATTGCCAAGACTGTTATCAATGACCATCATCAACCCTGATAAAGACCTTTAAAGGGCTCTAAGCTTCTCACAATCATTAGGCATAACTTACTGCTGAAGACCAGAGATAAATGGCTCCCCTTTGGGAGGTAAGGAATTTTTTCAAAGTCATAAAAGATAGTGTTGGCAAATGGTCCATTTATCCCCGCCCTGTGATAGGTAAAACAAATGACTTCAGTAATCTTCCCAGAACAGCTGAGAGGTAGGTAGAAAGAGTTATTTTGGGTGTCCTCATTTTTCAAAGGTTCGATGCTTAACCAAGTTCAAATAGTAAGTCATGGGCAGAATAAAAACTCTCTGGGCTCCCTCTCTTCTCCTTGTTCTGAGCCTTACAACCTCATACATCTGTGCCAACTTCTAAACACCGCTCTGGTTTCCATGGCTTTTAGCCTGATACGTCTACAAGTTTTGGTATCACCAAGTGCTGGCTGGACTGTTTTGATTACATTATCAAGTTAAGTCGGTTGAAAGTCATTCGATTGGTTTTTTGATTATGCCTTCCACTGATTTACTAGCTTTGTGATGGACAACTATTTTATTGACTGACAGATTTCTTCCTTTACAATTGACCAAAAGAGTCAGGCAGTCAAAACAAACTGGGTTTGCATATATAAATAGATAGAGCCTAACAAGAATATGCTGGAGCCAGCTCTTACCAGCTAGTGAGAGCCTATTGTTAAATTTGCAATATGAAAATCTTCAAAAGTTACAAATCAGGGCTTGATTTTTTTTGTTTGTTTTATTGACTATTTCAACGTGAGAAAGTGATGGAGGGAATGTTTGTAATGCAAATTAAACTTAAAAGAGTATCCTTCATGCATTTTTCCCCTCAAAGAACTGATTGTTAAATGTTTACAAGCAAACCCCATCCAAAACCTCTGCTTCCATGCAAGGTTTTCATAACTTTCCTAATAGTCAATGCTTAGAAGATGCTGTTAATTCTATGACTAGTCAATGGAGTGGACAGAGTGCTGGGCTTGGACTCAATCAAGACCTGAGTTCAAATCCCAACTCCAACATTTTTTAGTGATGTAGCCATGGGCAAATTGCTTAATTTCTCAGTTGCTGAGAGAAAAAGCAAGTTGCTTCTGGAAGTTTCCCAGGGTGATAAAATAACAGGCCTGAAATCAAAAAATTGACAGGATTGCTACAAGACAAATGATAAGGTTTTTTTGGCTTCACTTTTACCTATGAAATCTGTGTGCACATTTCCCTGCATTTATTCTCTTAGTTAGACCCTCCAAGAGGACTGATCAGCAGTATCAATTTAATAGCATTGGCCAGAGAGCATTATGGTCCCAAAGGAAGGCCACTAGGTTAGGACTCAGAGGTCCTGGGTTTGAATCCTGCCCCTAAACCTCTGTGCTCTTCATCTATAACAGGAAGTCATGCCTTCATTGCCTAACTTAGAAGGAAGATTAAAAAAAATATGAAAGTATCTATGAGAAGATGATGAAAATTGTAAAAATCCACATAAAAGTAAAGTCTTATTATGTATTTCATAGAAAATCTGAGGTGAGGGGCAGCTAGGTGGCATAGTGAATAAAGCACCAGCCCTGGAATCAGGAGGACCTGAGTTCAAATTCAGCCTCAGATGCTTAACGCGTACTAGCTGTGTGACCTTGGGCAAGTCACTTAACCCCAATTGCTCTGCTTTCCCCCTCCAAAAAGAAAAAAGAAAATCTGAAGTGATACTTGCTAACAAATTCTTACAGAACCCAGGGCAGTAGAGATAGAGGAAGCCTTAGTACTTCAATTATGAATCACAGAGATCTTCAATTATGTTTCCTTTGGAATGCCTGTAATTGCTTTTTTTTTCCTACCTTGTTACCTTTGTGAACATTTATTTTTTCTTATCATGAGCCCAAAAGAATGCTGACAGTCTCTCTATTTTAGGGACAAGAAATTTTTGTCTCCCCCCATTCTGTTTGCCAAAGTCCTTCTGATCTTAATTTCCATCTTTTTGTATCCATGAGAAATTTGAGTCCTCACAAGATTCCGAGTGGGTGAAAATGTTTCTCACGGTAAGTCAAGTTTATATGTCCTCTGATGTGCCTCACAAGGTACCTTCTGACCTTGGTTTATGGAGTTTCAAAATTTGTTCAACTTGTTAACAAGTCTGAGAGTGTTTACAGAGCAGAGATGAGTCAAATGGGGGCCATGAACAGATGGAGAAGAGCCAACTGTTCTGCTTGAACTGATTTCCCATATCTGAATGCATCAAGATTTGGCAGTCTACACTGCAGTTAACTCACCCACATGCCATAGGACTGATAGGATTTATTGCTTCACTCCCTTCTTCTGTCATTACGCAGGCGATCCCAGTGACGCCAGCTACTCAAAAAGATGGGGGTTCCAGAAGAATGTAAACTGGGGGAGTCAGAGAGTCCTAAGTTCTGATTCGAGTTATAACTCCTTCCCATTGCTCTATCATTACCCCCAGCCTGCTGCCATCACCCAACCAATGGCCCATGGTAATTTGCTTGTACCATTTATGATACAGACAGTCTATAAAAATATATACATCATATTCTACTTGTTTAGAGTTCTCATTCCATTTAATGCAATAGAGGTAGGGGATGAGGATTATTCAGGATTCCACAAAATGCCTGAAAAAAATTAATAAATGGTAGTTAACCCAGAAGCCAACCATATCTTCTAGCACCAAAGGAAACAACAGTTCCACTTTCTACGCATCCTGCTACCTGCTTCATTACAGGACCTAGGAGGATCTGAGACCTAAGATTCAGGACTTTAAAAAAAAAAAGATCATTTTATTGATATTTTTTATTTTTTTACATCACCAGAATTTCTCCAAGTACACTTCCCTCTCCCAGAGAGCTATCCTACATAACAAATAACATTTTAAAAGAAAGAAAAAGAGAAAAAAAATCAGGAAAATCTACCAGTACATCAAGAAGTCTGCAAATACATGCAATGTATTGTGCCAATGAACCGCATGCCTCTGCAAAGAAGTGTGGTGTGTCTTCTCATTTGGGAGCACGTTTGTTCTTTGTAATTTTGAAACATATGATCAAATCCTTTAGACAATAAGTATGAATGTGAAGAAGTATACTTTATAAGAGAAGTCCATGCTTATGCCCAGGTGATATAATCTAGTTAGGGGAGACAGGGAGGCAGAAGTAGCTAAAACAACTGGTGAACCAAAAAGCATTCCCAGACACCAAAGTGATTCTAATAAGCCCAGTATCTATCCTTATTGATCCACCCATGATTAGCATATTCAAAAATGACATTGGTTTGCTTACCCTACCCTTGAAGGGGATTGGCATAAGCATAAAATACTACTACCCTTAATGTCCACATCCCACTTGATTGTTGCCTGTGGTGCGAGACATTGTCTCCCAGGCTATAACAAATATCACATTCCCAGAATGGTGATATTCTCAGTATCTTTTAAATGTTCACTAGATCTGTTTTTATAATATCAATAATTTCCATATTTAAATCAACTGAGTGTGGGGTTCTGTCCCTGTTGCCTGAAACCGGACTGAAAGGTGAAGCATAGAAGACACATATTGTGAGTCTTCTGTTATCTCTCTAGTAAACTTCTACAAACAACAAGAGTAGGGAAAATAATCAACAATACCTAATTCAGTAGGGTCCTATTTTTCTTAGGATTTACCTGGACTTAGGATATTGCTTTATGGCACAGAGAGATCTTAGCAAGGTTGGTTTGTCTCTGTTAACACTTATTTCAATTTTTGATATTGGAAGTAGCAAGTGGTCTTTTCTTTGAACCCTCAAAGCATTTTAGGGACTCAGAATGATAGATAGAGACACACCCAGACAGACAGAGAGGTAGAGACATAGTATTAGAGAGACAGATACAGAGAAAAAATATGGGGAAAGAGAGAGAGAGACAGAGAGAGAGAGAGAGAGAGAGAGAGAGAAAGAGAGAGATTGATTAAATCCTTAGCACTTGGTAGTAAAATGGTTCTTGACATAAGGGATCTCACATTTTATCTGGAGGCAGTAGGAGATGTGAGTCGAAAGCCAAGCAGAGAGAGGTCAGATAAGGAACTAAAGGTTTGGGAAGAATTTACATGGAGGTAATGGTTGAAGCTATGGGATTTGAAAGAAAGTACCAAGAAAGAACATGGAGAAAGAAGAGGCAAAAACCAAGGATAGAACCTTTCCCCTTTAGGTCTTATCCAAAGTAGTATTTTATGTCTGGAAGGTCTTTCTCTTCTAAGTCAATCAAATAAATTGCCCTGTGTCATTTAAAAGTTTTCCCAGAGCAATCAGAGAAGATTTTAGGGCATTTCCTCATGTATCCTGGATAAATTCTTTACTCTCCACTCAATTTGAGTGGCTGACCCAGCCTATCGTGTTTGAAAAGTACTTCATTGGACCTACAATTTATTTGTGCATGTTCATATGTGCAAAGCTGATTGTATGT
Source organism: Pseudocheirus occidentalis (assembly GCA_028646575.1). Taxonomy (NCBI): domain Eukaryota; kingdom Metazoa; phylum Chordata; class Mammalia; order Diprotodontia; family Pseudocheiridae; genus Pseudocheirus; species Pseudocheirus occidentalis. Next base: position 142,626,611 of record CM053600.1, read on the forward strand.
AAATAGAAGTGCTGTTATAGTATATCATAATATATTATAAATGATAATATTATACGTAACAATGTATAATATTATTATATTAAATAGATGTTGCCAGGTAGCTGTGAACAACCAGGTGAGCCCAGCCTAATCATTTTAAACCATTCAAATTTCACCTCTATGTGAGCACCCCTTGAAGAAATAAAATGTCAAGTCATCTTTGACTTTCTGTAGAATTTAAATTGTAGAACTCTAAAAGCCTTTTAAAGGTTCCTGGCCCACATTCACATTATAGATTAAAAAAAAACAACTGAGGCACAGTGAGACAAAAAGCTCACCCAAGGTTATATGACTCGTTATTAAAAGCTATGCCAAGTCTCTTGACTTATGTAGCCTTCTTTTGCCTTCTCTGAACTAAATGGAATCTTTAAAAAGTGGACTCAAAGGAAAATATTTGGGGGCTATTCAGTCTTTAAGAACTTTCCTCTAGTAATGTTCCAAGGCATAGGAAAATGTAAGTTCCATGATGTCAAGGACTTGTTGCATATTAGCCTTGTGGTCTGCCTGTTTATAGTAAGTATTTAATAAATATGTGTTAAAGAATGAATGGGGGTGGCTAGATAGCACAGTTAATAGAGCACCTACCCTGGAATCAGGAGGACCTGAGACACTCGACACGCTTACTAGCATGTGACCTTGGGCAAATCACTTACCTCCAATTGCCCTGCCCCACCCCTCAAAAGGAATGTATGAACTAGTTCCACATTTGGTAAGGAGTTATTTAGCTTAGTCCAAGTCAGAATGAATGACTGATTTTCAGCTCTACTTCCCATTTGGCTTGGCCCCACTTGGTTCTTTTGGCATTTGGGCTTTTACAGGTATACGTTATCATGCCCTTGTTTTAATGTTTATTTTACTGTGTTCTCACAGTGTCCTTGGGATGAGTAGTTATGTCCTTGTATTGTTCCTACCATGGTTCTATGAGATAGTAGGTACTTCACGAACGGCTGGAGGTGATTGTGACTGGTTTTGCCTGTTGTGCTATAATTAAATTTTGTCAGTAGCCTAGTGATGACTTCTGTATTTCAAAACCCTGCCTCAGTTGCCTTCTTGTCCTGGGATTTCTCTCAGTTCCTGGAAACTCCTCACTGTGGAACATCTACTTGTGTCTGCAGCCTTCTGACCATGGAATATACTTCTGACAGGTCGGCTCCCTTCTCCCAATGGTGGGCTTTTCTTGGGGGCTCCATTTTGTGGAAGGGCCCAGGATGGCTAGCATCATTCTCTTCCTTGATCTGTTTCTGACTTCTGGACTTCAAAACCATCTCCACAATGGGTACCCTACTCTTAGATCCTTCCCCCTTGCCTTGAAGGAAAGGACCATTTCCCTTTTTTCCTGGTATTTGTACCCCAGGGCTCAGTATAATGCCTGGCACATGGTAAACATTTAATGAATCTTGTTTTCTTCCTTTGTTCCCATTCAGGCAACAATGACTGATAGAAGATGGCAGTAGAATTACCTTTTGGAGTGAATAAAGACAATCAATCAATCAACAAGCATTTATTAAAAGTTACATGCTGGTGAATAGAGTACCCACCCTAGAATCAGGAGAACCTGAGTTCAAATCTGGCCTCAGACACTTAACATTTACTAGCCCTGTGACCTTGGACAAGTCACTTAACCCCAATTGCCCTGCCTTCTCTCCTCCAGAAAGGAAAAAAAAGTTACATGCCAGGCACCTTGCCAGGCACTAGGAATACAAATACAAAAATAAAAGAGTGCCTGCCCTCAAGAAGTTTGCATTCTATCAGAAGAGAGCCGGACTGTGATCTGTAACACAGTGGAGAGAAGATCTGGAGAGAAATGAATACACAAGCATATAAAGAATGCTATTTAAATATAAGGTAGTTTAAGAGGAGGGTGCTGGCAATTTGAAAGATCAGGGAAGGCTTCCTGAAGCAAGTGGTGCTTGAGCTGTATGTTGAAGAAAAAGAAGTCGACACAGGAGAGGTAAGGAGAGAGTGCATTCCAGGCATGTAAGATGGAAATGGGAGATGGCTGAGCTAAGTGGGAGAACCTGGCACCAAGAGCTCTGCCTTTAATTTCCTGCTCCTCCAGGCACACTGGCATTTTCCTGTGCCCACAGGCAGAAAGGGAAGGCTAGGGTTGGGTCATGAATAACACCAGTTAATGACCCTCTCTTCTGTAAAGTTGTTTATTTCACAATTTCCAAAAGGCAAAAGGACCCTTTCAGAAATACTTGGTGCAGACTGAAAAAACTAATTATTCCACTGACTTCTTTCCTATCCCTCTGGCCCAACTCCTATCTCCTCCCCCAATAAATGTGAATATACATATACCTGTATCTATTATATATGTAAGTACACATATGTATACATGTATGTATATGTATGCAAATATATGCATGGTATATTTTATAGATATATAAAGATCCTGGGAAATCTTCATGAAAACTGACATGCTCTTATTGTATTTATCCCAAATGTCATTTTTATCAGCTTCCCTGGATACAGGATTTATCATCACGTGTTACCTTTGAACAGAAGGGATCAAAACACAAATGCTGCCATGACAAGAAATCCACGGGGTGAGTATTTTTAAAATAGCAGTTGTAAAAAGCTTTTGTTTCTTCTCATCATGATGCTGCAGAAAACCCCTAAATACAGCTTTGCAGTTGTTTAACTGAAAGCTGCCACTTACATCTCTGTGTCTTTGGGACTTAGAGTGACAGGCATAGGTACAATCAGCTACCTTTAAGGAAAAAAAAACCATGTAGCACAACTTCAGGAACATGTCGTTAATGAAATGATGCCAATAAGGATCCTAAAAAAGCGAAAATGAGCTACAAAATTCCAAACTTGCAGAAAGAAAGGCACTGAATGAGTTCGATTTGGATGAGCTCCATGAGTGGCAGTACTAGGTAAAGAAGTTAGCCTAAACCCAGTTTCCTTTCACAGTGCCATTAAAGTAATCATGGGGGGACGGGGAGGGGGACAAGAAGCAACTAGATGGCAGAGTATATAGAGCATTGATCCTAGAGTCAGAAAGAACCTGAGTTCAAATCCAGCCTCAGATGCTTGACATGAGCTGTGTGACCTTGGGCAAGTCACTTAACCCCAATTGTCTTGCTACCCAAAAATATCATGATAATAATAATCAAAGACTATGTACTGTCATATTCTCTTCTACTCATTGTACTTTTCACATCTTGGTCTGGAATTCAGGTTTAGTATCATACTCAAAGACACATAAGGGAAGCAGTTATAGGAAAATCAAAATTACATTGTAGGTATATTTGGGGTTGGTGGCTTGCTTCAGTATTACTGGAGGGGTTCCTTTGGATAGCAAGCCCAGTTTCTTTTTCTACAATTTGTTTACTTACAGAAATGTGGTCCCCATAGATTTGGGGGGGGGGGGGAATATGTACTCCCATAGAAGTTTTTAAATATCTGTGTTGATTACATTCAGAAGACAGACCTTCAGCTTGCTGTGAACAGCTGCTCCACTATGATCTTAGGCCTCTGTTTGGAGGGCAACAAAGAAATCACAGATGATGGGAAGGAAGAATTTCTGAGTGGGAAGAAATCCCAGTGAAGTGTGTGTGGTCCCTGATGGTTCTATTTGACATCCTAGCCTCTAAGTCAATTTGCCTAGCCATGGATTTTCAGGCAATTAAGGAAATGAACTTGAAAATTAACTCATGGGCATATGCTTTTGACTATAAGCTAGGTCCATTGACTCTCTGTTTCTTTAAGGATGATGATGTATCATTGATTGCTCAATGGGGTTTTCCTGGTCTGATTCTCCCGTCCCACTGGACTGCAACAAAAGTTCCAGGCGAGAAAGGACGGAAAAATTGGGTCATCTATTTCTAATCAAATTTATATTTTTAAAAAATGTTTGGTGGATGAGAATTCTGTTACTTTAGCTTAAACTAAGGGAGATTTTGTATTAAGTTAGAGTTTTAAAGTTCTAGATAAGGTGTCTAAAGGCACAAAACCCAGCTGAGCAGGGGAATTTCTGAGGTCCCTAGATTAACTAGGTCCCTAAGGACCAGAAAGAGGAAATTTTACAGACAAATTTCTCTCTTCCTTTGAACAGTCTAAAGGTTTATTGAATTACTGCTAAAACCAGGCAGAAAGCAATTTGGTGAGGAATATTTCAGACCCGTTCCATCATAAAACCTCCTCAGAAAATTCAAAGAAAAGGCAAGTCCAGGCATGACAAGGAGAAAAGGAATATTGTATTATGGGTTGCATGGCTGATCTTGGGTTTGAAAAAAAGCACAGATTATTTACTTCTTAAAATTGGGCTTGAGCTCCTTGATGGTTCCTACTCTGTAGATTTTTTTTAATGTTATTTATCCTGAGAGATGCAGCTTAAAAAAAAACCCGACAGCCTTAGTAAGTAGTTACAGCTGGGGTGGGGTAAGATGCCGGAGCTGTGGCTTCATCTGTGTAGGGAATTCATGCTGTGGAAACTACCTTCACCTAAGGCAATAGATAATTGAGGTATAATTCAGACATAGTTCATGTTCAGTTGTTTCAGCTGTATCCAGCTCTTTGTTACCCCATTTGGGATTTCCTTGGCAAAGATACTGGATCGGTTTGCTATTTCCTCCTGTAGTTCATTTTACAGATGAGGAAACTGAGGCAAACAGGCTTAAGTGACATACCCAGGGTCACACAGCTAGTAGGTGTCTGAGGCTGGATTTGAACTCAGGAAGATGAGGAGTCTTCCTGCCTCCAGAAATGGCCCTTAATCCATTGTACCACCTCATTGCCCTTCAAAGAGAGTTTCCTGGGGCATTAAGAGGATAAGTGTCTTGCCTGAGGTCACACAACTGTTGAATCTGAGGGAGAACTTGAACCCTAGTCTTTCTGATGCCAAGGCTAAGTATTTTCTGTCAGTTGGCCTCTCCTATTACTTATTTAGCAATAAATATGTATTGGAAGATTGGCCAACTGGGGCCCAGTCCATCATGCAAGGACAGCCTGCTCTGTCTACTACCATCTGTGTGGAAGCTTGGGGAGACTGCTTTAGAAATTCACAATGAACACTAAGGAAGGGGTCTCATCCCTGATTCAGAGTATGGGTAGATATTCCATGACCTTATTTTGTACTTTTACTTCCTGTGGGTATATAAGCTTTTTAATTAACTACTGAGCAAGAACTGTGTCTACACGCAAAAGACTCCAATGGTAGGTGGACCTTCTCTGCTCTAAGTTTCTAGGTGTGGGCAGTGGGAAGGGCCAGCTGATTTGACTACCTTACAGTCCCACCTTGGCCACCATGCGACCTGTGAATACTGGACCTTGCTCTGTCTCTGCTGTGTTTATCCTTTTGTGGTACTGGAGACAGTGACCTTGTGAGCATTCAAAGTTTAGAAGGAGCCAGTGACTGGAATCCGTGGCAGATACTAACATAACCACTGTAGCCAAGACATTTGGCTCCAGAGTGGCCAGCAGGACTCAAGACCAGTAGTGAATAAACCTGGCAGAAAAAAGACGCTGTGGCCTGCAAACAAGGAAGCCGCTTGTCTGTTGGTTATACAGCGTTATTAGGAAGTGACCTTGGTGGGAGGAATGTTGGTAGCAGCTCCTTTAAATCTGAACCCACTTTCCCTAGAGACTGAGGTAGCAGCTAGGGGAGTGTTCCCCACTTCAGGAGAAAATACATTGGTGCTTCTTTTCTTGCTAGAGCTGCTCAGCTAATATCCTGTTGTAAAAGGTAATTGATTCTAATTATTTATTGATGATATTGTGAAGAGATTACCTGGTTAAATGATGCTTTTATTTACTTGTTTCAGTCATGTACAGCTCTTTGTGACTCCATTTGGGGTTTTCCCGGCAAAGATACTGGTGTGGTTTGCCATTTCCTTCTCCAGCTCACTTGACAGATAAGACAGAGTTAAGTGACTTGCCCAGGGTCACAAAGCTAGGAAAGTCTCTGAGGTCAGATTGGAACTTGGGTCTTCCTGACTCCAGGCCCAGTGCTCTATGCACTGAGCCACCTTGCTGCTCCCAGAGGTCATCTCCAGCCTTCCTGTTCTGTATCTTGCCACTGGACCCAGATGGTTGGTGAGGAGAGAGTGAGGCTGGTGCCTTTGCAGAGCCCTCCATCCCTCACTTAAATCCAACTCTCTCAAAAGTCATAGCATCACCTTCCTGACATCGTGGTCCTCTTCAAGAATGAAGGACAAACAACATCATTACCCCCAGAATGATACTAGACAGATATTAACTGACATTGCAAATGCAATTGGGGAACTAATGGCTGGAGATTAATTTTGGGGAGACACACACCAGAATGGGGTCTCAGAGCAATAGTAGCAGAGAGAACTCCATACCGTTAGTGTTATCCCTAAAACCTAAGGGGAGATGTTGGTTGTTGTTCAGCTATTTCAGGTGTGTCTGAGTCTTTGTTACCTCTTTTTGGAGTTTTCTTGGCGGAGAAACTAGAGTGATTTATCATTTCCTTCTCCAGCTCATTTTATAGATAAGGAAACAGAGGACAACAGGGTTAAGTGACTTGGCCAGGGTCACACAGCTAGTAAGTGTCTGAGGCTGGATTTGAACTCAGGAAGAGATGTCTTCCTGATTCTAAGCTCAGCACTCTATCCTCTGTACCATCTACCTGCCCAGAGGGGAGATGTAGGCTTGCTCTAAGGACTCGACACGCCAGTGATAATAGAAGTTAAGAGACCCTGTACATGCTACAAATAAATAAAATGCATTAGGTCCTTAGTCTAAGATTGTCCTAGAATCACAGATTGACAGCTGGACCATATAATCCAACACTGAAGTCCAGAGAAGAGGCAGAGAATTATATCAGAGGAGAAGGCTCTTGACCTTTCTCACTGCTAATTATTGAATTTGGGACTAGACTCAGGTCTCTTAAGTCCCAGGTCAATGGGCCTTCCACTGGACAGCACCACCTCCCTCTATACTGTGGGATCCCCCTAGAACTGAGGCCACCATAACACTAGAAAGAAAGGGATTTAGGCTTCAATCCTAACATTTGCTTGGATAGGCCTAGAATTGAATCCATTTGACTGCAAATTCTATTTGAAAGAAAGCAGTAACTAGATTGAACAGAATATAAGTGTAATGTCACGTATTTTAGAAACAAGACCACTGAAATTAAATGACAGGACCTAAGTCACATAGAGAATCAATATAAAAGCCAAGACTAGACTCCAGGTCTGCTGACGCTTAGCTCAAGACTGAGTTTACTTTATTACGTGGTCTCATCGTTAAGATTAAGGATTAAGATTCTTCCTGTTATTAGACTGAATTTTCCCAAGACACATCTTCTAGTCAAGTGCAAAACTTCCATTTTTCCCAGGACAGGGGGAAACTGAGTAGCAGGAGGATTTATTCTATTAGTGGTAATGGAGTCACACAGGTATAACAAGTAGAAAACATGCAGCCACGTGTATGCAGAAAGATTAAAAGCTACTTTGGGGGGGGGGCTTAACTGTGACCAAATGAAGCATCAAAAAACCCCATTTGTACACTAGTTCCATGCTGAGTTCTAACAAGGGAAGAGACAGCCAAATTCCAACAAGTCTGTAACTAAAGCTGTGGGAGAGTTGTTTAAGGTGAACAAGATTGCTCCCTTAAGAAGTTTTGTTTTTTTGTCAAGTTTCAGGCAGAAATTTAAACATTTCTTAGAGTTTGCAGTATGCCCTCTAGGGACGAATTTCCAAGCAGATGAGGACAGAAGTAGGACATTTAGAGAGGGAAATGAGAGCTGTACTTAACACAAGGGTGTTTTTTAAATTGTTATTGATATTTGATGTTTTTATATCACCTAAATTTCTCAATATATATCCCTCCTCCTAGTGCTCCCAAAGAGCCATCTTAAGACTGGTTTTAGGTCATGCGGCCAATTCTACAAAATGATCATGGCTTGAACCCCTCAGTGACTTACCAGTCCAATCTGCCAATATTCACCAGGACCACAGCCTCTCATCAAGATGAATAAATCCTTCTATATCTGACAAGTGGTTTCTGCAGGGACTGAGTAAGGGAATGGGAATTCAATCCCATTCAACATCGAGCATTTATTAAGCACCTACTATGGACCAAGCATCATACTAGGTGTTGGGAAGACAAAGACAAAACTGAAAAAGTTCCTGCCCTCAAGGAGCTTATACATTCTACTTGGATTAGCCCAGTGGCCACTTGGTAAATATCCCTGATGGACAATTGTGGAAAGTCAACCTTTGGGCTGGTCTCTGCCAAGACTTCATTTTGGGAGAATAGTTCTGACCAACTACAAGAACAAAGGCTTTTATTTTGGGAATCCTGGTTGATCAAAATTGTGCACTTCAGGTATCATTTGCTTATTTGTCTTTAAAAAAAAAAAGGAATATGATAGGTTTTAGAATCTAAGCTCCTGTTTTATATTGTAAGCTCTCAGTTGGTACCAGTCCACTTTTTCCCTTTCCTTGCTTTTGAACAATGTCCAGAAGAATACTGCCCATATATTCTGGGTGCTGAATTTTGACTTTTTGATGATAAAGTGGGGTCATCATTAGCAATAGGAAAAAAAACCAAAAGCAAAAGAAGAAGAGAGACATTAACTAGAAGTAATTGTATTTATTGTATTTTAGAAGCTCTTTTCCATTTCAAATATTCCAGCATAAGTGTTGCCCCTGCATTCCATTCTCAATGCAAAACATCAGTGTACAATACTCCCAGGAGGGCTTGTTTCTGCCTAATGTACCCGGGGGGAGCCTTGAAGACATTAAAGCAGTAGCTAGGAGCTTTAATGAAGTTAACCTGCTGAAACCAAGTGAGTGTTTGGCTGAGGAGCACCTGAAAGCTCTGGATTATGGCACAGGTTTCCAAAGAAACCCAGTTCCTCATTTCCTAGCCCTGCTGCATTGAGAAGTAGAATTGCACCTTTATATTCAGTCTAATTTAGTTACCTTCCAAAAGGCTGAAAGCTATTCTTCCTTTATTTGTTTAATGTATTCTAAAGATGCAGAATTTTTTTGTGGTCCATTTATTCTCGTCTTCACCCCAGCATGGCACACATCATCCCAACCCCAAGCATTCCAAGCCCAAATGAACTCTTCTTTGAGCAGACACTTCAAGTCTTTCTGCTGACATTGTCCAGCTAAATTCTCCACTTTCAATTTAGGCAGAGACTCTGAAAGACACACAAATGCGACTTTTGTGATTTTTCTTTTTGCTAAAAAAGAAAGTTTAAAAAGCTCAGTTTTTTTCTTTCTTTTTTTTTCAACTCCTTCCTCCTCAGTTTCCCCTCCAATAGTATTTAGCTTGGTTGGATTTCTTTTCTTTCCCTTCACATTTCTGTCTCTTGTTAGTGTGGGGGGGGGGGGAGGGTTGTCTTTTTTTTTTATTTCTTTTTTTCATCTCTTTTCATGATTCCTTGAGACATGATGGTAGAGTTGATGGAGGGTTTTTTGTTTGTTTGTTTTTGCTTTTCGTTTTTTACGATTTTTCTGGGTCTTCATTTAGCCTGATGTTTGCTTTTCTGGTCACAGCTGCCCTCTGATGGTCTCCAAGCACATTACCACTCTGGGCTTGAATCCTTACAAGGAGCAAAGCAGTGAATGATGAGACTTGGGGGAAAGAAGCTTAAGGATAATAAACACATTTGCTTTTAACTTAAGATATAATCAAGGTTTGGAGGTTGAGAGGGAAAAGACTTCTAGAAATTATTACTCTTTTTCTTATTCTTTAAAGTGCTCTCTAACCCGCTTCCTCTCCCCTAGACACAGGGTTTGATTGGCAGCTTAGTAAACTGCGTAGGAGTAAATATTAGGAAGGAGATTGGAGGCTGATAACTCTGGTGGGTGTGAATTGACCCACCCTGAAGCATCCTCAGCATCTAAAGGTCATTTCCCCACTCTCTCCTTTCAGTCACTGCTTTCAAGCTCAAATGAACAGTTCTTGCCTTCATAATGCAACATCAAGATTTCTAATTAAGGCATCATTAGTCACAGAACGAAAACTGAAAAAAAAAATCAACAACCCCCAATCCCCATAGTTCCGTGGGTTTATATCATGGTGTATTTGCATATATGCACACACTCACACATTGGGGGGAGGGGGAGAAATAGGCTTGAGGAGATGAATAAATCCAACTTTATAAGAAAATCAGTTTGTGAACTCTAGCAAATCTTGAAAAGTTCCAGCCTCAAGGAGCATTTTTCTGAATTTCTTTAAAGGTCTTACAATAGAAACGATTTTTAGAATTTAACCAGAAAACTTACCTGTCACATTTTTATCTTCAACATTTTACAATGCTGCCTCTAAGGCTTTCAACCTTTGTCCACTATCCCCATTGCATCGGGGGCCATATCCATAACTATATCTTGCCACTGAACCCAAATGGCTCCAGTGGGGAAAGTGAGGCTGGTGACTTTGCACAGACCTCCCTCACTTAAGTCCAATTCACTTGCATGTAAGTCATGGCATTGTCTTCCTGCTGTCAAGATCCTCTGAGAACAAAGGACAGACAATGAAACAACAGCTATCACCATAGCAATCCCTGGGATGGATGCTGGTCCCATATACCAGGTATGAAGTAGGCTATCTGGCATCCAAAAGGCCTGAGAAAGGTTCCCCTGCTATAAAATATCTTTTTCAATTCCCACATTACTCACTCCTCTGAGATTAAGCACTGAAGGCCACATTAAAATGCAGACTCTGTGTGCAAGGGGCAATTGATGCAACCCCAACCAGTCATTATACTTTATTGTGGATGTTTATCATTAGCTTCAATTACCTAGCAAGACCCAGGGGAATGGGCCTAGAACTGAATAAGTTTTGATAACTCAGAAAAGTTTCAGAAAACCTAAGCATAGCTGCCCTTGAGAGCAATATGTACACAGATCAATATATTTCATACGTGCTTATCTGCATACTTGTTCTCCCCCAGTAGAATATAAGCTTCTTGAAGGCAGGGGCTCTTTTGCTTGAGTACCTAGCATATGGTCAGTAAAAGCATCTTGAGATTATTTGAGGAGCAAGTCTAGTTGGTACTGAAGTCAACCCCCCAAAACCAAGGAGTCTGGGACTTGGTGTAGTAGATGCAATTGCCCCAAGAGCCTAGTCATGGACCTGGTTCCAAGCTCATGTCTAAGACAGACCCAGCCCAATTTCCAGTGATTTGGGCTGGGTAGGGGTGCAGAGTCAGGGTGGGATATAGTTCTGAGTGTCCACAGTGTCCCTTAGTATTAAGTCTTGAAGAGCCAGATTGACTCTGGGTTGGCCTCTCCATGCCGGTGGTCAGTAAGACCACCAAACCACACTTGCTACAGAGCATGGCTTCAAATTCAGACTCTGTCAGTGTATTAGCTATGTGATCTTGGGCTAATTGGCCAACTTTTCTGGGTCTGTTTCCTTTTCTATAAAATGGGGGTGGTTCCACTAGGTGGCCTCAGCCCATTTCTATCGACTTCTAGAGGAAATGGGATGGATCACACTTTCAATTTCCTCCTGGGAAAGGTAGACTGAGGCCTTCCTGGAGCATGAATGTCCCCTGTGTGTGAGTAGTGGTATTGCATACATCTATTATTACAAGGGAGAACAAAGTAGAGGGAGCAGGTTTCTTAATTTTTTGTACCCAGTACTTCAGTGGAATTTGACTGAATTTTGCCAATTTATCTTCATTTTGTGTTTTTTTTTTCCATCTCAGTTCTTTAGTTTTTTTTCTTTCTTCTTTTTTCTTTTGGTCAGTGTCTTTCTTTGAGGTAAAAAAAAGTCCAATATTATGGGGCTAGAGGTGTTATGGCTTCCACATTTCAGGGAAAACCTTAGGGATCCTAAGAGCCCACATGGGGAAATACTGAAGTAGAAACTTATTGGGTGTTCATTGAGAATTACAGGAAGAGAAGAAAAATGCTGTGTATTTTAAAGGGTGAATGAAATGACCTGCCCAACTCAGACATTCTTGGGTATAGCAGAAGGCCAGGCCTTAGCAACAGTAACAGAGAGGAGAACAAAAATGAGCACGCATCATTTTGGAACCCAAAGCTTACCCTCAGAGCCTGCTAAGGCTAAACATTAACAAGAGCAGTGTGGTCAATGAGAGATTAAAATGCAATTACACCTCATATCTCTCTTTTCCAGGGTTGAGAGCTTGTTGATGTTAGTACAAAGATAAGGGGCCTTATCATATGACTGGTGGCATGGGCTGAGTCAGTTGTTGACCTTTGAAATTTCAGGTCATAGACAAGGTGTTCTTGGGGCTGCCCCAGGAAGCAGGAATCGTGTCTGTTTGGCTTCCTTGCACACCATCCGGCAGCCCCATACATCCGTGGACACCTAATATATACAATATGATGAAAACAGACGTAGAGAAAATCGCCATTGGGAACCACTGGCTGAGCCTGAAATGGGGGCATGGTGGGGGGGGGGGGTTCCCTATCCTCTTGACAATACCAACTGCCTTCTCTTCCAACTTTAGTTCTGTTATCCTATGGCCTAACCATTAAAATCAGGCAGTTGTAAATTCCTGGTTGGCTACCTTAACTCCACTGGAGAGAATCCTTGTACCTGGTCATCATGGTGACATGAAGAATGCTGGAGATCCAATCTTGTGTCTTTATGTGGTACCTTTGGATGCTTCTGGGACTACTAAGAAACATTGTCATTGCTTGTTTGAAAAATCCTTGGACAACAAAGATAAAGGAATATTTGCATCGGTTATAAGATCACAATATTACAGATTGAGTGCAGGAAGAGATGTCAGAATTTCATCTAGTCTAGTCTTGAGATCCAGAATGGTTTCTTAACTTATCCAAGGTTATTCAGGGAGTGAGAAACAGATTGAAAAGCTGAATTCAGGTCTACTAACTCTTGGGATTTCCTCAGATGCAAATTTCCTCAGTGCAAATAAAACATGCCTCCCAGAATACCTCACTTTCTACCAGGGTGTGGTTGATTGGGAAATAGCTTTCTGTTAGCATCCTATATATGCTTGCTTCACCCTTACAAATATTCCTCCTCATCAGGGTGTTGACATATACAATAGGATTTTTGATTTTCTATTCCTGTGTTGCAATTCAGGGGAATAGTGCAAATTGCCCTAGGTAAGTCATTGATGTTACCAGTAATTAGGCATTTCACTACTAGTTCCAAACCACTTCTACTCATTAAACCAGCCACTCTCAGTTGGGCGCCTTCCCTGAGGCAACCACACCCTCTCTATAGTTCCTACAGAGCTGAGTAAGTGCCCTCAAATTTTCTCTACCTCCTAGAAAGCTACCTGATTCCAGCCAACTCCCTGGGATTTGAGTTTGAGATAAAGCATTTCTAGTACTACTTCTAAGGGGCCTCAGGCTAGAGAGTCTTCATCAAGCTGAATTGACCTGGGAGTTTAGGTGGGTAGCTACCATGGACTGGTCTTGGCAACCTTGGTTTGGTCTAGGATTTCCCAAGCCAATATGACTAGGTCCTGGAGTCAACTTGTTTCCCTGAGAGACCTCCAGACCAAGTACAAGTCAGGATTAGATCATATGTCCCACAGCCACAGATGATATTACCCATAGCCCCTTGGTCTACCCTACAACCAGATATGGTTGGGATGATGATGCTTGCCTGAGCATTTCCTGTCACTGCTGGACTTCCAATGTGGGCCTTTCTTGACTAATCAAAAACAGGAAGCTATTTGAAGGGGCCTAGAAAGCAGTACTGACTGCAATTTGCCAAAGATAAGAAATAAAGGAATCCAGTACAATGATAACCACTAGACTAGATGTTGCCTTAATATAGATATAATCTGCAGTTCAAATCTTACTTAGAGCAGGGGAGGCTTGCAACCATGAAAAGCAATGTCTCAAAAATCTCAGTTTTTCAGTTTGTTAAACAGGGAAATAATTTGGTGTCATGCATGGAAATTCATAGGCTAAAAGTCAGAATATCTGGCTTCCAAATCCCATCCTGTTGTCAACTCACTTTTACAATATTAAGCAAATCGCTTCATTTTTTTTTCCAGGCCACAATTTCCTTATCTATAACAAAGAGAGGGCTGGACAGAATGACCTGAAGGGTCCTTTCACTCCTGGGATTCTACAGTTCCTGGTGTTTCCTTTATGCAAAGTCTTTGGAAATACTGAGAAACAAGTTCCATTGAGGGGGAAAAAAACATTTTAAAAATCATTTTTATCATGGTATTACCATTATTTGTGTCAAGTCACATCTTAGCAAGTCTCTCAGGTACTAAAAAAAAATTATCTAGCAATTTGACACATTCCATAGTATTACACCAAAGGTATCTGAAGGATGAACCAGCTTGATACAAAACATTCCACAAAGGTTGGTCAGTTGTGTCTCAAAGATACCTGTGAACAAATTAGAAATCCAGCTGCTAAGGAACATGGAAAAGAAGAAAGGGAAAGGAAATCACTGGGGAATGACTTCACCTATCATTAGAGTCCCTCCAGATCATCCAACTAGGAAACAAAACCAAGTATCCTGTCTCCATAATGGTCTAATCTCACTCTCCTGAGGACTCCAGGTCTTTACACTGAAAGGTAGGACAAACAGTCCAGGAATTTTCATTCTAACAATCTTCCAAACGGGGGATAGATTAAGCCCTATTCCAGGGCAGTGGTTCTTAAACCTTTTTTTGTACATCATAGATCCTTTTGGCAGTCAGTCTGGTGAAGGCTATGGATGCCTTCTGAGAATATTTTTAAGTGCATAAAATAAAACACAGAGCATTACAAATAAAGTATGTGTGTGTGTATTAAATTCATTGACCTCTGAAATCTATCCATGGGAATTTTGGAAGTCTGGACTTCAGGTAAAGAACTCCTCTGGGAAATTCACTGGAAACCTTCATTAAGGGATGTGCTAAATGGTGTAAAGAGGACTGGATTTGGAGACAAAAGACTTGAGTTTGGATCCTTGCTTTGCTTCTTAATGAGTTGTGTGATTGATCAAATCACTTTTCTGAGCCTATGACCTCTCTGGGCCTCAGTTTAAGACATAATAAAAGGGGATATAATAGAGTTGCCACATGTTGGGATGTTTGAGGGAGTTATCCAATGTTCAACTTCCCTTGGTGACTATGGTGACTGTCATCAAAGCTTGTGTTTCTCTTTTTACACTTTTAGAGCTACTTTTATAGGATGAATAGCATAAGACACTTTAAAAATTATCTAGTTCAACCCCTTCATTTTATATTTGAGAAAACTGGGGTCCAGAGAAAGGAAATGACTTCTTCCTCCTGTTGCCTTCTCACCCTCTGGGTTTATTCCTCTAACTATCCCTCAACCAATTTGACCCATTCTGGATTATCCACTGGTTCATCAGGGCTGTAATTTGGATCACTCTGGTTTTAGTTATTTTGTTAAATATCAGGGAAAGAGGACAAGGGAAATCCTCCTCATGCTTTCAAACTGAATTTGAAGTGGAAAAAATGTAGTGTTTTTCAATAATTTGGATGCTCTTCTCCTTACTTAAAAAAAAAAAGGCTCCTTTGTTGAAGATGAAATGTTGCCTTTAGGCCACACTGTGGACTGGCCCTTCTGGAAGGGCTCAGTAACCCTCTGTTCTATGCCCTTTCAGAACAGGCTTCTAAGATTAACAGCAGGATACTCATCCAGGGGATTTACATGACACTGTAAAATCTGTGTTATGTTTTGGATCAAGTCTTTGCAAATCACTTCTGATTCAATTTTGTTTTCGTTATCTAAGTGTAAATAGCAGTAAAGTGGGAGTTACAGATTTCTCAAACACTAAAAGTGATAAACAAAGCTAAAGCCAAGTCTAGATAAGGAGGTAAACCACCCAGGAGAATCCCACACTCCCAGTAAAGAAGAACATGAGCCAATCAGAAGTGTGTGTGTGTGTGTGTGTGTGTGTGTGTGTGTTTCTTGTCTCCAGAACTTTTATTTTTCCTTCATTTGTAGAGTTTGCAGCATATGCATATGCGTCCTATTATTTTGACTATTTCTGTTCCAGTCTTTATGATAATGTAGTAATAGGTGCTTAGTGAAGCAAGACAGTTTGGAAGCCACAAAACCATTCTAAGAAACAAAGATACAAGTGTTTCCCCAACTGTTAGCTTGCGGCTCCCTCTAAACGGTTTTCACGCCTCCATTTAAAAATAGTTGGCATAATGCTGCTTTTTCCCCCTCTCTGAGCATTTGTGACCACATTACCACGGGGAAAAAAAAATATGAGCCCTAAGTACGTAGTTAGGATGGCATTTCCAGGACCAAAGGTCCATCCAGCACCTGTACTTCAAAAAAAATAAATAAATAAAGCCACCCCAAAAGACTATTGATTTCGCTGATTAACGTGGGTGTGGGTGTTCACTATCCCTCCTCCTTTCTTGCTCTGATCTTTAAGGTGGGGAGGTATATGTAGCTATTTCACTTAGGAAAGGGGGGGGGAGGGAGATATTTGGGATATGACAAAGGCTATGACTAGTAAACCCTCCGGGTGCTTTGGTTTTAGCCCAGCCCTGACTGATGGTTTATATGTCGCCGCCACGCACTACTGCTCTGCCTGTAGGAATGGATGGCTGGCCAAAGCTGCCCGCCCCAGATCGCTCAGGCAACCCACCCCAAGCACCGCAGCCTATCCAGCTTCGCTTGTCAACCGCATGTGTGGTGTTGTATTGTGCTGTGTTCCGTGTGGGTGGCGCCCGAGTCAACAAGGAATTTGTTTTGAATTTAGGGAGAACAGAGATTTATTCCGGTTCCTGCCGTTGTGTGTCTCGAGAGATGGGGTGCCCAGCCCTAAGCAAAGGAATGAATAGACTGACCGGTTGAGACCCGGCTCAGGGCTGGTGCAGCAAGGCTTTGCTCTCTGCCGCCAGTAGTGGATTGGAGGTGGGAAGAGGAGTCTGGGTGGGAGCTGGATTAACTTTGATCTTGCGGCTGGCTGGCTGGAGCTGCTGCTGCGGCGGCTGCTGCTGCCACCGCTCGGATGTACGAGCTGGGTCTGAGCGCCGCTCAGTGCTGTGTGTCTCCGCGTTTGCCTCTTTAATCAGGAACACAGAAGGGGCGGGTCCTGAACCGGCGTGTAATCGGATAGCTCTGCCTCTGCTCTGACATCCACATGCTGCTTTGCCTGAAAAGGCTGCGAGGAGCTGAAGGGGAAGCAAAGAAAGAGAAGAAGGCACCGAGCCCACAAGCCTCTGAACATCTTCACACACAGACACAGAGAGACACGCACCGACCCAGGAGCAGAAGGGAGAGGAGGTGGAGGAGACCGGACGGAGAAAAGACGCAACTCTTAGCCTCGATCATCATCGTTTAGATGAAGGCAGCTTCCTCAGCCCTAGCAGCCGCCGCCGCCGCCGCAGCAGCAGCAGCAGCAGCAGCCTCACAGAGTATAAATCCCTGAGCTGCCTCCAGAAGCCTGCTCTTCCCACACACTCCCCCCTGAAACTGGCCGGACTTGGGGAACTGCGCCCAGCTCAGCCGCGGACCTCAGAGTACAATCCCACTCAGGGAAACGCAGCGAGGGCGAGAACTGACCGATACCGGCAGATTGTCTGTCCGTCCCTCCGCCGCGTGTCTGTACTGTGTGTGAAGTCTGTGAATCAGTGTATGTGCTTGAAATTAGACATTTGCTTGTGGTTTGTGTGATGCTCAAAGACAAGCCTCTTGTATTTTTATTTTATTTTTTTATCCCTGGCTTTCGGGAAATGCTCGTGACATTATAAGATAAAGGCAATGACACTTTAAGGAACTGGAGAGAATACAATTTTTTTTTCAAAGGAGGAAAGCAGTGCCCTCTTCCCTTCCTTCTCTCTTCTGATTTCGAGAGCTGCCCTTCCTCCTGTTGAGGTGCGGTGGGTTCACAAGCCCAGCAGAAGGGTAGAAGACGGGACGTCAGGACCCCGGAGAAGGGAAACGAGACAATTAGGAACACTTGCGGAAGAAATTCTAAAGAGGAAAATTTAGAGACACCCAAGAGAGACTTTGAGTTACCAAGGAAGACCTACCCATCAGCTCTGGAGAAAGCCCCTTCTCCAAAAATGGATACATTTCATCTTCTCTGGGTTTCTTTAGTTCTCAGCTTTTCAGGACCCGGAGTGATAGGAGAAGCAGGTAAGCCCTCGAAAGTTGTTTTCTATGCGTTTGTGACCGTTTTCCTTAAAAGCCAGTGCAAATGCAGGGGGTGACGTACACACAGCGCAGAACAAGACTTACTCAATAATTTAGACAGACCTTACCATCCTACTCCACCATCACTGCTTTAAAAATGCAACTTTTCCCTCCTGCTAGCAGTAGTGTGTGTGTGTGTGTGTGTGTGTGTGTGTGTGTGTGTGTGTTTTGAAACAGACAGTTTTTGGCGGTGTTCAGATGTCACATATGGACTGAATCAAAGGTTTAAAAATACTACAAAGCCTTCGCATTACAGTTTTAGGGATTTTTTTTTTCGTGTCTTGAAGCAGAACACATCTCCCTTGAGTTTCCTGAACCTAGCCAGAAAAACATAAATCATTTGTATTCACCCCATTTAGCTACATAGAGCAAGGCGAAGTGAAAGGGTTGGAAGAGAGGGGATCTAGTTTTCATTTTCAAAGGTTGCTCATTCTTTTGAAAGGAATAGATGGAAAAAACTCAAAAATTATATGGCTAAGGCTGATGGAACAGTCTGGCTTAAGGTACAAAATAAGGGGTTTCAACTAAATACTTTCAACTGATAAGCAGGGTTCCCATTTTTTAATCCTGGCCTCTGCAATTCCACACTGTGTATATGTGTCTGTGTGTTTTCTGGAAAGTAAATGGTATACAATTTTTATTAGCTAAAGCAAACAACATGGCCCTCAAAGATCTTGTGAAGGGCTTAAGAAACTTTTCCTTATGGAATTCACTCTAGACCAATGGCCAAAAGGGAATTCGGGCAAACTGCAGGCTAGGTAAGCACAGAAGCCAAAGGACAGAGATGGGCCAGGCATTAATGGGAGTGGGAGGATTGGAGCACATGTAAACTTCGTGGGAAAGGCCGAATTTCTTAAGGGAATGAAGGGCTACTTTACCCTCCCCCCCCCTCCTTCCTGGGGTGAGTTTCCATGATGGATCTTTCTCTCAATTGATTATTCAATCGATCTGGGATCTGACAGCTCTTACCAAGAACTAACAGGTGACCGGGGAAGAAAAATCTACACTAGGACACACCTGACCCATCTGGAGGGTGTGTGTTAAGTCCACTCACTCTCTAAGTCACTATCTTGCTACAGGGTCTTAAGAAGAGGCCCAAGCCTTCATGGGTTGTAAACCCTGCCATGTATCTATCCTAGGCTGAGGGAGGTTAGCCAGCCGCCTGGTAACTCGATGAGTCTCTTTAATTTGACAGAGAAGCTTTCTCTACTTTATGTGCTCCCCTTACTTCCTTTCCCCCCCCCATCCATTTAACTTGAGTGTGTGTTTGAGGGGGAGGACGATTAAGGAAGCACACTTTCTCTCCCACTATCTTCCTTTCCAGTTATTTCTCTTTCATAAAAGGATAGCCCCTAGGGCAACTATACCTTCTGTAGTTTACCCACCTGGTGGGAAAGGTTCGGTTCCTACCTTAAGGGATTCCCGCCACTCCCTATTCTCTTTCCTTAATTCTAAGGTCACAGCATGAGGCAAAATTAAATTACTTCCCACAGTCCTGGATGCTGCATAAATTATGTATGTTTATGTAATTTACTGTGTGTACTGGGAGCGAGAGGGGCCCAGGAAACATTATTATGCATTCATACACATACTCACATAGGCCCAGGCTGGGGAAAAGGACACACACACGCACACACGCGCACACACACACACACACACACACACACTCATAACTTCTCTTAACGTTTCCCTTTGAGGGGGCAGGGAGAGGGAACAGAAGGGGTTGTGAAGTTGGAGAGCAAGGGAGCATCTCACACCACAGATGTTCAGTACATCTGTTCCCTAGTCCAGTGGTGTGTATGTGTGTGTGTGGTGTGTGTGCCCAAGAGCGCGTGCCTGCGTGTGTGCAAACGCTGGCACCCGGCAGGGAACATACTCAGGCTGCAGTCTGGCTCCACAACCCTTCCATCCCAACCGGGGCCCGCGCTGCGTCACTTATGTAAAAGTCCAGGGGCAAGGTGGGCCAGGCGGTGCTTCTGGTTACCTGCACTGGGGACTCGCCAAGTCCAGAGGAAGGTGGCCAGGTTGGAATGCAGGAGACTGGGGCAAGGACTGGGAGGCGGGGGAAGGACAGCTACCTTCTCCGCGTGGGGAGGCGTCTCGAAGTTGAGCTTTTCTGGGGTTTTCCAGCTGCAAACTGGGCGAGCAATCCGGGAAACTGCACGGAGGGGTGGCAGAGGGTGAGGCCGAGTGAGACCTTCTGACTCATCAGCGTGAGCGCCTGGGGTCTGGAAAGGAGACTGGGGTAGATGCAGCCTCTGGATAACCATTTCCGAGAAAGATGGAAATGGGGAGCGGTGGGGGGGGGGGGGACCGGAGAGAAGGGGAAAAAAAGAGGCTAGAGCTGATGTAAGATTAAAACATAAACCCACTAGCAGCTCTTTAAAAGAGATTTGGGAGTCTTGGTATAGGAAGCTTTTCCTGCGGCGGTTAGATTCAGCCGGTCTTCAGCTCCTCTCCAACTCGTCCCCTCCATCCCCTCTGCTTCGGCTCCGTGCCCCTCGCCAGCACCGCAGATTCCAAAGTCCCTTTTGCTCGGCCCTCCCCCGACTCTCGGGCTCGGGAAGGCTCGAACCGCGCTCTGTCTGCGGAGCACGAGTCCCAAGTCCCGGACGCCCCCCGCACTACACTACGCTATGCGCCAATTTAGCGCCGCTCTGCGCCCGCTGGAGTCGGGGAGCCGCCTATGCGGGAGTCCCGGGTCTTCAAGGGAAGGGAGTGAGGAACGAGGCCAGCCGGCCTGCTGTTCTGCGGAGTGGGAAATAGGGGCTGCAGAGGTTGCAATTACCCAAGCGGCTGGGAAAGAGAAGATGGGAGGGAGAGGGACTAAGCTCCAGGAATGCGTAGACCTTGCATCCAGACTGGGCAGCCAGTTCCCGAGTCCACTGCTATTTAACAGGTGAAAAACACGCCGCTGGGAATAAACGTGGTCGAGAGGTCGTACCCCCCCAAGTCCCCCCAAGTCTTCTGGCCTGCCCCCCCCCATCGTCTCTTTCCCCACCCCCACCCCTTAGCGGAGCCTGCATCGATTTGTTTGGGCCGCACAGCAGAAACCGAGCCAAGCGATCCATAAACATTCTATTAGACAAAAAATATTCCCATCGAAAGCAAAACGCCAGCGCAAACCAGGGAGAAATTAGCCCGGGGGAGTTTGGCCGCAGCCAGCTCTGTTCAGCCCTGCGCCCCACCCCCGCCTCCCAGGGACCCGCGACACTCTGGGGGAGTAGCTCTCGGCATCTCCGCGCTGCGGCCCGGGGCCAGAAAGTTAAAGTCGTAGCCGCAGTTCTCCTCCAGAGAAGCAATTGGAGTTGCAAATGAGTTTCCCTCCGTCCCCTCCCCTCCCGGTCCGTGGTCTCGTTCAGGCTTTTCCACGTGAGGAAGAAATTCACGGCTAATGCTTCATTTGAACTGATTGATTCCTTTTTAATACCAACATGTTAATAGAGGCGAGGCGAGCTGTGATTAAGCGGCTGCTCCTACTCGCCCCTCGCTTCGGTCGGAGAGCTCCTCCGCAGTCTTTCCCACCAGTACTGAGTGCCTGGCCCTGCGCAGCCTGGGGCAATGTTGACTGCCGGGGGAATCCCGCTAGCTCCTCAGGCCGTCAGTTGGCACCGGGGCGAAGACCAGCTTTTGTACTTAAATACCGCAGACCCCTCCCGTTTCCAAGAACCGGGTGTCTCGCGAGTGAATTGTACTAGGCAAGGGAGACCTGGAAGTCTCAATTTACAATATTGGCAAATCCTCCCTGCAACCGCGGCATGCCCCACCCTCCCAGACATCCTGCGCCCTCTGCTCTCGGCGGAGGGGGTGGGCCCCCGAGAGCTGGCTAGCCCTGTCCTGTTCTTGGCCACTGAAGGCTACCTCTGCTAGTTTCAGCCCTTGTGGTGTGGGTTTAGTGGGTTTAGCTAACCAGGCGTCATCCATCAGGCGTTAGCAACTTCTCTCTCCCTCTATGGATCAGGCTAGAAACAACGATTCAGAGTTTCTCCCCCTCCCCCAAACCCCTAACTCTATGACCAGTCGGTTGCCAGACCCTATCTGTGAAGTTTTAAATTCTGCGTGTTTAAGACACTATTTCTGGTGGAGGGAAGGGGACCTAATGTGATATGAATTCAGCATCTTGTCTCGGCTGTAAGATCAGACCAGAGGTGTAAAAACTATAGCTGGAATAGAAAGAGGCCTGGTTTGAACCAAACTCCACAAAAAGAATGACTGAAATGCTGTGTTTCTGTGTATAAACTTATGTTTGGAAGGCTCTCCCATATGGTATGTCCCTCCAAAAACTGCAGTGGCCACGAGCAGTAATAATAATTCATGTAGCTCCTTTTAGCCTAAGGCAAGATTGCAAGCTCCTAGAATCTGGAGTGTAAACTGGCAGAGATGCAGTCTTTTTCTGTGTTCTGTAGTCTTCAGCTACACACACATCCTGTGGATGCCCAATAAACATTGATAAGCAGCCACCTGGGACTGAAAAGCTGCCGCCGCCCTTTGGTAACACTGTGCATTGCATAAGTGAAACCTGGCCAGCGGGGTATAGTGGGGATGGCGGCAGGGGGAGGGGGAACGTTGGGGAGGGGAGAAAAGGTTGGGAAGAGGGAGAGGTTTTCAGACCAGGGGCATCAGGGGGCAGGCCCTTGCTTGTTACAAAATGTGCTGCGTGGAATTGTTAATGTCCAGGCAGCACTAAGGGCTTTGATTTTTAAGATCTTATCCACGAGGCCTTCAAACATTTAGCTACACAGCACTCAATTAAGCTACCTTGTAAGAATGAAAGGCAGCGCTGCCCCTGCTGGGACCTGAACCTGCGCTATCCAGAGACGGGAAGCTACATGCTTACTACACACCAAATGACTCTTGTTTCTAGCTTTTCACTTTGAAACGCACAAGAGTATGATACCCCACATAGCTGAGCACTTCTTTAGCAGAAAGAATAGGCAGGCATAGTGCCTAAAGAGGAAGGAGCACTGGATTTCCAGGCTGAAGAGCAGAGTTTGAAGTCTGGTTCTCTGATCCTTATTGTCTGTAACCTTGGTCAGATCACTTAACCTTTGGGTGCCTCATTTTCTTCCTCTGTAAAATGAGAGGGGTTGGACTAGAGGATCTCCGGATCTAAATCCTTATGAACCTTCTTTCTTGGAAATGTAAAAGGCCAGTAAGAAAAGACCGATTTACATTCGAAGAGCTACCAATTAAGATAAACCATTTGAAGAGGGGTTAGTGCGGAAAGCAGGAAGAGACCCTGGAACCCAATTCTGATGATTCCACTGCTGTTTCTCATCTTCTTTTACAGCTCCCATTACAAATACTTTTTTTTTTAAGCTGACACAAATGTGGGAAATTTCTAACTTTTTAAACTCAAGAGTAAGGTTGACTAATGCAGGTTTGTTTTTTTTTTTAAACCTCCCCAACCTGAACCTAGAGCATTTAGAAGTTATTTCCGCAACTTAGATAAGATCTTTCCATTTTTAAAAATAAGGAACAGAAAAATAACACTTCTTTAAGTGAGGTATTTTGGAGGTAAGGTAAGGTTGGGTATCCATTGGTGACAGATTGAAAATGCTTGTGCTGGTTTGTTTCTTAAGCTCCTGTGAGAGGGTAAACATGATCTGGTCCAGGAAAATCCTTGCAGCTGCAGGGGCAGCAACATCGAATTTTGTTTATTTGCTCCTTTTTATCCCCAGAGTCGTATTTTGTTCAATATTTCAAATATCTGTTCCAGGTAGGGTGCTCATGTTTTGGAAAATCCATCCGGTCAGTTTTGAATCTGTTCCCTGCCAAGTGCTGTGGAGAGGTGGACTTTGGAGGTCTCATACAATTTTCAGAAGTTTGTCTGTCTTGCAAGTCCCGAGACCTTGGTGATTTGCTTACCTAACCGGATTCTGTGGAGTTGGATTCCAGGACACCGTGGCCTTGTAGCACAGATAGCTGGGCAGGAGAAAGCATCCTTCTAAGGGTTTAGGAAGCTGTCAAGTTCAGATAAGGCTGGGATCCTATCCTATGGGACCTTGGTTGTATTAATAAGGAGAAATTAATTTTTAACCACTGGGAACACTGCCAAATTATGTGACCTTTGGCAGACCAGCTGTGTTATAAAAATAAATCCCACATATCTGAAAAATGTGCTCCTATCCAGTAGAACAATAAGAAATTGGGCATTTATTATAGAGATAGTAGAGTTGAGAGAAAGGGGAGGAAAACTGGAGTTTGCCTAAAACCTCTGTTTGTTGTGACATGTGGTTGCTGACACAGACATGTCCCCACTGGGTTTCCAAAACACAGGAAAGAGGGACAGGATTAAAGGGAAAGCCTGCTGCACTGAGGGATGGGGAAGGTGTTAAATGCTTCCAGTCTACCACACCCCAAGGCTTTGGAGACATTTCTCTTCACCCATACATGAGGATTATTGGCCTAGGAATAAAGCAAAAGGGATTTTCAGAAAAGACAAAGCAATTGTCTTTACCCAGCCCCAATCAATCAAACCTGCTGTTTAATCTGGGGCCTAATTACCAAGAACCAGAGGTATCTGGCTTCTTAGGGCTTCTCAGGCTTTTTGATAACACCCCAGCTTTTCTATTAACACCTTCAAGTTTTTAAAAGCAGCCTCAAAGAGATCCATTTCATAGGTACACAGAATGAACACACAGAGCTCTTGAGATGTGTTTGTACACCCAAGAGTAAAGATCTCCTAGCTTTTATCAGGTTCTATGAGAAATATGTAAACACTTTAGCTCAGCTATTACCCCTCCACTAAACCAATGGCTCCTTTTTTTCCAAGTTATTCCTAGACTTTCTTCAGGGAAATATGATACCTCTGTGTTTGGCTACTTTCAAAGTCTTCTAGAGAACCAACATGCTTACCATCTACTCTCCTTTTTCTTACTTTCTTCATTTTCTCAGCTTCTTATTGTCTTCCTTCTATTCTCTTGAATTTTCTTTTCAATATTTTTGCCCCATCTTTCTTCCCCCCCCATCCTTCTATCCTTCATCACCGAAAGTATGCTCAGCAGGCAACACTATATTTAAAGGCACTCTCCAGAATATATAATAACTTCAACTCTGGTATCAAGGCCTCTCCTCTGCTGAACCCAAGAAAGTCATCATAAAGACAAAATAGCTTTTACCCAGCAAGACTCTTAATAATCCAATCTCCCCCTGGGTCTTCATAAAAGAGTCATGATCTAATCCAGAAAAAAAAGTGGGTAAAATGACAATAGGAAACATCTCCACTGTGGCATGAAGTTGATAGAGCTGCTGGACAGCATAATGCTAAACACTTAGAGTAAGGCTCTGATAACAACCTGCTCTCTGCTTCAAAAGATCCTTCGATAACTAATGATCTTGCTTATTGGCAAATCTTGGGCCTTCTACTTACTTGCCCTGTGAAAGAGGATAAAGACGGCTGCAATTTACTGGATGGAATTGTAGCAATAATTGTTTTGATAAAGGAGAAAATAAAACAGATGTGCCTGAAAGGCATGGGGGGAGGGCAGAGGGAGGAGAGGGGACAGACAGAACAAATCAATTGCAAGCACGCCCTGTTAGTGCTGTGTTTGGGCTATTAGTTTGCTTGTATGTGGCATCCTAAAACTACTAACTACACACCCTTAAGGCTTTAAGGGAAAAAGAAAACAACCCACAACCAAATGTTGATTTAATAATGTCATTTTATCAATACAATTTAAAAATTTTAAATAGCCTCTGACCTTTTGAAAGCTGGTTTTACTTAGGGCAGAAGTTTTCGTGTTAATTTGGTTCAGAAATTGTAAGGGACTTTGGAACTATTTTATCCAAGGCCCTCCTTCTTATGGAGGCCCAGAGGGGTTAAGTGATTTGGCCAAGGTCGAAGTCCATAGCTAGCTGGTGGCAGAGGAAGGTCTCCTGACTCCTAGGCAGCCCCACTTGCCTCTTGAATCACTTAGGATTGTAGAATTATGGCTGAAAGAAAGATTAGAGATCATGGGGTCCAGCTCTTTCATTTTGAGAAAACTGGAGCCCAGAGGTCGAATGACTTGCCCATAGTCACACAAGTGGTAATTTACAGAGTCCAGTTTGAACCCAGACCCACTGATTGCAAATCTTTCTCCATCCCCCACCCCACCCCACCCTCCTCCCCTTTCCCTTTGAGTCATGGTTTGCCTATACTGGTTAAAACAATCTAAGCCTCAATTTATTTATTGTTCCAACAAACCATGTAAAGATTCTTGTTTAATAACGCCTGTAGGGTTGTAAAGTGTTGGGGGAAAGGAAGAAAAGCTGGAGGAGCAGTCAGTAAGACTTGTTACCAGGTTTCCTTGGCATCTGTAATGTGCCCTGGGATCATTAGGCAAATGAAAATGGGATACCTCTTCATTAAATGTATTTTCTGCCCCTTCATATTACTTCCGATTCTGAAAATCAAAATAAATATGAAAATGATGCATTCAGCTTGATCTTGTAAATGCAGAAACCCTTTCCTCCCCTCCCCCTAGGTCTGCTGAAATGGTCAGGACTTGTAATCCCAGATCTACCACCACGGGCATCAGAATTACATTTGCAGTAAGGACTGGGGGAAAGTGGATATAAATATAAACTAATGATATTATATTGGCTGCCCTATTGGAATTGCATTTGTTTATGATATAAGATGACAAATAATGAGGTTACCCCAGGTGGCATTATGTGAGGTCAGAATAGGAAATCTCATCAAAGTTACATTTCAAAAATTAAATGATGATCTTTTTTTTTCTTTTTAGAATTTTGATGGGGGAAAAGAGGCTTTTAATAGCCCTGTTTCAAGACTCCATTTCCAAATCTTTTTTTAGGAGCATTTATTAGAAAAACTTTGGAAGGGAGAATTTGCTTTGTTCTCACTCCATCTCTCCCCATCTCTCCACACTCACAGGCATATGCCTGCTAGCTTTCTCCCTTCTTCCCTTTCTCCCCCTAAAGTTCTTTTATTCAGATTTTGAACTTTATCTCTGCAAAAGTTCACAAGGATTTCCATTTGCTGCCTTTTCAGGAGTTCATCATTCACTGCCACCCTGAACTATAAATTGAATAGATTGCATCCCTTCCCAGTTGCCTTAGGAAGTGGTCAAACGGCTGCATTCCTGGGCTGATGGATTGGCTCATTTCTTTCTAGCTTAAGCCAAGACACAGATTTTATGAGACTGTCTTGTGACAGGCTGAAGTCACTTTGAATAAAACAAAATCCCACTTCAGATCACAGAAATGACTCCTAAAATCAGCTTATCCAGGGTTACTGGGTAAAATTTGGTTAAACCCTGAGCAAAGGACTTAGATGAGCTGGCTTGGGATTTGAAGAAGCTTTCTGAGTTTTCTTTTTGTGTATTCCTGTGTGTGACATGTTCCCTACACAGAAATATGTATCTGTAAGACGTATAAATATGCAACAACATGCAGGGTTGTAGTGAAGAAAGATACTTGAGCTCCTCATAATCTAAGACAGAACTCTTCTCTGTTCATCATAAAAGTCTAGGAAATTTTTATCACAGAAGCACAAGTCAAACAAAGTGTGACACTTTGAATAAATGTGTTCTGCATCATGGAGGCTTTAGTGACTTTTAAAACTATCTGTTTTATTGACTCGGGATCCTTTTCTCACCAAAGTAAAATATATTGGAGCTACAAGGGCCCTTAGAGCTCCTCTGTTCATCCCTTCTCATTTCACAGAGGTTTGGTGATTAGCCTGGGTCTAGCTGGCACCTCCAGCTCTCCCCACTCCAAGCCCATGGCTGTCCTCACAACTCTGATGACTTGTCAAAGGGTTGGGCCATGGATTTTAACCAGGTGTATTATTTTTCTTCCAAATGGGCAAGTGAGGGGACCCTGCTACTAATAATATTGCAGTGGACAGAACTTTAGTCTTCAGCTTCAGTTTTCTTGTTTTGGTCCTTAAAAATTTGAGTGCTAACAGGTGTATGGAATGCTTTCTCCCCCCCCCCCCCACCAAAGTAGACAACACATACTATACCGAAGAGGGATGCAAAGGATGAGTTTCTGAATCCCTTCTTCAATCGAGCAAAACCAAGACATATTTGCTTCCCGCCCCCCCCTTCCAAGGCAAACCCATTCATAACTCCCCTACCTTGTGAATTTTTGGAACCCAAGTGTAGAGTCTTACATTGATTCCTGTTAAATGTTATCATATTAGTTTCAGCCCAATGTTAGGGATATTCTTAGACACTGACTCTGGAGAGAGCCAATATAGTCGGTATATCTTGGAATTTGAGTCAAAGGAGCTCAGTTCCAATCATTATTTGGGTGAGTTACTTCATCTTTGTGTACCTCAGTTTTCTCATCTGTAAAGTGGGCAGATTGGGCTAGATGCCGTCTATGGTCTATTGTTGAATATTTTTTAGGAAACATGCTCCGGTTCTATTTGCTTGTAGATTTTGTACTTCAGTGTTTTTGATCCCCCTGCCTCTCTGAGAAAAACACTCTTAGCTCATGTGATTTAAATGTGCTGCTCTTGCTTGCACTGTATGGAACTCCAGGAGTTCCATGTAAGGAACCATAGAGACTTCTTCTTTTATTTGTTTATTTTTCTGTTTCCCAAAATGCCAAATAAAGAACAGTAGCAACAACTAAACCTCTTTGCCAAGTAATAGGAAGCCTATAACGTCTTTCCCCTCATACCTTCTGTAGGGTTCTGTAGTCATACCAAAAAATGACTGTTTTCATTATAATTCAACATTATCAACCCATCAGACTTTCCTTTCCTGCCTCTGAAATTACCTGTGTGACCGTGGGCAACCGTGACTTTTCTGGGACTGTTTCCTCACCTGTAAAAATGAAGGTTTAGGGGGGCGACTAGGTGTCGGGGTGAATACAGCACTGGCCCTGGAGCGGGAGGACCTGAGTTCAAATCCACCCTCAGACACTTAACACTTACTAGCTGTGTGACCTTGGGCAAGTCACTTAACCCCAATCGTTCTGCCTTCCCCCTCCAAAAAGCAAAAACAAAAAACTAGGGGTTTGACTTTGACAGCCTCTGAGGACCTTTCTAGTTCTAGACCTATGAACCTGTGATCATTGATGAGCCCTAGAGAATTCTGATAGCTTTCAGTCACCTTGAATCTTTAGCCAGAGGCTTGTAGCAATCACTATAACTCACATTTACATTGTACTTTCACATTCATCATCCCATTTGATCGTCTCAGTAAGACTATGGGGTAGGTAGTACAAGTATTGGTAAACACTGCTATTTTACAGATGAAGAAATGAGTTAAGGTTCAGTCACATATTGGGCGAGGGCTAAATCTGAAGCTAAAAACTGGATTTTCGTGTGACAGAGCATTAAAAGGGCAAAGGAGATAAGCTAGTCTACCCACCAGCCCAAACACAGCTCTCTCCATCTTACAAAGGGGGAAACAAAAGGCACACACCTAATTAGCTACAGTTCTAGGTTCAGAAACCACTGTTG
Source organism: Pseudocheirus occidentalis (assembly GCA_028646575.1). Classification (NCBI taxonomy): domain Eukaryota; kingdom Metazoa; phylum Chordata; class Mammalia; order Diprotodontia; family Pseudocheiridae; genus Pseudocheirus; species Pseudocheirus occidentalis. The sequence goes on from CM053600.1 coordinate 142,656,149, forward strand.
TTCTGACCAAACCTACCCCAGTATGGGTGGGCTGCGACATTTTAGATACGGCCCTCTATTAATCAACAAACAAACAAAAACATAATAATATATCTCGTGAAAGGTTTTAAATACAGATTTAGAACCTGAGGAAACCGTTGAATCCTCTAGTCCAAAATTGACTTTTACAGATGGATTGAGCGACGCCCAGAAAAGTGAATTGGCCCAGTGTTATGAGGGCTGTGGGAAGCAAAGACGAAGTGTTTGTTTTTCAATCATCTCCATCACCCAGCCTGCCTCCAACTCTACCTAATATCCAAGTCTTGACTTGAACAGGAAACCAATTAATGCCTTGATTTTGCTTCTAAATTAGCTTAATTATACTTCTCGTAAGCATGGTGATATTAGCATGGAATCATGGGATTGATTAAGTCTTTGAGAGTTTCCTGGTCCAGCCCACCACCTTCAGGCAGATACAACTCCTTCTTTGGTTAATCTAGAATTTTGCCATTCCTCTTTGGGGAAATGAATTTGTCTTTGATGAAGAAGAGTACTCACTAGATGGTTGTGGAATGAAATTTCTTGTCTAACTGACAAAGGCTGAGTAGTTCACATGGCAACAACTCCATGACTTTGGAATGGAGATAGTATACTTAGGGAGAGTGGCTTCCCTGAGGATTTTGGACTAAACCCTGTAATTCCTCTCTTTGACATTTTGGGCTTTTTTGCTTTTGTTTTTGTTTTATTTATTTGTTTATTTATTTATTTTTTTGCGGGGGGGGGGGGGGGAAGGTAGGGCAATTGGGGTTAAGTGACTTGGCCAGGGTCACATGGTTGTGTTAAGTGTCTGAGGAAGGATTTGAATTCAGATCCTCCTAACTCGAGGGCTGGTGCTCTATTGATCGCCCCACCTAGCTGCCTCACACTGGGTCATTTCGGAAAGTGGTGGAAGCTACGAAGGTTTGAGGCAATGCAACTTTTGAAAAAAAAGATTGCTTCAAGAGTTTCATGGTGGCTTTATCTGCATTTTAGCAGCAAAGTATTTAAAAGTGAAAAGGGTGGGATGGATTCTGAATGGGAGCATGGGAGGTGGAAAGGGATTGAGCATGTTTTCTTTCCAGGCTTTACTTCTGTATTTCAAGAATTCATCTCTTTCCAAGAAAAATACAGGCTGAAACTCCAATATTTATCTTTATGGGATGTATGTCTGTACAAATGATGTGTGATATTTTATGGGAAGGTGTGAAAGTGTGTACAAGAGTGGGGTGTGAATTACTAATATGCACATGTAGCTGATGTATGTTCAATATCTCAGGGTGCATGTGTGTATATGAGTGTGTATCTCCGTGTGTTTCAGACAGGGATATCCAAACAAAAAATCTGCATTTATAAATGTTTGTGTGTTGAGTAAGCTCTCCCCCATGGAATCAAAACAGATGTTTTAAAATTCTCAGATATTTTAATGATAGTCTTTCATTCAGATAAAGTAAAGGCAGAAAAAGATTGGTTGCTTCTCTTGTTTGGGCGAAGCAATGAGTTTCTGGGAAACAACAGAAAATGCTGTATTCCTGCCTCGGGATAAAAATAGTTCCCTTTTTGGTGGCCAAATCTGAAGCTGAGGAAATGATTGCTCCCCAGTGTGGATGAGAAATAAAAACTTCGTATGAGGAAGTTTCCTGTCATTATAGCTAACTTTTCTATGTGCATGGCCCATGGGAGAGAAGGATGTTCTTCCAGAGTGTTTGGGAGGAGGGAGGAAATCAAGAGGAATGGAGAGACAGACCTTTGAATGTTCACTCTTCTCCAAAGGAAATCTTCAATAAAACCCTTGCCCCTACCTAAAAACCATCTCTGTCCCTACTCCAGCAAGTCTCTCATGCTGCACTGTTTGATCTCTCCAAGGAAATCATTTCCATTCTAACTTCTATTATAAATATCTGTCCATATGTTTTATGCTCCTTCCCTTCTTCTCAACCCCACTCCTGCCCGTTGAGGGGAAACTCCTCAAGGGAAAGAAACTGACTTCCATTCTGATCTTTGTATTTCTGATGGAAAATCTTGTGTTTGGTAGGATGGCAGGGCCTAGGTTTAAAGCTGGAAGGGAATTTAAGGGTTATCAATTCTAACCCCCAAATTTTACAGATGAGGAAACTGAGACCCAGAGAAGTTAAGTGATTTGTTCATGGTCACATAGGTAGGAAGTGTCTAAGACAGGATCTGAAACCAAGACTTCCTGACTCTCAAGTCCCCCTCTATATACCCTATCACCCCATGCTGCCTCCATACACCATGATGCTTACCTAATAAAAGAGATGTAATAAAAAGATGGGGCCTGGAGTCAGGAGGACCTGAGTTCAAATATGGCCTCAAACACTTAACACACAAAACTAGCTGTGTGACCTTAGGCAAGTCACGTAACCCCAACTGCCTGACCTTTCCCCCTCCAAAAAGCAAAAAAAAAAAAAAAAGATGGGGCAACTAGGTAGCCCAGTAATAGAATGGTGGGCCTGGAGTCAGGAAGACTCATCTCCCTGAACTCAAATTTGGCCTCAGATGAGTGACCCTGGGTAAGTCATTTAGCCTTGTTTGTCTTAGTTTCCTCATCTATAAAATGAGCTGGAGAAGGAAATGGCAAAACAGCGCAGTATCTCTGCCAAACAAACAAACAAACAAATCCAGACGGGGTCATGAAGAGTCAGATACAACTGAAAAGTGACAAAACGACACTAGAAAGACCTTTGGAATGGGGGAGAGGAGTTCATAGGCTTATAGATATAGATGGGTGTGTGCTGGCCATGTATATATGTATTCATTGTGTGTGTGTATATGTGCATACATACACACACATATATGCAGGATATGCTTTTTAGTTTAATCTGAATTATTAAAATGTTCCCCATCATTTTCTTAAGTCTAGGCAACACAACAGCGACTCAAACCCTCAAACCAGTGTGATTTCCGAGGTGTGTATAGTCACACTGAAAATTTAACAAGTATGAGCCGGCTGCAGCAGACCCCTGGATGAAGAAACTATTAGGAATCTCAGAGGTTACCTAAATTAATCCTCTCATTTTATAGAGGAGAAAACTGAGTTCTAGAAACATTTGACGCCTTCCCTCATGGTGACTTAGGATTTGAAACCAGGGCCTCTAACTTGAGACTGGTTCTCTTACCATAAATCTACAAAGCCAGTCTTAGTGAAGAGGCCTGGGTTCAAATCCAAGTTCTGCTACATATCAACCTGTGCAACTGTAGATGAGTCCCTTGGGTTTTCTGGGCTTGTTTTTCATCCGTGAGTGAATGGGTGAGATAATGCTTGTACTCCCACAGTTGTGAGCAAAGAACTTTACAAAATGCTCTATAAATGGAAGGAGGCATCTCTTAAAGGGAGTGAAGCAAGGAGAGGGTGCTGGGTAGATAACAACAATGTTTTCTGAATAGGAGCTCCAGTCAGCTTCCTGGACAGGACTGTGGTTTGGAATGGGTGGATGGCAGGGCTATCGGTTCTGTGAAGTAGCTGGCAAAGGGACAGTTTACACTAGAAAGTGATCTCTTCTCCCCCACTCACTGAGCAGCTGGTACTCTGAGTTCCCACACCTAAGCCTTTCCCAAAGGAACAGGCTCATTCCTCCTTCTGGTTCCTTCCCATTCATTAGGCAGGAGCAGTGGGACACTGTCTGTCTTAGCAGTCTGAATTATGCTGGGTGCTCTGCTTGAGAGTATGGTTTATGGCGCCTGGAACACCCCCAAGGAGTTGGTTGCAGAAGAATGAGCTCCTTTCAATCCATTGATCATTTATGGTCTCATCTGTGCCTGTCTTCAAGGGGTCATGCCTTTGTGTTCTTGGGCCTAGTCATTAGGTAGAGGATGGTGCGTCCTTGCTAGCTTAGAGGAAATGGCCTGCCTTTGTTTTCTGCCCAGGAGGAAATGGCACCAGACTCCATTAGATTTCAAGATCTCACTCTGTGTCCCTCTCACATTGGAACCCCTCAAGGTGAACCGGTTAAAAGGCTACTCGTCTGGCTGTGGGTCCTAAGCACAGCTATGCCTTGTGCCCCATCTTTTATGCATTAAGCCCTGTCAGGCTGATAATCTAAAGCAGAGGTATGGAAGACAGTAATGCCGACAGACATGGGGAATAGTAAACTGCACCTGTAGAGTTAAAAATGCATGACCCTCTCCCTGAAAGAGGGAACACAGGAGAAAGATCCTGCCCTGTTGGGTGACTGCTGAGGCATAATACATAATTCACAGGACCATGCTGGTTCATGCAGATGGCAATATTAAAGCGTGATTGATGCTAAGAGAAGCAAAAAAAAAACAAAAAACCACACAAAAAAACAACTCAGGAAAATCTCCAAAAGACCTCTTACTATTGCTGTGATACTTTCCTGTCTTCTTCCTGTTCCATTGTGGATATTAAATGAAAACCCCATGTTTCCCGGGAAACCCCCGGGTGCCATGGGATTTCATTCCCAGTTATTATATTTCCCAAATGTCACCAACCCAACTGGGCTGAGGTAGCTCAAAAGTCCTCTCCCATCATCCCCCTCTTCTTCCTTTGAAGATGCCCCACTCCTCATTCTGTCATCCCCCATGAAGCTGTTCATCTCCACCAGTGAGCAGCCGGGGAAGGCAGGAGAAATATAGTCAGCTGACTGAGCTTCAGCTGCTTTTCAAGTCGGTGGAAATGAAATGTAACAGCAGCACTCTCTTGTGGCGACCAGGTTGGGAGGGACGGTAGGAGGGAAACAGTGGGAAGTCAAGGAAGTCCGAAGCACCTTTGTGGAAATTCTGAATGTAAAAGGAATCTGTACTCTCATGGAGAGGGTTGGGGTTTTTTCTTTTCCTCTTGGTGGGTAATGAAATAATAAATCACATTTGTGGTGTATTTGAGATTAAATTCTTGGGGAGTTTTTTTTTCCCTCCTTATTTAAAAAAAGAAGAAGCTGAAATCACCCTCCAGGGAAGTCTGCTTAAACCCGGAGCTGGAAAGTGCTTCCTTGCCCAGCTGTAATTGTTACCAGGCTGTTTGTGGGACAACTCTTCAAAACCACGATGGTCAATTATGAACTGGAGCCTTTAATTCACACCGGTTGGGTGGGTTGGTGCCAAGCTGGAGAACATGAAGTTAGAGTGAGGTGAACCACTTGGATGAGCAAAGGGAAAAAGACCAACCTAGTTAGATACAAGAAAGGGGGAGACGCTTAAGTTTGTGCCCCCCTTTCTGTTATCTGAAGTTGTCTAAATGGAATATTGATGACCCTTTCTTGGCTTGTCTTCATTTGGAGTGGGTGTAGATGCTTAGCTGGTGGAGGAAGATGGGATGAGCTATAATAGTTTTGCCCACTGAATGAGTAAGCGGGTCAACCCTGTGCACTGCCATAAAAGGTCTGTAAAATAGTTTTTAATCAGCCTCTAGGAGAAAGGAGAGAGGGAGAGAAGGGGGAGGAATAAAAAGAACCTATTTGAATTTCTTGGTGTTGTTTGCCTTCCTTTTCAGGCCTACCTTGTGGAGGACGATTGAATTCCAAAGATGCTGGGTATATCACCTCCCCAGGTTATCCCCAGGACTACCCCTCCCACCAGAACTGTGAGTGGATCGTTTATGCTCCAGAACCCAACCAGAAGATTGTCCTCAACTTCAACCCTCACTTTGAGATCGAAAAACATGACTGCAAGTAAGTGGTGCCTCGTTGTTCCCTTGTTGAACCAGAGCATGCCCCCTCTTACCACCATCACTGCCACCACTACCACCACCTGAATCCCATGACATAAGGGATCAATAACTCTTGTTTTTGTTTTTGTTTTTGGTTTTTGCTTTTTGGAGGGCAGTTGGGGTTAAGTGACTTGCCCAAGGTCACACGGCTAGTTTTTTTGTGTTAAGTGTCTGAGGCCGGATTTGAACTCAGGTACTCCTGACTCCAGGGCTGGTGCTCTATTCACTGTGCCACCTAGCCACCCCGGGATCAATAACTCTTGAAACCTGATTCTCTATGGTGACCCTTGACTCCACAGTGTGCCTCCTTTGGCCATTATTTTTTTCAGAGTAAGAAGGGTCTAATTAACCCAGTGGCATGGTGGTATATACCTTCTTGGGTGCAGAGAGACCAAAAAAAAGTCAGAACTTACTCTAGTGGGTCACGGACACTGTTATGTTATCCACATATGACAGTTCTATTTGATTCATAAAATTGACCTTTCTTCTACTTGTGCTTTGGGGATATGAGGACTAGAAGGCAAAATGTTACATTATCAGAAGCCATCAACTTCTGTGAGTGTTCTCGACATTCAGTATCAGTTTCAGGGTCTATTGGACTGTTTTGGGGAGGTTAAGGACAAAAATAGATGTATGGTTTCTTCAACGACCACTGTCTTGCCATGTTTCCACGTTCAGACTGAAAAGATGTTCTAGTGAAAAAACATATTCTCATATCATGGTTGGGATCTGAAGATCAAGTTTTAAAAAAATAACTGGTACTCAGATAGGTTTAATAAACATTTATTAAGTACCTACTATCTTGAAGGCTTGCTTAAGATGGTCAGATATAAAGATAAGAAAACAGTCTTTGCCTTCAGAGAGCTAGGATTAGAAACTGGGTCTCCTGACTTTCTGTCACATGAGGCATATAGAGTTTCCAGTCCTTAGCAAAGAGGAACTTTTTTTTCCCCCCAAAGGAAAAATTTCATGTTAAGTAGATTAATTAGCCAAACCTTTTTTGAGCCCCTACTATGTGCCCAGTACTGAGGGCACGTTTTAAAATTTATTAGAAGGGAATCCATAGATGAATAAATGCAAAGGAATCACATGTTATGATATGAATAGTGATTTCACTGAAGACCCATAATTTGATCATGCCATATTCTCTGAATGGGTGAAATGGACCACTCTTGAAGCATGGAGGATATATTGTGTAATTCGGTTGAATTATTGTCTCCCTTTCCCTGTGACGATTTTCTATCTGTGATGTTTTCCCTAACAAGACTTACTCTTTGCTAAGGACTGGAGGGGTAGGATGGCTTGCAGGCTGTCTTGTGTGATTTAATGTCAGGAGAACCAGTTTCCAATCCCAGCTTCACCCTTGACTCTGAAGATGACTCAGGGTAACTCATTCCATTCTTTGCTTCAGTGAAATTCACCTACTCAGGGATCTTTCCACTTCAAGATTTCTTATTTGCTATCAGCTCCACAGAATAGTCTGTAGAAGCCTCCAATCAAGGCAGCCGATGCCTTTGTTTCATTGACCGGGAGTTCAAGAGATGAGAGCCGGGAGGGCACAGGAGTTCAGAAAGCCCTGTGCTTGGGGCTGATGGAGCTCTCTGCCTCTACAGAGGCCTCAGTTCTGTTCTGCTGACGACGGCAGAGCTCTCAGTGAAATCTCTTATGTTTATGCATCAGTGGTATAGGGGGAAATCACAAGTTCCTTAAGGAAAAATCTGGGAGCTAATAAACTTAGCACAGAGGAACTGGGCAGCATAAAGGTTACATAAGCATGTTCTTGCACTCCTGCAGGATGCTTTCCCTACTCAGAAGGAACATGATCCACAAGGATTTCTGGATGATATTGGCATCGGGAGCCCTTAAGCCTTTCCCCCTGGTGCCCACTGATTTTGCCAGTCTGCTGAGGACCGGGAGAGATACAGGAGGGGTTTGCCCCTGTTGCTTGTTCACATAAATTATGATTCATCTTCCATTTTCTAGGCTTTCTAATCATCTTCCTTTTTCTACTTCTCTCGCCCCATCCCCCCTCCACCACCCAACTCAGATCATGTTTGATGGAACCTAGAAGTACAGGGAGGTCAGAAGGAGGTCATACTGGGGTATATTATTTTCCTTGGGTACCCATTTGGGCAGGAAGGGATCAGATAGGGTCATTTCAAATTCCTGGCAACAGATATTTGATTACATCCTTCATTCCTTTCAAGTTCCATCCCCACCCTTTCCCTCTTTTTCCCTCTTCTCTCACTGTGCATTTTTGTGTTCTCATCTATACCAGTTGGGGAGGCACATCTGTCTCTTTCAAACCTTCCTTTTTTCAGTTTCTATTCTTTTGGCTGACCATTTACAGTTAGAAGAAACTGGCTCTACCCCCATTTTTTTTTTACTTCATTATGAAAGGAATAATTTATTGTAATTGAAGTCCTGGAAGAAGGTGTTTCTCTCTCTCTCTCTCTCTCTCTCTCTCTCTCTCTCTCTCTCTCTCTCTCTCTCTCCCTCCTCCTTTCCTCCCTCCTTCCTTTTCTCTCTCCTCCTCCCTCCTTCCTCTCTTTCCCCTCCTGCTTGTCTGTCTCTCCTTTCCCCTCTTTCCTTCTCTTTCCCTCCTTTCTGCTTTTTTCTCTTTCCCTTTCTCCCTTTCCCTTTTCTTCCTGTCCCCCTCCCTGTCTTTCTGTCTGTCTTTCTCCGTCTCTGTCTCTGTCTCTCTGTCTCTGTCTCTCTGTCTCTCTCTCTCTCTCTCTGTCTCTCTCTGTCTCTCTCTCTCTCCCCCTTTTCCTTCTCTCCCCACCTCCTTCATTCTCTCTGGGCTTTATCTCTGTTCCAAGGGAGCTTGGAAGGCACTTCAAATCAAAGGAAATCAGCTTCTTCTGTCTTTCCCTTTTGTGTGCATGTTACAGACTGAGTCTGGTTCTCGGTGCTTTTAGGATTGATGCTTCCGAAAATAAAACTTGGAAGCCGTGCTGTTGCCTGATCTGTCCTTCAGACTACAGGACACAGCCCAACACCAAAGCAACAAGGGTGTGTGTGTGTGTGAGAGAGAGATGAGGGGGAGGAGGGAAAGAGAGAAATGAGTAAAAAGTTAATAGTTAAAAAAAAAAAAAGCTTTTCTAGCTGAGGAGTAGGAGCTCAGATCATGTTTTCTCGATACTTTCCTCCTGTTCCATCCACAGGACTCAATCCAGAAACTACTTTGTGGACTGGGAACTGTTCCCTGCTTTGAAAGGATTATCCAAGGTTATTTTCAAAGCAATGGCCAGTGATCCATTTTCTTCTCTCACCTTGGGGACTTTCATCCTTAAAGCTGAGGCAGAGAGCTCAGGAAACTCTGTCAGTCACAGGCTTATAGCCCTAAGGCTGGAAGGGACCTCAGAGGCCATCTGGCCCAGCCTCCTCATTGGACCAGCAGGGTGTCTGCAGGCCTGGAGTTAGGGAGACATGAGTTCAAATCCAGCCTCAGACACTAAGTAGCTGAGTGACCCCTAGGCAAGTTACTCAACCTCTGTTTATCTCAGTTTCCTTATCTGTAAAATGGGGATAATAATAGTACCCATTTCTCAGTGTTGCTGTGAGGATAAATAAGCTAATAATTTAAAAGTGCTTAACACAGTGTCTGGAACATAATCACTATATAAGTATTAGTTATTATCATTATATTTCTACCCCTCAACATTTTTTATAATACATTTTATTTTATTCTCCAATTACATGTTAAAACAATTTTTTAACATTTGTGGGCTTTTTTTTAAGTTTTGAGTTCCAAATTCTTCTCTCCTTCCTTCCTTTCCCCCTCTCTCCCCTCATAATTTACAGATAGGGAAACTGAGTCACAAGAAAATTAAGAATCTTGCCCAAAGCCACACATGGCAGAAGTGGGATTTTAACCCACCACTAGAACCAGTGGTTTTAACTCTGTTTGTTTTTCTTTTACTTTGAAAAATAACTTGATGTGAGGAATATATTTTGAGTTACTTTCAAAGTTTTGTAATTTTAAAATGAATACCTAATTTGGCTTTACTGTCTTAGTCCCCGTGAGCCTTACCACCACTTGTGGATTTTTATTCTTCAAACACAGATTTTACTCTTTGAACAGTCTTGCTGTTGGGAAAATTGAGATCAGAAACCTCAGCTTTGCCTGACTCACTGCACTGGACCGCCACTACCTCTGGATCACTTTTTGTGCATTCCCCCTCCCCTTAAAAACAATCTAAACACTGAAAACCCTAGAGTTTCTCTTTGACCCATTCATTCATTGGCCTAATCAAGAAACCAGAAACCACTCACTGCACTCTCAGATTAGAGTATCTAAGGAGGTGAAAAGGGGCAGAGTAGACAGAGCGTATGGCTATGCCCAGGGCACTCTGGGCAAACAGGGAGAAGCTGACTTCATGCCCAGAGGTGCCTGCTGGCCAATGATGGTTTTACTTCTTTGGCAGACAGAGGCTTTTCAGCTGAGTCATCAACCAGTCAGTTGAATGTTATTTTTTTTTTTAGGGGAGGGAAAACACATGGTAAGTTCCTCAGGAAAAAAAGAAGAAGAAGAAAAAATCCTCAGCCTACAGATGACACAGAGTTAACTCACGAGAGACTAGATCATATCCTGCAGACTGTTTCACTCCCTTAGTCATACCCTAGAGCTATTGGCCACCAAGGGACAAAGACACAAAGGCTATGGACCTTCTTAAAGATGACACTTGAGTAGAATGCCTTGAAAATCCATTTTTTAGAGTAGGAAGCAGTACTAGGCATTCATATATACCACCCTGATACCAAGAAGACTTTTAAGGGAAGATTTTGTAGGTCAAAAAACTCTCAGGACAATCTGTATTATAAAGACCCCAGATTTTATTAAGTACAGTGATGCTTTATTTAGGCAGCCAGGTTCCTTTGTTTCCTTCCCATACGGAGCCTACCATCTATTTGAGAAGACACATAAAATGATATTGAGCTATATAAGACAATATAATTACCTATGACATCATATCACACGAACGAAGGGCTTAACTCCAGTCAGTATTTATTATCAAAGTCAGTAGAAGCATGTTGGCAGGTAGGTGGCATAGTGGAGAATGTGTCAGGCCTGGAGTCAGGAAGATACATCTTCCTGAATTCAAGTCTGGCCTCAGACACTTACTAGCTGTGTGACCCTGGACAAGTCACTTCACCCTGTTTGCCTCAGTTTCCTTATCTGTAAAATGAACTGGAGAAGGAAAGAACAAACCACTCCAGTATCTTTGCTGAGAAAACTTCAGATGGGGGTCACAAAGAGCAGGACACAACTGAAAAAGAATGGGAAACGATAACGACGCATTATTTATCTGGCACAAATGGCCAATGAGGTATTTCTCATAAGTGAATTTTCCACAAAATTCCACAAAATTAGACTTTATGTCTTTAGGTGCCAAAACTTCAAAAAAAAATTGTTTTTAACCATATTTGATGGAAATCTTTCTGAAATGTTGCATACTTCCTCATCTTATTAGGCAGAGATATTGATCAGTGCTAAGCTTGTTCTTGATGATTCAAGGTTGTAATTATCAACATAATTCACGGTACCGAGGTGTAATAGAATGACTTGGGGGCCTATGGTGGGGCAGCAGATCTGTCTGTCCCTCCCGAGTCAAAATGACTACAAACTACCATGTTATTTGAATTTTTATCTTTGCTCCTCCTGTCGCCTCCCTTTCGGGCTGTCAGTTATAATTTCCCTGCTTGTGGCAATCTCCTCCTTGTAATTTGTTGTTTCTGATCTGTCTGTGGGCTTGGAAACCAGATATGTAAAGTTGTTAGAATCATATGTAAATTAAGAGTAAATTGTCTGTGATTTTGCCCGGGAGGTTCTATCTTGAGCAAAGTACATAAGCTTTCTGGTCCTAGGTCTTCATTACATGGCTCACAGACTTTTAGTTGGAAGGCACTTTCTAATGGTAGGATCATCTAATCCAACTGTTCTATTTTAGGCAAAACTGAAGGTCAGGAAGGGCAAATTATTTACCCAGTGTCACACTGGGCCCCTAACTTCAATGTCAATATTCTTTCCTTTGAATCATATCTCCTCCCTATATCTTCAACTACACAGAGGCTCTCCGTTCATTCAAAACCATTTAAGAAAGACAGTAGGTTGTAACTTGCTCCATAGTCCTGCTTTTGACACAATTTGGCTGTGTGACCCTGGACAAGTCACATTCAGTAAGTGTCCTAGGGAAACCCTCTCATATGGTGTTAAAGAGAGGTTCTGATTTCACTTGGTAGAGGGAGTCCCCTCAACAGGAGTTCTGGTAGCTCTAAAATCAAGGATCCAGGGGCAGTTAGGTGGAGCAGTGAATAGAGCACTGGCCCTGGAGTTGAGAGGACCAGAGTTCAAATCCAACCTCAGACACTTGACACACTTACTAGCCCTGTGACTTTAGGCAAGTCACTTAACCCCAATTGCCCTCCAAAAAAAAAAAGCAAAATAAAATAAAATTTAAAAAATAAAATAAAATCAAGGATCCAGACCCCCCCCCCAAATTCCCACATTTATTAATGTTGTATTTGCACAACAGTGTGATGCACCCAGAGGAGATACAAAGATCATTATGACATAGCTCTTGTCTGCATCGAGCTTATAGTCTTCTAGGGCAGAAGGTAGGGAATTAAAAATGTACACACATCTGTAGTGCTAGGTAAGAAAACACATCTGGGGTGTAGAACACTGGACAATTTTAGTATGCAGTGTTATATGATATCATAGGAAGGAAAAATCACTTTGGATGAGAAGGCAGAACCTGAAATGGGTCTTAAAGGATGGAAAGGGGGTGTTTTAGGCATAGAAAAGAACAGCATGGGAATGGAACAGAAAAGAAATAGCTATTTGCAAACATGTATATTGTCTATTACTAGATGGTAAACTCCACCAGGGTAAGGTCTATGTCCTTACTTGTTGTTCACCTCGGTCTCCAAGGACAGGACCTAGCACATAGCAAGCATGGCCAGGGTACAAACTGTAGGCTTCAGTGACCTCTACAGAGCTGGCTGGTCTCAGGTGCCTGGTAACATTTACTTTTGTTCCCTTTAAGCAGTCCCCTTTTTGTTTCTATTCCTATCTGCCCTATTGATATTACTTTTCAGTTTGATTTTGCATACCACTTCGGATCCTTTTTGGAAATAGGCAGGGGTGTGCTGGAGCCAGTTGTATAGGTTCGTAGGAACTGATTGTTAAATTTCTGTCACAAACATTTACACATTGGCAAATGCTACAAAAATTTGGGGCTAGATTAATTGTTTTTGTTGATTGTATAGGCTTAAGAAAGCGCCTGGGGGTATATGTTAATAATTCAAATTAAATTTGAAGGTGTGCTCTGCATTTTCAGAGAGCTGGTTGTTAAACATTTACCAGCTCACCCTTGGAAGTGGATAATGTACTTTTTAGAATGGTGATGTTCATGTGTGTCCATTCTGGACGATGTATTCTATATATTTGAAATGAGGGTGGGGGTGGGCATGATTGGAGAGGCACGCCCTCTGCTTATCCCACCTTATCTTTCCATACTCCCCAGCATTCACCTTTCTTCCTCCTAACTCAATTTAGGATGCTTCCCCTTCCCTTCTCCTTTCTGTTTACCTAAATTCCATCTCTCCTTCAAGGCCCAGCTTCAGTCCTGCACAACTATCCATAGTCTTTTCTGACCTCTCCAACACTCACTAAAACCCCTTACTTCAACAAACTTCTTTGAATTTAGACATTTTTCTCTGTGACCCTTTTTAAAGTTTTCTTGGCAAAGATACTGGAGTGGGTTTGCCTTTTTCTTCTCCAGCCCATTTTACAAATGAGGAAACTGAGGCAAGCAGAGTTAAGTGACTTGCCCAGGGTCACACTGCTAGTAAGTGTCTGAGGCCATATTTGAACAGGAAGAGGAGCAGTTGACTCCATGACCAGTACTCTATGCACTATGGCGCCACCTGGTGCCAACAAACTTCTACTGACTGCTAATAAGCATTGGCTGGAGTTAAGCACTTAGTTTGTATGGTATGATGTGGCAGGTAATTATATGCTATGTGTCTTGTCTGCCCAATTAGGCTCCTCAAGGAAAGGAACCAAACACATGTTAGTCTACTTTTATTCTCCCAAAGCACTTAGCAAAGTAGTCAGTCCATCAGTCAGTCAATAAACATTTATCTAGAACTGGGGGCACAGAGTTAAAGCACTAGAGATACAAAGAAATGTAAGACTCTCCCTGCCCTCAGGGAGCCCACAATCTAATTGGCCAGGACGGTAGGTAAACAACTACATACAAACAAGCTGCCTCCAGGGGGATCCACTGAGGCAGGAGAATTCTGAGGGATTGGGAAAGGCTTCTTGGAGAAGCTGGGAGATGAGAGAAAGCAGGAAAGCCAAAGAAAGGAAGGGAAAAAGCATGTATTAAGTGTTTACGGTGTACCATGCATACAAATATATACGAAAAAGAAAGTCTCTGCCCCCAAGGCATGTTTCACGGTGAGAAGGCTGGTAAAGCTGGTTAATTGTTTCAGGACAAGGAAGACAAAGGTGTCCAAGAAAGGTCCAGGAGGAGACAGAGTGGTCTGGAAGTCTGAGAGTCAGGAATCAGGACCAAGAGGGAAATTATTTGTTATACTTTATATGTAATATATACTTTATATACATAATGTAGTAACACAATATTTGTTATTGATTGATTGACTAAGAAGCAGCTTAGAGAAATAGATAAAGTTGTGGACTTGGAGTCAACCAGACCTGAATTCTAATTCCTCCTCCAACATTTGATAGCTGTATGGCTCTGTACAAGTCACTTAGCTTCTCTGGGTCTCAATTTATTCCTCTGTACAATGGATATAGCAGTAGTACCTACCTCACAGGATTATTATGAGGACTGAATGGGAGAAACAAAGAAAAAAATAAATATCACTTTATAGCTCTTTGCTCTCTTTGCCCCCTTCTAGGCTATAAGATCCACGCTTACCAAAACTTTGTATATCCCCAAGATCTTAGCACAGTACTTTGCATATTTTGTTACTGGTTAGTTATTCAATCATGTCTGACTCTTTGTGACCCCATATGGGATTTTCTTGGCAAAGATACTGGAGTGGTTGGCCATTTCCTTCTCCAGTGGATTAAGACAAATAGAGTTTAAGTGACTTGTCTAGGATCACACAGCTAGTAAGTGTCTGAGACTGGATTTGAACTCGGGTCTTCCTGACTCCAGGCCCAGGGCTCTATCCACTCACTGAGTCACCCAGCTGCCTCTCTTTGCTCATAGATGCTTAACGCATGATGAATTAATAAATAATAGGCTTATGTCCTGTACTCACATATATCCCAGTTGTGAAGACTAAGGCTGGGCCAGAAATCATCTCGCCTTGGAATTCTCTTGACTTCCACTCATGCTGGGGGCCCTCATTGAACATAACTATTGAATCTAACAGCCCTGCCACTTCTCAGGTTCGTGATCTCCTTTGTGACATTTTCCCATCTGTCAAATAAGGTTGGAGAGCTAGGTGATATCTAAGAACTCCTTTGCTTCTGATTTGTTAATGATTCTGTGACTTCTTCATCATCAGACACCAGAAACTTCCTGGTTGTCATCTTTAGCCCAGCGGTGGGGACCCTGCAGCCTCAAGGTCACATGTGGCCCTCTAGATACTCAAATGTGACCCTCTGATTGAATCCACACCTCAAGGAGCAAATCCCCTTAATAAAAGGATTTGTTCTGTAAAACTTGGACTCAGTCAAAAGGCTGCACCCAAGAACCTAGAAGGCCACATGTGACCTCAAGGCCACAGGTCCCACACCCCTGCTAACCAGTGGCAAGTTGATTCTTAGGGAATCCAAGATGGTAGAGAGTCCTCACTGTATCCCAGGAGGCTCAGTGTGAGGTCATCCTTAGCTCAGGAGGGAGAATTGATTTGATTATAAATATTATTATTATTGTCAGTTGTACTATCAAAATGGTCTGATTCCGACAAGGAATCGATAAACAGCAATTCTTGTTTATAATTCAGCAACCTATCTATCTATTCATTCCTATGGGAATGAAGCCCAGAAAGTAAACAGTGCCCAGATCTGAGCAAGGTCATGGAGCAGAAACCAGTTCTAGCAAGTTCCTGGTTCTGGGCTTACCAGTCCTGACCTAGAACTCCACCCAAAAGCATGAGGGGATAAAAACCAAAACAGGAAATCTCACAAATTGTTCCCCCTCTCCATCCAAGGTTAGGAGGCAGGAGGGATCACAGTTATTTATAGCAGCTTATTTGCAAACATGCTGTGTTGTAATAGTGAATGTCCAAATGCAAGCTTCACTGCGGATTGCCCTCTAAACAATGCATTTTATCTTCTGATTGAGAAAACCACTTGGGAATTTCATAATACACAATCGTACTTGTTCTCACTCTCAACCCTGGCACCTCCTCTGAATCTGGAGTTTCCCTAAGGGCCAGCATCTCACCCGATGTAATTCGATGTAATTCTCCCATCCAGTTACATAGGACAAGGTTTTGTCTCAAGAAATTCTGTCTCAAGAACTCCAAGTGTGGAGGGAATAAGAAACAAAGGGGAATATACTGAGTGAAGAATGTAAAAGGAAAAAAAAAGGGAGTGATTGGCATTCATGAAGATTATACAAAATATAAGATGCATAAGGCAAAAAAAATCATGCAGTTGTAAGAGACCTCAAAGGTCATTTAGTTTAGCTTGTCTCTTCTCCCAATCCTTTCTTTCTGATGATATTTTTTAAATGTAGTTTTTTTTGTGTGTTAGAGATCCTGGAACCCTTGGGCTGAGAGAAATTTAAGAGAATGTCCCTCTGGATTTAGCTAAGGAACATATTCAAGCCTTCCGAGAAAAAATAATGTGCTAACTTTGTTTAGAAAAATAGATTCCACAGCTTCCTTTGGTAATAAGGTCATGGGACTGTAGTTTTGGAGCTAGATGGAATCTTAGCAGTCATCTGATATAAGCCCCTCATTTTACAGATGAGGAAACTGAGATCCTGAGAAATGAAAATATTGCTCAAAGTCATTCATACTACCTTGTCCAATAGTAAGGAGCAGAACTAGGATCTGAACCCAGATTTTCTTGACTCCCAGTTGGGTTCCGTTTGCACTCTACTGGGTGTTTTGGGTGCCTCGGACATCAATATCTCCCAGTCCAGCTCCTTTGATCACAGAATACAGGTCTAGCTTAAATTTTTTGCTCAAAATTTGAATTTTTACTCTTAAGAGGAAAGACCTGGAAAAGTATGTCATGCTCAGGTATTTTTCTGCACCTCCTGAAACTATCCTGGAAGAAGACATAGTCATGAGTGACAAATCAGGCACCAGTTTGGGTGATGCTAATAGTCTAGTGATGCCAGGCACAGTATCTGACCTGTAATAGGTGCTTAATAAATTCAAATTACTGGATTGATTGTTGATACAGGGAGAGGAAAGAGGCTGGGAGAAAGCAAGAGGGAAGAAGCCTGCTTTTTTTTTTTAACTTGGCATTGAAGCTGCTGAGTATCTCCTGATTGTGTTATTTTTCATAAGTTCTTACGTCATAGATAGGTGGTTGCCAGCTACCTGGTATTTAAATAAATAACCTTGGCCTTTATTTTATCCGAGGAACTGGTTGCTTTTAACTGAGGTACAGTCACTATGACTGATTTATCTAAATTTTAATTTGGGTAACTCTCAGCACGAAGCTTGTGGTCTGTGCTCCTAAATATGCAATTAATAATAATGAGGAACCCTTCTGATACGTATCATAGAGACAAAGCTGGATCCTCAAACCAGGGACCCATTCAGGCAGGCAGATCATTATCATATTATGGTGAAAAAAAAAAGCTGGGAACTCCTGAAGATGGTCTGAAGTCAAAGAGGTAATTTAGGAGGCTCAGGAGAGGCATAATTCACTTTGGGTACTTTCTCAAGTTTTTGTGCATGGTTCGTTGGTGAAAGGTCTCCTAACTTTTTGTGTCCTTTGTCCCCACCAGTGACACATGTCTTTGTACCTCTTCCCCATCATCAATGGCAGCCAGGTGTTCTGTCTCTTGCCCCAGTACTTAAGTATTTGGGAGCCTGTCCGGTCCTTTTGTAAACCTTTAAATTTCTTTCTTTTTCCATTTCTTTCTCCCTGCCCGTCAGAATCACCTTCGGATTCCAGCAGGGCAGTCAAGGAAAGAGATGGCTTTCTCTACCTTAAGTAAGGCAGCTAGGACTTTTTATTTGTGAGGCCTTGGTCTCAATTAGTAGCAAGAAACCACCTTTTCTTAACCTTCAGCTGGCCTCTCTCCACCCCCTGCACCCCAATGTACCTCTTTTCCACTCCCCTCAACCCCCCTCAGTCTCCCCTTCAAATTCTTTGCCATCCTCCATACCACCTTCTGACTACATCTGGAACTGGAGGATGTGAGGGCAAGTAATAGAGTGTCAGTGGAAGTAATTGATTCCTCACACAGAGAGAATTCTCTCGCCTTTACTGTCAATGGAGCTGAACCAGAGCTTGGGAGGGTGAGCGAGACTTGTAAACAGTCCATGGCTGAGCTGTCAGGGCCAAACTAGACACACCGGAGAGTGAGTGAGTGAGGGGGAAGCAGCGGAACAAATAATTGTTTTAGTGCAAAGGAGTAAATAATATTTCAGCCCAAGAATGGGCAGTTTGAAAAAGCAGGGTATCAGGAGCTAGAAGTTGGAAAGGGTAGAAATAATAGGTTTTAACCAAAGAGAATTTTTTTTTCCATCTCAAAGTGGGCGGTTTATCTCCTCGTCATTGCTGAATATCATCATCATTATCATTAAAATAATTATTGTTATAATTATTTACTGATGATACCTCTGCTTTAATGTGGTACCTATCATCCAAAGGGTTCAAAGCACTTTATCCCCTCCCATCATGCCTTGAGGAAGGCAGAATGCAGGGAATCATTACTCTTTGTTTTATAGTCTGGGAACCTGTGGTATCAAGAGAGAAAAAACTTGGCTAAAGTCAGAGAACAAGTTAGAGGCTTGCAGGATGCAAACTCTCCATCTGATTCTCTTTTTATTAGTCTTCGGTTCCTCCAGCTGCTCAGCTTCTATACCTCCCTGGTCTCTCTTTCTGGTTCCTTCTTGTCTCAGCTCTGACTCCAGCTAGCTCTTCCAGTCCCACTTTGAGGGACCCGGTGACTAAGGAGTGTCTGCATTTTCCATTTCCCAGAAGAACAAGCTACTAAAAACACAAAAGACTTTCATGATATCAAAACCTTTCTTTCTTTCCTTGAGCGCCATGTTTCAAAGCAACTGCTAAGTCAAGTATGGAAGGAAATGGCCTTTTGATGACCATATTGCAGCTTCCTATTGAGGGGAAAGCCGCTTTACACTATGTGTTTGGAGTTTGGTTGGGAGGTTTTTCTGTGACTGTGTAGAAGCGTATGCCCCAGCTCCATCTTTTCATAATAGCCTCCAAGTGGACCCATCAAACACTCAAGCATTTTTTTGCTATTTGCAAACCTTGCAGTTTCCCCCAACTCATTCTAGCTAGAAAGGTGGAGTCCTCTCTGCTAGAAGATCAGAACTCTAACCCAGCTTTGAATGTGTCTGGTTGCCTTTAAACTCAGCAGGAACAAGGTATTCATAATTCACCTTCCAGAAGAAGAGCCAGGATATGAATGGGATGAAAGTCAAGTGATTGCTGAGTGAGGGAAGCCATTTCAGCTGACTAACCACCGGGTGCCTAGTCTTCTGTTCAGAGAACTCATGTGAGCTCATCATTTTCCTGCTGCCACAGTTTTTACTCGGCGATCAGTTAATCCCAGGAGCCAACGAAAACTCCAGGCCCTGTAACCTGAAGCCACATGTGAAATGAATCGAAGAGTAGGGCCAGTCCCACCTGCCATATATTGCTGAAATGCGTCTCCCGTCTCTTTAGCCTTCTGCATGGAACATTTCCAAATGGCCTTTGCCTTTTCTAGGCTTTGGTGTACAGACTGGACGCAGAAAATGGAGAGGGGGAGGTGGTACAGAAAATGGTGAAAAGAATAAAGCCCTTACAAAGGAAAAGAAAAAATAAAACACAAGACCTCCGATGCAGTAATTCCCTCATCCCAGAGCACCTCTGCTCTCAGCAGGGATCCCATTTTCTGGACAGATGGAGAGGTTATGACTTGCTTTCACAATTTGATCCTCTGGGAGCTGGGAGTAGTAAATGACTGTCTGAGAAGCAAACTGCTCACCCGGGTGAAGGGAATGAACTCTTCCCTCACCACAGGGCACAGAGGAGGATACTGGAAGAGGGGATTTGGTAAATTACCCCAATTCCTTTCTTTGGCTTACCTCAGAATCAGGTCCCCTTATGCACTGCCATTAAAATAGTCCCTTCGTGTATTCCTCTAGGTGGTCTTAGGGCCATTTTATGTCTTCTACAAGGTTCTCAGAGCCCATTTTACAGATGAGGAAACCGAGGCTTGAGTTAGTTATCCATGTTGGCTCACTGAGTCAGCCAACTCAGAATCCGCATGACCAGTCCTGGTGGTTAACTGGCATGGCTGTTTCCTGCTCCCCAGTAGCACGCCCCTCATATATCTAGTAAGAAACACGCCTGAAGGAAGCGCCTGGAAATTCCAGGCTGCTCTTCCTTTTGTGGCCTCATTTCCACACACTAGAGAAGAGGCCCTGTGAGTTTAAAGAGTGAGGGTGAAGATTTTATAGAGTTGGTCCTAGAGACAGAAATAGAACCCAACAGCCATGCATAAGCCCCGAATAAACAGCCTGCCGAAAAGTATTAAACAGCACATTAGCACATCTTGTTTTCTTATGGAACGAATGATTTTCCAGACATGTCCCATCTGAGCAAGATTCTCATTACTACTTCTCCCAGGAGCAGGGGGCTAGCCACATTGCCACAGGAATGTGACTCACTGGTATGGGAGAAGCATTCAGCCAGGGAGAGAGAGAGAGAGAGAGAGAGAGAGAGAGAGAGAGAGAGAGAGAAAGACTGTGTGTGTGTGTGTGTGTGTGTGTGTGTGTGTGTGTGTGTGTGTGTCTGGGGGTGCTGGCGTCACAGCTCTGTCGAGTGGGCTTCATCCGCCCAAGTTCATCTGCACTGAAACTTGTCAGACGTACTGTCTGAAAAGAAAAGTCTCCTTCCTTATATAAAGCAGCATTCTTGGCAGTTGGCTGCATAAGGAACAATGAGCAATGAAAGGTTCTCCCCTATTGTGGGTCTTCTGTGCAAAAACAACCAACTGTTATAAATAGATGGTATTTGTAGCTTCCAATTTCTTGCCTCCAAGGTTTAGGGGGATAAGTCCTTCAGTTTGTTTTGGGTTAGGCTCTCTGTGTGATTCCTTTGCTAAATGGCCAGATTTCACCACCACCACCCCCAAAGCCCTGGTGACCTTGACTGAGAGAGGATCTAGAATGAATAGCGACAAATATTAAAGATTTGTGGTGGGAAGCAATAAAGAGGGCGGAGAAAAAAATGCCGAGTAACAGCCATTAAAAATCCACCCGACACGGATAGAAGCTCATCCAGATAAACTTAATATGTGTGTCAAGCACACCTAGACCTCTAAAACATAGAAGAGAAACAATTCCTGTCTAAACTTCTTAGAACCATAATGTGACAGTTGGAAGGGACCTGTGAGGTCTGGTCTAGTCTCTTTATTTTATAGGTAAGAAAATTGAAGTTCAGGGAAAAAATGCAAGGTCACATGGCAAAATTGGGCCTTTGGATCCCTATCTCCTGACTCCTAATATCCAGTGTTCTTTCTACTGTATCTTACTACACAGCATTGATATGTGAGACCTTAGCAGACTATTGGTTGAATATATATATATGTATGTATGTCTATAAAATACCTAAATGTCATATCTACATTTATCTTGTTCAGTTGTTTTCAGTTGCATTTGACTCTTCGTAACCCCATTTGGGATTTTCTTGGCAGAGATGCTGGAGTGGTTTGTCATTCCTTCTCCAGTTCATTTTACAAATAAGGAAACTGAGGCAAATAGGGTAAATTGACTTGCCCAGGGTCATACAGCTATTAAGTATCTGAGGCTAGATTTGAACTCAGTAAAATCAGTCTCCTAATTCCAGACCCGGTGCTTTATCCACTGTGACCCTAACTACCTACCTTTATCTACTTCTTTATAATCTGTAACTTTTTATTTGTTACCTTCAGTCGATATAGCCATTTTATCTCTCTATATACATCTATGTAGATATAGTATATATTTATTCTATATATAAGCAGCACTACCTGGTGCACAGTAGGAACTTAATAAATGTTTATTTATTGTGTACAGGCAACTTAATGCATTTGAAAAGGGGCTGGATTTAGAATCAAAAAACCCGGATTTGAATCCTGTGTGACCTTGGGCAGATCACTTAACTTCTCTGAGACCTGATCTTCTGTAAAATGAGGGAGTTGGCTTAGGTGACCTTTGAATTCCCTTGCAGCTCTAAAGGGAGGTGGCGGGTGATACAATGGATAGAGCTCTGGGCTTGGAGTCAGGAAAACCTGAGTTAAAACCATGCCACCGCCAGTACTTACTAGCTATGACACCAAAAGTAAATCATCTACCCTCTCTCAAACTCAGTTTTTACTCATCTGTAAAATGGAGATATTTGTTGTGATATGAGATATCATATATGAAGCACAATGCCAGTCAGTCAATAGTTAATCCACAAGCATCTTTTTTTTTTGCTTTTTTTTTTTTTGGAGGAGAGGGAAGGCGGGGCAATTGGGGTTAAGTGACTTGCCAAGGTCACATGGCTAGTTTTGTGTTAGTTGTCTGAGGTCGGATTTGAACTCAGGTCCTCATGACTCCTGGGCTGGTGCTCTATTCACTGTGCCACCAAGCTGCACCTTCCATAAGCATTTATTAAACACCTACTGTATACCAGGCAGTGTGCTGAATGTTAGGAATGTGGGCATGTTATAGAAAGACAGCCCCCGCCTTCAAGGAGTGTCCGTTCTAATAGGTTAAGTCACAGAGCCAGATGTAAAAGTCTGGATTGTAACCTGATAAGAAAAGAAGAGATAACTAGGGTACTTTCCAGGTTGGGGTAGTAATCTAATCAGAAGGAGGGGTGCCAGGGGCAGACAGATGCGTCTGGGTGGTGAATTCCCTGGCTGAAGTGATCTTCCAGGCTGAAGAGGTTTCTGGGAAATGATAGAGAAGTCCCTATAAATGCTATTGTTGTTTTTGGTGGTGTTGTTATATATGTAGTCCCACAACTGGTAGCCAGATGGCTATGCTATAGGAAGGGAATCAGAAAATTCAGTGACATGCATGTGCTTATAAAAATATAGCCCTTAAATAAACGGACACTATGTGTGCATGTATGTGCATATCTATATGCTTTATATATGTATATTTAAACATATCTGAATGCTTACAACTAAACCATAAAGTCAGTATTGAGTAAAGTGAGAGTATTGAAGCCGTGAGCTCTGAATCTACTAAGTTACTCTTCCTACTTTGCCATGTTAACATAGGGGAGCCCCCTCCCCCCACCAGCCTTTGTCTCCAGGATGACAAAACAGATGGCCACAGAAGAGAACTATTCAGTTAGATTATGTACATCATGGTCCTTATGTAGAAACCTCCTAATGTCCTGTAAGCTTATTGAGGAGTATCTCTCAAGTACTTTCTTATGACTACTGCTTAGCTCAAAGAACCTTCTTCCAAACTCAGTTGAGACTTAGATTAGGCCCTAAGTGGTTCTCTGAACCTTGTTGGAGCCCATCTGTGCCATTCCCCATAAGGTACCTCAGCTTAAATTAGGCAGGTTTCCATAAAAGACCTTCAAAATCCATCCTGAACCACTTTGAATTTTTTCATTCAATGACTTGAAGTGGACTGAATTGGCCATTTATTTCAGCGTCATGTATATCATCTCTTTGTGTTTTTAACAGTCTTGCCTTCTGAGAAATGGAAAAGCTAGTCCTCAATTTTTTGCCACCTACCTTCCTCACAGTTATTTTTTTTGTATGTAAGGATTAATGAGACAGTGTTTGTTTTTTAAAAAAAGTCTTTGAGCTCCTTGGAAGAAAGGCACTCCAGGAGGTGATATATTCCCTGGCCTGGGTAATCTACCCATGAAATATGGCAGTTTGAAAGTGTGAGAAACATCTCAAATCACTCTGACAGCATTTTAATTATAGCTGATTTGTTTGCTGCTAATAGTGAAAATGCTGTCAAAGTGATTTGAGATGTGTTTTTTCCACTTATAATGTTATATTTCGTGTTTTTGGAGTCATTGAAGCAGCGTTTTGATTTCAAGAAACACATGGGATGGCTCAGTGACTATAAGGAGATAGAAGTCTGCAGGAAGTAGCTGTGGGTTCTTCAGAGACCAAGAGCCCTTAAAAAATAAGTGATTGTTAACATAGTACACTCATGTGAAACAAGGTTTAAAGTATGCGTTTAGAACTTAAGTCACGGAAAAGGGAAGGAGGATGCTTGGCTGCCTGGCTGGACCTATGGTATTTGGGTATAGCTGCCATCATTGATATATGTTTGCAACTTTTACTACATGGAACGATCATGGTGCTTTGGCAGCAATCACCTATGACATCAGTAGGATACTTAGGTTATAGGGTATCCAAGTGCCAATGTGCTCGATTAATGAGAAATGGGATCTATAGAATCCAGGGAAGAAAATCATTCTGTCCTGTAAGAAATTTGATCTGCTGTATCCTTTATTTAGCTTCTAATTTTTGCTATATTGATTGATCTTTCCTTTGGTGTCCTACTAAGGAAGTTTCTGGGGAGGCTGCCCTTCTGATAACCAGAAAGTTTCCTTGGTAGCTAGGTGACCAAGAGCATAGAGTATTGGACCTAGAGGTAGGAAGACCAGAGTTCAAATACTGACTCAGATGTTTACTGGTAGTATGTTCCTGGGCTAGTTACTTAACCTCTCTCCGCATTAAGTTCTTTGTCTATAAGGTTTTGGGCAGCTAGGTAGTCCAGAGGATAAAGTGCTGAAATTGAAATCAGAAAGATCTGAGTTCAAATTCAGCCTCAGAAACTGCCTACTTGTGTGACCTGGGGCAAGTCACTTAACCTCTGTTTACTACTGTAGAAGGAATTGGCGAACTGCTCTAGTATTTTTGCCAAGAAAACCCCATGGACAGATGTCCAGAGGGTCACAAAGAGACGGATATGACTAGAATGACTGAACAACAACAAGATACCATAAATAGTAACTCCTGCCTCCCAGGGTTGCTGTGAACATCAAGTGAGATCCTGCAGGTACAGCTTTCTGTAAACCTTACAGTGCTGAGTAAATACAAATATTATTTATAAGCCTGGATGAAATTTTTGCTTCCCCTTTCTCTCCTTGAAACGCATTGACCCCAAGGGTATTACCTTCTATGTAGCAAGTTAAAACAGGACCATCTCCAGTCATCCTGACTGCTATCTGGCCACTGGACCCAGATGGCTCCAGAGGAGACAGTGACTCTGGTGACTTTGCACAGTCTTTCTTCACTTAAATCTAATTCACCTGCACATCATAGCATCACCTCCCTGGTGCCATGATCCTCTTCAAAAACAAAGGACAAACCACAACAGCTAAAACAGTGCTCAGTTTGAGATTAGGGTATACGAATGGTCTAAATCATGCATGATTCCAGTGACATCCCAGTCTCCTACATCCTGACACCCATCATCAACAGCCCTTTTCTCATATATTAATTTGAGCCTTTTGCATTCTAGGATCCACGCTGTGAAATTAGGGAGAGTAGCCTAGATCTTGAACTTGTAAAGAAAAAGATGGAAATGTTCTCCAGGTCAGAGGCTTAGCCTGTAGTCATCAGAACCTGTGAACAGAAGAATAACAACCTAGGTGAATGAGGACCAGAAACAGAGAAATTCACACACTCTCTCCCATGCTTTAAGCCTGAAGTTCAAAAGTGGTGCTCTAGATTTGTAAGGAATTTTTTCATTTTGAGAGAGATTATATGCCTAATGCAAGACAAACAGAGCAGTTAACATGTGTCTGTTAGTTGGTTCATGCTTCAGTCCTTAAGACCAATCATGTGTTTTTAGAGGAATCCCCTTGACTCTGCTCCTCCGCCAGGAAAGAACCCCCTGAAGAGCCACACAGGAAGATGGTGGTACCCAGATTCCTTAATAGCTCTTGTCAGACATCGAGCTACATTTGTTCAAAAACCACAGACTTTCTAAGCACTTCTGAGCCCTTCACAAATTCACTTGATAATGTTGAAATATCTAAGAAGATTTGTTCCGTTTGTAGGAAATCCTTCAATAATAACACATGTTTCTCAGAATGAGTCAGTTGTGACAGGAGGCAAACAAAGCATTCTCTATGTGTCATTTGGATTGTGACTTAAAAAATTTTTTTTTTTACTTTTTGGAGGGCAATTGGGGTTAAGTGACTTGCCCAAGGTCACATGGCTAGTTTTTGTGTTAAGCGTCTGAGGCCACATTTGAACTCAGGTCCTCCTGAATCCAGGGCTGGTGCTCTATTCACTGCACCATCTAGCCACCCCGGATTGTGACTTTTTATTTTTTAAAAAGGGGGATAAGATGTTGTGTGGTTAAGTGGTTCATGACAACCATGCTGAACTAGACAGGATGACTGTCTTGCGGCAATGTCATTGTTAGAGGAGGAGTATGCAATAGGAAGACCTTGGCAACTGGGCATTATACTCTAAATAAAAAGAAATCACATTTCTTAGCAGTTTCAGATCAACAAAATGCTTTACTCAAAAATAGTCTTGTGAGGTAGGTATTACAACTATCCACCCTCATTTTCCAGATGAGGAAGTTGAGGTTAAGGGACTTGCTTGTGCTTAAAGGGCATGTAAACAGCAGAGATGGGCCATGAGTCCAGGTCTTTCTGACTCCAACGCTGGTACCCATTCAAACACAATATTTTGTTCGTCAAGTGGTGTTCATGTATGACAACCCAGCTTTGGTCAAACGATCATAGTAAGGTGGAGCAAGGGTAAGAAGGTACCTTAGAGGCTGTTTTGACCTGCCTTTTCATTCTGCAGATAGATTATTAGACAGATTCCCAGTAGGGATCCATTTAAGTATCAGACTGTCCTAGTACATTGAGAGTATGATTTGATTTACAAAAAATTTGATTTGTGTATAACTTTATCAAGGTTACCTTAATATTTAAAATTTGTTTTTCTCGGCATCCAACATGGTACCTTATACACATTAGGCTTTTAATAAATGTTTGTCAATTAAAATGAAGGTGAAGAAGAGAAGGGAAGGGTAGAAGCATTTATATGGCATCTACATGTCCCAGGTGCCATACTTTGCAAAACTTTTCAAAAATATCTCCTTTGATCTCCACTGGGAGGTAGGTGCTATTAGTATTCCCTTTTTCAGTTAAAGAAACTGAGGCAAACAGAAGTTAAATGACCTCCCCAGGGTAACACAGCTAATATCTAAAGCTGGATTTAAACTCAGGGCTTCCTTACTTCAAGCCCAGTGCTGTATCTGTTGTGCCACTCAGTGCCTCCAGTGAATGGAATTTGGCCATCTCTAAGGCCCCTCCCATTCTAAATGCTATAATTTCTTTTGGGCTTTTTAATTCCATTTTAAAAGTTGTAAACTTTAAAAAAAACAAATGAAATGGGTATTTCCATATACTTAGTAGAACAGAAAAAATGAAGATAGTATATAAAACTGCAAATCTCTATCACGTTACTTGTTTTTCTTTTTTGAGTATAAAAGTTCATCCTATAGCTTTCAAAACTGTCAACTTTGCCCATATTTTTCCAGCTTTCTTTCTATTCTCTTCTCTGCAGTTAAAAAAAAAGATGCCTCAGTGACCCTCTTTTCACTTCACTTCTTTTCTTGATACCTTTTCCCTAGAATAACTGAATGGAAAAGTTAACAGTGACATCATAACCCAGCTCTCTCTTCCACTCCTATTCCCATCACAAATAGGAAAAGAAAGAGAAAAACAAAACCCTTGTTACAAGTATGTGTAGTCAGAGAAAACAGATTTTCACATTGGCTGTTTATCTTGTTTTCTCACCAAAAATGTTTATCTTATTTTGCATCCTGAGTCTATGGCTTCTCTGTAAAGAGATGGGTAGATGGCTTCAGCATTAGCTCTCTGGCATTGTAATTGATTACTGGATTGATCATGACTTGGGAGGGGGGAGGCTCTTAACTTGGTGTCCACAGACAGATTTTAAGGAATCTATAAACTGTGAAGAGAGAGGAAAAAAATTCTTAATTTTCACCCATCTCTAACTGTTATTTGGCATTTCCTTCAACTATAAATGTAACATGCTTCTCAGAAGGGGTCCATAGGCTTCACCAGACTACCAGTGGGGTCTTAGGAACAAAAGCCAGTTAAGAACTCTTCACTTAGAAGTAGATTATCTTAATTTTCAAGGTTATAGAAATAGATCCTTTGATCAGGAGAAATGAGTGATTTTCTCAGCTCCTTCTCACCCCATCCTCATTCCATCCCCTACTTCTGTGTAACCTTGAGGAAACCATGTTACTTTTTAGTGGTTTGGGTGACTGCTAAGTAAAATGGGTCTCAAACTTGCCTCTTGCCCACTTAAACTGGCAGCCGTGAGGAGTAAGGAATGTGGGTAGATGTTAGAGGCCCTTGTGTGCCACTATTAGACCATCAGGCATCAATTCGAAGGGAAAGCTTGAGACCAGGAAGCCTCATTCCATTGTGAGACTAATTGGTAGGGGCTTTCCTTACTGGGCCTGAGAAAACCTTGAAGGTTTTTTTGAGAAAAGTACCATGTCAACTTTCACTTTCCATCTGGGTCCACTCAAGTATCCTTTGTTTAGAAAGTCAAGAAAGTATCATAGCTGACTCAGTTCAGCTACCATGTGAAAATCATCAATTTGAGCTGATTACTCCCCCAACCCCACAGTCCGTCTTCCTCTTCTGTCCTCTGTCTACCACCCAAACGTCAGCTTCAAGGTTTGTTAGGTTCTTGTCAGGAGTCCAGTCCTCTTCATTGTTGGGCAGGAGCTGAGTCTGCTCGTCTTCTCTGATCCATCTGCCCAACTCATTGGATTTGCCTGAGGTGGAGCTTGTTGAGTGTTAAAGTGTGGCTTGGGGGGCTGGGAAGAGATAGGAGACCATTTTGCCTTGAACAGGCTACTTATCCAAGAAGACTCTGTGTGTGACAGAAAGTCCAGGGAAGGCAGCATCCAATGGAGTATTACATTTCCAACTCTGCTACATGCCCTGGAGGGAGAAATTTGTTGCGTGTTATTTTAATAGGTTGATGCAAAAGTAAATAAACAAGGAGAGGGAGGAGGAGAGAGATGGATAGTTTTCAGTAAATAATGTCCCAGAGGCCAGCAATTTAAAGGGAGTGGTTAGAAACTGAGGTTTCTCAACTGAGAAGGTAGGTCAGGAGTAGTAAGTGGGATCTGAGAGGAGGAAATGAAAGGACGTAAATAGCAAACTGTGGGTTTCCAGAGCCCCAAGCGTTCCTCAGTCCTCAGCTTTCCAGTAGACCTGGGTGTGTTTGGGGTTTTTAAGGGGCCATTTCCCCAAGCCAGTGTAGACCTCTCTCTTTAAGTTTGGTAAGGCTCTAGGAAACGCCCTAAAGCTGACATGTAGTCTTGAGAAGACTAATAGATGCACGGTTATATCAAGAAGAGACTGGGTCCCCAGAGATTCATCCTGGGCTCTTGGAGAAAGGGTTTTGTTGTCTTATTGAAGAGTTGGATTATGATGCTGATTCCTTTATTTTTAATGTTCTTGGCTTGCTGGCACTGATCATGGTGTAATGCCTTGAATTCTGCATTGTCATCTCGGGGAGGGAGGGGACTAATTGCTATAGGTTTAGTAATATGTCTTTAAAAGAAGATGAAGATGAGGACTGGAAAGAAAGCTGGGGAGAAGGGAGGCCTGCTGGGAAGGGAGGAGGTGGACATTTTCTTGGGAAGTGTTTGAAATGTGGTACCATTACATCATGTTGAGGACTTGGGAGCTGAAGATCTGAGAACTGTTCCCATCATGTCACTTGATCATTTTGTAACCTAAGTAGGTCATTTCATTGGTCTCAATTTTCCCATCTGAAAAATGGACGCAATAGCCTGCATTTCTTACTGAGCTTGGGCTAGAACAACTGAATGGAAAAGTTAACTGTGACATAATAATAGGGGATAGGGCCGGGTATAGGGGACTCTCAGATGAGGAAGCTTCCTCTGGCAATACAAAACATTTTCTCTGAAACTTGTAGTCTTAGAGATAGTCACCTAACTGAGAGAAGTTTAAGAGCTCTCCCCCAGTCACACAGCTAGTCTGTGGTAGAGGCAGGACCTGAATCCAGATCTTCCTAGCTTTGAAGTCAAATCTAAACTTATAGCAAAAGAAAGCAGCTAATATTTATATGGTGTTCTAAGTTTTACAAAATATGTTACATATATGATCTCATTTAAGCCTCACAATAACCCTATGAGATGGGTGCCATTATTATTATTCCATTTTACAGATAATAATAAAGAATGATAGTTAACATTTATAGAGTGCTTACTAGTTAGTGCCAGGCACTGCGTTAAGCATTTTAACATTATCATAACACTTGATCTTCATAGCAATCCTGGGAGGCACTTGGTGAGGAAACAGAAACTAAGGTAGGATTTGAATTCAGGTCTTCCTGACTCTAGGCTCAGCCCTCTATGCACTGTGTCAAACTGTCTTTCAGACAGGAGATCCTTAGCTACAAAGAGCCACACTAGGGCAAAGTATTCTTCTTTTGATGGTTTTTTTCTTCTTCTTGTGTGTCCCCTTACACTATCATCAACCAGGTATGACTTCATTGAAATCCGGGATGGGGACAGTGAATCTGCAGACCTCCTGGGAAAGCACTGTGGGAACATTGCCCCTCCAACCATCATCTCCTCGGGGTCAGTGCTCTACATCAAGTTCACATCTGATTACGCACGACAGGGTGCTGGCTTCTCCCTACGTTATGAGATCTTCAAGACAGGTCAGTGATGCCCCGGGAGGAGATGCATCCCTATCAGACACCGCAGTGCCTCTGAGCAGAGGAAGGGAGGAGCTTGGCAGATATGGGAGAGTGGGGGAGAGAAGAAGGTGCAAGCCTGAAAGGGGAGATGGGAACCCAGGGCGGGGGGACAACATTTCCACATGTTATCTGCCAAGGGAAGAGAATCTAAGTCATGAGGGTGGAAGTATTTTATTTTCAATAAAGGTGATAGAGGAGAGCATCCAGGATAAAATGTTTCTTCTGGCGACCTATTTGAGAAAAGTGATGGACAGAATGCAATTTTCTAAGCAATTTTTTAAAAAGATCCTGCCAAGCTACATAAATCCCATTCATCCCCCAAAATTTGTACTGATGTTCATTTCTGTTTGTCACCTCCAAGGCAATGGAATGAAATGGAAAGGAGTCAGAAGGCCTGGGTTCCAGCTCTGACTGCTAGTCTGTGTGTTCTTGGGGAAATCAATTCCCATCTGTGGGCCTCAGTTTCCTCATCTGAAAAAATGAAAGGGTAATGTCTAGATGACCTCTGAAGTTTCTTCCAGTTCTCAGTCTTTGGTCCTTGCTGAGAGAGCACCAACATCTGTCCATAGCAGCCCCCTTCACTCTACCTCCTCCCCATTCCCAAGCACATCTAGATTGCTGTGAAAACCAATCAGAAAGGTGTAGGAAGGAGAGGTAGAGAGGAATACATTTCTTAGTACTTGGCACCTGGATCTCCCTTTGGTCTATGTTTGTTTCTTTTTACACCCCAACAGTCTGGGCTGATACTTGATTTCATGGCTGATGTAAGGAAGTTTTCTTTTCCCTTCTTGGCATAAAAAGTCCTCTTCATTGATTCAGCTCCAGTGTTTAAGCACCTCAAGCAAAGGCCTTTTTCTGTGTGCTCCCTATGGCTCTCTTTAAACCAAGGAGAGACTTGTCCCTCCAGAGCCTCTCTGCTCATACACTCACCCTCCTTCCAGTAGACTGGTGGCATCTTCATATATCAGCAATGATGCATTTTACCTCCTTTACAGTCTGGGGGTTTTGTGACTGGTGTAGTGCTAGGCAAAGGGGAGGCTTTGTCACAGAGGGGAGAAAGCCAGGCGCCTCTGGAGTTCAATGCAAGGGGAACTATTCAGATATATTTTATTTTTTGCCAAACAGTTCTTGAAAGGAAGTGGTAGCTGCTGAAAGCACTTTTTATGTCTTCTCTGTCTAAATATTTGTCAGATTTGTCTGCATGAGAACAAGAATTTACAACAAAATAAAGGGGGAAAGCTACGTGAGTGAACCAGAGCAAAGACTTTTACAGGGCATGAGTAAGGAGGCAAACTTGCTCCTGAAGAGGTTGATGGCCTGTGGTGGTGAGCCCCAGGCCTAACTGAGGGGAGACAAGAATGCAGTAGGGCCCAAAACATTTTATGGCTGAAGGCAGGCCTGCCTCTAGCCTCTTGGAAATAACATAATCAGTATTATCCTTAGCCCTCCTTAATTTTAAAAAGCAAGCTGGGATTGACAGAAATAGGCCAGTTACTAGGCTGGAAGCAGTGTTCACCAGCACTCAAAAATTGCATTGGGTAAAGTTTGTGTAAGAAACAGACAACACAGGAGGTAAAGGGTGGAATGATGTGAAGTGACTGCAGTTAAGGTGGATGGAAGAAGTCATTTTCTTTTCCTTCCCAAGTTAAACAAATGGTTATTGATAGCTTCTGTTTTTATATCAACTTCAGCTCTCAACCCATTGAACCATCTCTTGTGACAAGGAATAGATAAAGTAGAACATCAAGTCGTATAAACACGCATTTATTAATTGCCTACTGTGTTACGTACTTGGGATACAAAGAAAGGCAAAAGACAGTCCTGGTTGTCAAGGCACTCACAGTCTAATTGAGAACAACATCAATTAAGCACAACCAATCAACTTAGACACTGATCTGACAGCATATTCACTCTTCCACAGTCAGAGTTCCTTGGCTCTGCAAAGAAGGGAAGGAGGTACATTGTCTCAAGGGCCAGTCTTATGGTCTTTATAATTATACAGTATCTATTGGCTTCATTCTCTGTACTGACATTGTTACAGTAATTATGAGGTGCAGTGGATAGAGCACATGGCCTGAAGTTAGGAAAAAAAGCTGAATTCAAATATAGCTCAGATGTTAACTAGTTGTGTGTCCTAGGTAAATCAGTTAACATCTGTCTGCCTCAGTTTCCTCAACTATAAATGGGACAATAATATCACCAGTCTTACATGGGTGAGGATCAATATTTCTAAAGTTCTTAGCATAGTGTCTGGCACATAGTTTTTTATTGTTTGGGGTTTTTTTGGAGGCAGTTAGGGTTAAGTGACTTGCCCAGGGTCATATAGCTGGTAAGTATCTGAAGCCAGATTTGAACTCAGATTCTCCTGACTTCAGGGCCAGTGTTCTATCCACTGCCACACCTAGTTACCCCAGCATCTGGCACATAGTAGGCACTTAAATGTTTCCTTCCTTCCTAATTATGTGAATTGTTTTCCTGGTTCTGCCTACTTTATCACACATTCATCAGTCTATATAAGTCTTCCCATGAGAAATAGACATTTTGAGGACAGGTTTTGTTTTTTTTTCTTTTTGGAGGGTAGTTGGGGTTAAGTGACTTGCCCAATGTCATACAGCTAGTAAGTGTTAAGTGTCTGAGACTGCATTTGAACTCAGGTCCTCCTGACTCCAGGGCGGGTGTTCTATTCACTGTGCCACCTAGCAACCCCGAGGACAGGTTTTTGCCATTCTTATGCTTAGGATATTATTCTTGCTTTGGGTAATTGCAATTGAGTAAGAAATCCTTTAAACCAAGATAAATTTGCACTCATATTAGTCTTAAACATAAATGAACAACATGCCTTCATTTTCTGGTAAAGGAAAGGCGATTGTCAGGAAGTCAGATACAAAGCAGAGGGTCCTACAGGTTGAGTGTCATTGTTTAAGGACCCACTGGAACACAACTTCAAATGCTACAGCTCATCTTTGGATTGCTAGGATATAATTGTGGAGACCTGAATTCAAATCCCAACTCAGACACTAGCTATGTCAGTCTGGTAAAGTCAAGCAAACTTTCTATACCATCTGTATAGAAATGGGAATAACAATCCAACCTAGCTCATAGAATTACTGTGAGTATAAAATGACATAACATATCAAAAAGCATCCTTAATGTGGTATATAAAATGCTAGGTATAAAATTTAAAAATAAATAAATAAATAAATAAATAAATACTAGTTATAAGTAGATTTTAGGTGGTGATACAATATTCAGCCCTGAGAACTGGACCTCCGGTCATGCAAATATTAGCAGTACAAAAGGGGCAAGAAGTCATTCACTGGACCTTCCAGCCCCAAATGTGGGCACAGTAAGGCCATTGGGGGAACATCCCTGAACACCACATCCAGCTGTGTAGGACACATGACTCTACTGGGTACAAAATAAAGAAGAGTTGAAAATCCATTGAGGTGTCAGGCCGTGTGCCCACGTTTCCACTCTTGGTGTCTTGAAAAAAAAACCCACACACACAAGGTTTACGTCATCAACCAAACATGAAAGAAATGCATGAATATACTGAAGAAATCCAAACAAATACAGTTCTGTTTGCTGGCTAGCATTCTTCAAAGAGAGCAAGAGGGGAAACTGTAAACAGAGATTATACAAATACCCATACCAGAGGGCCTTGGAGCCCAGTGACAGTATATTATACCATTAAAACACTGCTGAGGAAATATACCAAGGGAGATAAACTCCCAACTTCAGTGCAGACAGGGAACATTGTGATGGGTTTGGGAGCTTCGTGTCTGGCTCCAGCTGAAGTGGGCTACAAGAGATCATGTTATCACTCAATCAAGATTTTTATTCTCCCTTTTAAAAATATTTATTTTATTTTTAATTTATTAAATAAACCAAGTATTTCCATAACATATCAGATTGGTTATCTGTATAGAACGTTATGCTGAGGAAAATCTTGGCAAATTTGAAAATGAGATACCCTATCATGGATAGAAATAGCCGTAGAAATGTCAAGTATCATTTTTAAAAAAAAATCACTGCTGGAAACGGAAAGATTTAGAGGTTTGTTCCTCTCCTGCTGTCTCTTGAACTTGAGTTCAAGGTCAAGATGCCTTTCTTGGGACCTAGTGATGGCTGAGCTTGGCATCTCAGCTGTAACATGGAACTGGGGGAATCCTAGCACCCCTGAATCAAGAAGCTGAGTTAACTCTAGTGGTCTAGTTCTGCTTTCAAGTTTCAAGTTTTCTTTTCTAAGTTCAGCTTTCAACATATCTACTTTAGTTTGGCTTGTGGTTGGAAGACTTTTCTAGAAAAGCTCCAGATACTTTTGGAAACCCTTGTTCAGGTTTTTCTGCCTTTGGGACTGCTGTTCCAATTATACAGCAGCTAGGAAATCATGCTGGGCGAAAGCTGTTTAGAAAGAAAAAGCTCTCTGCTGTAGAAACCACTTAGTTTCCCTGGCAGATCTTTGCATGCAGTGTAGAGAAGGGTGTCTGGTCCATCTGAATGGATTGAGCTTTTTTTTTTAAATGTGTCTGACCTCTTTGACATAAGAGCTAGGAAGAACCTAATTTTAGTCCTGAAAATGCTTATGCTTTTTCCTGGTATCAGAGATACCAGGAGAGAGGCAACATAGAATAGTGGATAGAGAGTTCCCTTCAGAGCTAAAAAAAAACCTGGTTCTAAGTTCTGATAATGACCCATACTAGCTGTATGACTTTTGTCAAGTCACTTAACCTGTAAATATTCTAGGCAACAAAAGACTGCGAAGAAGGTGCTGACCTCAGTTGTAGGAATATTATTCCACATCTGGGAGTTCCACATGCCAATGAAATCATGGGTCCCATCCCTATCACTGTGATTTGTACTAAACATTCTGTATGCCTTTCTTTCTGGTCTTCGGGTCAAGCCCAGAGCAACGGGCAGGTTTGAAGATGCCATCAAGAGTTAGGCACCCACTATTTAAAAGAAAAAGGTCTGGTTGTTGTGGTTTTGTTGCTGTTATTGTTGAATGTATCCTGGTATCTACCTGGAGGAAAGTCTCTTCTGAGCCAGGGGCAAGCTGATGGATATAACAGCCCTGGGGCAAAGACACGCCTTTCCTTTGAGTACCCAAACATGTATAATTGGGCACAATCTTCTGGGAATCAAATGTATTTTAGAATCTTTCCTCTAGTCTTTTGTTTTGAAACAAAAGGAGCAAGCATGGGCAGGAGATGGGGGCTGTGGTTTGGAAGAGAGTGTGTTTGTGGTGGTGCTGAGGAGGAACAGGAAGGAGGGGGTGTTTTCAGGAACCTTCTTTGAAACTGTTGGTAATTTCAAGTGAAATTTCCCTCTTGTGTGAAGCATCTGACGGGACCAGGGATTTCACTTTAATTCCCTGATCCCAAGGGAAATTCCAGTCCTCTTTAAAGAGAATTACAGTAAGGGTAGGCTCTGGGAGGGAAAGTCAATACTCCTCCCCTGGCTCTCAAAAGCTGACCTGCAAGTTGAGAATGGAGGTTTAATTTTCTCCCTTCCACACATGTGGCCCTGCCAGCCAGGCTACAAGGGGAGGCAGCTCAGCAGTAGCTAAACCCTAACCTTTTCAAAATTCCTCTCGGACCCCTTGAAGATCTGCCAGCTGGCTGTGCTCTGCTGGGCTGCCCTGGATCTCATCATACTGGACGAAGCAGGCGGCCAACCGAGGAAGCTCTACCGGAGGCCAGGATGACAAGAAACAAAGACAGGGCAGAGGATGGCTTAGTTCTGGCCTCCCTGGTCTGGCTTCATGCTCCAGCAGCCCAAGGGCTTGCCCAGTTGGTGTGAATATTTGGGAATGATGGAGTGAGTGCAGAACCTCTAAGCCGTTGTGGTTAGAGATAGAGCTCCAAAGAATTAAGAAAAGGGTCCTTCCAAGGTCCTTGTGGGTCCACAGTGTCCTTGCCCTGCCAAACTGCTTCAGTGGACAGGGGAGAGGATGAGGGGTGTGTGTGTGTGTGTGTGTGTGTGTGTGTGTGTGTGTGTGTGTGTGTGTGTGTGTGCATGTGTGCGCGCGCATTTCCTTCTCGATTCTAAAGAAAAGAGCCCTTCTTCCTTTCTAATACACATTTGCATGGCACCTTTTAAAAGTCAGACATTCACTGCTTTCCAGAGAATCATCATCAATAAAGATACTAGTGAACCGGCCTGCTAGGGAGCCTCGGATAAAGACATCCCCGCAGGCTAAGATCAGGTTATTGACATCACATAGTTATATTTCTGTGCAATCCCCAGAGGACACTTCCTTGCCAGTAAACACCTGGTTTATTGAATATTTCTGTGTTTTTCCTCCATGCTTGGAGTGTGTATGATTCTCTTCATAAATCCAGCTTACTTTTTTATCTGAGCTGAATGCAATCAATTGTAATTGCTTAGCATTTGCATTCACTGTGTTGCTAGATAACTTGTGTTGGCACTGGTGTGTTTGTGTGCCTGTCTGTGCGCGCACGCGCGTGCAATTGTTGTTGCAGCCACAATGGGCCATGTTGTCAGACTGGGAGAATTGGTGGCTCTGTTTGGCTGCAGCAGGAGATTTAGTCCTGAGGATGCTTATATTTTTTCTGGGATACAGGATGATTCCGCCTAGAGGCATTAAGGGGTAAGGTAGCTGTTGCTGTCCAAGCCACACTGGTACAAGAATGTGTGCTGCATGTAATGAGGAAACCTCCATCCTTTCTAGGAAGGCACCAGCACGGGAGCTTACCAGTCGTCTCTATCACACAGAAATCAGAAGCTTTCCAAGTGATGTCTCTCTCCAGACAGTGGCAGAGCAGCCTTTAACATCGCCTATACCCTGCTGTGATTCAGCAGCTAAAAACTCCAATTGTTAATTGTCTGATTACTACAGAGCAACTAGTTTTAATATGGTCATGACATGAATGGGGACCCAGGCTCCCCTTTGCCCCTCCCCTGAGGCACCTTGGATCTCAGTGGGGAGAGGGGGGCACTTAGTTGGCCACGGTACAATGGAGGCCAGTGTTGAGGTCAGCAATAAATAAGTGGTAACATTGTTTTCCCTGCTGGCAATCAGAAAGCCTTCCTTAAGGATTGAAATAACTTACATTTCTGGAGCAGGCAGCTGAGTGAAATGAGAAAAGAGACTCTGTTCTTCCTTTCAGCAGAATTCACACACATACACACATACACACACAAATGCACACACACATACACTTCTTTCTATGCCCCAAAATGTTTTAGTTGTTGTTTCCTTGAGATGTGGATCAGGCCAGATGTTTCTCCCCTTGGTCTGTGCTTGAGAAGAACTGGTTTGGGGGCTTTAATTGTGGGTGCTAAGAGGGTGTTCTTCAAGGATCTATCCAATGGGAAACATTGAGACTTTGACCCAGACATTGGGACTCTCAAACACAACAAAAAGAAACCACTTCTTTTTTAATGATGCAATTTTTTCTTACTTTCAGGTTCTGAAGATTGTTCAAGAAACTTCACCAGTTTGAATGGTACCATTGAATCCCCTGGGTTTCCTGATAAGTACCCACATAATCTGGATTGTACCTTCACCATCTTAGCCAAACCCAAGATGGAGATCATCCTTCAATTTATGACCTTTGACCTAGAGCACGATCCATTGCAGGTGGGAGAAGGTGACTGCAAATATGATTGGCTGGACATCTGGGACGGCATTCCTCATGGTGAGTAATGATGAGTTGAAGACATTTTTCTCAGTAGATTGCCTTCTGTCTACAAATCACCCCAGTAATGTAAAAAAAGTAACCAAAGATTTTAAAATTATAAATTTTCTAGTGCTAACTCAAAGGGTGATGACCCATTGTTCTCCACTAAAGACAGAACACAGACGCATAGAAGTTGTCCTTTCTTCTGGGACTCTTTGAGCATTAGATACTTACTATATTTTTAGGCTAAGTTAGAGGAAGTTAGTGTGGAGATGAGTGTAACCCAGAAAAGTTATTAACACTAGAAAAAGTACTACCTCTGAAGTCAAAGGACTTGAGTTCAAATCCCATTTCTTAGACTTACAATCTTTGTGACCTTGGGTACATCGCCTAAGCTCCTTAGGCCTTAGTTGCCTCATCTATAAAATGGAGTTCAAAACCTTATTTTTACATGGAATGGCAGGGGTGGGGGGGAATAAAATATTATTTTAAAAATAAAATAAAATGAAAGGGCTGAACTTTTGAACCTTTAAGATCGCTTCTAGCTCAAGATCTATGATTTCCTAACTTCAAGAGAGTCTTTCCAACTCCATGGATCCAAGGTTTCCACCTAAGCTGACTCTTCTCTGATTAGAAGCTATCCCCAAACAGAAACATGTGCATTAGCCACTCCTGCTTAGACATGCTACAGATGCCACTTATCCAATACTGAATGGGAGCAACATTTTTTCAAAGAGATGCCTATAGGCTGGGGTTAATTCAATAGAATATAATTGCTGAGCAAGAAAGATCATTCATATATTTTGCTTTTCAGTTTATACTTTATCCTAGTAAGGCAGATAGAGTGATTGCACATTGACTAAATTAAATAAGTTGGGGTGGGGGGAATTGTGTGATTGCGAGAAGTTTGCTATTTCCTTTCCACTGACCTCTCTCTCCCGGTCTTCCAGTGGGTCCCCTGATTGGCAAATACTGTGGAACTAAAACTCCTTCGAAGCTTCGATCTTCAACTGGCATCCTCTCTCTCACCTTCCACACTGACATGGCAGTGGCCAAGGATGGGTTCTCAGCACACTACTACTTAATTCCTCAAGAAACCCCTGAAAGTGAGTTGGAAATCTTGGCATTTTATGGATGTCATATTCATCATGATATAGCCCATTAGTCTTTACAAAATCTTCCCAGTTTTGAGTATGCACACTTGGAACACATATAAATCTGCAAGGGGCAGAGTGACAGGGGTGTGGTGTGATATAGCTGTGGGGTTAAGGAAGTAGTAGGCTCTAGTTTAGTTTTTTCTTGAGAGTAAAAGCATCTAGAACAAGGGTTCCCAACCTTTTTTGGTCCTTTTACCTTTTGGCTTTTCTGTGCTTCCCTTTTATTACAAAAGGAAATAAAATCTAGAGTTTGGAGAGTCAGCCATCGAGTCAAGAAGACCTATATTCTCTGATCCATATTGGCTGTATGACTCTACTTTTTAAGAAACATTTTAATTTATGGAATAAAACAAGTATTCCCATAACATTGTATAATAAAAAGATGATTGCAAATGAAACTGCAAATCTGTACAACTTTCTATTTCTTTTAAATATATAATAAAGTTAACATGTAAATTTCTTTTTTTCCCTTGTTTTTCCTTTGTGACTTAGTGTAGTGACTTAGCTCTCAGTGGAGGGTGAGTGGTGTCAGATTCAAATAGGAATATCCCTGCAGGCTGCATATTACCTCAGAAAAACACAAATTAACATTATCTATGTTTTATTATATTTTCATTTCTTTCTTAAGCATTTTCCAATTTACATGTTCATCTGGTTCTGCCCAAACTTATGTACACTTCAGTTAGGTGATTGTTTAAGAGTATAAGTTGCAGAAAAGGTGCTAACCTGTATTGGTAGAGTGAATTTCATCACCTCAAAGTTCCCTCTATAAGTGAAATCACAGGTCTAGTACCTGTGCTTTATGCAAATAAGAAATAAAGAACTTGGGGCAGCTAGGTGGCACAGTGAATAGAGTACTGGTCCTGGAGTCAGGAGAACCTGAGTTCAAATCTGGCCTCAGACACTTAGCACTTACTAGCCATGTGACCTTGGACAAGTCACTTAACCCCAGCTGCTCTGCCTTGCCTCTTCCAAAAAGCAAAAAGAAAGAGCGAGCTTATAAACAAGACTGAGCAGCCCAATTCTCAGAGAAGAATTATTATAAGTAGAATTAAAGCCTTTTGAAATATTTCAGTATTATAATATTGATTAACTATTCCCGTACTGCCTTGGCAAGCTTCTTGTACCCCCAAGAATAAGCATACTGCAGACTGGGAACCTTTCACCCAGAGCCTTTCACAACTGTGTATGTGAAAAACTTTTTGACTCTGTAATAGTGAGGACCCTTTTTGGCTATAGGTAGGGCTTCCCTAGTAGAGGATCATTGGAAACCTTAGTGGTCTTTAGTCTGAAGTACTGAGCTGACTCTACAGAAAATGATTTGTTATCTTTCTTATTTCTTCTCATGTACACACTTGGCTTCCTTCAAGGTTCACCTAAAACTAAAACCCCACCTTGTATACCACAAGCCTTTCCCCATCCTTCTTTATTGTAGTACCTTCCCTCTGTTGATTATTTCCAATTTATCTTGTATGTAACTTGTGTCTATGTAATTATCTGCATGTTGTTCCCTGCACTAGACCACAAACTTCTTGAGAACTTTACCTTATAGTACTTGGCATCTAGCAGTCAATTAAAACATGTTTATTTACTGACTAATTGACGTAGAAAAATTTGTAGAGTTGAGCTTTGAAGACAAAAGAAGTAACCAGTTGCTTTAAGGACCCACAAAATTCACAAATTAAAGTGTTGTGGAATCACCAAGGATGATTCTCTTTTCCTAGCAAGACACAGAGTAGGTTGGCTTGCAGCAATCAGAAGCCAGGATGGCTCTTTTCAACCAGAGGTGCTCTAGACTGGGAGGCAAGCACAGGATCATAGACAATAAACAGCAATGAACTTTACAAATGGAGGCTACAATCACAGCACTAAAGGATGCTGTTTTTAATACATGGGGAAAAGATTGTTGGTTCCTTAGAAGCCATAATCTTGTGTACACTAGTAGCACTCATCACTGGTGGCATCTCTATAGAAAGGGAAGCAATTTTTTTCCATCATAGAAGCAGGACCAGAGTAAGTAACTGCTAGATCTGTTTTTATGGACATATGGTACAAAAAAAAGAGTAACACGTGTGCATATGGAGAGTACTCTCAAGCTTCAGATATATTTGTATACTGTGACATCTGCCTTTTGTGTCAGAAACAGAGATTGGTAAAAAGAGAGAGGCAGGTAGGGGGAAGGGAAGGAAGGAAGGGAGAAGGAGAAGGAGGGGGAAGGAAGGGAGGAGGGAAGGAAGGAAGGAAAGAAGGAAGGAAGGAAGGAAAGAAGGAAGGAAGGAAGGAAGGAAGGGAGAAGGAGAAGGAGGGGGAAGGAAGGAAGGAAGGAGGGAAGGAAGGAAGGAAGGAAGGAAGGAAGGAAAGAAGGAAGGAAGGGAAGAAAGGGAAAGAAGGAAGGGAAGGAGGGAGGGAGGGAAGGAGGGGGGAAGAAGGAAGGAAGGGAAAGAAGGAGGGAGGGAAGAAGGAAGGGAAGAAGGAGGGAGGGAAACTTTCCACATGTATGTTAATAAAGTTGTATTTGCAAGATACATTAGCCCACTCAAATTGCCTCCATCTTTTCATATGTGCCTGTGCTGTTGTAATAGTACGTTTTCTGGCAACAGTGAGCATCAGTAGCCTGAAGCAGGAGTCAACCTTGTGCTATAAAGTCTATTTTCAATTTGCCTTATAGTTCTTCTTTCTCCGTAGCTTGGTTTCTTTTACGACTCGTTTAGTTTCTTTCAAGCCCACCAGAGTGGGTGTGGACAGCTGTCCACCTAAATATTGTTTTTAAGATGTAATTTTTGAGACCCAAGAGTACCTATAAAGCCTTGTTCTGGGATTTGAAGACAATGTTGTGACTTTCTTTGGTTTGGGATTGAGATTCACGGCTTTGCTTTTTGACTTTCTCAATCTACCCATGTGCCCTAGACTTCCAGTGCAACGTTCCTTTGGGGATGGAATCTGGCAGGATCTCCAATGAGCAGATTACTGCCTCTTCTACCTACTCTGATGGGAGGTGGACTCCCCAGCAGGGCCGGCTACATGGTGACAACAATGGCTGGACCCCCAATGTGGACTCCAACAAGGAATATCTCCAGGTACTTAGCCCAGAGGGCACATAGATGGAGTCTAAATCCCAATTAATATGATGGAGAAAAGGAACACTGAGCTGTATAGGGACACCACACCCTGGGAATATTGTTTTCCCAGGTAACAATAATGGCAGAGATGTTACCTTGGGCTGTATAATGACGTCCAAGGAAATTTTCTGTAAGTTGATCCAGAGCTGCTTCAACCATTGCATAAAGAGACTGACAAGAAGGACAGTGTCCTGAAAATGGGCATTCCATTATCTAGATGGCAGCTCAGCATGGTAGCTTAGCATGGTGGCAGCTGCTTTGGTGAGAACCTCATCATGAAGGCCTTTTGC
Organism: Pseudocheirus occidentalis; assembly: GCA_028646575.1. Lineage (NCBI taxonomy): Eukaryota > Metazoa > Chordata > Mammalia > Diprotodontia > Pseudocheiridae > Pseudocheirus > Pseudocheirus occidentalis. Next base: position 142,699,018 of record CM053600.1, read on the forward strand.
ATGTCACTGGTAGACCAAGACAATTGGGGAAAATCTTATTACTGGGATGAAGCCAGGGTTGGTCAGGCCCTTCACTGCAGCTCTCAAGACTGTAATTTTCTTTCCCTTTGAACAAGGTTTGCAGCTCATGCTGTGCAGCCAGCCCTTGTGACAAAGAGGTGACCTAACTGTGGCCCCTTGGAGAGAGGTCAGCTAGGCAGGGGAATGCTGTGAGTTCCAAGCAGGGGCAACTCATGCTTTTATGGCCCAGGACAGCCTTGATTTCCCATTGACATGTCAGCACAAGCTCTGATGTGACCTTGTGACCCCTGGCTCACGATGGACTTTGCAGAGCCCACAGTGACCAGAGATGGAGAGAGAAAGACCACTTAGAAACACTGGGAGTCTACAATGGTTCCAACAGCTGGCATACCTACTAGCATGAACACATCTATGGAGCTATTCTTCTGAAAATACTGAATACCTTTCCTCTTTTTCACTGCCTGACAAGTTCCTACTCGTCCTTCAAAGTCCAGCTCAGCTCTCACCTCCTCCATGAAGCCTTCCTTCACCACCCCACATGATTGTTCTTTCCATCCTCTTCATTCCCACAGCATCTACTGTTAGCCGTGCTCATTTGGGTACTTTCCACATACAACCTCACTGTTCCCTAAATTCTTCAGTGTGTCTGAATCTACGAGCTCCTTGAGAACTCCCCCAATAGGTTTTTTGGTAATCTCTAGGGTTTAGAATTGCTAAGCACACGGTAGATACACAGAAAACATTTGCTGAGTTGAATTCCATTCAAATGGCATGTACTGGCTAAATTTTGCTCACTCAAGAAAAACAGGAGTAAGGGGATTACATTTAGCAATTTCCTAAATGGATTTGGCATCATGGACAAGTAGATGCTTTAAAGGGTTAGGCACATACTTCTTTCAATAAATGTAAAATGGAGCAGAATCTTTATTCTTTAGACTGGCACTCTCTGCATAAAATGTGACCCTTTAGCGACCCACAAAATTAATGGGAGGAAGGAGCAATATTGGGGAGGGAAGAAAGGCAGGGATATTGGACATGATGATTTATCCACTTGGATTGGATTTATGCACTGCTGTATTAAGATGGTGTTCATTAGCTATGGTCTCCCACAGTTTGGTTAATAACCCAGTAATGTTAATATTGGAACAATCCTGTGCCATTGGGCTGTTTTTTACTCAAAAGCATCTTATTCTCCATTGTTCCCCGCAACCAAAGAAAGGTTACCAAAAAAAAAATCACAAAAAAAGGAATAAAATTTGTCTCATCAACGTGGCTGATCTAATGCCAAATACTTATGTTTGGTTATGAAATTAGATTCAAGACTGGCAGTAACCACAGCGGGCCATAGGCTCTGGGACACATTACTGGTGTGTCAGCCGAGGAAGTAGAAAGAAACGCCGAATGATGCCCTGTTATGACTGTAGCAGTGTCTCCCTCTCCTCATCCATCTTTAATGCCCCACAGGTGGACCTCCGTTTTCTGACTATACTTACAGCCATTGCGACCCAGGGAGCCATCTCTCGGGAAACACAGAATGGCTACTATGTCAAATCCTACAAGCTGGAAGTCAGCACTAATGGTGAAGACTGGATGATGTACCGACATGGCAAAAACCACAAGGTAAATCTGTTTCCCAATCTTAGATGCACACTTGAACAGAAAGGAGGGGAAAAGAGAGGGGGTGGGGGGGCGGGGAAGAAGGAGGACCTAGGATAAACTTCACCTACTGGAATAATCTTTGTTTTGTGAAGCTCAAATAATTGATTGGTGGGTACGGAGAAGGGAGGGGTGCAGGGAGCTGGGAAGGATAGACCAGCCCTGAAAATCCTCTTTCTTATGCTAAAGTGATTGGAAAACACAGTTTCTCAGACAACCTGGCTGGTGTTGCATCGCCACAGCAGAGAGAGCCTGCAGTATGTTCTCTGACTGCAAATGAAGGAGAAAAAGCTTTCACAGCCCATGTTTCACCATACAAGATCCACTGAGCATTTATGGCCGGAGCCCTGTCCACATGCTGGGTTAACAATCACAAAGCCACATGTAGCTGCAGTTCAGGAGTTACTGAGGCCTGGAAATGAAAGGGCACAAATCCTAAGAGGGGATCACAATGTCCCAGAGACTAAAGAAGACGATAAATAACCGGGAGAAATTCGGTGTGTCAGAGAATTGGAATCTGTGATAGCAATCACACTTGGCAGTGATACATTGAACACTCCGCTTGTGCCCACTCCAGCTGCAGCTCCTGGAGGTGTGGCCTGTGGGAGGGTTTTTAGTTTTCTGTTGTGCATATGGATGTCTGACACTCGGCTTCCTTAGGACACATGGCGCACTGTCTGCGAGCTGCCCCTCATATGGCACTGTAGATACGGTGTTGTACAGTATACTTGGCAGGAGGCATACTTTGCTGAAAACAAAGCATGCTTTTTTTTTGCCCAGGGGACAGGACTGGAAAGGGCAGAGGGCAGACCCAGGGATTGTAGTGCCATGAGGCAAGTTCAGCTGTAGATCATCATGGCGGGTTGGGGATGGGGGCTGTTCCTCTGAATCATGATGGTGGAGAAGAAGCTACTTATTTTTCTTTATGACTTTATTTATCCCCAAGGGATGGGGAGGAGGGTTAAGGAGGGAGGAGAAGGAGCAGAAAGTCTTTTCCTTTCCTCCCTATCAAGTAGGATCATAGTTGTAGAGCTAAAGGAACCTTAAGACCACCTAGTCAAATGAAGAAACTGAGTCCTGGAGACTAGGAGAAAGCAACTGAGGTAGGATTGAATCCAAGTTCTCTGACCACAATCCAGTTCTCTTTTTGACATACAACACTATGAAGTTTCTGCATTTGGGTATGCATGGTATGCAAAAGCCTTAGAAAATCACTTTACCAACTTGGGCTGAGTCTTCTCATCTTTAAAATAAGAGGGATGGACTAAATGGCCAGCACATAAATAGTGCCTTCTGACTAATGATTGATAACTCTATGATAACTCTATGAAATTCTTCTATTCTGGTTACAAACCATGGGCAGTGTCCAAGCCATACTAAAAGAGGATGCCCAGTAATGTTCTTATAAAAGATTCCCCAGGATGTGATTTCTATCTTCCTGTACCCAGATGTAGGGGAAGTTGAAATGGCAGGGCATGTGCCTGCATGCATACAAAATAGATGCACTTTGAAACCAAGAATTCTTGGCCTGGTGTGGCCCAGGGTAAAACTCACTCAGTGGGGCAAGGATTAAGAAGGGATCTCTTTTTTAAAGGATATTGCAGTCATTGGGTAATGTTCATCTAATTGGAGGACTTTATGGACTTCACTCAATGATAAAATGTTTTCTCCCATTTCATAGATGAGGAAACAATTACTGAGCTATTGGATGGCTTTGCTAAAATTTCTGTTATGTCATGTATAGATCTTGTTCCAGGAGAATATAAGATCCCTGAGGACAAGGACTATTTGTGTTTTATCTTTGTCTCTTTAGCCCCTGCCATTCCTGGCACATAGGAGGCTCTTAATAAATGATTGTTGAATTAAATTTATTTGAATGGGTTTCTTTAAGTGATCTCCGGGCTGGGGGTGGGGGGTAAAGCCCAGAACTAGAGTCAATAAGACACTGGATTTTGCAAGTCAAATGACTTGGGTTTGAATCCCTAGACTATTACTTACAACCCGTGTTATCTCACTCCCCCAATCTGGATCTTAGTTTTTTATCTATACAATGAATAGATTGGATTAGATCATCTGCAAGGTTCCTTCCAGCTTAAAGAGAAAAGGGCTATCTGCCCAGAAGATGGAGGGGGAATGTCAAACCAGGGGACTGAATTCACTCATCTCTTTACCTTTTTCTCTCCATTCTTTCCTCTTCACCTTATTGTTAGAACCAAGAAATGTACAGGTCAGGTGGGTAAGGAACAGCAAAATGCTTGGGGTGGATTGTGAAGAGAGGGTTTGGGTCACCTGACTGAGTCCAGATCCAAGGCTCCATGACTAAGCAGTGCTGGCGAAAGGGATACTATACCATGAGCTGATTTTAAAAGCATGCAGATGGATCCGAATGCTATTTAAAACACCATTTGTAGGAAATCTGCTTTTGGAAATGCCTTAGTACTGCACATTTTGATAGGATGCCGTCTCTACCTTTAGCCAGAATGTCCCTTCTACAGGGAAAACACTACTAACAACCAGATCCAACTAGGAGTGTTCTTCCAATTCATTTTTTCTACCTTTTAAACATTTTTTTTTTTACAGAAATTATCTTAATTTGTGGCTGTCTCAGTCCTTCTGCCCAAGCCCCCAGATCTTCTCTGTTAGGGGCTTGGTGCTCTTCACAAGAGGTCCCTGCTCCTCATGCTAGTGGAGGTTCAGAACTCTTCTGTGTATTTGGAGTTATCTCCAAATAAAGGAGAGAAGGCAGTGGGACAGGCAGGGCGACGGGGCAGGTAGGGCAGGGGATAGGGAAGAAAAAAGGAAAAGGTAGAGCCCTTCCATCTCCCCACTTCAATTCATCTGCCCACTCTCTAGAAATAGCTGCATTATCGCAAAGGCTCTTGGTCCCCATGAGCTCCATCACCTAACTCAGTTGGTCAGGCGGTAGAGACCTAACTCGGCTCCCTTTTCAATAGTAATCTCCGCTGTTCTTTCATTAGGAAAACTCCCAGATGTCTGTATTTAATGTGCAGATTCCACACTGCTCATGGGTGCAGTCAGTGCCGAACTCTGCACGGTTCAGGCAGAGATAGTTGAGTGAACCGTGCCAAATAGATTTGTCAAGTCTTCCGCAGTTTGATTTGGTGCCATGAGGTAGAGGCGGGGGTGAGGAGGGGAGGTGGTGGGGTTGGTAGGGAGGCAGGGGTGGAGGCTAGGGTGTGAGACTAGGGGTGAGTGTGTGTGTGGGGGGAGGTGAATGGTCTGGCTCCATCTCTGTGTACACGTGCATCTTTCTCCGCCAACCCCCTAGAACCACCTCCTGAGTTCGGGTGGATGGGCACAGTGCCAAATGAACTGGCGCTAAGTGGTGGGCTTAAAAGAGAAATTCAGACAGCAGAGCCTGTGAGAGCAGCAAGCTGAAGATGGAGCATCTCATGCTCTGGCGTGTGTTTAAAATGTCCTCCCTGGGCATGGAGTGTGAACAGGGGAATGTGACGTTTTCTGGGAAAAATTGGGAACTAGCTCGAGATTTCCCCAGTTACTATCAGCATTGAGGCAGCCTAGTAAAGTCGAGGGAATAAGGAAACGGAGAGGAAAACAAGATTAATGAGCGCTCAGGGCGATGGGGGGATGGACGGCTGTGTTGTGTCCTTGCAAAATACCATTCCTGATTTGGAGGTGGAAGGAAGGCTGAGGCTGATAGTAGAACAGTTACCATGTTGCTAGGGGAGGTCAGCACCAATCAGACCTTTCCTACCTTCCCATTGGTCAGCAAATCTGTCACTTTCCAATCAACAGGTGATGGTATGCTTCCTAAAGAGAAAATTGACTAACTTGGTTGGGGCATTTCAAGCGTCTTCCAGCAAGATGTAGGGCACATGTGTAACACAATCCCGATTCTTGTCTGACTCTATATGCGATGAATGTGAAACCTATGACTTTTTGTAAGGGGCAGAACCTCCTAATACATATTTATAGCTAAACCACAAGGCAGAGAGCTAATATGCCTGACGGAACCCATTTCCAACCCATGTGCACACTGAGATTATACAAATCATTTCACATATTTTTTTTTTGAAACCACAAACAGAAACTACTGCTTTGGGTTTTGCCAGCTATATTAACAATGCCCCCGAACACGGGCATAGAGTAGTAAATGCTCAAGGAGGGGGTGCATTCATAATTACATATTATATATTAGATACACATGCTGAGATTGAAAGCAGTATCTGTCCACCAAAAAAAAAAATGCAGAGAGAGGGAAAAAAGGTCCCAATTTCAAAGCATTATAAGTTAGACCTCATCAAAGTTGATCTTTCAAGGCTAAAATTCAGGGACTGGGACTTTAAGTTGGTACCAGAGGGTTTGTGGACATCGGATTATAGACTTGGATGTCACAATAGCTGGATCTGAGTGCTACCTTTGTGGCTAATAAGCTATGTGCCCTCCGGCAAATCACTTACCCATCGGAGCATCAATTTACTTATCTGTAAAGTAAGACTACTTGCCTCAAATGGGTGACTGTGAGGGTTAGATGAGATCATGCATGGAAAATGCCTTGTAACTATAGAGAGCTATATAAATCAATCACCAAGGAACATTTTATTGGGAGTCTGCTGCTGGCCAGGCAGCTGTGTTACTCACTGGTAACAGAAAGACAAAAGTAAAAGTTCCTGCCCTCAGGGTGCTAACATTCTGGGGGAGGGGGGCACAATATGTACGGATTTAAGCATATTTAAGATATATCCAAAATAAATACAAAGTGGTTTAGGGAGAGAGTTCATTCCAGGCACGAGGGGTATCAGGACAGGCTTTCTATAGAAGGGGTGCTTGGGCTGTGCCTTGAAGAAACACAGGCAGAAGTGAAGAGGAGGCACCTTCCAGACTTGAGACACAGTTGGTGCCAAGGTAGGGAGATGGGAGACAGAACAACAAATGTCCAGTATGGCAGGACTGGAGAGTGAATAGAATAATGTAAACGAAGACTAGAAAGAAAGGAAGAGTTTTAAATACATCGTTCTGCCCCCACATTCACCCTATAAGGAGTCATGTTTCATCATCTCTCCTTTGGAATCTACTGTTTTTTCAAGTTCAGCGTTTTTTCAATGAGTGATCCATCTGCTTACATTGTTTTGTTGTTATTGTCTACATTGTTCTCTTGGTTCTGCATATTTTATTTTGTATCAGTTTATATATATATATATATATACATATATGTGTGTGTGTATAATATTTCTAAAGTTGAGAAGGTATGAGACCCTATCCAAAGTAAGTCATGGTTTTTATCCAAGAACAAAAAAAGTTAGACTTCAGGATAGGTTGATCAGGTGCGGTTTGATGCCATTCTCACTGAAATCACTGGTTTCTGCTATTGATGTTTATTATAAATAGGAGCAGACACCACGACTTAATAATGAGGGAAGGGAAACTCAGCGTGAGGGTGTAATAGTGCTTCTGGATAAGTGGCCCAAGAGGATCCAGAATGACTCTAGAATGAAATCATTGTTGAAAAGGTAGGAAAGAGGAGTGGAATTCAAGGATACCCATTGAATTAACCAAAGCCTTTCAGGCGTATCTTGTCCCCCTTTGCAATTCTGTAATGCATAAGGGAGACTTTTTAAAATTATTATTATTTTTTTAGTGTAGAAACAAGTACTAAGTGACCTACCCCATTTACACAGAACCCATGAGGGTGCCTGTATTATTAAGCATTATTATTTAGGTTACTTCCTGATTCCCGAAACAATTCATAGGCCAGTCAGTCCCAATATTCCCCCTGTGAATCTTATATTCACAGGGTACAGATATATATAAATACACTTGCAGGTAATAAGCAAGAGGACGGCTCTATCTTCCTGTGGCCCAACCTCTCTGGAATGGGCATCCAAAGGAAATCTTGTGCTCTAGGCAATATGGTCTGATGCACCAATTCTTAACTTCCTTGGGGCTTCAGTACAATCATTGTCCATCTGACTTTATGATTCTCCTTTATTCCCTCTAATCATCTCCTGCCACCATGAACCAAGTGAGCTTTGGCTAATAATAACTTTCTAAGTTAGAGTGAGCTAAAATTAATTTTGCTTTGAGAATTTCACAACATTCCATGAGCTAATTAGACCCAAACCTTTGTCTAATGGTTAGGAAGAGTCATCTCTATATGAGGTCTGGCTTTAAACAAACAAAACAACTCTTCCAAGAATTTTATTCCCAAGTGAGTCATCTAACAGCTTCATACCTCAGTTTTTCTGTCTGGTGAAAGGGACATACAAGTCTTGCTGCTAGCTAATGTTGGCAAAGTACTTTGAAATCTCTGGATGGAAGGCACTCTCTAGATATAATTAATGTATTACCCCACAAAGCTCTTCTTCAGCAGACGCAAGTTATCAATTTTAAAGAGTAACAAGGCCCTGTTGGATAGTTTTCTGCCTCTTTTCAAATCGTTGGGTTGGAAGGGACCTTGACAAGCCATCTAGTCCAGCCCCCTGTGTTTGTTGGGGGCTGTACCTGAACCATTTCAGACAAATATAGACTTACCATACACTCATAGATCTGAAAAAGATTTCTTTCTTGGGTCAGGAGTTTTAGATCCTTAAGGGGAAAAAAAATCATCTTTTTAAACTTTCTGTTGGATGGCTCACTGCCCTTTTTCCCTTTTGGTTATAGTAATTTCATTTATTGTAAATAAGATTAGGATGATGTCTCAAACCATAAACTAATGTTCTGTGATGGGTATCAGCCTTCAGAAGTTATGACTATTGTAATATGAATACCCAGTTTAGGCCAACCTTGGTAACATATTTTCTAGAGTGGGCCTATGTTTTTTATATCAGTATTTCCCAGTTTAATTCCCCCTCAGATTTATCTGTACCCTCAATTATAATGGAGAAAAATCCAGTGCCATCTTTCCTGGTAATTGCATTTGCCCATTATCCATTTGTCATGGGATGAGCTCAGACCCTTAGCATCTACCCTTAAAAAGCTAAAGGAAAAACGTCATGACTTGAAACCTTAGACACTTTTCTGCATCAGGACTTTCTGTAGGGGTCAAATTGTGTCATGAAGCTAAAGTCAATCTCCATGAGGTTCCCAGACCTCAAACAAAATTCACTGGATGCACTCCCTAGTTCCATTTAGTGTAGTGGACTGTGGCAGAGGACTACTTAAACAGTTCTAAGACACAAAAAAGGACAGGTCTAGATAATTATGGCTTTGCATGGTCTTAGAACTGAGGCTCTCAATCAACAGGTCTCCAAGCAAATCTGGAAAGATCTCCAATCCAGTCATCACATTAATCCTTCCCTCTTTCCCTCAACCCCAGTATTTGTCAGGATTCATCTGAATTTTGAGGCCACATTGGCAGGCCTCTCTCTGCCTCTACTGGAAAACATGGTGCTCCCCAAGCTGCTCTCCAGCCCCAGAGTGGATGGCACTGGTTTTCTCTTTTTTCTCTCTCTCTTGATCTTGTCATATTTTTTTCCTCTTTTCACCCTCCCCATCTCAAAGCTTTGGGGAAATGGAAGTGCTCCTTCTAATATACACAGAAACTCCATAAGGCCACTATCTATGAATATCTTTAGTCCCAGGAAAAGAACTTGGAGGGTGAACAGGACACTTTTCACTCTACTCAAAGGCTTTCTCCTGGGCTGTCCCAATAAGAATGAGTGCCTCTGTTTTTCTCTCCAGCTTTAGAAGACCTATCTAGAGCTCTCCCTGGTCTCTTCTACAAAATACTGTTATTACCCACCACTCACTCTCTTCTCTCTCTCTCTCTCTCTCTCTCTCTCTCTCTCCCTCTCTCCCTCACTTTCCCTCTCTCTCTTTCTCTCTCTCTCTCTCTCTCTCTCTCTCTGTTCCTTTCCCTCCCCCCTCCCTCTCCCTCTCCTTCCCCCCTCTCTCCCTCACTTTCCCTCTCTCTCTTTCTGTCTCTCTCTCTTTCTCTCTCTGTCTCTCTCTCTCTTTCTCTCTCTCTCTCCCTCACTTTCTCTCTCTCTCTCTCTCTCTTTC
>CM053600.1:142709177-142807141 GCA_028646575.1 Pseudocheirus occidentalis
CTCTCTCTCTCTCTCTCTCTCTCTCTCTCTCTCTCTCTCTCTCTCTCTCTCTCTCTCTCTCTCTCTCTCTCTCTCTCTCCCCCTCTCCATCCCTTCTGACCCCCTTCCCACTCAGAAACCCTGTACGGTACTCCTCTTCTTTCCCTCCTCATGCTTTTCTGTCTCAAATCCTAAAACCCTAATCCTGTTAGTATGCTATGTTCCAGGGCTCAGTGTCTCCATGGGGGTAATGCAATCCTGCCATAAATCTAGTAGGCCTAGCAAGACACACACACACACACACACACACACACACACGGAGATGAGCATAACCCACCTACCTCTGCCCCTACACCCAAAAATAGGATGCTTCCTCCCCCACCCCCCTTGTATATACACTCTTGCCCTTTGCCCCTTTCCCTGTATTTCCTGAGAAACTGCTTGATGACAATCCCAGCCCTACAATAAAGACTTTAGGGTCATCCCAGTCATAAATGACCATTTGGGTGTCACAATCTTCACTAGCCCCCCAAATTTCCCTCCTGACTCTGCATCTGGCTAAATTCCCACATCCACTGGAACAAAACAACTATGAAAAAAAAACATTCCAGACTTGAAGGGGAAGTATTTTAAGAGTCAGTAATGGGATTTACAAAGGGGGAAAGAAAGTAAGCACCCTCTAACAACATCATCCTGGCCCTATGCTCCCCTTTCTCCTATTTTGTGCAACTAATTAATTAAATGGGATGACATCCGTTGATTAACAATTTATTTTTACTTGTAGACCTGATGGTCAGGACCAAGAACAGTGTAGGGGAAAGCCATGAGGGATGGGGAGAAGACCAGCTCTGAATCCTATAGTCAAGATGAGTTGTTGCTACTGTTACTCAGTCAAATTCTCTAAGTGTATTAACTGGTCCCCCCAATTTCAATTTCCTCCTTTCCCCCTTGCACCTCCCTCTGCCCCCACCCCAGTCCCAAAACAATTTCTCATTTCCAGCCTTCATTTTCTTCTTTCTCAAGGGCCCCATGCCAAGTAGATTGAAAAGGAGAAAATTTGGTGCAATAAAATATTTATTGGGAGGGCAAAATATTTGTTTAACAAAAGAATAACCCATATTTAATTTCTGTCTCTGGATTCCAGATTGTATAATGTTGTCTTTAAAAAATCTCCTCTTTCCTTTGTGGTCCTGAGAGTTAGGCTCACTTCCAGGGTTGTAGCAAAGTAGAAATAAGCGGTAGGTCACAACACAATTAATGAAGAGATAAGGATCTGAATATTGAGCATTAGGAGGCAGGACCCGCTTAAGAAACTGCAGCTATCACCTATTGGGAGAGGTGGGCCCATTTACATTATGGAATAGACTTACACACTGACTGCTTTCCAAACATTCCAAAGCATGTGACAAAAGATTCTCATTGATCTTCTAAGGCAAGTTGGATAGAATACAGAGTACATGGTACCATATTGATGATATCCTACATTTTAATCTATATGCATGATATATCTTAATAGATGTGTGTATGTATATGTATAAATACAATGATTTACAAGACACCTAATGTATGTAACTCATTTAATCGTCACAACAACCCTGAAGACAATCCAGGAAGGTATTATTGTTCCCATTTTATAGATTACAAAACTGAGCTTCAAAAAGTTTTAGCATTTTTCCTAAGGTCCTCCATGATTAATCAAGTTGGAGGAGCTGAGAATAGGACCCAGATTTTCTGAGCCTTAGACTGGTGTTTATTCCCTTCTATTACACTGCCTTTATTTAATGAGGATGCCAGTGTAGCCAGAAGGCATTTAGGCCAAGTGGGAAAAATTCTAGTAGCTAGGAGGCAGTGGAGCGGGGCTAGACTTGGAACTGGGGGACCTAGGTTCAAATTCTGGCTCTGCCATCTGCTGCCGTGGGGCCTTGGTCAGGTCTCTCGACCTCTCCTGGGGTCCCAGGTGTCCTCAACTGTAAAATGAGGGGGTTATTCTAGGTGATCTTGGAGGTCCCTTTTATATAGTCCTATGACAGGTAGAACTGCAACACACTCTCTCTTCAGTGCTATAATTATGGGAACATAAGGGATCCTTCCTGGAATCTCTTCACCAACAAGGTTTTTACCCCTTTGTAGAGAATACAGGGAGATGAGCCACATGACTTTAAGTGAGTGTTTCTGGAGAAGGGATCTCATGGAACTATATATTTAATTAAACATTTATGTGCAAAACACTGAGCTTGGCACTTCAAAAGAAAAAAAAACCCCACTAAATGGGACATAGTAACTGCCTTAAGGCATTTTCTCTCTAGGAGGAGGGATATCACCTCTAATAAATATACCCAGAAATACAGCACAGGATATTGTAGGCAAGCTCTGAGAGTCGGATGAAGGAAAAGATCATTTCCATCTGGGGGAATCAGGGGAGGCAACAGAAGCACAGGATCTGGGAATTCCAGGGCACCTCGGAAGCACTCTGGTCCAACGGGTACAATAAGAATCCTCTCCAGGACTTTGTGGACACGTGGTCCTTGAGATCCCTTGAGGGCCTCTGGTAAAGGAGTATCAGCAACTGCTGAGGAAGCGTTTCCTTTGCCGTTACATCAGTCATTTCCTCTACAACTTCCACTCATTGTTCTTTGCTCTGGCTTCTGTGGCCAAGCCAACATAAGTCTAATTCTTTAGTCAACACTCATGTATTGGAATTGTTCAAACCGTGCAGTCCTAGGTTTTCTTGGCAAAGATCCTGGAGTGATTTGCCATTTCCTTCTCCAATTCATCTTACAGATGAGGAAACTGAGGCAAGTAAGGATAAGTGACTTGTCCAGGGCCACATAGCCAGTATGTATCTGAGGCTGGATTTGAATTCAGTTCCTCTTGACTCCGGGGCTGGCACTCTATCCACTCTGCTACCTAGAAACAATCTAATGCCTTTTAAATCTTCCCCTCCTAACCTCCACGTTCCTTGGATAGAAAACTGAACCTGGAATCAGAAAGACTCAAATTCAAATCTAGTCTTAGATTTTTACTAGGTGTGTGATACTGGTCAATTCACTTTCTGTCTGCCTCAGTTTCCTTATCTGTAAAATGGAGATAATAATAGTACCTACTTCCCAGGGCTTTTGTGAGATAAAATCAGATGACATATGTCATGTTATAAAATATGTCATAATATATAAAATAACACATATGTCATATGTTATCAAATATACATGATAGTATGGCTAAGATAACACCCACATCATAACATATTTCAGATGCTTTATAAACTTTAAAGCACTACTAGCCACTACACCTATTCCTACTCTTAATTTTTTTTTGCCCTTTTTTTTTTGGAGGGCAATTGGGGTTAAGTGACTTGCCCAAGGTCACACGGCTAGTTTTTGTGTTAAGTGTCTGAGGCCAGATTTGAACTCAGGTCCCCCCGACTCCAGGGCCGGTGCTCTATTCACTATACCTCCTAGCTGCCCCTTCCTACACTTATTAATAATAATAAATAACGTCAAGACCCTTCTCTATCTCAATCACTCTCTTAGATGTTCTCCTTTCTAAGCTGTAGTGCTCGGAATCAAATGCCAAGACATAAGAAGTGGGAGGCACCGTCATCTCTCTTGTTTTAGACACTAAGTTATCCTGTTGCTAACCCAAGATTACATTGGCTTTTTGGCTACTATATCCCACTGTTGACTTACTGAGCTTGCAGCCCACTAAAATCGCTACTATTTTTTTCGGTTAGAAATGCTGCTGACTAGTTATATGCGCTCCAGTATGGACTCCAGTATGAAGTAGAGTTTTTTGGTTTCCCAGATATAAGACTTTAAGTTTTTCTCTGTTGGATTTTTTTTATTGGATTTGGTCCCATGTGCTAGTCTGTCAAGATCTTTTGGGGTTCTGGCCATCATCTGGAGTATATTGGCTACCCCTCCCAGCTTTGTTCATCTTCAGGCTTGATAGGTTTGACATCATACCTTTATTTAAGTCTTTGATAAAAATGTCAAATAGCTGAAGGCCAAGTACAAATCCCTGGAGTATTCTAGAAACCTCCTTCCAAGTGGAAGTAAAAAAATCATTAATGACTGGAGTCCAGCTAACTGCTAGAGGCATGAAGGTAGAGAAGTGAGTGGATAGAGGGCTGAGTCTGGAATCAGAAAATTTGAGTTCAAAGTTGGCATTATTAGCTGTGTGACCCAGGGTATAAACCCTTTAACATCTGTTTGCCTTAGTTTCCTCAACTGTTACATTGGAATGACAACATCTACTTTTCGAGGTTGTTGTAAGGATCAAATGAGATATTTGTAAAGTGCTTAGCATGGCATATGATAATTACTATATATACGTGCTTATTCCCTTTCTTTCACTCTCCCCATTCAACCAGTTCAGAACTCACTTAACTGTGCTATAATCTAGCCCGCATTATCTCCATCTTGTCCATAGGAATAGCACAAGTTGTTGTAAATCATTTTCAATTGTATCTGACTCTTTGTAAACCCCATTTAGGGTTTTCTTAGCAAAGATACTAGAGTAATTTGCCATTTCCTTCTCCAGCTCATTTTACAGATGAGGAAACTGAGGCAAACAGGGTGAAGTGACTTGCCCAGGGTCACACAGCTAGTATCAGAGACCAGATTTGAATTTGGGAATATGAATCTCCAGCACACTATCTGCTGAGACTTAGTCAAATCCTTCATTGAAATCCATGTAAAATAGCATTGCCCTGATTTTTCAGTCCAATGACTGTGTCAAAATAGGAAATGAGGGTTTTGTTTTGTTTTTTTTGGCATGATCTGTTCCTAATGAAGTCATGCTCATTGTTTGTGATCACCTCATCCTTTTCTACATGTTCACCAAATACTCCTTTAATCATAAACTCTAGAATTTTACCAGATGTTGAAATCAAGTTTATTGGCCTAGAATCTACTCTTTTCTTTTTTAAATATCAGTTCAGTGTCCTTTTCCACTGTTGTTGCCTCTCTCTTGTTCTCTTCAAAGCTGATGCAGTAATCATGCACACCAGTTCTCAAAGTAGTGTGGGATGCATTTTCTAGGTCTGGTAACTTGATCTCATTAAGGGCAGCTAGATACTCTCCTACTCTTCATGGAGGTAGAGGCATTGGAAGAATGGGGAAGAAGTCAGTAGTTGGGTGGGAGGACATTCTAGGTATAGAATAAGGTGTTAGCAAAGGCATGGAGGTGGGAAAGGATGTAGCATGTCCATGGACAGGTTAATCTAATAGTTGGAAGTCCATTTTTGCTGGAGTATAAGGTATATGAGGGGAATTATTTGGTCAAAACTGGATTATGGAGGGTTTGAATATCGGGGTAAAAGTTTGGACTTTATTCAACAGGCAGGACGGAATCATTCAAAGTTTTTGAGTATTTGAGTGACATGATGAAAGCTATGCATTAAGAAGACTAATTTGCCAATGGTGTATGGTTTGGGAGAGATTAGAGATAGGGAGAATAATTGGGAAATTATGACAATAGCACAAGTGAGAGGCATCAAGGACATTGACTAGAAGGAGGGTGGTGAGAATAGAGATGATTGATTTAAGAGTGTTGTAAGTTGTAAGTATTTGACAGATTAAATGTTGAGACCAAAGGAGAGAGGAAAGAGCCTTAAAAACAGCACAAAGGATTTGAAAATGGGTAACTAAGAGCATGGTGACATCACAGACCAAATTAAAGAAGGCAGAAAGTTATCGGGTTTTGCCTAAAAGGTCATGATTTATTGAGTTTGAGATGCTGGCAAGACTTCCATGCAGGTGGAGTGTCTACTAGACAGTTGCAATGGTGTTCTGGAGCTTAAGAGAGAGATTGTATCTGGAGATAGATGTAATTGGGAGAGTGACCCAGAACCTGTGCTACATATAAATTTGAGTGTTACTCCTGTAGACATGATAGTTCAAGCTGTGGCAGCAGATGAGCTCACTGTTGGAAAGGTGTCATCATAGTCATGGGAGAAGAGGCTTAAAGACAAGCAGGACCTTGGGGAATTTCTCTGTGGGCGGATGGTGGAGTGGGAGAGTACAAGGGCAAAATACAAAGAAGAACTTGAAAAGTAGACAAAGAAACCCTTCTTAGAAAGGAAGGAGGAGAACCAGGATGGTGATGAGGAAGAGAACAAAGAGTGGGTTTCATAGGAATAAGAGGTAAGGAAACTGTGGCTGTAAGGGAATTTCTGAGTTTAGGGTCTCAAAACTAGAGTATTTCTAGATGAGCGGCAAGGTGGTACAATGGATAGAGTATCAGACCTGGAGTTAGGAAGAACTGAGTTCAAATCTGGACTCAGATACTTCCTAGCTGTGTGACTCGGAGCAAGTCACTTGACCCTGTTTGCCTCAGTTTCCTCATCTGTAAAATGAACTAAAGAAGAAAAAGGCAAACCAATCTAGTATCTTTGACAAGAAAACTCCAAATCTGATGTCAGATTCAATCTAAAGAAAAACTTTCTAATGAGTAGAGCTCTTCAAAGGCAGAATAGACTGCCTCAGGGGGTTAACGAGTTCACCATCACAGAGAGGAGAAAGACCTTGATTGATGATGGCAGAACAAAGGTTTGGAAATAGCTGTAACTGTACATGAGCATGTCAACCCTTCCTGGGAGTTGTGAAAGTGGGAGGAGAGAGCTACAATGGAGGAGGTTTAGAAGGTTGTGTTGTCTTCAGGCTTCAGTTAATTTGAGGAGAAAACAGAAAAAAGTTTGAAGATGTAGGAGAACAGGGATTTTATATTTGGAAACAGGCTAGGAGAGGGGATGAAAAGGAATAAAAAAAATAAGACTGAGAAGGACAAGGATGAGAGTTTGAGGATCCTAGAATAATACATCTCCAAACTGGAAACAGGAATTCCCCCCCCACACACACACACACACACAGTGTTTCCAGAGGTTCATCCAACCCTTTATTGAAGACCTGCAGGGATTGGTGAACTCATTTGAACAGCTGTAATTAAGATGTCTTTCTTTATATTGAATCTAACATCATCCCATCTAAAGAGCAAGGAAGCAATGTATCATCCAGTACTGTGCAGATGAGTGACAGATGTTACTACCTTCCAGATGACATTGGAAGGGCTTATAAATGGTGAATTCTTGAGACCTGTGGGGATGGGGACAGCCCCAGAGATGAGTTCAAGATTGGGGGACAAGGAAAGGATACAACTAGATAATGGGGAGTGGGAAACCAGGAGATTAAGAGTTAGGCTTGGAAGAGAGGCAGGTTAGTGGCAGAGGAAAGTGAGTGCTTAATTAAATTGAATTTTATTCATGGAGAAGCTGGCAAAATTATTGGGTCCCACGTTCTTAATTACAGTGAGATTGGTTATGGCAAGAATGTGCCCTTGCAGACCTCAGTCTTAAGCAGTATCTCTGACTTCCTTTAAAGGCTAATTCATTAAAACATATAGGATTTAAATAGTCTTGTGTTAAAGAGCTCTTTGCTTATGGACCCAGAACCACAGTAAAGAATGTTGATTTTCTTGTCCTGTATGATGGAGTTCTATCCAAACTACTTTTATTAAATATTGACCAATTTAATAATCAGATGGGCCACTCATTGGTATAAATCAGAAAATCAGTAAGACACCACTGACTTCCCAATTTTCTCTCACCGAATATCAACCAAAGTTCTCAAAAAAATCAATTGGAAAATGCTGGATTACATTTAAAATTCAATGAGGCACAAAATGGATTAGACAATCTACTTTGTATCCTGAATTATCCTGTTTATATCCTGTTCACTGAGATGTAATTGAAGGAAATCTTTCTGAGTACATCACACCATATTGGATTTTTTCAAAATATGACCTGTTAACTAAAATATAGTTACCACTACCTCCTCCACTTGCTATCTTGCTTAGGGAGTAAATTCACACTTTTACCCTCCTCTCCTTTTTCTTTGGGGAATGAAGAATCAATTTTAAGATGTTCTAATTTAAAGCTAACAAGAATGCGTATGGTCTGTGACTTCTGGGTTTGGGTTTTTTTTTTGCTAGTAAAAAAAATAGATGTCTAAAAAAGTAAATTTGTCAAAATTTGCTCTTCATGTTTGCCTATTATCACACTCCATTGATTTTCAATTTAATATTACTGTCAGTTGATTTTATAATTATATAGCTATAAGGGTTTTTGTTGGTGGTGGATTTTCTTTTATCAACAAGGTAGTACTTGAGGACCACTGGTTTTAGACCTCATTCTGTTCATCTATTAGCTCTATCCCCCATTAAGATGTAAGTTCCTTGAGGGCAGGAACTTTTTTCTTTTCTTTCCTCCCTTCCTCTCTCCCTCCCTCTCTTCCTTCCTTCCTTCCTTTCTTTTTCATTTTGTTGTTGTGTCCCCAGAGCCTAGCACAATGCGTCATATACAGTAGTGGCTTAATAAATGCCTATTGATGACTTAAGTTCAGAACCTTATTTTTTTACCCACAGCTTAGCTTTTACTAGGCTGCACCGTTGGCCTTACAGGGAGCAGTGGTAAATTTGACTACTTATTTTTTAGTCTGTTATCATATATGTTTCTGAAGGAGAAGCTGAGGCATTTGAGGTTTATTGATTTGCCCACAGTGATTCAGTGAATCAGTAAAGGGAACAGCGAGTAAAACCAGTTTCCTGGCACCATTCCTTCAACATACAACCCTTACCTTGTAATGACTAGTTCAGGAGCCAAGAGTCCATCTCAAAGAATTTGATCAGATAAAAAAAAATTAAGAGAGGTGATTCTGAAACCACAGAAGCTCTGAGAAAATCATAAAGATGTATAATATATGATGGCATTTACTAGCTATAAATAGGAAAGATGCAGGGAGAAAAATAGAGACCGTATAAATCCATTGGGTCAGAAGAAATAGAAACTGCTTAATATTTCATTAAAAATGGATTCTCATAAATTGTGCTTTGATATCTTTGGGTGAAAGACAATATATAAGGACTGAGGCATTGTTATTCATTACCCTTAGTTGTTATTAATAATTTGAACTGTTATTGAATGAAACTGTCAACAAGGTATGTTTTTACTATTTACTGAACCGCTATGATGGGCTAGGTCCTGCTTGGAGCCTACACATCCACTGCAGTCCTGGTCCGTAAGATACTTGTACTTTGGGGAGCTGTGTGTTAATGCAGAGGCTCCTCTTGCCCCAGGGAAGCTGCAGCTCAGGCTGTGAGTTAGATTAGAAAAGTCTTCATGTGAAGCAGGCCCCAGCTCACTAAGAAAGCAGAGGGCTGGAACTTGGAGGGTTGTGGAAAGGTTTAATGAAGTTAGAGTCAACAATCGGCACATAGAGCAGAGGACAGATCTAAGCCTGAAGAAACCAGAAGTAAATACAAAACTGGGAAGTACCTGAGGGAGAAACAAAAACAAAAACAAAAAACATAGGGAGTCCATAGAAACATAGCTGTTTAAGTGGCTTAAAACACTCTTAGATTTGTGTGCCTAGAGTAAAAGAATATTCAGTCTGGAAAAAAGCAGGGAAAAAACCTATTAAGATAAACTTTAGTGGCTCAGGTTAGCCAAGAATCTGTAGTCAATAGGGCACTGGACTTGGAGTCAGAAAGACCTAGGTTCAAATCCCACCTCAGATGATAGCGGCATGATCCTGGGTAAGTCACTTAACCCCTCTGTGCCTCAGTTTCTTTATCTGTAAAATGAGTGGGTTAGACTTAATATTTCTTCCAACTGTCAATCCATGATTTGAGATGATGAATCGAGTCTCTGTTTCAATCTTCCTTCCTTCCTTCCTTCCTTCCTTCCTTCCTTCCTTCCTTCCTTCCTTCCTTTTCTCCTTCCTTCCTTCATTCCTTCCATCCTTCCCCCTCCATTTCTTCTGAGGATTTCGTCAACATAAGAAATTCCCAGTGTGTAAACTCCCTTCACCAAAGCGGATTAGCAACTCATCTAGCTTCGAATTTTAGGGAGTGAGTTATCTGGGAGCGATGAAACAGGTTGTTATTTGTTCATGATGAGTAAAATCTGAACCCAGACTATCCTGATTTCTAAGGTTAGCCTTCTATTCACTAGTCCATGTTGCCTGCCATCTTACCATTTCCTGATGAACATAAGAGTCAACCTAAAAGCCATAGACATTCTCCAGAAGCAACATTAACACCAAAAACACACATGTCCACATTCACCACTCTCACAGGCCAACACTGAAATGTACAGGCGTACTTGTACTCAAATACACACCCTCCACCCTGCCCGGGCACAAACATATGCACATACTGCATCTCTGTAACGCAGTCCAAAGCAGCAATCGTTGCCTCACTTAAGGGGGTTTGAGGAAGGCGGGGAGGGGAATGGTGTTTGGTGTTAGCTGCCAAGGCTGCCAAAGGAGGGGGGTCAAATAGGATAAAATAGGATATTAAAAACACATAAGCCATGCTGTGTTTCTAAATGGTACCAGCATGATATATATACTACAGATTAGTAGCTGTGTTAAAGTTCAGATCTGCTCAAAACTTCAATTACATACTCACATTTACAAACAAAGCTTTTTTTTCCCCTTTCTGAGGCTACTTAGCAGCAAGCTAATGAAGGCCACACATACAGACCAGCTCCCAGTCCAACATCTTTAGGGATGAGGGTGCACTGATGATACTAGTTATTGACAACACCCTTTGGGGATACAGTGAATTCATCCCATTCTTGCCAAAAAAGAAAAAGAAAAAAAAAGAATATCTCTGCCTCAGCAACTTGGATTCTAGGAAAGCTGCTATAATGTCTCTTGTCTGCAGGCAAAATTCCTTCATCCTTCTCAAAGCTGTAATGTGCACTAGCCAACACAGATGTGAAAACAGGGCAATGGTGAGAGCCAGGGCTTTCTCTGGCTGCATCATCCCTCCCTTCATCATCAAATCATTATTAGTCATTGAGAATTTAGAGAATATCCTCAATTCACACCCCAGGCCCCCCCTACTTTCCTTATCTTCCCTTTCCTCCATGCTCCTTAATCATTAGTAGGAAGACAGCAAAATCAACATTTGGAAGAGAAGACTAGAGAATAGTGGTATGGTAGAGAGGTAAAAGGTTAGGACTCTGGGTGGCTAGGTGGCACAGTGAATAGAGCACTCTCCTCTCCTCTCTTCCCCTTTTCTCTCCTCCCCCTCCTCTCCTCTCCTGCCCTATCCTCTTTTCCCTTCCCCTCCCCTCTCCTCTCCTGCCCTACCCTCTTTTCCCTTCCCCTTGCCTCTTCTCTCCTCCCCCTCCTCTCCTCTCCTCTCCTCTCTTCTCCTCTCCTCTCGTCTCTTTCCTTTCCTTTCCTTTTCTTTTTTTTTTCAAAATGTTGGTGTTTTCATTTCTGTGTTGCTGCCACTTTCCAGTGACCCCCTCCTCCCTTGTAAAAAAAAAAGTTAGTTTTATAAAGCAAACCAATACCTTGACCATGTCAGACAACCATACCTTGTCACATACCTAGAGTTTGTCACCCTTCTGGTGAAAGAAATTAGGTTTCGTTGTCAGTCCTCTGAAGTTAATGGGCCACTGCATTAATCTTTCATTGTCGCTTCCCTTAACATTATTATAGTCACTACCTAATTTGTCCTCTTGGTTCTGCTTACTTTATTCTGCATCAGTTCATATGAGTCTTCCAAAATTTCTCTTAATTCTCCAAATAATCATTTCTTTTGATGTGATAACATTTAATTATTCATATACTGTAATCTGGTCATCCTCAGTTTCTGCTACCACTGCCAGTAAAGCTATAAGTCTTTGTGTATAAATAAGGTCTTTTTTTTTTTTTTTTTTTTTTTGGCTTTCTTGGAGTATATGCCCAGTAGCAGTATTGCTGGGTCAAAGGGGGATTATGTTTTACTGACTTTTCCAGTATGGCTCCAAATTGTTTTCCAAAGCCATCTGTTTGTAGCCCTACTAACAGTACGCAAGTATGTCTGTTTTCCAAAGCTCTTCAACAGTTACGTTTTTACCTTTTGCATCTTCACCAATCTGATAGGTGGGAGGTGAAGCCTTAGAGCTATTCTAATTTGTATTTCTCATTTAAAGCATCTTTATATAGTGGTATACAGTTTGCATTTCTTCTTGTGAACACTACTGTTCATATTCTTTAACCATTTATCTATGGGAGAATGGTTTTATTTATTTTGATATTGTTTTGTATCTTCACCATCTGATAGGTTGGAGGTAAAGCCTTAGAGCTGTTCTAATTTGTATTTCTCATTATTGATTTAAAGCGTCTGTATATGATAGTTGACGGTTTTCATTTCTTCTTGTGAACACTACTGTTCATATTCTTTAACCATTTATCTATGGGAGAATGGTTTTATTTATTTTGATATTCCACATACACACATACCCCACAGCAGGTAACTTTCACAATAACTGTAACTTTAGTTCTGACTTCATCAGATAGCAAGTCATGAGCATTTTACAAAATGATGCATTTCCAAGTGTACTTGTCAGGAAACACTGTATTGTTAGGTGTAAGTGGATTAGCCAGAGAAGAGCTTAATTTCAGCTTCTGTTCCTCCTGTTTTCCCTGTAACCCAAGGATCTCTTAAGGCTCAATTATTACCCCTTACTAGGGATAGACTGTCAGTCAGTTACCTGATATGCCCCCTACTTTCACTAAAATCATCCCTACCCAGAAACACTAAGGTTTCAGTGACTGGCAGCTCCGTAAGGTTCAAGAAAGCAGTGTGAGCCAGGTAACTATCCTCAGTGTCTAGGAAATCACTAGCTTGAAACAAATAATGCTCCAGTCCCATCAATACCCTGGAAGCCTGTCATATTCTAAGAAACAGAAATTGGAACATCCGGTTTTTCCTTTCCAAAAGAAAATGGCTTTAGCACCACGGTGCTGATCATTGTGGGGTATGGATAAATCATTTAAAACAACATGCAAATTGGATAGTTTGGGTCTCAGATTTAGGTAGGGGTTTTGTTGTTGTTTTTTTGCTTTCTCTACCCTGAAGCCCTGAAAACCAAGACAGAAACATAAGTATACTTACCCCAGTTAGCTTAAAAAAAAAACACAAGAGAGCACACACACAGAAAAAACATACGGTCCATATGGTAGTTATTGATTCTGGCCATCTGGTAAGTTAGGAGTTGGCTTCTACCATGTTGAATCAGAAGCTGCCCCAAAAAGCCTTTCCTCCCCTAAGACACATATTGGTCAGATGGGGACAGGGATGGATTTCATTACCTGGAGGTGACTTCTCCAGGAAGTAGGCATGCCTGGACTAAGAGGGGTCGCGTAGACATCTGACTGTAAAACAAAGACCAACAAGAGCACAGGATGTGCTGATTGACAGAGGGCAGGGATCGGGAGGGGGGAAGTGCTGAGACTCTACTCCATCCTCACACCCATGAATTTGTGTGAGAGCCAGGGAAATATGTATGTAACAGATAGAAATGACTGGATAGAACTTTACTTTGATGAAGTGCTATGTTAATTCTTTAGGATGCCAGACATGTAGATATGTCTGCATCTGTGTGTTGGCATATATCTGTATGCATTTGTGTATGTGTTTGTGTCTGTAGCCATGTTTGTGTGTGCATCCAGATCCATATGTCTATGTCTATATCTGTGTGTATGTCTGAGAAAGTTTGTGACTGTCTCTATGGGCTTGGGGATGTCTTAATGTGTTTTTGTGTATCTCTATGCATTCGTGTATCTGTATGTGTTTCTATGTATCTATGTGTTTGCATGTATCTATATGTTAGTATTTGGTGTTTACATGTATCTGCATCTATGTGTGTTTGTGTCTTTTTCAGTGTTTATCTGTATTTCAGCATCATGTGTGCATCTCGATCTTTGGGTCTATTAAAGTGTGATTGTATCTTCATGAGCATTTTTGCATGTCTAACTCTGTGTATTTGTGTAAATCTGTGTTTGTGTGTCAGTATCTGTATATGAATATATCTATATGCATAACTCTAAAAACGTGTGTCCACATCCTTGTGTGTTTGTATCTTTATGTATATTTGTGTGTGTGTGTGTGTGTGTGTGTGTGTTGAGTGTATGTGTATCTGCTTGCATATAGGAAAGCTCATTTCCAATTCAGGTAAGTGGACAAAGTCTGATATCCTTGAAAGGTAGAACGTTGACTGTTTATTAGGTTTCTGGGTATTTCTTCCTTTCAAGTCCTCATTTTCATTTGCTCATGGTTTCTAAAATGCTTCACTTTTGAGCTAAACCTTCTCAGCCCAGAGGCAACATTTTCCTCTCTGAAAGTTTTTAGTGAAAATCATTTATTGTTTTAAAGTTAGAGAAACAATGAAAAATGGGATTTTTTTTTCATAGTAGAGGAGAATGTTTGGGGTTTATAAGAAGCAAAGCTAAGCAGAACTTTTTCAGACTCATAGAATCATAGATCAAGAGCCGAAAGGAATCTCAGAGGCCTTCTAGGCCAACCCTTTCCCCCACCTCCACCACCACCCCATTTTGCAGAGGAAAAAACTTAGACCCAAGGAAATTAAGTGACCTGTCCAAGGTCACACAAGTAGCAAGTGGGTAACTATGTTAAAAAACAGGTATCAAGAGCATATCTTGGTTTCATGTTATAGGTATTTCAAGCCAACAATGATGCAACAGAAGTGGTTTTGAACAAGATTCATACTCCAGTGCTGACTCGGTTTATCAGAATCCGCCCTCAGACGTGGCACACAGGCATCGCCCTGAGGCTCGAACTCTTTGGCTGCCGGATTACAGGTAAGATCAGCCTACTTTGCCCCCTCTCCTCTTTGTTCAGTTCTTGGCCCAAGCGAGGGGACAGAATGAAGTCATGTAGCTGTCCAGTGAGAACAGCTTGGGTTCCTCCCTGAGGCCTCAGTGAGTCAGGGGCCTCTCTTATCTTTTCTGTGTCCTGGTCTGAGAGCCTTCCCCAGTCCCTGGGTACTGTGGCCTACTGGGCAGAGAGATCCCTGGCTCCCCTGTCCTCTAGGCTTTCTTCATAAAAAGAAGTAAATGGTGCTTTGGTGATGGCTTTGCACGTTGTTACATTCTAAGCTTACCTAGAGCTTGTGGGTGGTGTCTTAATCTGTGTTATCTCACTAGTGGGTCAGTCCTCATATCATGTCAGCCCCATCCATACAAACCCCTTCACCTGAGAGGCGTCAAAGTACAGTGGAGTCAGAGGTAACAGATTCAAACCATGACTCTGCCTCTCCTGCCAATGTGACCTTGGCGAAGTAGCTCAACGTCTCTAGGCCTCAGTTTCCTCATCTGTAAAATCATCTATAAAGGTGAAGGGTTGGACAAGATAAGCTCCATGGTCTCTTTCCAGCTCTAAGTTGTGGACCTGTGATCCCTTACCACAAATATCGGGTTTTAGTTCTCCTCTGTTTACCGCGCTCACACACACACACACACACACGCGCACACACACACACACACACACACACATACACACACACAGCATCTTTCTCTTTACCCATGACAGTCATTCATCCTTGGTCCATGGTAAGGATGGCATCATATCCTTCTACACTGACACTCTTGTGAATGGTTATCCATCCCATGTTGATGTGAGAAAGTTGGTAGTCAGGACTCAGTTACATGATAGTTCACTTGTAACTGGTAGGCTTGGATGAGGAGCATGCAGCTGAAGAACCAGCAGGTCAGGAAATGAGGGAAGGGTAAAGGACTTCATGTCTACATTTTTGGACCTGGAGAAGTTGTAATGTGATCTCAAGAGTCAGCCCAACAGCCAGGATCAATTAGTTGCCTACCATGAGGCAAGCCCTCTGTTGGATTCTGGTGGTGACTGTGGTTGTGGTAGGGGGTGATGCCAAAGAGGTTAAACAAGATGCTTTTCCTTATGCAGCTAAAACACTCAAAGGAAAGACAACCTATGCGCATAAAACAGGAGAGGTTTGGGTTTTTTCAGAACAATTTTTAAAATATAATTTTATGGATTCTTTTCAATTTTCCATTATCTACATTTCCTGACGGGTCCTACCCCTCATCTCCAGTGAGCGATTCCTTATAATGAAGCATAAAATAATACAAAACAATGTACATTCACAATATCAGATGAGATTTGAGGTATTCCACACTCACTCTCCCACTTGGGCACCTTCTCATCTCTCTTACTTGGGGACAGTGGTCATTACAATTCTAGAGCATTCAGCCAACAGCTTTGGAGGCAAAGAACAAGTAAGGGCTGAACTGTGCTGTGCTGATGACAAGTATGTAGGATTTCAGAGGGGGAGAGACCAGTGTGGGCTGCTACAACCTAAAGTGATGCTTTCCTGAGTGACCATGTGTGATGACCACAACAGACAACAGCCATAATAAACAACATACACATTTACATAATGCATTGATATTAACAAACATTTTTCACAACTCTGTGAAATATATATGTGTGATATAATTACCCTCCTTCTAGAGATGGGGAAACTGAGGCCTAGAGAGATTTTAAAATGACTTTCCCCAAGTCAGCCCAGTAAATGTAAGAGCTGAGATTTGAACTCAGATCTCCTCAAATGAGATCTGGTGTTCTTCTTTGTTCTGCTGTTGTACTAGTACAAGAAAACATTTCATGGAATTGTTGATTTAGAGCTGGAAACAGCTTCAGAGAGAGCTTCATTTTACATTGAAGAAGCCAGGGCTAAGTGCTTTTCCCTTCATCACAGAGTTAATGTCAGAGGGTAGGGTTTAAACCCAGTTCCTTCTGACTGTCAGCCCAGAGCTTTATCTGCTCCTCTACTCTGTCTTGGTCCCCTTATCCATCTACACTGTGGAATGTTACTTTGCCTAGGCGATGCCGACAATGACTCAAGCATATGGCATTTCGTATTTTTCTCATTCTGCACTCTCTCTACAGATGCACCCTGTTCCAATATGCTGGGAATGCTCTCTGGCCTGATCGCAGACTCCCAGATCACAGCCTCCTCCACTCGAGAATACCTCTGGAGTCCAAGTGTGGCCCGCCTGGTGAGCAGCCGCTCGGGCTGGTTCCCCCGCATTCCCCAGGCCCAGCCTGGGGAAGAGTGGCTGCAGGTGGACCTGGGAGTGCCCAAGACGGTGAAAGGGGTGATCATCCAGGGAGCTCGAGGTGGAGACACCATCACTGCAGTAGAGGCCAGAGCTTTTGTGCGCAAGTTCAAAGTGTCATACAGTTTGAATGGAAAAGATTGGGAATACATAGAAGATCCAAGAACTTTACAACCCAAGGTAAAAGAACGTGTGCATCTTTTTTGTTTTTGGAGGGGGGAAGGCAGGGCAATTGGGATTAAATAACTTGCCCAAAGTCACACAACTAGTTAAGTGTCAAGTGTCTCAGGTGAGTTTTGAACTCAGGTTCTCCTGATTTCAGGGTCACTACGCCACCTAGCTGCCCCAAGAAGTCACACATTCTAGCTATAACAGGGTCGGCTACTTTGGTAACTTGGTCACTCCTCCAGATCCCAAGTGTCAAACATGTGCAACGCTTCCCATTGGGCCAGATTAAAATGGAATTGGGGAACATTTAACAAAATAAATAAAAATACAATAGAACACAAATAATGTTAATATGTGGTTTTCTAAGTCAAAGATATCTATGGATCCTTATGGATAGTTTAGTGGCCTCTTGTTTCTATTCCAGCTGGACAGCACTGATCTAAGGAGCTCTAATTATCCAACTCCTGTATCTTTAAATGTTCAATTTTTGTTGTTGTTGTGGGGTTTTTTTTTTGAGGGGGAAAGGAAAGGCAATTAGGGTTAAATGACTTGCCCAAGGTCACACAGTTAACTGTCAGGCATCTTAGGTCAGATTTGAACTCAGGTCCTGCTGACTCCAGTGGGGTGGGTGCTCTATTCACTGTCACCTAGCTGCCCCTAGTTATTTCCTTTTTAATAATCCCTCTCCCCATCCTCCTTCCCTTCTACATCTCCTTTGAGTTAAGGTTATTATGGAACAACAGCAAGACAGATAGGACAGGTCCTGCATGTGGTAGAGGCCACGCCTCACCTGGAATATCATGGAAACAATGACTATTTTCCAAATGCCACCCTGGGGTATCTGTGGGATGGCTATTACTAGCCTATACTGGGCAAATTCACAAGTTTCATTACCCAGGTCTTTTTTACTGATACAATGATGCTGGTGGTTTGATTGGGCAATAAGGACCTCGTGTGAATCCTGAAAGGAAGAGGGAAGAAGCACATATTCTTGGGTGGAAGGGCCTGAAAAGGCCTTAAAAAGAAGGAAGGAAGAGAACAGAAGAAACATTTATTAAGTGCCCGCTGCCTCATTTGATCCTCACAACAGCTCAGGGAGACTGGTGCTGTATTATCTCCATTTTCCAGTTAAGGAAACTGAGGAATGTGGAGGTGAAGTGACTTGCCCAGGTTACCACAGCTAATACATATATGAGGCTGGATTTGAACTCAGGTTTTTCTGATTCCAGGCAAGGCACTCTATTTGCTGTACCACTTAGCTGACGTGGAAGCAAATGCAAGAGAGATGAGGTTTTGAAGTAGAGGTTAGGGATGGAGTATCAAAAACAGTTCTTTTTCTCCATTGGTATGTCATTGGTGGTGGCATTCCCTGTTTGATTCTTTGTGACCCCATTTGGGGTTTTCTTGGTAAAGATCCTGGAGTCGTTTGCCATTTCCTTCTCTATTTCATTTTACAGATGAGGAAACTGAGGCAAACGGTTAAGTGACTTGCCCATTGTCACACAGTTAGGAAGCGTCTGAAGTTAGATCTGAACTCAGGTCTTCTTGAATCTATACCTGGTGCTCTATCCACTATGCCACCTACCCACCCCTATTAATTAGCACACCTCTTCCCATCCCCCTGGTAGTACTGACTGGTTCTATCCCTACCATTCCTTGTTTGGGGCGGATAGTCAAACAGTCTTCCAAAGACAAATTTTATCTGGGCTGAAAATCAGGGTCCCTAGTCTCATGCCTTTTTACGTCTGAAAAATGAAGGTCAGTCTTTATTTTCTTCAGGTTTTTTCTTTTTCTTTTTTTTTTTTTTTGCTTTTTGGAGGGCAATTGGGGTTCAGTGACTTGCCCAGAGTCATACGGCTAGTTTTTGTGTCAAGTGTCTGAGGTCGAATTGAACTCGGGTCCTCCTGACTCTAGGGCTGGTGCTCTAGTCACTGTGCCACCTAGCCGCCCCCAGTCTTTTATTTTCAAGGTGGAAAGGAAGGGCCTTAGGAGTGAGCTAGTAAAATGGGTCTCTTTTTGGGGAGGGAGAGAATATTTATCTTGTTTGCCCTTGGGGCTGGCTAATCAGTTTGACTTGACTCTTTATAAATTGCTTTTTACACCCCTTAGGAAATTAAGGGCCCCTAGAAAGAAAGGGGAGAGCAGGTCTGCATTCAGCTTCCTCTACTTTGTGAATGTTTCCATTCCAAAAACTGAGGCCAGGGGTGGGGTGGAGGTTTGAGAACACTGATGTAAATTCCAAATTCATAACTCCCGGATCTTGGCAGAATCCATGGGTTGGTAACCCAAACCATGGCAAACTGTCCGCCACAAGCTTGAAGCTTTTCTAGAGAGGGACTGACCACAGCTTCTCCTGGGCCCCTCTGGAGACATGGGAATTGAGATGATTTTAGCTATGGTTAGATTCTTTCTTGTGAACAGAAAAAGTGGCCAACTTCCTCCATCTGGGAGTAAGTTCCCCAAAACCACAGGGGCGATCTGTTCCTGAAAAAAAAAATAAGGGAGATATAAATGTATTCCAGGTGCTTGAATCTGCCAGCAGTACACATGGATTGATACCTGTGATTAACACCCACACCCAGCTTTCCACTTCCCATCCCCCTTTCTCATCTTGTCCCCCCCAACAGCAACCCTACCAAAATGGGCAAACTCCTCTTTGCCTAGGATGTCAGCATAGTTACCAGGGATGTGCTCCCCAAGCTAGTTTTCATAGGAGGCTAGGAACTACAGTGAAAAAATGTCTGTATTTGGCATCTTAGAACCTGGGTTCAAGTCCTGACTTTTCTTACTATGGGAATGATTCTGGCCAAGTTAACTTCTTACAGTCTCAGTTTTTTTCATCTATAAAGGAGCTGGGCTGGACAGGTTGGACTGGATGCCTGCTGAAATTCCTTCTAACTCTGTGCCTGTGATTCTGTGATTTCTTGCACAAAGGAAATGGTAGTTTGGCTAATGAGCATTGGAGGAGATAGCCCATTTTCAATATATAAAGAACTCTCAAGTAGTCAGACCATGCCAAAGTCACTTTTATTCCCTCCAGAAAATTTCAGCATGGGATTTATTCAGACTCTGATGTATTTCTTAAGCTCCTTGCATCCTAAGAGCTCTGAGAGGCTCAGTGGAGTACCCTAATTCTGCACAGATTTCAAAGATGTAGAAGCCCATGATGTCCCCAAACCTCTGGGATACCCCAGGTGCACAGAGTGCATCTCTGGTTGAGAGAGTTAAGAGATAGAGGGTGGATATTCTCTGCTTTCCCTTCCCTCTTCTTCTCTAAATAAATGAAAGAGAAGCATGACAGTGGAAAAAGCACTGACTGTGGAATC
The DNA here is from genome assembly GCA_028646575.1 of Pseudocheirus occidentalis. Taxonomy (NCBI): domain Eukaryota; kingdom Metazoa; phylum Chordata; class Mammalia; order Diprotodontia; family Pseudocheiridae; genus Pseudocheirus; species Pseudocheirus occidentalis. The sequence goes on from CM053600.1 coordinate 142,729,597, forward strand.
TGAGGGCCTGGATTCAAATCCTCCTTCTGAAACTTAGTATCTGTGTGACCTTGGGCAAGTCATATCCTTCCTGGACGTCAGTCTCTTCGTCTGAAAAATGAGGGGATTAGCTCGTCTGGTTCTAGATTTGTGAGCCTAAGTCGCTTAAATTCCCTGGGCCTTGATTTATTCATCTGTATGAGTTTCTGTAAGGCAGGTGTGGAGAACCTGCTGTCTTGAGGCCACATGTGGCCCTCTAGGCCCTCAAGTGCAGCCCTTTGACTGAATCCAAACTTCACGGAACAAACAAATCCTTTTATTAAAGGTTTTGGAGTCTAAGGTATCCTCCATGTATTGTCCCATAATAATTGTGAGCCTTTGGCTGTGTGACCCAATGAAGAGAGCTAATGTATAGTATGTCAACCCTTGAAAATATCATTCTGCACCTGTACCAGGCTGGGTGTGGGAGGAGAGAGTCTGAAGAATTTGGGGAGGAGTCAAATTACCTCTGTCCCCTCTGCAGCTGTTCGAAGGGAACATGCATTACGACACTCCAGACATCCGAAGGTTTGACCCGGTCCCTGCCCAGTACATTCGGGTGTATCCAGAAAGATGGTCGCCAGCTGGGATTGGGATGCGCCTGGAGATTCTGGGATGTGACTGGACAGGTAAGGCTCCCTGCATCTGTTTAATTGACTTCAAACCAGGTTTGCTGAGGTTTAGTCTTCCCCAGGATGACCTGGGCCAGGGAGAGATTGAGGAGATTCATCCCTGGTTTAAAATCCTATCCTACTAAAAACCCAAAGTCCATCTGTAGACTTTAGCCAATTTTAAAAACTAAATTTTTATCACTATCTCTTATTTTTAGATCAGCTTCATTTCCTACCACAAGTCCAATTTCCTTGAACAAGTCTTTGCCCTCTGCCTCCCAGGGTGCCATCCCTTAGAACAAAGAATAAACAAGAGAGGAAATTAATAGCTCAGCAAAATTAACTACCTTGCCAACCAGGTCTGATGGAATATGGAGTGTTTTGTACCTCTGCAAAGAATGGAGGTGCCATTGGGCCATTTTGTGGCTCTCATGTTTCAGACAGAGAGTCACAGGTTCAGCCAGATTTTTTCTGGGAGCCTTGAAAACAAATAACAACAACCCACCACCCATCCCAATTCAATTACATCTTGACTCTTCAGGCTAGAGGGCTGTTCCTGTTGATTTAGAAAAGGAGAGGGAGTAGGGAAGAAACCACCTCATAATAATAAAGTAATCTGTTTAAGTCTGAATCTGGCCTCCAGATGTCAGTGGTAAAGAGACTTCATTTTCATTTAGAAGCCACATCTGTAAAATGCATTTGCTGGTTGAGGGTTCCTGTTGTGGGGAGCTTAAAGGGAACACGACTCACCCCAGGTTTGTGGCTGGGACCTTGCTCATCGCCTCATCTCTGTGGCAGCCCCAGACAGAGGGGAGCTCTTTAATTCACACTAATGAGGAGGAGGAGGCCTGCTGAGAGCGACTAGTCAAGTTGTCTGGGGGAGCAAGCGTACCCATCCCCTCCTTTACTCTCAGCTCTGGCCCCGGCCTATTCCTCGTGGCTGGCACTACATCTTACACTCTCTTGTCTCCCTCTCTGCCAAAAAGAGCTCAGTCTAGTAAGAACACGGGAAAGGTTTAAGTTACATCTCTCTGAGGCTAAGCGGATTCCGGGTGCTGTCAGGACACCGAGTATGGTCAGGCCTGAACTTTCCTGGGACTTATACTCTGCTGGATATCCCAATGCCTTAATTTTCCTATCCTGTGTCATACCTGGCCCCTGCAACCCTAGTAGGGATGTTGGGAAGGCTGAGTAAAATGCTTTCAGCAAGTAGGGAGAAAAGTGTTGTATAAAATGCCAGGCTTCTTCTGTGGGAAAAACCCAAAAGGAGAATGAGTACCCACAGAGTGGCCCAAGATAGGTATCAGACTTCATGTTAGCATCCCTTGCCCTCAAAGTAAAGGAAAATCTGCAGAAGTCATTTCCCTTGGGAATAGATATCCCAAAATGGCACAGAAAGTGGAGATGAGTCCACCTGGTGACCCCACCTCCAAGTGCTCTGCTCTCTGGTCCTAGTTTTATGTGTTTAAAATAGATTCCCTCCTGTTGACACATGATGACTTTATTTACTGAGTGAGTCAGGAAGACACTCACACTTCTTGGAGCAGAAACCCCGTTTACAACCAGCTGCCCAGTGGCAAGTGGTCCCAATCCTTCCCCTTACTCCTCCCACTCCCTCCTTCCTCCCCCCATCCCGCAATTACACTGGTGACTGGTCAGCGACAAGCTTCTGATTTCAAAGCCCTGCCGACCTCCTTCCTCAGAAGATCACAGCTGGAAAAGTCTTACCCTATGACCACTCTCCTGACTTTGAAGTTACACACATCTGGTTTCAATTGTTCGACAACTTCACAGTTTGATGGGCAGTTGCTCCCTTAAAGTCCCCAGATGGGACAGGCACCAGACGGTGGTTGAGACAGTGGACAAGACAACCTGATGTATCTCCTCTTTCTTTTCCACAGCCACAACTGTGGCTCCACTTATCACCCCCCACTTTTCCCCCATGATCTATGCCAACCATCCCTACCCATTTGGCTCTCTTGATAATTTTGAGAATCTGTTTTCCTGGCTGTATGGTCTGTTCCCCCTTTCCCTCCACCCTTGACTGCTGTCACTCTGCCCTAAATTACTGTGTTCATGGGCTGTCCTCTCACCTCACCCTGCCAATGGTAACCAATCACACAGTGTCTGGGGCTAAGCTCTCCACACATTACCGGACACATCACTTTCACCTGTTGTTGTTGTCGTTTTTTTTAAAATAAAACTATTTATTGCCCTTTTGCTTCAAGACTCAGTCTGAGGTTTTATGACATGGTAACAAATTTGAGCTTGCAAATGAGAAAGCTTTGAGGTTATTTGGTATTTGCTGTGAGCAAGAGGCAAATGCTGAAAAGGAAAACATGAAGCTTTATGTGTCTGGCATTAACAACAAAGAGGGGGAAGCCAAGCATGAAAAACTATTCCAAGTATTTAGTGATTTTCTTCAGCTTCTAGCATTTACTAAATGATATTCTGAAGGATGTTTGACAAAGGATCAGAACATAAGCAGCTAGGTGGATAGAGGGCTAGCTAGATTTATAGTCAGGAAGTCCTGAGTTCAAATCCTGCCTCAGAAATTTACTAGCTGTGTGACCTTGGACAAGTCATTTACCTTCTGTCAACTCAGTTTCTTCTTTGGTCAAACAGGGAAAATATATATGTGGGGAGAGACAGACAGACAGACAGAAACAGAGAAAGAACATTTCGAGTTTGCAAAGTGCTTTGCAATCATACAACAATTGAGGGGGAATTTGCATTCAGATTTATCCTGATTCCAGGTCAGCTGTTCCATCCACTTTGAGATTTAAATGAGATATTAACATGTTTGCAAACCATAAATGCTAGTTATTATCATTATTCCCGAATAATAGAGCGAAGGAGCATTCATAGAAATGGGAGGAATGCTCAGGGTCATTCCACCTCCCGTACCCTAAAGCAGCTCCTATATGAAGATACTACCCCAGGACATCTTGTTGCAAGAACCCACACATACATTATCATAAATACACAAATGTTTATCCTGTACCTAATCCTTGCGGGGCACTGTTCTGGATGCTAGGAGCAAAAAAGAGAAATCATTTATTCCCTGTGCTCAAGGAGCTTACATTCTAAATAATGACGCTCTCCATTGTCTTTGTCTCTAACTTCCAAGGAGGTTTCCACAAAGAGAACACTCTGGCCCTTTAAACCTATAGGTCAGTCCACACAGCTCTGGCATCCAAGCAGATGAGGCCTGGTTAAGTCAGGGAAGGCACGGGCTGTCTGGATTTATTTATGACTTTGGCATTTGTGTTTCAGATTAACTTATTAGAGATGGGTCGAATTGGTAAAACACACACACATGTATATATATACACACACATGTACGTGTATCCAATTCATGAAACACAAACGTGTGTGGGTGTGTTCACCAATTGGACCCATCTCTAATAACTTAAACTGAAACACAAATGTATGTATATGAATATGTATATGTGTGTATATATGTACACACACACATACACACACACACATATATACATACAGAGAGAGACAGAGAGAATTATTATCCAGTACAGAGAAGACCACATGAGGGAAACCCTGCTTGTTATGAATGTGGGTTTCCCATCAGGGAAGAGATCTGTCACAGCCCCACGTTTATCTGGCAAGGTTTGGCCCTTTCACACTGATGCCTAAGTGTGAACTCCCCATCTTTTCTCTCAGAAAGTTACTGTCAAATTTGCATATGCTTAAAAGGAAAAGCAAGTTTTACATAAGAGAGATTCTCAGTTTCACGTAGAATCCACTTTTTCTGTCCTACTTTCTATAAAGAAAAGCTCATTTTTATTTGGTGTTGGTTAATTAATGTTCAGAATTTTTTTTAAAAAAGCATTTAAAAAACAGCCCCCAAATCTACTTTTTTCCTCTTCATGGCATCACTATTTTTCTAGTCACATAGATGTCTCTTTCTTCCGTGTCCTTCAGCTCCAGACCCAGCCCCTGGGTCTTATTGATTCTTTCCCATAGTAACTCCTGCTCCCATTCCCAGTGTCGCCACACTGTTCCATGTTTTTATTACTTTTCCTTAGAACTATAACCCGGACAAGGTATTGTGCCCCAGGTACAAACATCTGAGGGGCCTATTCCCTACACACTCTTGTTCAGAGACCACCACACTTACGCCTTATAGACCTGCACTAGCCTCTTCCCCAACCCTTGTTGGGTTGGGCAAGTAGATCGTCTGACCTAGTAGAGGGAAAGGTCATGAGGTCTTGGCCTATTAGATTTTGGAAACAAGAGAAAGGAGATGGATTGTGTCTCTCCTACCATTACTATACCTGCAGTCAGATTATTTCTCCTAGAACTGCCTACTTTCCACATCTTCTTCCACTTCACCAGCCTCCTGAAGGGATGTAGACTATATCTTCTAAGGAATGGCCCCCCTCCCCTTCACACAAATCAATCTGTCTCACATGCTGGTATTCCTAATTAGGGCATTTCTTTCACTTGGATTATGACACCAGTCTCCTGAGTGGTCTTTTTCTCCTTAGGACCCAGTCAACAGCCCCACCAATCTATCCTATTCATTACTGCCATCTTTAACCTTCCTTCACAGCTCTGATGTCTGCTCAAAAGTAAAAAACAAAGCAAAACAAAAAACATTCAAAACTCCCTGTTACCAAAAAGAGTCTAAACTCTTGTTTTGGTTTCTTGGATTTTGGTTTTTTTGCTTTTTGGAGGGGAAAGGCAGGGCAATTGGGGTTACGTGACTTGCCCAAAGTCACACGAATTTGAACTCAGGTCCTCCTGACTCCAGGGCTGGTTCCCTATTCACTGTACCACCTAGCCCCCCGCCCCAAGTCCAAATTCTTTCATGTGACTTTAAGACCTTCTAGAATTTGGCTTCACACGAACTTTACAGTATTATCTCATGTTATTTCCAAATATTTACTCTGACATTATTGCTATTTCTCATACACAAAACTCCATCTCTCATCTCCCTGTCTTTGCACAGTCTTTCTCCTCTCCCTGATGCACCACCTCTTAGGATCCCTAATTCTCTAGAATGGCATCTCCCCACAATTATCTTCTGATACTTATGTAAATCTTTGGAGACATACATGGTTTCCCCTAAAAGGACTTAAATTCCTTAAAGGTAGAACTTTCTTTTCTGTCTTCAGGTTATCAATGCCTAGGATAGTGTCTGGTACACACTAAATACTCAATATGTACTTGTTAATTGATTGATTTTGTGTATAAAGTAAATCTTAGAAATGACTCAACTTTTGTGCCTAATCCTGCTAGGAAGACATTTCACTATCCCCTTGGCTTCCCCCATCAGCAATACAACTAAACCTTCATTCCTCTTGTATTTTCTTCCTACAGACACGAGGCCCACTGTAGAGACCCTAAGACCAACTTTAAAGAATGAAGAGACCACCACTCAGTATCCTACAGATGAGGAAACCACAGACTGTGGCGAAAGCTGTAGCACTGAAGATGGTAAGTGTGCAAGGTCAGGTCCAAAGCCCAATGACTTCTATCCTGAGAGAGTCCCAGTTTTCAGAGTTCCTACCTGCCTGTTGCACCAGTTAATATTGTTTAGTCCTTAGTGATTGGCCATTTTCCTAGTTGGATTTCACAAATAATTCTGATATAGTTTTCTGGCTAATGCAATCAGCAACAAGAGAAATCAAACTCATTACTTTAGAGATAGACAAGTGGGGCAAGGGTGATAATTCAGTTATTGGTTAAATTAACTTGGTGCTTGTCAAATGTCTACTTTATATCATAGACTCTGAAAAAAAACACAGTGGCATTGATTCTAGGAGAAATTGGTCTGATCTGATACTCTCAAGAATTTCATGCATGTGTATTTATCAAAAATAACAAAGTAAGTCAGAAAAAGAGAGTCAGAGATTTGGGGAAAAAAAAACACCTCCAAGTGTATGTGTGTGGTTTGTTGATTTATTTTCATAAAGAAGGGATCATCTATTTTTGGATCTAACAGTTCACATGGAGAATTTATGTTCCATTTTGGGGTCTTCTGAGTTTGTCTCAGTTAAAGACAGTAATTGGCAGAGCCTGAAAATGAGACACGTTTTAAATCATACGCATAAGGTCACTAAGCTTGAGGACATTCCTAATAAACCACAAATTTTGGAACATCTGGCATTTTTGGCTAGAATTTAAAGCTTTGACAGCCTCAATTTACAGTAAATTACTGATCATTACTAAATGTTCATTAAATGAAATGAGGGAAGATTGGAGCAGGGACTTGGGAAGTGATAGAGATGTAAAGACCTTTTATAAGCTTAGTAAGAGGATTATGAAATCTCCCGATTCTGCTAGCTCAGCCTTTGGACAGTAAGAGATACTGCTCTGATCGACTGGACTTTTTTTTTTTTAAAGAAAAGGATCAAAGAAGGATGGGAAAGAGGCCAGCAATAAATGCTGAAGTTGTGTGACTGAAAATGATAATTTAATGCACATGCTTTGGGGAATGCACTTTTGTTTATGTTTTGGGGGGGACAGGGAAGAGGGAAGCTATTGGTCAGGAGTTCTGGCATGTTAATGAACTTAAGTTTTTGTGCTTTGTTGAGAAGAGAGGGAGATTTAGGGAATTTTCCAGGATATGTTTAGGGTGGCTTGAGAGCTCAAAGTGAAAGGCATAGTGAATTAATATACAGTATTGGATTAGTGAAGTTAGCTTGGTTTTCTATCTAAACGACAATCAGAAGGACATTTCAAGAGTGTTGCAGCTGAATTCCAGAAATATATGATTAATATAATTGCAGAGTTTTCTGATGTGTTTGTTTTTTGAGGATTTCTACCCTCTCTTTTTGCAAAAGGTCTATATATGGGCTTTTGTTCTTGATGTACTGTGTATACACATAGAAATTGGAGGCGAATTATGGTATATTGAATTACTTTCTATTTTGAAAGCAAAAAAAGAAGTTCAGAAATTGAAAGGGAGCTGGGGTGGGGGGAGTGGCAATGCTGAGCCCAGGCTGTGTCTTCCAAACCACAGGTTGTTGCTTCCTTAATGATTGCCATGTGTTTCTTCCCAACTTTGGCCAGAGGGAGAGTTGGCCTTAAGTAGCCTATTTTTGGAGGGAAAAGTTGCAAACAAGCTGTGGTCACCATCTACCTTTTGTCACTGGGACCAGCAGTGACCTTTACCCTCTGACAGGATCCTCAGCATCCCCACTCCACCATGGCAGAGCAATTCTTTCAATAAACTACTAGTTTTAGACTTCCCTGTAATGTGCTTCATGCCTTCCTTGAGCCTTCCCTTCCTCCCCATTGCTAACGCTCCCCAGACCTTGCTCTTTCTTTGTAACTCAACCAGCCCAGGCAAGGCTCTGACTTCAGCTTTCTCTCTCTTCCTCCCCTGCTGCCAACCCCATGATGTTTTCCCCACCCATTGGTGTTGGCTACATGACCATGAGAAGTGGCTTACAAGCGCCTGACCCAGCTATAATCCTGGAGTTAGGAAAAACTTCAAGAGACCATTTGGTTCATTCTCCTGCTTGACTAAATAACGTGGGAGAGAAGATTTGCTGGTCTTTTTTCCAAAGACAGGACAGAGGAAAGCCTTCTTTCAGGGAGACGGCTTGGTGCAGTACTTGGAGGTTCTGGAACTAGGCTCATATCCAGCTTCTGACACTGCCTGTGTGCTCTTGGGAAAATGCAAACCTCAATGGGCCTCAGTTTACTCATCTGTAAAATGGGGGGGCAGGGAACAGAGTAGATGCCCTTTGAGGTTTCTTCTGATTTTTTTGTCTGACTCTGTAATCTAATACCCAACCCTCCACCCCTTGGTGCGCCTTACTCATGGTGTTGGTCCCCTGGTGAGTTATCAATCCTAAATCCAACTTCTGGCTGGTGCAACACTTTTTTTAACCACATCAGTGGATCTCCTTTCCCTCCCCCTTCCCTTTTGTTAAACAGCTGCAGGATTTTGCTGCTGCTGCCGTAGAATTCGCAGCTTCCTTATTGTACCAAGCTGTCCTTCCTGTCTGTCCCACTGCAGGGATGAGAGGCTTTCTGCTCTGGCTTTTCTACAGCTAGACAAATACCAAAGGGAGGTAAACAGGAACTTCCCTATTTCCCTGGGCCCAGGCCATGAGATCACTTTCTCCTCGATGGCTCCCTTCCTCAAGGGCAGTTGTCTTCGGCTCTCATGGTGCCAGTGGCCTCCATCACTTCATAGAGTCAGGCTGGCAGGAGTTGAGATGATACCTTGGGACAATCAGACTGCAGCTGAGGCACCAGGGAGATATCCTCTGGTACTTAGGAGAGCAGAGGCTTGAGCATTTGTCTGCTTTTGGACATGGATGGGAGGGAGGGACTGAATAGGCTGGAAGCATTTGGGGCCCTCATTCATATTTACTTACCATGGAAACCAGTGACAGATTTGGCCCCCAGTCCTGGGAAGCACAGGCCCGAAGGCTGCTCTGGAGGGCTGGTGATCACCAGGATCAGTGAAATGAATGATTCTCCTCTTTCTTCTCCACTTACGGGACGCACCAACTATTTAAACAGCACTGCCACGGCTGTCCTAGAAACCTCTTGTCATTTGTCTTTCTTTGGTTTATCTTTCTCTCTTAGACAAAGATTTTCAGCCTCCACCAGGCTTCAATTGCAACTTTGATTTCATGGAGGAAAGCTGTGGTTGGCTGTATGACCATGAGAAGTGGCTTACAAGTGCGTGGTCAGGCAGCTCAAGTCCCATCGATAATGCTTCCCCAGGTAAGCCTGACTTGGAATTAAGGATGGAGAAGGAGGGAGAGGAGGCTATGAAAACGGGGGTTCCAAATGGTTCAACTAAGGTCATTATCTTGTAAGGTCCCAAATCCACCCACTACCTCCAGTCTTCAGGAAAACTTACCAGGTGGTCCCTGGTTCCTCATACCAGACTCTCCTAGCTTGTGCTAGGTTATAGCACAGGTGGAAGACTGGGCAAATGAGAGGAGGAAAGAACAAAGAGAAGGAGGGGAGGAAAGGAGAAAGGAAGGAGGGAGGAGGGGAGGGAGGAAGGAGAGAAGGAAGGAAGGAAGGAAGGTAGGAAGGGGATGGCACAGAAGGCAAAAGGAGCCAGACTCCCTATGGGATATAGCAGTCAGATTCCCACTGCCAACATATGACAGCTTTGTAAGTCCCTTCTCAGCAAACCCCTTAAAAATGCCCCCTGACCCCTTCAGTGAATGGTGCTCTCCAGGCTGACAGAGATTGCTCTAAGGTTATTCTTGTTTCTGTGGCAAACTGATGGGGGAAAGAGGGGGTTGGACAGAAATGCTCTAATGACTACTGTGTCTAGCAAAGTGGTTTAGTAATTTGCCTTCATAAGACCATTGTTGTTCCATGAAACATTATTAAGCCTTTCTGTCTCTTTTTTTTTGAAAGGCAGCTTTTACAGATGTGCCTTTCCTCCTCTTCCTCGCCTAAGCTTTGTGATCTTTTGGTAGATGGGCATCAGCTCCTTTGGTTCAGGCCATAGACACAGAAACCACCTGGGATACTATACAGGAAGAAACATAGGAGAGTGGCTGGAATGCGCACTAGAGAGAGGTTTGGGGCCCAGGGAAACACGAGGATTAAAGTGGGAGAGTATTAACCGGAAGAAAGAGGAAAAAATTGGGGGTGGAGAGCTCTGGGAGATGGATTGTATTGGTAACTAGAACAGAAAGAGGCTGTTAAGGGAATGAAACTAGAGGTGAACAAACACTTGGAGGGGTCCCTCTGTCTTGTCCCAACCTTTTCTCTATGTCACAGACCCCTTCTGGTGAAGCCTCTGGTCCTCTTCTCAGGATAATGTTTTTAAATGTATAATATAAAATGCCTAGGATTACAACAGAAAATAATTATATTAAAATAAAGATATAATTTTTTTCCCATCCAAGTTCACGGACCCCTTGAAATCTATCCACATACTGCATTGGATACACAATGGATGCATCATATTTCATATCTTGGGGTTTATTGACCCCCAGGTTAAGAACCATTTTCTACAACTGGCCCCTCTTTCCCCCCCCCCTTCTCTCTACCTCTCCTTTCTTTCCTTTTCTTCTTTGACTCTTTCTGTCTTCTACCTTTCTTCCCTTCCCCTCCCCACTTACTTCCTTGCCTTAGGCCTCTGTAGGATATAGGTGTTAATGCCCAGTAGAATATATCACTTCAAAGGAAAGAAGGAAATCTTTTCCTTCCTTCCTTCCTTCCTTTTTTCTTTCTTTTTTACTTTTTCCTTCCTTCTTGTCTTTTTCCTTCTTTCCTTCCTTTCTTTCACTCTTTTGCTCTTTCTTTAGCTCTTTCCTTCTCTTGCTTTCTTTTCTTTCATTAGTCCCAACAGGCCTCATACACAGCTACCTCCTACCCTTGTCTCCCTTGGTACTTAAAGCTAAAAGAGAATGCATACCCCCAAAACTAGAGCTTGGCAGGTGGTATAGGCAGTATGGAAGAGATCTAGAGAAAAAAAGAAATGAGGGTTTGATTGCTCTTTCCCAGAAAATGCACCCACAGCCCAGCGCTGGTGTTCAGCACCCATCTCTCCTCAGATCTCTGGGTCTCCTTCACTCTGCCTCGGGGAGGGCCCATTATCTTAAGGACAGATGCTTTGTGGTGAGCATAGACTGTGGGACATCCAGTGTATCAGTGCCTGCTTTCCAATTGGGTCACAGTGTCTGTTCCAGAGAAAAACATTTTTGAATTTCAAGTGTTTATCTCTTCAGCATTTGAGTGCTCTGGAAGATTAATATCTGAAGATCATCAGGGCCTCAGGCAACAGGAGAGAACACTTACCCTAGTCCCAGACTTAATAACCCTCCCCCATCTCACTCACTGTAATAATGTTTAATTAATATAATGAGCCTCCTGCAAGTAGGAGAAAAAATACTTATTTTTATAACCCAGACTAGATTTTTCATTTCATTTCCTCTCCCTTGAGATTTTCACCAATTAATTGGCTGCCTTTCCCTCTCTTTCCCCCTTTTCCAAATGTAAAGGAGCCAAGCTTTGTGTTCATGTGTGAGGGGGGCAGCAGGGTAAGTTTGAGGTCAGCTTCACAGAGACAGTAGCGGGTGAAAAAGGGCTGCACACATGGGTCATGTTCAGTGTGATAAGGTTTACTGGTTCAGAGACTTGCGCATTTAGACCTAGAAGGAATCTGAAAGGCCAATTTGTCTTAACCTCTTCTTTTTAACAGAGCAGGACACTGAGTCTCAAAAAAGTTGGGTGATTTTTTTAAACTGTTGCCTGTGAATAAGGCCTTTTAATGATTCTGCTAGTATTCATCACACGGCATCGGAGCCCCATCTCCCTTTACTAATTAGGTCTAATCTTGGTGTGGCTCAGCCCATCTCTCCTTGAACCAGAGCCAGAACTCTGCTCAGAAGAGCAGATAGTGGGGCCTCAGGGACTTCCTGGTGCCTCCGTCACTCTGGCCACTCTGGCCCTTCCTTTGTCACCTCCCTCCTCTTCTTCTTCCTCTTCGTCCAGCTGTTGCCCCTCACCTGAAGGCCCCTGTCAATGGAATTTCGCTACTGGTTGGCAATTTGAGCCCTTGTCTTTGCTGGATCTGATTCATTACACCCTGTGGTTTGGGGGCCTTTCCGAGCGAGCTCACATTTTGGGCAGAAGTCCAACATATGGCTGAGACGAAGGTTCAGGAAGAGAGTTCAGCCATAAGGAACTACTAAGTCTAATGTTGTTCCTGCCTTAAGAAATTAGGAAGGAAAATAATTACTTTCCCCGTTCCATCTTCTAAGCACAATCCCCAAAGTTTGGAGAAGAGGGGCTAGTAACCCACGCATGGGAGGGGGATAAAAGTCATAATACCATTCCCACGTTCACTCCTTCCATATTCTCATCCTTTTTTGGGCACCTTCTTGTACTTTCCTTCTCCTTAGAAAACTTACTGTCAGATTTCAAGTGGGAGAGGATAGAAAGCCTTTTCTGTTCCGGGTGGTCTTTCCTTCTTCTCTACAAAAAAGCCCCAAGGGCTTTTTTTTCTCCCTAGCAGTTGGGAGAAAGGAAACAGCTGTGCTTAGTTTAGGGGCAGGGCAAATGCTAATGGAGTTCAAAGTTGCTGGCACCCTCCAAGTCAAACCTGAAAGCTTTGCTATGTTATCAAACACTTTTGCACGTCACAAAAGAGGGGAACATTCTGCTTCTTTAAGAGATATGCACCATATGTCCTCCTCTCCCACCCCTCCCTCCATATCTCTATTAGATAGGTGAGCCAAAGTAATGATCTTCAGAGTGAGAGAGGGCTTAGACAGTCACAAGGAGCAGGGGGTATCGAGAGGAGGAGAGGAAGAGGAAAAGAGACGGGAAACAGCCACATTGAAACATCATCCACGGGACGTTTGATTGGAAGTGTCTGTAGAAACTGCTTAAATTCCTCAGATATTTTCTGGTTTACTTGTTCCCCGCATTGTTTCCTTTTCCCTTTTAACTCTCTCTTTCTGTCTCTGTCTCTCTGTCTCTGTCTCTGTTCCCCCCTCTCTCTGTCTCTGTTTCCCCCTCTCTCTGTCTCTGTTTCCCCCTCTCTCTGTCTCTGTTTCCCTCTGTCTCTGTCTTCCCCTCCCTCTCTCTGTCTCTGTCTGTTTCTCTCTGTCTCTGTCTCTGTCTCTCTCTCTCTCTCTGTCTCTCTCTCTCTGTCTCTGTTTCTCTCTGTCTGTTTCTGTCTCTGTCTCTCTCTGTCTGTTTCCCCCTCTCTCTGTCTCTGTTTCCCTCTGTCTCTCTCTGTCTCTGTCTTCCCCTCCCTCTCTCTGTCTCTGTTTCTCTCTGTCTCTGTCTCTCTCTGTCTCTGTTTCCCCCTCTCTCTGTCTCTGTTTCTCTCTGTTCCCCCTCTCTCTGTCTCTGTTTCCTTCTGTTTCTCTTTGTTTCTGTCTTCTCCTCTCTCTCTTGTCTGTTTCTCTCTGTCTCTGTCTCTGTCTCTGTCTCTCCGTCTTTCTCTGTCTCTCTGTCTCCCATCAGTGGTGATTGCTACCCAAGACTGACAAGGTTTGCAAAGAACTTTACAAATGTGATCTCATTTTATCCTTACCACAACCCTGGGAGGTAGTAGGTGCTACATACATATATACATACATACATACATACATACATACATACATACATACATACATAGTAGTATGTATATAGCACTTAAAAAGGTGCTATACATACATACATGGTAGTAGTAGGTGCTATATATACATACATATATACATACATACATATATGTATATGTATATTCTCAGCCCTGCCCCTATACTCCATTTCTTTTTTTTTTCCCTTAAGCTCCATGCTTATATTCTGAGTTGCTGAGATTTTTCTCCATTTCATTCTCTTCTTAGTGATTCCATGACCCCTATTAGTGAGAGGGAAGCCAGTTTCACCCACAGGGGTTCCAAAATTGTAAGCTACACAAAGGCATCTAAACTTGGTATTCCCCCTAGCACCCAGCAGTGATTCCCCACATGACTGAGACTTAACAGTGTTTGCTGAATGAATATTCGTTGACTCCTCTGAACTCTGGAAGGTCTCATCTATCCTCCTGTGTTTTGTGGGGGCGATGGCATACAGAAATCCTTTTTTTTTTTCAGTTTTCATGTTCCTTAGAGACAACATATTTTCTACAGACTTTCTCAGGCTTCCCATCCATAAACAGAATTCTTCATGAGACAGTTTACAGTATTTTCTACAAGATCAGGTTTTAGTCTCCAAGGGATGAAGCAAGAACTTCACGGGATGATATAGAGTCTCAGAGACATTCAAATGATCAGCCACAGCCATTTATCTTCCTTGTGGATCATATCAGGACACTGTCTGTTTGCTTTGGTGTAAACCAAGAAGCAAGTAATTGGGGGAATGTGCTTCCCTTGTGGGAGGCGGAGATAGATGTCAACTCTGGTGCTGCTGGTGGAGGTGCTTCTGGTGGAGGTGCTGGTGTAAGGCATTTGTTGAGTCCTCCATTCGAGGAGAGCTCAGTAAACAGAAGGGTTAGATGGTGCAGGGCTTATTATGAGAGGCAACGAGGTGTAGTAGGAAGAGTCGTGGACCTGCAGTCAAGATTCAAGACCTGAGTTTGAGTCCCAGTTAATAGCTGTGTGATCATGAACTGCTTCCTCTCTGAATCTCAGTGTCCGCATCTGTAAAAGCCCCTAGTTGTTAATTCTCTTCCTCAAAATTATCCTACACTGATTTATCTGATAACTTTTACATTGTCCATTAGGATTTGTCTCTTTGAAGTCAGTTTTTTTCTTCCTTCTTTGCTTCTTTCCTTCCTTCTTTTCTTCCTTCTTTCCTTCTTCCTTCCTTCCTTCTTTTCTTCCTTTCTTTCTTCTTTTCTTCCTTTTTTCTTTCTTCTTTGATTCCTTCCTTCTTTTCTTCCTTTCTCTCTTCTTTCCTTCCTTTTTTCTTCCTTCTTTCCTTCTTTTCTTTCTTCCTTTCTCTCTTCTTTCCTTCCTTTTTCTTCCTTCTTCCTTCCTTCTTTTCTTCCTTCCTTTCTCTCTTATTTCCTTCCTTTTTCTTCTTCCCTTCTTTTTTCTCACTTTTTTCATTCTTAATTTTTTTGTTTTCTTTTCTCTCTTTTAAGTTTTTGTAATCCCTGTGTCTATGACAGTGCCTTCCATATGGTATGTGCTTAACAAAACTTGATGAAGTGAATTGAGTTGAATCTAAATGTGCTATAGAAATTGTAGTTTTCATTAAAGACAGCAGGATCTGTTAAATAGGAATGTGTCAATGGTTGGGATAGAGGTAGATGGATAAATAAAGAATATGAAACCAAATTGAATCCATTTTGGTCATCTTTAGAGGCCTATACCAGCTCAATAGAGAATCCCTAAACATGAGGCTTAGAAGGACCTCATGTATCTAATGTTCTCTTAAAGCTGATTTGTAGGAATACTCAGTTTGGGTTACTCAGCATCTCAACAGGAAGGGCTACAAGGGGCACCGACAGGCATTTGGAATGGCTTTTCATTATGAAAGAATGAGCTTGGGGTCATGGTATTTACACATGAAGGAGTTGAAAGAACAGGGCCGTTGCTTCAAAGTTCAGTTATGGGGCTCAAATGGGAATGACTCAGGCATTCTACTGTTCTGTAAGTGGAATCTGCAGATGCATAATACCCTTGTGAAATATAAGCAATTGTCTTGTTAGTGCCTTATTTAGATTGTCTTGACTAAGAACTGAGTAGCTGATTGGCTATTGAATTGATTCATTAGACCAGGGAATGACTCATCTTGAGAATTGTGCACAAGAAAATTAAGTGTGGGTGTGGGTGGATGGGTGTTTATGCACAAGGTAAGGAAAGTGGTTTCCTAATTGGTTTGATTTTGACAGTGGTCTAGAGGTGACTCTGTGGGCAAACTAAACTCTGAAGATCTCCACAGGTGGGGCTGACAACCTATACATTAGGTGGGGGCAGGGTGGGGATGACTGAATTGCATTCAAAGAAACCATTGTGGTTTGGTGGTTTGGCTGAGGCACAGCCATTGAAAATACAAAGGGTTCAGTTTTGCAGGCAGTAGACAGTAGTAGATCACTAACGACCAGGAATGGCTTGCCTCTCTAAAAGAAGGTCATTGTGTAGTTTGAATTGAAAATGGAAGAGAACTTTGAGACCTATGACCTCAAGGAGGTCAAAGAAAGAACGAAAGGTCCCATATACACCAAAATATTCATAGCAGCATTTTTTTGTCATAACAAAGAACTGGAATCAAGGTCCATCAACTGGGGAATGGCTAAACAAATTGTGGCACATGAATGTGCTGAAGTATTAGTTTATCATAAGAAATTATAGCTATGAAGAATTCAGAGAAGCACAGGAAGCCATGAACTGATACAGAGTAAAGTATGCAGAACCAGAAAAACAACATACAAAACAACACTGGCAGTGTTCTTTTCATTTATATGGAATCCATATAATTATAATTATAATGCATATAATTATAATGACCAAGTTTGGACTCAGAGAAAATAGGAGAAAATATACTTCCTATCCTCTTTTGTAGAGGTCAAGGACTGTGGGTATAGAATGTTGAATATAGCGTTAGACTTGTTTATATGCTGGTTAGTTTTGCCAAGCTGATTTTTTTTAAAACTTGCTTTTTAAATTCTTTGTTCCAAGAGAAGGCTCCCTGAGTAGGACAGAGGGAAGGGCAGGTTCAAAAAGGAAAGTGATGTAAAAACAAAAGGTATAAATAAAAATGTTGTTAATGCAGAAGAGCAAGAAGTTATTAGTGGTTGTGTATGAAGGAGGACAGGGAGTGAAATATCCCTGGTTTACAGAAGAGACAGCAGGTAAAATTTGAATTCTTTTACTTGGCCTGAGCTTTTGAAGGTCAGGATTTCCTGCCAGTGTGTGAAACAATGAGGAAAAGGAAGGAGAGGATAAGAAGCAGGTATGGATCTGCAGTTGCCAGATGAGATAGCAATAGACACAAGGAAGGTGTAGATGCCTGTAAAGACCAAGCCTCAGATGATTAGTTTTCCACAAGAAGGCAATCTTTTGGAAAACCCCTGGATACTTACTGCTGACATCATTGAGAGTCAATGTTTTCCTTAACCAAATATTAATTTAGGGACCTAGGCCAACACAGAATGACGTGGAGACGTCAGCTCATGTGTTAACCATGACCTCTATGAAGAGACTACCTCTCCTGCGGCACTGATGGTTTCAGATGGTTGTACTTTTAGGAGGATAAGTTGCTAGCCAGGAGATGTGTGTTGGACAGATGGTGTATTTGGCTTTCCAATAGCCAGGAGGAGCAGACTAGTGATTTATCTGAGAATTTGGTAAGATACAGACACAATTGATTTCGTGGCTATCAGGCCAGCAGGGGTCACGTATTTCTGCTGCTCTCATTCAGCCAAAGCCAGATGCACCATAAATCTCCAGGTGAAATATCAGGAGACCCCCCCATTCCGGAGACGGCAGCAGGTTAACAGCGCCTGAATAGCCCTGTCCTCCAAGATGTCTCCCTGACCTTCTGAACTTTTCCTGTCCATCCCCATGAGACTGTTTCCACGGTATCCGGGGCAGCAACAGCTGTTTTGAGTCAGAGACCCAGCAGAATGTCTCCAAAGTAGTTCAGGTCCTGAAGGAGAGGGATTGTGTCTCTGGGATGTTTTTTTCTTCCCTCTACTTCAGCAACTAGACATATTTTCTTTCAATTGTCCTTTCTTTGCTGGAAGCTCTCCATTAATGGCACAGGGACCATTAGCTACAAGAACAGTGGGGCTCAGGCATGCTGCTTTTTCCTTTAACTTGACAATTATCTTGTTCTGGTAGAGATCCTTAGCACATCTGTTTTGTTTGAGTCCTATCAAGTTAGGAGAGTGACCCTTTTGATTTCATGCCTACCTTTCCCCCAATCAATCAACAAGTTATTTATTGAACACTCCTGGTGCCCAGCAGAGCATCCCCTTCAAGAGACTGTGTGGGGTTGTAGAAAGAGCTGTCATGCATCAGTCATGCACTGCCATGATTCCCCAGGCCCACTCCAGGCCCCTGTTCTCAAATTAGAAATTAGGAAGAGCGCTGAAATCTATAATTTCTGAGACAGAAATGAAATCAGGCAATTTTTTCATCACTTCTTGTGTTTTGTTGGGATTCCGTGTCATAGATGTGTTGGGGGGAGCCTGGTATGGGGACCTGCCCTTTCCTGTATATATGCTCATTTTCTCAGTTTAGGGTTCAGTACCCAGCTGGGGCTTTAGGCCTCCTCCTTTTCTTGCTGTGCACCGATTCACTCACTTTCTTTCCTAGACACTCCCTGAGATCACCCTTCCAGTTTCCCACACTCTCTCCCACCTTGTTCCACCGTACACTAACTCTGCCACCCACACAACTATTCTCCAGGTACCAACCCAGTGAGTTGGGCACAGCCATTGGCTCTCTTGCATACTTGTCTCTGTTCAGTCACTCCCAAGGCCAGTCCTGAGACCATTTCCTGAAGCCTATAAATAAGCCTGGAGAATAGCAATGACCTCTTTCTCCCCAAAGTATACTTTTTGACCCCTTAGCATCCACAGGTCTTGAGTATTGGACAGGAAACCTGAGTTTGCATTTTATATTCGATGCTTCCCAGGTGTGTAACCTAGGGCAAGAAAATGTATTTTTATGAGCATTCAGTTCCTTCCTTTTTAAAATGGGGACCATAGAGGTGGCTAGGTGGAGCAGTGAATAGAGTACTGGCCCTGGAGTCAGGAGGACCTGAGTTCAAATCTGGCTCAGATACTTAACACTTTCTAGCCATGTGATCTTGGACAAGTCACTTAACCCCAATTGCCCTACCTTCCCTGGTCCAAAGAAGCCAAAAATAAAAAATAAAAAAATAAAATGGGGACCATAATATGTTCTCTCTCTTCCTCACAGAATCTGCTTTGTAAACCTTAAAGCTCTTTGTGTGAGTTGTTATTATCTGACTGGTTCCTGATTATCCATATCTAAAGGTTTTCCAAATAACACTCATTCACAGGTCCTGTAGTGTAGTAGATTCTCCCAAGAGTAAATGACAAACTTAAGGACTCCAAAATTAATCAAGGTGTTGAGTTTCTGAGACTTGACTAGCATTTTCAGAGTCACGTTGAACTGGGATTTCTCCCACTCCTCCTTAGACTTATTCTTCACCATGACCTTGGATCAGCTCTGGCCTCCCCCAGTGAAAGGAAAGAGATACTTTTCAGCCCAGCATGCACTTGGCTGATGTCTTCTGTTAATTCCTCAAATTTGCATATCATCTTTCTTCCCTAGAGCTCATAGCGCTTAATAGGCAAGCAGGGTACAAATGATTTAACAGAGATGACCAAATGATTGGAAAAATAGAAATTCTGAAGTTCCAACTTCATATCTCCTCAAGTAAAGAGAAAGTCATGTGGAGACAGCACTAGCTACAGAGTCAGAGGTTACTTAAAGTAACCTTGGGGTAGGTTACTTGAAATTTTCTAGGTCTCCATTCTTCTGTAAAATGAAAGGTTTGGACAAGACGGCCATCTAGGTCTATGAGCCCATGACTGTGGGGGGTATTAACTTCCTTTATCTATGTGAATGATTATAAATCAGATCAACAGGGCATTTATTTAAGCACAAGTACTAGGCATCATACTGGGAATTCAAAAACATACATGAGACCCTTCCTAGGAGTCTAGGAGTGAGCTTACATTTTGCTGGAGACAAGCTTTGTTTAGGATGGCTGGAAGGATTAAGGTGGTCAGACACTTAGCAATCCTGTTCCTTTCTCCCATAGCCACCCAATTCTGAGATGGTAGCAGCCCATCTCCAGGATCCAGGAAGAGAAAGGGTAGAAACCATATGTTCTCCATCATGGAGAGAATGGCCTTGAAACTACAGCAGGACAAATGGTCACTGGAGGGAAGAATGTTCTCATGGTGAAGGTTGTTAGACAGCAGAGTGCACAGATGATGAGCCTGAGGAATCTCCTTCTGGAAGAGTCAACATCTGCTTCCTTGGCTATTTAAGAACAGCTGCCTGGAGGCGGGGGTGTGGTGGGGGTAGACTCCATGTTCTCCCGGGATTGCTTTCAATCCAAGACTGTACCACCACCTATTGCAATGGGATGGAAAAGCTCTGGGGATAATTAGAGCCTAGTGGGACCTTTGGGGAGCAGCAGGGTCAGAAGGCTTAAGGGGTCTAAGGAGAATGGATCTTGTTTCTGACAAAAACTTGGACAAATTAGGGGAATCCAGTCTTTTTGTAGACATCAGTCATTCTGAGGTTTTTCCTACCTTGTTATGAGTCAGCAGAGTAGTGTGGGAGTCAAAAAAAAGCTGGTGAGCTCTTAGACTTTATTCATGAAGAGATAATATATAAAACAACAGAGATTATAATAGCCCTGCTTTACTCTGTCCTGGACAGACCACATCTGGAATATTATGTTTAGTTCTGAGCACCACATTTGAGGAAAGATGTTGACAACCTCAATCAGTAATCTTCTTGGATGCTTCCTTATGGTGTGAGTGCTAAATTCACAGAAGCTTATAACCAGAAAGTTGGCCACCAGTTGGTGAATTTTTCCTGCCACAGCAACGTATAAAGATCATCTAGTGAGACATATAAAGATCAGGATCTGTACGTATAGAAGGAAGACCCACACTGATGAAAAAATATATCCCTGAAGTATTAAATTCTTTCTTTCTTTTCTGCATAGCATCTTTGGATTTATTTTTTCCCACTTAATATTTTATTTTTTTCCAATGACATGTAAAGATGGTTTTCAGCATTCACTTTTTTAAGATTTTGAGTTAGTCTTGGATTATTATTGATAACCTGGAGCAATTTCAAAGGAAGGCAGTGAGGATGATGATATGGCTCAAAACCAAATCATAGATGAAAGTACTAGAGGCACTGGCCTCGAGACAGAGACATTTAGATAGCTGTCTTTGAATATTTGAAAAGGTCTCATGCAGAAAAATGATTAGACTTTATTGTTTGGCCCCATAGATTATACCAAGGACCAAGAGGTAGAAATACTAGGTAGACC
The DNA here is from genome assembly GCA_028646575.1 of Pseudocheirus occidentalis. Lineage (NCBI taxonomy): Eukaryota > Metazoa > Chordata > Mammalia > Diprotodontia > Pseudocheiridae > Pseudocheirus > Pseudocheirus occidentalis. Next base: position 142,750,680 of record CM053600.1, read on the forward strand.
TCAGGCCCATAGAAGGAAAATGATTCCTCACAATTAGAATTGTATGTAAGTGGGATGTACTGCCTTGGCACAGTATGTTTAGGTAGTAAGATTCCTGTCAGTTTTGGACTTCTGATGGAAATTAGATGACTTGTCATGTGTATTGTTGATGCGAATCCTGGTTCAGGTTGGATTAACTCTCTGGAGGCCCTTCCAATTCTGAAATACTATGAATCAGTCCAGTCTAGATTCAGCATAATCTTGACTATTTCTCTAAGTCTTCTAGTTAAACCAAATGCTCTTTCTCTCCTTCAGGAGTATAGACTTCTGAGATCAAACCATAATCTTCAGGGAGACATTGAAATATATCTCCTACCCCTCCCTGGACTTGTCCTACCTTGGATCCAACCTCTACCATGACCTTGGATCAGTTCTGGTCCCTCACTGTGAAGGACAAGATATACTTTTTAGCCCAGCAGGTGCTTAAACTCATGTCTGCTACTAATTCCTCAAATTTCCATATCATCTTTTCCCCCAGAGCTCATAGCACTTAATAGGCAAGTAGGGAGCAAATGATTTAACAGAGTGAAAATCAGGCCACTCTGCTAGTCTCTGGATCCCACAGATGAGTGGATTAGCTTGGATGTCAGTGGTGAATTATATGCCCGTCAGCAGCCTCCACAGTACTTAGCACTTCACCAGCATTAACTCCCTGGTCCTCAGAATTGCTATACAAAGTACAGTATTATCACCTTCATGTAGAGAAAGAGAGAAGGCATTCCTGAGTCCCCAGGGGAGTAACTCTGTAAGGTTTTTGGCCTAATGATGCCCTTTGTTTGGGTTGCAGTATACGGAGGTAAAATAGACTCTTGCCAGCACCATCCTCCACACCTCCACACAGATTCCTTTTCCACCTAGTAATTTCTCACTGTTGCACTGTCTCCCTGCTTCTTAAGAACATAAATTCACACGAGTGACAGCATTTCTTGCCAAGCAATTTTTAGTCAGTAAGTAGGTCTTGTTGTTTGAGAAAAATATGAAAGAGAAAGTGGAATGCCAAGTCTTTGAAATCCAATTCCTTTCACTCATGAGAAGCAAGTGATGACTTTTGAATTATAGGGGGAGGGAGAGAGGACATCTTTGGTCAGTGGATGGCTCCTTGGATAACCAGATACTTGTGATGATCAGTCTCTGGTCATGTCTTTGCTACTGCGATGATCTGTTGACTAAGAAAAGAATGGGGAATAACTGTAGAATACTTATATGAACTTGAAGGATACCCAGGCCCAGAAATACCCATTTCTCTTCTATTTCTAGCAAATCAAGAGCTGTAATTTTCCCCCATTCATTAATCATTTATTCACCAATATGAGTTTAGTATGTCTACATATACATAGATGCAGAGAGTGGTAGAAAAGAAGTATAAATCTCTCATTCACTAATTTACCAAGCATTTATTGAATACCTACTATGTGCCAAGTACTGGGCTAGGCCACAGAAAAAGATAACAACCGTCCTTAACCTCCAAGGAGCTTACATCTTATTGGGGGAAACAGTACATATACAGATAATAAAGACAAAATATATACAAAAAAAAGTATAAAGTGGATTTTTCTCAGGGAGGAGGCATTAGCAGCTGGGAGATGTCATGTAGGTGGTGGAACTTGAGATGTTCTTTGAAGGAAGCCAGGGACTTTGGGAGATAGGGGTGAGGAAGCAATGCATTCCAGGTATGTGGAAGAACCAGCACAAAGGCAAGTCATGGCCCCTGCCCTCTAGAAGCCTCTCATTTAGTTGAAGGTGAAGCTAAAAACAAACAATTTAGTGACAGTGTTATAGGCAATGTGTAATTACATGCCCAGATGAGTGGGTGATGCAGAGCAGTTAAGTACTTATAGAAGCTGAGAGTAGGGCAAAATTCGTGTGGCCTGGGTGGAAGGGGAGGGAAGAACACAAACACTGAATAAACACAAAGCATTTGTGGTATGGGAGAATGAAAATATTCCAGCTTGAAAAGAGGGTTCGTGTGAATTGGCAATACCGTGGTTGGGAAGGACTGGGCCAGATTATAGAGGGCCTTGAATGCCAAGTTGAGTCTATTCCCAGGGTAGTCTCCTTTCATAGAAGAGAATTTGAATGCTATTACCTTACTAAGATAGTTGTTCGTTGCTGTTGTAGTTTTTAGACTCTCCCCTGTGCTTATTTGAGTGTGAAATGGAAACCACTCACACTTTGTAAAAAGAGATCATGCTTGTTTTGGTCTTTATTTTGTTTTGTTGCAACTTGGGGGGCAGGGAAGGGAGCCCGGCAGCCAAATTCAATTAGGGTAGTTTGGGGGGAGGGGATAAGGCAGCAACAGAAGTCAGAGCATATGCTGTGAAATTTGTGCAATTTGACTCAAAGGCTAGAAATAAGAGAGAAGGAATCAGAGAGAACGGGGTTTGACAGTGCAAGGGCATTCCTTCTTGAGTTACTGATAAAGAGGACTAGGGAACAAAACTAGGCCAGAGGAATGAGGGAGAAGAGGCCTTCAATGCAACTTCCAGGGCACCCATGTTTTCGACTGACCGGTCCTGGCTCAGCCAGGATGATGTTAGCCAAGGCAGTAGTGGCAGAAGGGTAGCAAATAACTAGCAGTTAGCAAGGTGCTGCCGTGATGAGGTCTTAGAGCCTCTTGGTCTCATTCTTTACCTGCCCAAGATGCCTGTTTTACCTGCATGTAACCATCCAGCTGCAGATGATGCCAAGGTGCCATGCTATTCATTTCCTGCTTTCTACTTTAGGTCTTCAGTGAGAATGTTGTTCCTATCACTCAGCTGCAGATTTTCAGGCATAGCTCTTGAACAGAAGGCATGCCTGTATGTTTTGTTTACCCAGAGGCAGATGCAATTGATTTACATCTGCAAGGGCCAACCTGTCCTTTGCACAAGCGGTCAGATACCCCTACGAGTTGGGATTTGCAGGTGCAAGCCACTGGCACCAGTTTCTTATTGGCTACAGAACCAGCAGGCATGGTAGTAGCCCGCAGTATTAAGAACTTGGTATTCTACTTGGTGTTTGATTTGTATTTGAAACCAAACAGCAATTAAATTCATTCTCCAAAAATCTGGAAGGGGAAAACCCTAATTTTCTAGGATATTTATATTCGGTGCTAAAAGTGAAGCTCTGTTCTAGAGGCCCCCAGAGCTCATTAGTGATAATGATGGTTATTGTTATCATTGGATCTGCGTGTGTCTGGCTTTCTACGAAAAGGCAGCCAAGTGCAAGGCTCCCTGGGCTGGACTGGGAAAGGAGTGGGAGGTATGTGCCCATTTGGTGGCCCCCTTGCTGTGCTACCTCCTCCCCAAGCCCCACCTCCTCCTTAATAACATCTATATTGTGGTTTCTAAATGATGATAGGTGTCTCTGAATCCCAAAAGCCATCTAGCATCATGTGTAGAGATGTGGCAGCTAAAATGCCTCCTTTGTGATCAGAGCCAGAGGCAAGACTGTGAAGGCTAGCTCAACACGGCAGCCTAGGGGAGGCACTTTTTGAGACTTTGCAATCAACAGCCACTATCCTGTACATTTAGGCAAGTTGTTGTTTGGGAAAAGATCAAACCAGCCACCCTTTTGGCCCCATCTTTCACCTCAGGGTCCTAGTCCACTGGGGTCCTGTTTGGAAACAAAGCTCTGAGCACTAGTGTCATTGACAAAGGCTAATGTTATCACCCCACTTTGGGTTTGTTTCTGGCAGATGGTAGGAACTATTTAAGGCTCCAGAGTAATGGAAGGAGAGAGGACCAGCACGGGAGGCTCATCAGCCCTGCCCTCTACCTGCCCAGGAGCCCTGTCTGTATGGAATTCCAATACCAAGCCACAGGTGGGAGTGGGATCGCTTTGCAAGTGGTTCGGAAAGCCAGCCAAGCCAGCAAGCTCCTCTGGGTCATCCGGGAAGACCAAGGCAACGAGTGGAGACAGGGAAGGATCATCTTGCCAAGTGATGAAATGGAGTATCAGGTGAGATGATAAAAGGAGATTTGTGTGAAGATTCAAGGGAATCATCTGCAGCCTTATTTCAATATTTCAAAGGGTTGTGCCCATTCATCATTAGGAAACGTGGTTAAGCTCCGCTGTTTTCATTGTGTTTCTCCCGTTGCCATAGCAACTAAATGACACTCTTATTTGTTATTCAGAATGTGCCTATCTATACACCGAGACTCAGTTCTTTGTTCCTCCCAGGGCTTCTCTATTGCTGAAATCTTCTCTGGACAAACGCTTTTTCCCCCCTCCATTTTATTTTAGATTGTTATCTGGTAGCCTGACAAAGGGATACAAAAGCCAGAAAAATAAACACAAACAAACCTGCCCCTCTGGAAGGGAAAAGCAACGTCTGGTTCTTAAGACTCTCTGAAGCAAATATAAACAGCCTTTCCTGACCTGCCTTAATGAATCTGAGCCAGGAAAGGGGAGTGGAAGCTGCCTGCTCTCTCTGTGGCCCTTGGATCTGAGCAAGTCCTAAACTGATCATCTGTCTCCGAGCCGTTCTGGCTTTTATGATCTTATTAGAGAGAGAGAGACAGAGAGAGAGACAGAGAGAGAGAGAGACAGACAGAGACAGATAGAGACAGAGAGAGACAGACAGAGACAGAGACAGAGAGAGAGACAGAGAGACAGACAGAGACAGAGAGACAGAGGGAGAGAGAGACAGAGACAGAGAGAGACTTATGCACCAAAGAGGTGGGAGCTGTTGGGATGCTAGTAGGCTGGCCAGAAATCACCCGAGGCACCCTTTGGAATAGGTGACTCCATACCAGCATCAGCATTAACCTTCTCCTCCCCAGCCAAGAAGCAGCAACAGATGGCGGGTGAGGCAGCCAACTGTTTGCTTAGCTTGCCAGAGGACATGTGCTAGTTTGCAGAGAGAGAGAGAGCTGAGTGAGGGAGAGAAAAAGAGTGATGATTTAACATCGCAGAGCAAAGACACCTCTGTTTGCTCACTGCCCTTCCCATCCATGTGTTGGAGGGGTGTTGCTGAGAGTCATTTTCTCCTAGTTATAACGGTGTACCCGTAAGGAGGCTGTGTGCCCTCAAAGCAAAGTGAATCCATATGCTCTCTTTCTCAGTGTCCCAACCTATTCATTTCCTCTGAGTTATAAGAATGCTTCCAAATATCTAACTTGGATATTGAAGGAAAAAAAAAAAGGAAAAACTTTAAACACAGCTCAGGTTAGTTAGATCTACTCCTTTTAAAGCAAGCCAACTATGGTTCTTTTTCATCAATATGTTCTAGTTACTAGACCTAAAAATTCATCACCTTGTGGGGTTTTTTTTTCCTTCTTCCAACCCATCAAATATACATTTGATCTGAACCAACATTTTTTAAATTAAGATTTCTAAGTGCTGCTGCCATGTGGTCAACCGATGCATACTAGGTGTGATGAATGAATGAATGAATAAATAAATAAAGAAGCAAACAAATACATAAAGACAAGTAGGGAAGCAATGAGAAATCTTTGCACTGTTTGTTCATGGAAACTTCTCCTAACCATGGGATTTGTTCTGATTGTTTTCATAGATTGTGTTCGAGGGAATTCTAGGCAAAGGACGCTCAGGAGAGATCGCCATTGATGATATCCGGATAGGCACTGATATTCCTCTAGAGAACTGCATGGGTATGTCAACATCTGTCTCCTCTGGGCGGCTCCACACCACACAACAAGTGTCAGTGTACACACCAGAAGGCAGTATATCACTGTGCTTAATGCTGTGCTGCTGGATTCACCTCGGGACACAAAACCCAGTTGTTACCTCGATAAAAGGAGCTGGCAATTCCTCTCCTTCACTAGTAAGGAAGGGAAAGGGAAAAAGTTGCTCTCCAGAAAGTGAAGGCTTATGTACTTGAGGTTAGAAGTGGGTATAATTCCCTGGGACTGTTTAGGATAGTTGGAATGTGACACGAGGCAAGGCTTTGTATGCCATGTCCCCAGTCAGAAATAGATGTACACTAAGTATAAAGAACTTCTGAATGCCAAGACCCCATCATCAAACTAGCTTTTAGCAAGGAAAATGCTACAGGATGAAAACCACCTGCCAGTCAGGATTACATGCTCAGAGGACTTGATGAATTTAATGGAAGCCTTCACAAACAAGCAAAAAATCAAAATCACCAAAGCCCCCTCCCCCCAAAAAAATAGATTATAAAATTTCAAACAAAAAAAAAGCCAGCTTTGATTGTGTTAGCAATAGCATAATTATTTAAGAGATTCTTTTACCTGAATGAATTACAGGGGGAAACCCTGGCATATAAACCAAGCTATTGGAAATTTGGTATCTTATCCACCAAATGCATACACTAAATGGTCACTGGAACATTGCCCAATGTTCACTGAGTAGCTAAATGACCCTATAGAAGGGCAAGATGCAATCTTGTCTTATTGGTCAGATATCCTTGTGAACCTCAATGAGAAACACACTTGCCACTCATTGTCTCACCTTGGGATTAATGTTCTCCTATCTGGGCTTCCCAGTGATTGTTTTGCTAGACATTTTGTCTTCTATGTCATAAGACGCACTGTAGGCAACAGAATTATGCCATTGTAGAAAATAGATAGCACTGAGAGGTGCCTAGAGCTTCTTTGGCCTGAGAAGTAACTCTAATAACTAACAAAGTGCTTTTCTTGGCACATTTGTCTTGGGTATGTGTGTATGTGGTGATATCACCAGCACCTGGGATTGCCCTGGTCCCTCTGGGAAACTTCCAGGCTTCCAGCATCTAAAAGTGATCCAATGAGAAAGTAATCAGTGGTAAGTAACTGATTACAATCCTTTGGGGATCCATTAATCCAAGAAGGATTTTTTTGTTGTTCCAAAGAAACTTTAGGTACCTTCCTCCTCAGAATATGTAAAAGATATAGCCCATGTGTTTTTGGGCTTGACATTTCAAAACCAAGATCAGAGCGTGTTACAGAAATAATTTAGCTTCATTCATCCTATTTCATTGTCATTTTTGCCTTCTTTCTAATATAAAGCATCTTTTTTTTTTCTCTTTCAGAACCTATCACAGCTTTTCCAGGTGAGAATTTTTCAGGTAAAAGATACTTCAAAATATACATATATGTTGTTATTCTGCCTCCTCTCCCTACCGTCCCATGTAATATTAATTTGAAAGACAATATTCTCTAATCTTGACCAAATCTTTGTAGTGTTCCTACTTAGGGGAAATGGGTGATGTATCTTCCCAACACTAGATGGCGCTAACTACACCTGCAGTGGTAGCAGAAGGGATTGAGAATCTTACTATCTCTTGTTTAATTAAAGTTTAGAAGCCAATAATAGAGACAAATAGATTAGGAATAAACCTCTTGGCCCTACATTGACCAATGGGGAGCAACGAGGCTTGAAATGTATGAGTGGTGTGCAAAGAAAGCCAGTAGACAGAGTTAACGAAGAAATCAGTAGCAAATTAAAAGTGAAATGAGGTGGCAATGATTTATTTTAGCATGAAGATGGTTTCTTTCCAGTTTTCGGGCACCAAGACAGCAGTCTCAATTATTCCACAGTAAGGTATAATGGCAGGTGGTTTTGTGAAGGAAGAAAATTAGGAGTAGACTCTGGAAATGACTGTCAGAATGAGGGACAATTAGAGTTCAGAAGTTGATGTTTAAAAGTAAAAGAAACAGGGAGAAATGGTGTATTTAGCGTCTAGAACAGAAGACTTCAAATATAGGGCTAGAAAACAGAAAATGAGATTTTTTTAATCTTCCTGTTAAGTCAATTGAGCATACAGCAATAACAATATAATTTAGGGAGCCTACCTCATTCGGAGAGAGAGGGACACTTTTCAGAATCTAAATGAATGGAAATTCTCTGTGCTGTGGAAATTTTAGTTGGCTTTTTGTTTCATCCTACCCATAATCCCATAAAAGTGACATTTCTAAAGTCTTTATTGGTAGGTGATTAATGTATGTGTGAAAGGAGGGAAGGCACCCTAAGTAAAGGATATTTAACCTTCTCCACTTTGCCTGTGTATAAACTGCTCACAGAAACACCCACGTACCCTTCTCTATATTTGCAGGGTTTATTCATATCCTGTTCTATGCAAAAAGAGTTGTGTGATTCTATTACACCCTGTTAAGATTTTACTGGATCTCACCCCAGAGGTGATCGCATATCAGAGATAAAGAAAGTCATTTTTATATCCAAAGTCTAGACTTTATCTTTATTCCCATTAATCTGCCCAACTCATGGCTAGTTCAGAGTCACTCAGGGACAGATAAGTCTCTGGTTTGTTACCTGGATGCACTCTCTAACTTTGTCTTTGCTTGCCTAATTTGCCACTCCCCAGTCATAGCTCTAAGGCAGCAGAGGAGTGAGAGGTGGGGATTGGAGTGGGGCTAAAGTGGAAACAACTGGTTCTAGTAGTAGGAATTACTTTTCTCTATTACTCTTCTGGACCTTATTTCCATCTCATCAAGATTCATTCCTGAGTACACAGACACACACTCACACATACACACACTACACAAACACACAAGCGGTCACACACATGTGTTCAGGGTATTAAATTTATATGCTTTGAAATTATTTGGATGAGACATATGTAAATTTGAATTAAAAAATTGGGGGAGTATTTCTAAAAATTGCTTGATGACAAGTTTGAATTCAAGTTTTTACCTTTAGGGTTCCAAGTACAATCTTTATCTGGGTAAAATAAAATTTTTATCTTCTTGTACACCTGACTATCAGGTCAAGTCATAATTGCCATAATGTAGTGAGGCTCAAAGTGCCCATGTAAAGATAAGAAAAAACTTCCCAGAAGTGGCTACCCATGCCATTGTGATGTGGGGAGGGGGGGATCCTATGATTTAGGCCATGATCGATGAGTGTGATGCCAAGGGCTTCACTTCTCTAAGAGAAGAAACAAATGGGTGCACGTGTGCTCCATTCAACCCATGTGCATGAAAGCGTTTTCCAGAAAGCTTCACAATGCCTCCTTTAACAAATAAACATGTAAACAAATGTTATGATCACCCTCTGTGGGACAAGGTAGAGTATACTGAGTGTTCAAACAGCCCCTTTCATGTGAGAGGGGAAACAGAGTGAAAAAAAATGTATGTATTCCCAAACACAACAGGATGAGGTTGGTAGCGATGGGATCTGGTAAGTGGTGGAGAAAATTATGTTAGTGAAGTTCTGCGGTAGCAGCTGTTCCCATGGATCCCATGTCTTGGTGGGTTGGGTTTTTTGTTTGTTTTGTGTTGTTGGAGAAATGGGGAAGATTAATTCTAAATGACTTTGAGACAGAAAATATCACCTTAGGAAGACCTCAGAATGATTTTAGAGTAAATACTTGGAGCAAATGCTTTTGGTCCTGGGTCATTTGGGTACTTTTAGATTTGGAGACATCTTTAAAAGTTTTGCTTTTTTCTAATTTTCTCTTTTACTATGAAACATTTTCTTTTGCATTCAAATAGCCTTAAATATGCTTTCTGCTTTGGCATGTTATCTGTGGCTTTATAATGGCATGTGAGGGAAAGGGGAAAAAATGGACAAATTTTGTGTTCGTGTGTTTTAAGCAGTGTCTATTTTTTTTGTTATGAAATCACTTAGAATAATGTGCAGTCTGAGTTGTATGGTTTTTTAAAGGCATTTCATATAAATGTGATGTGATCGTGCATCTCTTTTATGAATTGAACAATTAAAGAATAAAAATGTGCCTTATACACAGAAAAGAGTGAGAAAGTTCGGGAAAATAATCTAGTGAAGATGATGGAGTATTTCCTCTCAACAAATACTTGGGAAAAATCCCAACTAATAGAAGAGGAATAATAAAGAAGCCAATAAAAATACATAAACTAGTAATCAGTGTTCTGTACTTAGTGGGCAGGTAGTTATTTTTAGCACCTTGGAGCCTAAGAGAGAGTTATGGTTACTGTTACAGTATTTTGTTTTGAAACAAGGAATAGTGAAGATGAATGTGTGTGGTTTACCAACTATTTGGCTCACCAAGATCCTAGACTTTGTGTGTTCCATGCTCGACTTTTCTTTTGTGGATGATGGGTGTGTTCTAAGAACCATTGCTACACCCATCAAGTACCCATGGGATAAATAGAAACAGCAAACTTTGCTTCATTGTAACTGGCTCATTTTTCTTTGAAGTGTATCTTACAGTCAGGGCCATCTGGACTCAGAGTCATCTCAAAGGGTGGGGGATGAAGGTCTGGCATACAATGTGTTTTCTTGGTCCCCCAATCCCAAGAACAAACCAATTGTGGATACATCATGAACGTTTAAAATTAATGTCTAGGTCAGACTTAAATGAGGAAAAAAAATGACTGAAGGGTAGTCTAAGCAGGAAGAAAGGAGATAGTCCCACTGGTTTATTAGAGCCTGGTTAGAGGAATATGAGTGGGTTATATACAAATGAACCTTGTTTAGCAACAACTGACCCATTCACCTTTTAGCTGATTCCTTGGATACTCCCAGCCCACGACATGGCTCTCCCACAGTGTAGGACCTAGGACAGTACTTCTGTTTCAACATAATCTAGGAATGTCTCCATTTGGAGTATTTTCAAGTGATAGAAGGATGCTTGTGAGGGTTAATTAGTGCTCAGCAGAGTGACCCTCTGATGAAAGGAAGGAAAGTATTAGTAATCAATCCATGCTCGTGTTTCAGATAGGCAGCTGTGGTGTGTGAATTGTTTCTGGCTCTTCTCTTACTCTGCTCTGACTGCCAGATTAAGAATAGGTGTTGCTGAGCAAGGAAGCATGGAGATCAGATATGTGTAAACGGGATAACTACTTGGCTGACACTGTTTGCTTTTGGAGACACTCATGGGTTATGTGTGAGGTACATTGTACACCCTCAAAGAGGTCGGACACATTCCTATAGTTTACCATTAATCCAAACAGCTGCCAAGGTCAGTTTGTCTGAAGGGATGAAAATTTCTTTCCCTGACCTCCCTTCTCCATGAACATAATGGACAATCCTTGGTTGAAAGAAAGGAAAACAAGCTCTAGGGATAGGGGAAGAAGGTAGAGATTTCTTGTTGCCATCAATCTGAATAGAATGGTAGAGTCAGACCTCCAAAGATCAGAGCAGCTTCTGGTGACTGTGGTGGAAACCCTGTGATGTTGTGATGTTTCTCACTCATCCCTTTACTGCAAAGATCAAGGGGAAGATACTTGCCTCATTAGTCATTTTCAGGACACTTTGTACTTCTCCGTTCTCTCTCAAAAGAGATCAGTGGGCGGGTTACCTCATTCTTCCACCATCTTCTGTAAACTTTCTGTCTGGGGTAGAACCAACCTTTTTTTTTTTTTTTAATTACAACTAGCAAATCAAACAGACTTCTTGTCTTTGAAGATCTTCTCCAGGCCCTTCATTTCAACCTATGAAGATAACCTCAGTGAGTGTCCTTACCCACGTTAGCTCACAGAGCATATTGTTTTTAAGGGGAAAAAAATACCAACTTTTGTTTAGAAAACATCTTTCCCCCCTCATTCATCATGTTGTTGTTGTTCAGAAATTTGTGTCCAACTTGTGTCCGACTCTTTGTGACCCCATGGAACTCTGTCCATGGAGTTTTCTTGGCAAAGATACTGGAATAGTTTGCTATTTCATTCTCCAGTGGCAAACAGAGGTTAAGTGATTTGTCCAAGGTCACATAGCTAGGAAGTTTCTGAGGCTAAATTTGAATTTAGGGCTTCCTGACTCTAAGCCTAATACACCATCCACTGGACACTTAGCTAATCCTATTAAATACCAAATTAATACAAAATAATTAAAGAATTGGAAGCAATTTAAAGATTTTTTAAAAAGTTATATGAATAATAGAAATAACAAATTATGTCATTTTTTAGTTTATCAAAATGAATTCTTAAGGGAAAACATTTATTTGGGAATATGTCATAAACAATATAAAACTCCAGTGCAACCCAACCAAGGAAGGGTCATGCCCACACATCACAACACCTGGATAAGACTGAAATCTCCAAAAAGTAATAGCTCCTTGCCTGCCCCACACATCTCCTAGAGCAGAAGTTTTAAACAATGAAACAATGAGATTTTAGAATTTCCTGAGCATCCTCTCAAGATCTATAGTCTGGGCTAGTAGTTCAGCCACAAATGTGAAGACTTTAGGTGCATTTCCTGTACCAGATGAATATATGATGAACATTTTAAAGTGGATTTACTGTTCTATGTTTTGTCTTCTCCATTAGAATGGGAGTTCATTGACAGCAGAGACAGTCTTGATTTTCTATTTCTGTCCCCCAGCTTCATAGCAGAGCAAACATTTAATAAATAATTTATTCCCTCATTCATGTGTGACCACAACAATGGTTTGATTCAACAATGCAGCCAACTGATTAAACTTCTGGAGTCCCAGTATCTAAGAGCTGGCTGAGACCTCCTGTCTAACCCACATCTGACCCAGACTCCCTTCTACAACTTCTTCTACAAGCAGTGAGTCAGCCTCCAAAAATTCTAGGGAAAGGCCAATCCCTATTAAGGCAACTATTTGAGGATAATACTAATTGTTAGAAAGTGTTCTCTTATACCAGGCCTAAACCTGTCTCTCTCCAGTTTCTACCCTTTCTTCACAGTTCTGCCTTCTGGAGACAAGCTAAACAAACCTAATTCTTCTTCCTTATGTGACAAGCTCTGTGCAAGGCACAAGGAGGGAGATAAAATAATTTAGATAAGATACATCCCTGCCTCTTGGAGACTACATCGTAGAAAAAATTATAGAGATAATACATATTATATTACATAATTATATGATATATAATTATATATTTTACATTATATACTTTTATATATGACATGTAATTATGTTTTATATATTATATAATTTTATATACAAGTTATATATGTATGTATGTATATATATGTATGTATGTATAAACAATGTACAAAAATCATTCTCTAAGTGCTTACTAGGTGCCAGATCCTGTGCTAAGCACTACAGATACAACAAAAGGCAAAAGACAGCTCTTGTCCTTAAAGAGCTCACATTCTGATGGACAAAGTAATATATGATCAAAGTGGAAACCAGCTATTATATGAGAACCAGGATCCAAAGTCATCACTAACTAGGGATCCCAGGTAGACTTCCTGAAGAAGGTGGAATTCTTTCTCCACAAAGTACTCTACAAGATTGTTAGGATCTTTTGCTAGGGCCAAATGAAAACAAATGGGATAGAACCCACTGGTTCTTTTGTCTTTTACAAAACTTTAAAAAAATTAATTAGTTTATTTTACATGCATTTGTAATCTGTCCCCTTCCCCCAACCCTATCCACTCATTGAACAATTTAAAAAAAACCCTTTATTATAAACATGTATAGTCCTGCACAGCAAATTACCCCCATTAGCCATACCCCAAAATGTATCTCTGCTTATTAAGTTCACCACCTCTATGACTTGAGATGAGTGGCATATTGCTGTATGCTGGTCCTTTTATCTTGCTGATGTCTGCCATATCCTGAGAATGTCAGGAAAACTGTAAAAGTGGGTGGAGGTTCCATATGACCCAGTCCTTGTGTAGTTAGGGGGGGTAAAAAACTGAATTGAATTCATTTCTATCCACTAGTTATCCCCCATCCTGAAAAGGATCCGGGTATGAAGAGCCATGCTTATTCCATGTTCAAGTTCCCCTAATTATTCATTCCCACCACAACATCTCTTACTCAGATACTATGATGACAGGATTTTTTTTGGTGTTGTTTTGATCCAGATTTGTGATTTCTTCAGGAAATGTCTGGTGTTGAAACTCCCTTCACCAATGCCCATTAGCAACTTATGTATAATTTATAGTCTTAGAGTGGCTTAGAGGCACAGAGACATTCAGTGATTTGTCTTTTGTCACCCAGTTAATATGTGTCAAGGGTTGGGCTTGTTCTAGAGTTCAAGGCTGGCTCTCTACTATACCTTATTGCTTCTCTGATTGACTGAAATAATGAAGCCCAGTGCCAGCCATCCCAGGCTTACTGGCCCAAGGGACAGCTCCCGGACACCTAAAGACTCCTGGGCTCCTTTGGCCCCCAAATCCTCCACATTGCCATTTAAAAGTCCAGTGCGAATGGTATGCTTTTTTTAAAATGGGGAACTCTACCATTAATCTAGGTAAGAAATGCATTTTACTGGGAATTTGGGGGGTTTTAAGTGGAAAGTGGTAATAAGGTGAGGAACAGACATTTGTGACTATTTTCTGGCTTGATAGAAAATTGGGTTGTTGCTATTGTCTGGTCAGATGCTTTGGATGTGGAGTTAATCCCTATTGATTCATTACTGTCATTTTTCTCTGACTGGGAAGCCACATCCTCATTAGAGAATATCCCTCAAAGGCCATGAGAGCCAAATCCCAAATCAGAAGAAAATACCTTCCCCAGAGGATGCTGTTATGGGGACCCTTCTCTGAGTCATTTACTTCAGGCCTCCTCTTTCTTGTACTTTATTTTTCCCCTTGAATTCTTCTGAGCCTACAAATAACAAAACAAAAACAAAAACAAAATGGTGACAGAGACCCAGAGAGATTAGGCAGTTCATATTCTTAGTGACCTGAATAAATGAGTTGACACCATTTTGTTGGGTGTTTCAGGCTGGCCATCTGCAGTTAGTTTCTCTCAGTTTCTAAATGTCTAGTATGCCCACAAAATTCTTTACCAGCCACAGTGATGTCATTATTGAAAGGTATAAAGTTTCCCCCAGATATATCAGAATGGAGGAGAAGGAGAGAGGCAAAGCAAGAGGAAAATTAGAAACACAGCATGGCGTTACTGAGTTAAGAAATAGTCATTAAGGCCTCCTATATACAGTGGGCTGTGGTAGGCAAAGGGATGACACTATTGTATGCCTTGTTGTGGCTTTAGGGTGAAGCCTCTCCCTCTCTCAGTTGTTCCAGAACTATGGGTGCTTCTGATTGTTAGAGAGTTACAAAAAGAATTTCCTTTTCTTTGGAAAGAGAAGAAATCCTCTGTCCAGAGGAGTTAACAAGTCATATTGATATAAGGCAAGAGTAAAGTATATCTTTTGTCCACTATTGATTAAGAAGTCAACTACATTCTACAAGTCAGGAAGAAAAGGTCTGACATAATGCGCATTTTTGCTAAACCATAACCCATTGTAGATGACTGTTGGGCAATTCACATGGTTTTGGTGTAGATCTGAGCCTAAAATCATAAATAACTTAAGCCTTTCTCCATGTTCAGTAAAGGATTTTGACCAAGACCCAGTATCTTATGCAGGTAGGAGCACCTCAGGAGAAATGCTTGGAGTTGTTCTTGTGCAGAACTATCAGGCGTATTTCATGTCTTGGGACTCAGAACTAGCTGCTAGCCCCAGAAGGCAGCTGGGTAGTAAGTGGTTTTCCTGAGGTCAAAGATAGACTATATTCATGAGTAGAGCTCATTTCTGGTTTGAGCAATCTCAGAGGGGCACAGAAATATTCTGAACCAGATTGTCATCTGATGGAAGTCCCTGGGAGAAACAAGCTGTAACCCTACTTAACATCATGTGGGACTCTGGCCAATCCTCCCCACAGGCTCCATTGGATACAAATTTGGTGCATTATCTCTATGGCAACCTGAGACAGGCTACTGAACCTTGTGGCCATCTAAATTTTATTCTGCCAGCTTCATTTTTGTTCAATAGCTCTTCTAGAATCCAGCCTTTTTATGTGCATGTGCGTGTGCGTGCGTGTGTGCCTGTGTATGTGTGTTAACTTTCCTGCTCTGATTCTGCTTGGATTTTTTTTTATAACTTCTGTTGCAACTCACTATTAAAACCCTACCTCCAATTAAAAAACTAAGATGCGTTAGTCATTCCCTGACAACTGTAATTGTCCTGTATAGACAAGACTGGGCTGATTTTGATGGGCATAGCAGAGTTGGCAAGGCAGGGTGGAATTTGCCTTTAAGTCTAGCCAGGCTAATTAATAAACCGTTTGAGAATATTTACATGCCAGGCCAGATTTGGTATTTCCACCCTAATTGCACTTTCATAACTCACAACTCAGTAGTAGTTCGGCATCACTTTGTACTTGCCTGTATTCTTGAAAGCATGTATATGTTTCTTTTTTTTTTTTTTTTAAATTTTTTACTAGTGTGCATGCTTCCCACCTAGCAACACTCTTCTATGTCTCTCCACCAGGGGGCACCCTCCTACCAGGGACCGAGCCCACAGTGGACACGGTTTCAGTGCAGCCCATCCCGGCCTACTGGTATTACGTTATAGCCGCAGGAGGTGCTGTTCTGGTGCTGGTCTCCGTCGCATTGGCCCTGGTGCTCCACTACCACCGGTTCCGCTTTGCGGCCAAGAAGACCGATCACTCCATCACCTACAAAACCTCCCACTACACCAACGGGGCCCCTCTGACAGTGGAGCCCACCTTAACCATTAAGCTAGAGCACGACCACAGCTCGCAGTGTTGAGAGTGAATCAGAACAGAGGACAAGGACAAAACCCAACACAAAACAAAACACGAAAAGACTTCAAATGCATTGCCTCGATTTTGCACTTTTCCCTCTTCGCCTAGTCTCTGTGTGGACTTCTAGACAACTCTTTCTAATATCCTTATGCCCCACTCGATTTTCTACCCTGTGCTCTTGGATGCCATTTCACCCATTCTCCCAGTGTTGGGGTGCGTTGGGGTTTTTTGGTTTGTTTGGCTGTTGTCGTCAAGCAAAAATAACTATAATGCTGCATCGTGGTTTATGAGAAAAGCTATGTACCCTCCTTCCCTTAATCCCCTCCCAACCTGATACAACCCACCCACCCAGAGACTGATTCCTTAATGGTTTTTTAGCCTATCCCTTATACCTCCCCTCAGTGGGCAGTCTGCCAAGAAACTTGATGGGAAAACCTAGACATGTGTGTGTGTCTACATATATGTATGTATGAGTATCTTATCTAAGTACAAGAGATGGTGTGTGTGTGTATGTGTGTGTGTGTGTGTGTGTGTGTGTGTGAGAGAGAGAGAGAGAGAGAGAGAGAGAGAGAGAATGAGTGATTTAATGTGTGTGTTCAGTGAGGGCCCCCCTTTCAACTTTTCCTTCTCTTACTTCTCCTGGGGGTTCTCTTTCACAAGAAAATAATATGCTAGTTTGTTTACTTGGGGGAAGAAATGGACGTTTTTTGTTGCCTTATCCAGCACTGGATGTGTTTCTGTTGCCTGTCATTATCATCTCTGGGTACCTAATGAAAGAGAGAGGGCATGAAAGAATGGCTCATGGCCTACCGACCTTCCTGACCCAAAAGAAAGGTTCTCCTGGATGGATTCCCAGGTCCTTTCTTAGTGGATACATGGCAGTATCTTAGAGTGATGAGATAATGCAGAGCCATTGGGTGCTGCCACCCCTGAAGCAAGTCTGCTTGAGTTGCCTTATAAAAGAGAAGCTTGTGATGAATGTTTAGCTTTTATTAGTTAAAACCAGCCTTGGAGTAAGTCATAAAGAACAAATCTGAGATCAGTGTTGAAAATGCAGTAGTTAAATTGGAGTGGAGGAGCAAGAAGAAAAGTTGGAATATTGTACCTTAATTCTGCTCACCTGAGGAAAAGAATTGATGGAATCCTGTGGAAGGGCAGGGGAATCAAAGATTAGAGTCCCCTCCATGCCTTCTTTGGTATTATATTGAAATTTTGGTGGCATTTCTTAATACTCAGATGGATTTGTGTTCTCATGGATCAAAAGTTTCCTCTAATTATGCAGATGATATTTGCCCATCCAGTGTGACTCTTGTCCTTGTCCTCCCCAAAGTTCACTATATGCCAGAGATTTTCCTCACTTTCTCCTGATATTACCAGAGCCATGAGCACACTGGCTGTCTCCCTGTCAGCCCCTGGATTACAAAGCCATCCACTTGACTTAAAGAGAACTAGAAAGTAACTTTTTAAAAAATTTGCCAATGTGCTACTCTTTAAAGCATCAAGGAGCACCTGGCAGATGGACCTTATTTTACTGGCCTATACAATCCAGATGTTGACTACATCTTAGGGTAGCTAGTGTGGTGAATGTGATTCTACTATTGCCCATGAAAGCCATCTAAAGCCATGTGGAGAAAGACATAACTGCGAGAAATCACCTAAAGATAAAATAATGAAATGGAATCTATATCCAAGTTAAGATTTTTTTTCTGTTTTAATGTTTCTGCTTATGTTGTAATGGAGCCCTTGAATTATTTGTCACATGGGGAAGCAATGGATGGCTTCACCAGTAGAACAATTTGTGGTCATCATCACCTCTGTAGGGGAAGAGAGACATTCTGCTCAAAGATGTCTCCTTAGCCTCTAGGTAGCTACCAGCACGTAGAACTAATGAGTGTTTGGACGCTTGGGAGAGAGAGAGATTCAGCATTTCTTCAAAATACCCAGCTCAGAAAAAATGATTCTTTAGGATTGTGTCTTTCATCCTTTGGAAAGGAAGATGTTTCCCTTCTCTTTACTGCATTCCAGAAAGCAGCCCTGGATGTACTTTTAAGCACTCTTTTTTCCAGTTTCCTCTACTCAGTAAGGGAAAAGATTGAATAGCTGAGCAGAAGATTTCTTGAGATCTCAAGTGGTTTTCTCCCCTCTCAAAAATCCTGATAGGAAATAGAGGTGAGGTGGGCAGCTGCGTAACATGTGATTCTGCTGTGAGTTCCATGCTAGCAGTAGATCTGAAGGGGTTTGGCCCCAATGAAGCTTCTCTTCCTGTCAGTGAACAGTTTGGGCCAATTTGGTTTCATGAGGATGTTAGTTGCTTCTGAAGGTGCCCTAAGAAGATGATGAGTTAGGAAACACCACCCAGAAAATCCAGCCAGTGTAGTGGCTGGCTGAGTTTTCATATACCCTCAGAGATTTTCCCTTCTTTAAAAGAAGATGACAGCAACTTTGTGAACTTTCTGCATCTTTATCAGATGCTCCATGTGGGAAAAATACATCGTCTTTATGCACATGTCAAGGTAGAGTCCATAGGAGTGCTCTAGTCTTTGTGAATTCCCATGATGTACTTCAACTGGGGATGTCACACCTCCCTCTCTCTCTCTCTCTCTTTCTCTCTCTCTCTCTCTTTTTTCTCTCTCTCTCTCTTTCTCTCTCTCTCTCTCCCCCTTTCTTTCTCCCTTTCTCTCTCTCTCTCTCTCCTCCTCCCTCCCCCTCCTTCTCCCCCCCTCTTCTTTCTTAGCATTTTTCCTTAATTCTTAGTACTTTTCAGGTACTGTGCAAAAAGGCAGGTTACTCTACAGATATTAAAAATATGCCACAACCTGAGGCTTTCAGGAGTGAAATTCTGATTCTTAATTCAAGTGGGAATGGGGTGAGTTGGGTTAGGGAAGCTAACCATGCTTTAAAGATGATATGGTACATGAGTACATGCATGTTCTAGCCCAGTTGCATCACAATTGAGAGAGATATGAGAGCAACTGACAGAATGGCACAGATCAGGCTTGTAAAGATTTTCCCACATGGAGGTCCCTTGTCAGTATCTCCTGCTCTTGAACATTAGTGAGATGGAAACCTTTGTCTCTGAGGTGAAGTTCCCTTCCTTGTCACTATATTAGCAAGTGCTATTATATAGTCATTGTCCTAGGGCAAAAAAAGGGGGGTCCATATGATTTCCCTTGCTAAAACATGATGCTGGAAGTGAAGTGGAACCTAGTCTTTGCCATGCACGCTCCCCCTTCCCCCCAGCATTTTTCTTCAAAACCAGAATTGGGCAGGAAAACAACTAGTAACATTTCAGAGGTTGGTACAGATACCCTCTCTTTAAAGTGAAACTAACAAACAAAAATATCTCAATTACCAAAGACAAACCAAGAAAAGATCACTTAGAGATTTTTACTCCCAATTCTTATTCTCTAGAACTGTGACATCCCCTTGCATTGCTCAGTCGCCTGTGTGTGAAAATATCTTGTGGACATTGGAAATTATTTGAAGATGTATTGTGTGGAATGTAATAAAATGATGATATTTTTATACAAACATCTGGGTTTTTTCTTCCTTGTCTGTGAGAACAAAGTCAGAGTGGAGACTTTGAACAAATTGATGGTTCTAAAGTTAACATATTACTTTCTAAGCTACAGGGCATTTCTGTGGGAGGTAGGTGGGTTTACTCCTCAGGGCTGAATGCCAACTTTTCATTCCTTTATTTTTATAACTCCTTGTTAGGAATTTCATCCAATCTATGCAGCTGAGCCAGGTTTTATGATTGGTGTGGGATTTTGCAACAGTTGCTAAGTGCTAAATTGCTAAATGTGATCCTACAAAATTTCTCTTGATAGCAAAACCCTAGAGATGGGTGGTATAATATCATAGGGTCCCACAGGAGAGGGGCTGGAAAAGCTGAGTCATACTCTCAGGTTACTCAGAGAGAGGGAGAGGGAGAGAGAGAGAGAGAGAGAGAGAGAGAGAGAGAGAGAGAGAGAGAGAGAGAGCGAGTGAGTTACCTTTGGGGGGAAAATGGGCAGTGTCTTATTTAACCTTCTCCTGACACATGAACATCTTGCTGCATCCATAACATGGTCCTCTTGTGTATAGCTGATGGCAAATGTATGAATCCACTTTTTTTAACCAAAAGATTACAAGGGAGATAACCTAAGCCTGAAGTGTGTCTGGAGCCCAAAGAGCTTCTGGGTTGCATTTTCAAGAATTTAAAGTGGATGTTAATAAGAGGACAAAAGTTTCCCTATTGAAATAAGCATCTGATACACAAAGTGATTCTTAACCTGGGGAGTGGGGTGGGGGGGTTATGGTATTTTCAAAATTATATTTTTATAAAATTGATTTTCTTTGTATTTTGTTTTATGCATTAAAAAACATCCTGAGATTGAGTCTACAGGCTTTGCCAGATTACAAAAGTGTCCAGGACACAAAATGGATTAAGAACTTCCATTTGATAAATGGTTTTGATAAATGGATAGTAGCTTAGTCAGAAAGCCAGCCTTTCGGTGACTAGATATTTCACGCAGCCCTCGTCTTTGGCATTTGGAGGCTCTGGTCGTTTTAATTATGACTTATATAGTATAAGAGGTTGAGCAAGATCCCATTGTGAGAAAAGATCAACTAGCAGCTGGCAAAGCTCAAGGAGTTGTTTCTAGATCAGGATCAAGGAGAAGGCACAGAAATATTGGACTGGTAGTAAAAAGTAATGAGATATTTCTTTAATCTAGGAGTTGTTCTTTAGGGTTCAGGGACTTTAGGCATTGTTCTTGACTATTCCAGTACTCTGCGCAGACAAAGGAAAAAGAAAGAAGGGCTATATTTCTACCAGGTCCTCTCTCTCTCTCTCCCTCTCCCTTCCTCCCTTTCTTTCTCTCCCTCTCTCTCTCTCTCTCTCTCTCTCTCTCTCTCTCTCTCTCTCTCTCTCTCTCTTTTGACTCTTGCTTTAGAACAGGAGTTCTTATGGGGCCTATGAACTTGTTTGGAGAGCTATATTTCATTATAACTGCTTTCCTCTGCAATTCTATTTTATTTGATGCATTTAAAAAGTACTATTTTGAGAAGGGTTCCTAGGTTTTACTAAATTATCAGAGGGATCAATGGTACAAAGAAGGTTAAGAACTCCTGCTTTAGAGAAAAGTTCTTATGAAAAATACCTGTCTGAATTTTGGAACTGGTTTTTTGAAACACGTTTCTGAAGGCCCTGAAAATAAAAAAAAACATAGTTCACTATTAAAATCATACCAAAGTACATAGACATTAATTTAATATGTGTGCTTATTACACATGCAACTTTAAATAGAGGTGCAGAGACACCTTTTATCTAGCAATGTAGCATCACAGCACAGATCTGGGCAGAACTTTGGGAATATCTGGTTCATGACCCTCATCTTATAGAATGAAGAGATGGAATCCTAGAGGAAAGAAGGGACTTGTTCTAGGCTTCAGGGCTGATGATTGCCAAAGATGGAACTTGAACCCAAATCTTCTGACTTAAAGTCAAGCGCTACCTCTGCTGTACTGTACTGCTCAGTAGTATTAATGTGTGACCCTAGGAAAGGATGCTGGCTTCTTGCATGTCTAGATATCCTAGACCTTGAGAATAATATCAATATGTGTGATATATATTATATATAATATGTGAGAGATATTAATATGTATATATACATATGTACACACATATCCACATATATGTATACACACATTGTGGAGAGGGTTCTTGTTCAGGTACAGGTTGAATAAAATGGTCTTTGCGGTCTCTTCATGAACTTCATGAGTTCATGTCCTCAGCAAAAAAGAAAGATCAGAAAATTCTGTATTGTTTGTACTTCGGTTGAAAAGGTTAATCCATTTTTAACCAAGATGCTTTGCTGTTAGCAAAACTCTCTGGAGCCATTAGTAAATGATAACGTTCAGATTTTCAAGAATCCATTTGAATTTTGTTTGTGTTTTATGAAGGCCCAAGCTCAATCAACCCTTTTCATTACGGACCTGTGAACGAGTTCAAAGGTCTTTGACTTGAATTTGTTCATTATTCTCCCTCCCTTGATGTTAGCTGGATAGCTCCCCTTCTTTGCAGCACCATCACTACCACAAAAGGACAAAAGGCCTTGAGCCCTGTGGGATTAAGCCCAGAGTGCAGCACTGTTGTAGGTAAAGCATTCTACAATGTGGTTTTTCACATTCTGCCAAAGCATAAATATTATAGTCAGAGTTTCCAAGGATTATAAATCTTGGGCCACAAGTCTCAGAATAGCCTTTTCCTGGCCTTTCCTAGTTCTTTATAGAGTTATGCAAGAACGGAGACACTGCTTGTTTTTAAACCTGTTCAGATACTGAGGCTACAGGAAGTACATTCACTCCAAGTGGTGCCATATTTGTATTCTTGCCCCTTCCCACTGACACTGGAGTTGTTTCACACAAATGCAGACTGGCCTCCCTGTACCCTGGGGTGAAAAGGCCTGCATTTTAAGTGTTGATTTGTAGGGATTGTGCCACAGCACAAGCCCAGATGTAGCTAAAGATCAGTGGTTGCATATTTTTCCTTTAATTGTGCAGATCACCAGGGCTCCCCCAGCTGTAATTTGCCTTTCATCTACTCCAGCAACTATCCAAAGAAAATAGAACATGAATCTGGGGGGAGGAGGGAATCGGGCTAGAAGGTGAGGGAAGGGCTAGCTAAAACCAACGACTTTATACAAAGTGGGGAAAAAAGGACCTGCTTTAAGTCAATAAACTGAAAGCAAAGAATAATTTGGAATTTAATTAAGTCTTACATATAGCCTGAACTCAGGAACATATGTAAATGGGTAGCTGAGATCTGTAGACCACACTGCATTTAATAGCTTATGGGTAAAATCAACCTCCGCTGCCAAAAAAATTATAAACCTATTGGCTATTTTGAAAGGGCCTCATTTTGAGCACTGAAGGCATGTAAGTATTGGAAAATTTCAAAGAGCAGAACTTAACAGGACAGTTCCAGAACTGCAAAGAATCAGGGTTCTGATCTGGCATCAAAACTACCTCTCATCGATATAGCGCCTTGCCTCGTACAGAAACTTAGTAAGAAATCACAAAGAATGCTAAGTGGCACAGTGGAGGGAGCCCTGAATTTGGAGTCATCAAGATCCAAATTCAAATCTGGACTCAGACACTTGCTAGCTTTGTGATCCCAGGCAAGGCAGTAAATTGCCATAAAACAGAACTTGCTCCCATGGTCATTGTGAGGGTCAGATGAGATATTTGTAAAGCCCTTAGCACATTATAGGCACTGTATAAATACTTGTTTGATAATCCCTTTCCCCCAACAGTCATATAAGGTAACTGGGGAGGAGGGTGGATGTTCTTGGATCTGTGATTTTAACAGTATAGTGAATTCCCATTGTGGAAAAAACCCTTTTCAACCAGTGCAGATCAATAACTCATCTTCAATTTATAGTCATAGAGAGTTGTCTGTCGGTGGGTAAAGGTTAAGTGAATTGCCCAGGGTCCCACAGCCACTCTGTTTCAGGGTCAGAACTTTGAATGTAGATCTTCAGGCCTCTATCCACAATGCCAAGCCGCCTTCTCCTGTGAGGTAGCTTGCACCAGTGTTATTATCTCTGTTTGACAACGGAGGCCCTCGAACCCTGAGAGATACAGTCCCAAAGTCAGTGTCGGAGGCAAGACTGGACCCAGATGTTCTGACGGTCTCCCCTCATGCCCAGTGTTCTTCCACTGAAGTCTGTCGCTTCTCCACCCAGCCCATTAGGGACACCAAAGAATCAGCTCCTGCCTGGTGTGTGGTAGGCAGGAAGCCCAAAGACAGTCTCCTTGGTGAATTGCTAAATGCCTGTTTCTTCATATTGTTTTGTGCCTACTGAACTCCAGGTGCTAATAGCACTGAAATAAAGCCCAAGGAAGTCAGACTGAGTATGATCTAGTAAATACAGGGAAAGGATCTTTAGCCTTTTCACCGCTTGCGATACTATAAGAAGGACTGGAGTTGAGGAAAAAGCATGGGTGATTTCAGTACCTTTTCTGTGAATTCCTTTTGTGCAAATTTCCCTGATTTCTTTTAGGACTCAGCTAAAATCTTAACCTTCTGTGAGAAGTCTTCCCTAGTTCTCCTCAGTGCCAGAACCTTCCCGCTAAGATTACTTCAAAGTTATCTGTATGTATCTTGCTTATATATAGTTGTTTCCGTGTTTTCTCCCCCTTTAGACTATAACCTCCCTGAGGGCAGACTTTTTTCTTTTTTTGCTTTTCTTTGCATCCTAAGTGCTTAGCACAGTGCCTGGCTCATAGGAAGCACTTTTTGGCTTGACTAATGGAGTAGGTGCTATCTCTAAACTGAAACACTATTAGAGTTTAGAAAGACTTCCAAGATGATCTAGTCAAACCCTCTGATTTCACAGATATGAGACTCAGGATCCAAGACATGAAATGATTCACCCAGATTGTCGAGGGGAGACATAGAAGCACACAACTGTGCATGTGTACGTGGATTTCATGAGCCACCCAGTCATTTAGAGACATAGAGAGAGCCTGGTGACTATATCATAGACTGAGGGTCATGCACCCTCTATTTCTCCCCTGCTACAATGGTTTGGTCAAACCAAATCAATTCTGTGACTGTCTCCATCCGAAAAAGGAGGTTTGCATAGAATATTATCCTGAAGGGAGCTTTATTAATGGAGAGTACCTCCCACAGTCTTTCCTTCTGTGGAGCATTTGGCAAGCATTAACTAATTCAAGGGTCGGGGAAGCTGATAAATTAAAATTCTAGCTCTGTCTAGTCTTCCACACTACATACAGCCCAACAGGTAGTTCTGTCCCCAGCTCTAGGAGACAGTGTCCTGTTCTCCATGATTAATGACTTTCACTTGGTTTCTTCAAAGAGTGACTGTGCTGTTTCCCTGCATTATTTATTTATGTTCTCTACTAAAAAATTCATGTAAAAAACATTCTATAAGGTCAGTGAGATGTGGTATGCCACAGCTTTAAATATTCAAGTGAGCCACAGGTGGACCCACAGACTGAGCGATTGCCTGAGCTCATGGCCTTCAAGACACCCATGCTGGCCCAGGAAAGATCTGGCCTTCTGGATGAAAGAAGAAGGTCACTTGACAGGAAGGCTTCAGACTGTGTGTTTACTTTCTGGTGAGGTGTTTGTATTTGTAGGGAATGTTGCTAGTACCAGACAACTCCGATGTGCAGCAACATACAGAAGAGAAACCAAGGGGCTTGTTAGAAACACCATTTATCCTACCCCTGATCTCTGTGATGCCCTAAGACTAAGGGAGAACTCCAAAATATGTCTCCTGTAACTTACGGTCATGTCTATAGCCAAACATATGTATTATGAGCCTTCTCTGGCCTTCTGAGAACCACAGGCCATGGTCACCAGATAGCAAAATCAGAATCTCAGCCCGTGTGCAGCTTGACCAGATTAAGATGTAATTGGGAGTCATTTAACAAAATAAATAAAAATACAACGGAGCATAGATAATGTTAATATGTGGTTTTCTGGGTCAATTTGCCACCCATAGGGATCTTTATGTATGGCTTACTGGCCCCTGTTTCTGTGTGAGTTTGACAGGCTGGCTTAGAGGTCATTTAGTCCAACCCCTTTATTTGACAGAAGAAGAAATCGAGAGGTTAAGTAGCTTGCCCAGCATCATCTAGGTAGTGAGTGGCAGAGGCGGAATTAACATTCAGAACTTTTGACATCATATTCAGAACTCTTTGTATTATAACAATAGCATCCTAAAGTTTGAGGGCTGGAAGACAGATTAGAGACAATTTAGGCTGGCCCTTCAGTGACCTGTCTGAGGTCACCCTCCTGGTGGCAGAGACAGGATTTGAGTCCAGTGCTTCTGACTCCAGGTTCAAGGCTTTTTGCCCTGCACTGAAGTATAGGCTGCTGCCATCTCTGAATTGCTCACATTCTATAGATGAACTTAGAAATAAAGCCATGGGATTAGAACTATAGATTGTGGAGAGATCGTCTATGCAGAAAGCTATCAGTTGCTTTCTCCCCTTCCAGTGCTGTAATAGGTTGCAATTCAACATAACACTGACTATTAAGTTGCGTCCCCAAAGTAAGGATCAAAAGGGTTCTGAAGGGGGCCCAAAATGATGCAGTGAGATGCTTCAGCTGTCAGCGAGTGGTTTCATCAATGACAGTAGGAATCATTAAAATGGCCACTGGGATGTAACTCACTGGACTTGTTAGGGTACAGCCAGCCCCGATGATAATGAGGAGGCGGAAGGGAGAGTGAGCAAGGCAGCTGTTTCCACCCATGTGTTCTTTTAGCTTCCCTGCTGCTTTCTGAGTCTTCATTCAGGAGGTGCTGGAGTATGAGGTTAGTTTGCCTCTGCAAAAACCTTTTGTTCCTCCATTTCTTAATCACCGTGGATGGATTGATAGAGGAGACAGAATATGGGAGAAGGGAGATGCATTGGCTTTCTTATCCCTCCTTTATAATGGTTCCTCTGGGAGAAGGAGGTAGCTTAGGAAGAGGAAGGAAGGATCTTATTGGCTGCTTCATAAATCGTATTTTATTGATCCTCATCACAACTCCCAGAGGTATGTGCTATCCTTATCTCCATTTTATAGTTGAGGAAACCGAGGCAAACAGAAGTTAAGCGACTTGCCCAAGGTCATACAAACTAGTAAGTATCTGAACCTGGATTTGAACTCAGGTCATCTTGACTCCAGCCCTAGCAGTCTACCCACTGTGCCAGCTAGGTTGGGAGAGCCGGGAGAGACCTTGAGGATTATCGCCTATTTAACTGTCTGTGGGAAACCAAAGGAGTAAAAATATACCCCTTGGTGCCCTATCTTTGAGCCTTCTTTTTATTCAATAAGCATTTATTAGGTGCCTACTCTGTGGCAGGCACTGTGCCAGCACTGGATAAATAGAGACAAAAACGAAACTGTTCCTGCCCTCAAGGAGCTTACCTTCATTGATTCTTGACTGTGTTTTGGGGGTCTAGTATTAGGGTTCCTGGGTAGAGGGCACAAGCAGCTAAGTTAATGCAAAAAGAACTAAGAGTTCAGTAAGGGTAGAAATGAAGTCGATGTGGCAGTGGAAGGGTTGGTGCTTCAGACAATGTCAAAGACAGAGGGCCCAAGAAGACAAGATGGAGGGAGGTAATAAATACATCCTTCTTGTTTGGCTCCCCTCCAGGCTTCCTCCATCTCTCATTCCTCTTCCCCATTCCAGGATCTAGTACATAGCTCCCACCATAGCCACTAGTGCCATACACCACAAACCCTTGTCATGACTCCATTTTGGATGATGTCCAACGTTCATTTGGCCACTTGGGGAGGAAGATGATCGGGGAAATGGGCAATAAAACCCTTTGTTCCTGTAATCATTCTTTTGATACCAAACTGAGAGCCTGGGGGAAGAGCTCACCCTGGACCATTTCTGTATGTTTTATGCCTATAATAACTTGTCCAAACAGGCAGAATCTTGTTCAGTTGTAACTTGGGGTGTCTCTCAACAGTGCCTGCACCCTGGGAACTAGCAAACAGCAACTTTTGGGCAAGTCTGATCCTTGCTTTAAATATGTGTGCATCTACATAGATTAAATATGCATTTGAAAGTATTCACACACAGTTGTATATGTGGAAGGAGGGAGGGAATATTCTTGCTCTCCTTTATTTTTGAAGACTGTTATTATTTAAAACGGAAAAGCCCAATGCGTGGCCTACCTCCAGGCCAGCCCCAGGCAGAACTATGAAGCAGATGAAAATGGCCTCTGGCCCGGAGTCCTAAAATGTCTAAAAGGAAGGGTAGAGATCAAGCAATAATAGATTGTCAGAGCTGGAAGGGACCTTTGAGCTAGTCTAAAACCACCACCACCACTATTACATATCACAGACAAGGAAAGAGAGGCCCTAGAGAGAAACAGAGTCACTTGCTGAAAGGTACACACTCAGCTCCTTACGCGCAGAGCCCAGTAAAGGGTCTGGGTCTCCTGATCCCTGGCACTGTCTGTTTTGTCACTACAGCACACCCACTACCCACTTGTCCACCAGGAAACCAGGGCAGATGCACTGGAGCATCTTTGTGATCTTGCTGCCATAGTAAACTCTTCCCCCTCTCCCTCCAAAGCTTATGCTTTTTCTGGGGATAGTAATCAGATGAAGGACAGCACTCCTACTAGGCAGGGTGCAACTATCTAATGCCCACCCCACAGCTGCTATAATTCCCCAGACCAAAAGACCCTTTCTTTCACAGCCTTTACCTGTTCATGTTTGTATTGTCTCCCGCTTTTAGAATGTAAGCTTTTGGGGGCGGCGAGGTGGGTGCAGAGAATAGAGCACCGACCCGGGAGTCAGGAGGACCTGAGTTCAAATCTAACCTCAGACACCTCACACACTTACTAGCTGTGTGACCTTGAGCAAGTCACTTAATCCCAATTGCCTTGAATAAAAAAAGAGAATGTAAGCTTCTTAAGGGAAGAAATTATCTCACTTCTATCACCAGAACCTAGCAAAAGGTCTGACACATAATAGGTGTTTAGTAAATGCTTGTTTTTGTTCATTCACTCATTCCCGAGGAGAGTATTTCCTTTTTGCAAAGAGAGTTACAGAAACTTTCAGTCACTCCTATCATATTTTATTCACCCTCCTCATTGGTAGGAGTTCTGAAATCTGATCATTTCTCCATATGCAACCTTTGTTATATAGTTGGTACCTAGGTAGCACAGTGGATAGAGCACAGGGCTTAGAGTCAGGAGGACTCATCTTCCTGAGTCAAATCTGACCTCAGACACCTACTAGCTGTGTGACCCTAGGCAAGTCACTTAGCCCTGTTTTCCTCAGTTTCCCCAGATGAGCTGGAGAAGGAAATGGCAAACCACTACAGTATCTGCCAAGAAAACCCCAAATAGGGTCACAGAGAGTCAGGCATAGCTGAACAACAACAAGAGATGTTCTGCCCTTTCTTTTTGGTCCATTTTCCAATTAAACTCATCAAGCACATATTCACTGCTTACCATGTAAAGCAGGGAGACATGGTGGATAGAGGACATGCCTTAATGCCAGAAAGGCCTGACTTCAAGGCCCAGTTGTGTGACTTTGGGAAGTCATTTGACCTCCCTGATTGCCCCAGGCAATTCTCTAAGACTTCAAGCTGCAGAGCAGCTGTTGATGGGCATTGAAAGAGGGAGTTTTCTCAAGTGGTCTTCCCCACAAAAGTGAAATAACAGGTGTTAAGGGGACAGGTGGGGAAGACAGATAAATATAAAAAACAGGTTTTGCCTTCCAGGAGCTTACATTCTACTGTTTACATTGATAAGTAAATGCAAAATAATTTGAGGAGGAAGAGAACACAACCCAGTTAATCTCAGTTAAGGCTTTCGTGAAGTCTTTGAGAAAGCTAAACATTCTAAGTGCTAGATGGAGGTGAGGAGGGAGGGCCTTCCAGGTTCTATGCTCATTGGGCACCCTCTGCTACACATTAGGGGCATTACAAGGTTTTCTCACAGCCTTCACTGGTTTTCGGTCATTAATTCCAAACTCTTTCCCCTTTTTTCAGTTATTCAACTAAAAACAACATAAAATAATGGGTAAAAACATCTAGAACAAATTTTCCTAATAATCTCAAACCAAGTCCAATCCTTCCTCCCCTCCATTTCCCATCTTAAAAGGTATTTGGAAAATTCCAAATAGAAATTTTCTTTTTCATGACCTTACTTTGGTTTGGCTGGAACCCAGGTGATAAAAACCCATGATAAAGGGTCTTCTGGTGGTGTTTCTACAATCAGGCCAAACACAGTGCTAAATAGTGCCCAAGGTGGCCTGACTTTCTACCAGAGGAGATCTGGCAGAGTAGAGATAAACATCTGAACTTTTGGCTCCTTATCAGAACTGGGAATGAACAAACTGAATTATGAAAAGAAAGGGCACCACATTTAGCCAATACCATACTTAATGCCAAACTGAATTAAACACTTTGAAGCCCAGAGACATCTCTGCTCAAGCCTCCATCATCCCTCATTTTTGTGGCCTCCCTGCTACAAACAAAGGCAAAATAAATGAAAAGCCTCCCAAAGCTGCTTCTGTGTGAGCTCGGCATGTTCAGAAACCTGGGATAAGCCTCGGCCAGAGAGCTAAATGGCTAACGGCTGATCCCAGATACATAAATCACTCAATCTTATGGAACAGGCTAGTGGAGACTACCCAGGATTAGGTGTTGAAATGTCTCAGTTTTTATTTCCAATTTTACTTCTGGTTTTTTCCTGTGACTTGCTTCATATCCTATGCTATTCTGGCAGGTCAATTTTTTTTCATAATACAATACAATAAAGTATAATATAGTAAAAGTTCTAATGTCAGAGGACCTGAGTTCAAATCTTCCCTCTGATGTGGTATCTAAATGACTTTGGCCAATTCATTTAACCTCACTAGGTCTTGGTTTCCTCCTCTGGAAATTGAGGGGGCTGGACCAGATGGCCTCTGGGGTCCTTTTCATCTCTACGTCTGTGATTCTGCAATTTCTAAATGGGGTAGTGAAAACTGGCATCCAACCAGCCCCTTGTTGCTCAGTCATTTCTGTCCTGTCTGACTCTTTGTGACTCCATTTGGGGTTTGCTTGGCTGAGATACTGGAGTAGTTTGTCATCTCCTTCTCTGGCTCATTTTACAGATGAGGAAACTTGAGGTAAATAGGGTTAAATGACTTGGCCAGGGTCACAGCTAGTAAGTGTCTGAGGCTGGATTTAAACTCGTCTTCCTGACGCCAGGCACTGCATCTACTCTGCATCTACTCACCCAGCCCCTTTGCAGAGTTGTAAAGATGAGTGATTTACTGTCTATCACAGGCTTAAAGATGGTTGGACTAAATACAGGCATAATATAAGTGTTCTTAAATGAACAGGAAAGTCTTGCCTTTTCACGATGTCTGATCATGCTGCAAGAAAGCAATCCTAATTAGAAGAGTTCTGGCCCAAGACCAGTATTACCCTTCCTTCCATTTCACCTATTTTGTTTGACTCATCCCTGTATCCTTGTGGTGATGAAGCAATGGCCCTTTTTCTGCCTCTCTACCTGTTTCATCCATCCTTGACCAGCATCTACATATTCTCACCATCGGCCCCTCCCTACCCATAATCTCCCTATTTAGCTTCTCTTCTCATAGCTACATAGTGTCATTGAATGTGAGTTCTAGAAACCAGTCCACTAACAATAATTTATTGAGTCTGCTATGTGACAGCACTATGCTAGGGATTGGAGGTCAAGTAAAAAGAATAAAACACAGGCCAATCACAAGAAACTTACGGTGGAAAACAAGTACATATTTTTACATATGTATGTTATATTTATTTATATGGATTTATATAGAGATAATATATTATAATGTATAATATATATGGAGAGAAAGAGGATGAACATGAAGTTAATAAATATAAACATGTACAAAGTAATTCAATACAAGGTAGTTTGGCAGGGAGGACACTAGTAATTGGTAGAGTCGGGAAAGGCTTCTTAGAGAAGATAGTGCATCTTAAAGGAGAAGACTGACTAGAAGGCAGAGGTGAGGAGTGAGAGCATTCCAGGCAGGCTGGCTGGCCAATGTAAAGGTGTGGAGATGGGAGATATCATCTAATGGGTGAGGAACAGAAGGACAGTCATCTGGGCTGAATAACATGCTGGTGGCAAATTTGCTTTCCTCATGCCCTTGCATATGGGTCTTCATCTTCTCACAGCAGGCTGCCATTAAACCATGGAAAGGGAACAAAGCCATGCCATTCTGTCCTCCAAAGCCCTAGTGTAGCAGACCATAGTCTGAAAATACTGGTAATACAAGTTATCACCTTCCCAAACCAAACTGCAAAAATAAAAAGGACCAAAAGGACCCAAGCTCCCAACTAGATTGCCCGTGTCAGAGAGAGAGGAAGAACTAGGGGAAGCAGGGATTTGCTGAACGATGAGTCGGAGGTGTCTCTGGGTAGTCTGTGTGGTCTTACAACATTTGGCACTGTTCCAGGCCTCCTGGGGGGAAGCTCCTTTCATTAGGCTCGGTTTGGTTTGTGAATGGATGCAACTATTCTGTTCACTTCTTGTTCAGAAGTGTTGCAATTTACCAAAAGCATGAGAGAATCTATGGCTCTCCTGTCGTTTTGAGAGATTTCCTTGAAGAGGCTAGCCTGATTTCAGTAACTGGATGCTATGGGGTTTTCACTTTGAACAATTATACTAACCCGAGATGGACAAGAACCTGTCCTGCCCTCTCCACACAGCACACTTAACCCTCCTCCCCTCCAATGGTGCCAACTGAAGGGGCACCTGGGGAAACAACGAGGGGGAGAGGGAGCCCCTTTGTAGTCACAGCCTGGAAACTTCAATCTCAATATAAAAAAGGCATTGGATTTTTTTTAAGTAGCAGCTATTTTGCCACACTTGATTACTCCAACTCTATTAAACTCCATTAGAGCTATTCTGTTATTTCAGCTCTTTGGCTCACAGTGGGTCTCCAGTGGATGGTGAAGTGGTGAGGGGGTGAGAATGAGTGGAGACTGGGGGGACGGCTTACTCAGTTAGGGAAATAGGATGTGGAGAGTATGCGGTGGTGGGATACAATCAGTTTACACTGTAGAAAGGACTGGTTAAAAAAAAGCACTTGAACAAAGTAGAACTGAGTAATTAGGGTATCGGGTAAAAATGGTAAATTACTGTGTTTGAAACCATTCCTTGTGAAGCAAACAGAGGAGATGGGTTTTTCATTCAGTTTCCTCTTCACACTCCTCTCTCCCCCAGCTTCTGCCAGTTTTTTTGCTGTGTAGAATTGTCCAGCCATATTCTTATATTTGGAGAGGAGCAGAATGTTGGAGTTGGAAAAGATCTTTAAAGTCAACCAAGCCAGTTTCTCCCCCGTTTTTACAGATGAAGAAACTGAGGCTCAGCCACACTGTTCACAGTCAGCATGGCTAGGGAGTAGCATTAGGACTAGTGCTCATTCCATGTTCTCTACCTTTAGTACTTTGTTCTAGACTGTCTAACAATGTTCTCTGATTACATTCTAAGCTAGACATGGGGCTTGTCATGTCTGCGTTCCTCAAAGGAGGCACATAGGTGTGCAATAAATATTCTCTGATTGGTTGGTTAACTAGGACTTTGATTAATATTTTCTTTGAAGAATAATAATAGTAAAGTTTCTTCTAAATTTGGCAGCCAATGCTATGTAATCTGGCCAGAATAATTCTGCATATTGTAGCTACAAATTTAAGATTAGGCTGACTCGATTAAATGGAAAGCCCTTCCTGTCCCCTTAGCTGTTAGCATTCTTTTTCTCATCAAATTATCTTGGTTTACTTCTCTATTCATACTGAATCCTTTAGAATGTAGTAAGCCCCTTGAGGGCAGGCTGTTTCATATTTTTCTTTTTGTATCACGAACATCTAGCACAGTGCCTTACACACAGCATGAACCGAATAAATTCTTGTTGAATTAAATCTAGTACAATGCTCTCATTTTATAGGAGGTGAAACTGAAAACTACAGAGGTAAAGTACACTGTCCAAGGTCATCCAGCTAGCAGGGCCAAGATTGGAGTCTGAGTCTTCTGGCTACCTGGCCACAGGGATATTTTTCTGCTGCTCCATGCCATCTCTTGATTCACTTTAATTCAGTTTGTGATGTCAGGATGGCCACAAAACCATGACCCTCAAGGTCAAGCTCTCTTTGGTTTGCCTTATATAATAGGAAAATCACATTGCTGACTCCATTCTCCTTTGGCCTCATTTGTCTTGTCAATGTGCCAAAAGTTGTGGTCATTAGCTTATAGGCTATAACTGAGTATCCTATTCCACACTTGTAATATTCTGATCTCTCTCTCTTCTCTCTCTCTCTCTTCTCTCTCTCTCTCTCTCTCTCTCTCTCTCTCTCTCTCTCCCCTCTATTTCTTTCTCTTTCATTCTCTTCTCTCTCTCACTCTCTCTCCCCTCTCTCTCTCTTTCACTCTCTCTCTTCTCTGTCTCTCCTCTCTCTTTCTCTTTCACTCTCTCTTCTCTCCCTCTCTCTCTTCTCTCTCTCTTTCACTCTCTTCTCTCTCTTTCTCTTTCACTCTCTCCTCTCTCTGTCTCTATGTCTCTCTCTCCTCTCTCTCTTTCTCTTTCACTCTTTTTCTCTCTCCTCTCTTTCTCTTTCATTCTCTTCTCTCTTTCACTCTCCTCTCTCTCTTTCTCTTTCACTCTCTCCTCTCTCTGTCTCTCTCTGTGTCTCTCCTCTGTCTCTCTTTCACTCTCTCTTCTCTCTTTTTCTCTTTCACTCTCTCTTCTCTCTCTCTTTCACTCTCTTTTTTCTCTCTCTTTTTCTTTCACTCTCTGTCTCTCAACACAGATACTCCCCTCCTTGAATTCCCATGTCTCCTTTCCATACCTACTCATCTGGGAGAATCATTCTGCATGAACTAAAACTACTACATCCCCATCCATCACCTAAGCTTTCATTCATGGTTCTCCTAATCAGTATCCATGAGAAATGTGGCCACTTTGAAAAGAATCAGTCATATTAATAGCCTCCTTTTGTCTGTCCAGCTCAGACGTGTGTTATGTCTGTTACCCAAGGAGGCCTTGCCCTTCTTTTGCTGGGAGCTGGAGTTTGATGAATAAGTCCTTTCCTTACCTCAATATGACCTGGTCCATCTTCAGTGGTTTCTCAGTGTGATTTTCTCAGGGCAGGCTCCTAGCACTATAGGAACACTGTTCTAATGGATATCCGGCAGTGTTAAGCTAAGGTAGCTCATCTTCAGTTCATTATTCTCCAGTCTTTTCTTGACTTCCAGTAGGAGGCTACATTGTGAATTGTCAGTGTGTTAGAGTGTATAAGATAAGATATATTAGGAATTTTGTATCTCCATCCTCTTTCTAGGATGAGGCAAGCAGCTCCTTCCCTTCTCTATTGTACTGTTCACACACACACACCCCTGATACATACCCTTTCACATGAAGCCCAGTATAAAGGAAGGTAGTAGCTCAAAGCTTCTACCAAGTTCAGATGCTACTTAAGAGAGACAAAAATGACTCTCATCTCTGTTGTTGTCTTCCCCTCCTTTCTCCGTCATCTCCTAGTTGCTTTGGCTCTAACCGACCTTGCGTAAGTGATAGTCCAAACTATTGTTTCCTCTATGGTAAAAGCCACTTTGCTGTTCCCTGTCCAAAACATCCCGTCTCCCACCTCAATGCCTTTGCACAGTCTATCTTCTATACTTAGATGTTCTACTCCTTCATCTTTGCCTCTTGGAACCCTTAGATCCCTTCAGAGCTTATCTAAGTGCTGCTGGGCCATCTCCAGTTGTCCTAACCTATGTCTTGACATTGGACTCCAATGACCCTGGAGAAGACAGCAAGGCAGATGACTTTGCAGAACTTTGCCTCACTTAAATTCAAATTGCCTCACTTGCCAGTCAAGACATCACGCTCCTGATGTGGTTGGTCCCCTTTAAGAATGAAGGACTAACAACAATATCTCAAGTGGCATTTCCTATTTCAGTCTTAATTGCCCCCACGCTTCTTCCTCTTCTATGGAAATTCTTCCGTAAATACTTTGTATTTAATGCTCTGCATACATACTATACCTCCTCAGTCAAACAGGAAGGAGATCCTTGAAAGTAAGGGGCTATTTACTTTTTTGTTTCTGTTTTCCTTCAAGCAGCACCTGGCACATAGTAGGAACTATGGAACTATCAAGGACTATCAACTGTCAACAACACATACTTTGATAGATCTTGGCTCTTGACCTGTGATGTTGTCACTCCCCTTCCACAAGCACTATGGAAATCTCTTAAATTGATGTCCACAAGTGTTCTCCTTTCCTTTGGCTGAGGTCCCTTTGATTTCCTTCCCCTTCCCCCACCCTTTTTGCTTGGCTGATTGGGGAATCATAGAACTGGAAGGAAAAGCGGCATCACACTCATTTCCACTATCTCAAGAGGGGAATGAACCAAGCTTTAACTACTGGACTGAACAGAGAAGAGTGACTGGTGAAGGGCAAAAAGGCTTTTGAGGAAGAAAGCTCTTAATCAAACACAAATATCAGGGATATTAGCAAGGGGAATGGAGAAAATTGCTATCAAACTAAATTGCTTTTTGTATAAATGTTCTCTTTATTCAAGTTTTCCCCAGCGTGCAATTCTTTCTTTAAGGCTTGGTGAACAGATGCTCTTTTGAAAATGTTGATTAACTGATGCCTTTTTAGAACCCTTCCCACTCACCCAAACAAAACTACTGGGATGAATGATTATCAGAAGGGAAGGGGAAAAAAGAGGGAAAAAAAGTCAAGTCTCCAGAGCTTTCTTCTTCCTCTGAAGTGGCCTTTGATTCTCCAGGTGCAGAAATCTCAGCCACATCTGAGTAAGAGCTTTCAGAGAACCCCTCAGCACTAGAAGGGACCCTGGGAGGCCATCTACTTCAACTCATTGCCTCTAAACAAGATTGTGTTCAAACCTTCCCTCACAAGTGCTACCCTAAAGCAAGGAAAGAGTGACTACTTTGTAGAAAGAAGACCTGAGTTGAAATCTCAGCTTTGCTACTTACTACCCTTGTAGTTATGATCACGTTGTCTCTCTGGACCTCAGTTTCCCCATCTTTAAAATAGATTGCACCAAGCAACCTTTCAATTCTCTTCTAGCTCTTTCTCTTTAAGCATAAGAACCTGTCCTTCCTTTCTCAATATAGGAAGGTTGGTGCTCCCGTCATAGCTAACCCTTAAAGTCAGGGCAGGTTTTTCCCCTTTTTCTTAAAGGTTAGTGTTCTTTTTGCCCTTTTCCCTGGCAGGAGTCATTTTCTGTTGAGTGACAGCTGCCAGAAGTCTCTTGACTTTGATCCCTTTCCTGGGGATCCAACTGTTTCTCTTCCCTTGGTGAGGCCTTTGCACCTGGAAACCAATACAGATTTTGTTGGCAAGTCATGCTGCTTGGTGGATGAGTGGATCCACAGACTCCCATCCAATATCCCAGGCTTTTTAGCTATGAAGATGTTAAGAAATGTGACCATCCATCACCTTGATTATTGGTTAGAAATATTGTGTGGTAGGATTTCTGCCAATCCCTGCCCTTCCCCATATACTATTTCTTTTTAGATGAAGGTGAAAACAAGAAAAGATTTGATTTATATTTTTAAAAATTAGCTCAGCAACCTGGGCCTCCAGATTCATTACTTGAGCCTTCTGATGGACGCCACCTGTCTCTTGTTGGTTCCTGTTCCTGTTCCTGTTCTCCTTCCAAGTAAACAATCTGCTTTGTAACATCACAAAAAATATAATGAAGAGGATGGGAATCAAGATAGAAATTCTTGGCTTGGTCCCACTGATGCCAGTCTTCCTGCTGTCAGAGGGCCAGGAACAGCCTGGAGATCTAGAGGAATGGTGATTAATACTGTGGATGGCAAACACTCTCTAGGACCTGGGCCACTGGGATCTAAGTGAGCTTTCTATTTGTTCCCTCCCCAAGAAGGTGGGTGAAGGTTTGAAGAAACTCTTGGTGCTTTAGTCAAGAGGACAGAGAACTTCCTATATTAATTAAAAGGCCAAGCTTTCAGGAAGAAGCTGGGGTTAGAGCGTGACAGTGATGGACCAAAAAGCATTTTAGATTGTGATTGAGAAATTTCCCAGTTGATAGTGTGGACCAGTTAAAATTTTAGGCTGCTTTTGGGATCTATGTTAGTTTCTTTGTTGTGTTTTCACTCTTCTCAATTTTTTCCCTTTCATCCTTTGCATTAATCTTCAGAATTATGCTGAAATTCAGAAAAGCACAATTTTAGGCAGAACAGAGTTCTTAAAGGGTCATATGCACATGGAATGGTGGTATACTGAGCCTTGAAAAATTAGTGTGTAAAATCTGAAGAAACAATACCCTATTGCTTTTCAGGCACATATTTAACTTTCTTTAAAAAATTATTATTATTATTTTTACCATTTTAGACAAGTAATTTTCCTTGGCTTTTTCCTTTCCCTTCTCAGCTGTGATTTCTATGAGATGGACAGAGTAGTGAATAGAAAGACCTGTATTATCCCCCAAAATTATCATATAAAAGAAAAAAGATAGACAGTGATAATACTGGAGAAATTTCAGAGTAAATTAACTAAGCTCTATTCAAACCTGGGCTAGCTAGATTGGTTGCCAATGTTTGATCTATTCTAAATCATAAAGAAAGCCAACACACAGAGTAGCTTGGGCAGGAGAGATGAGTGATATTAATGTAGATATGTGGATATGGGCAGTCATTATGACATTCTTTTCCAATTCCGCTCCTACAGTAAAAGATATAACGATGATACATGACTTGTTTAAATTATTTTAAATTTATTTGAAATCCCAAAGAGAGAAGCCCTTTAGGCTTTGTGTCCACTTAGATGTATGCATATGAGGTGATGAAATTTGTGGTGGTAAAATGGCTTTAGCAATAATGGTGACTAATGGCAAGGGCTAAGACACCATTGAAAAGTCTAAGGATAATATCCAGGATAATATTGATAATGAATGGCAGCTATTATGAAGGAAGGCACAAATGACAATATCTTCGCATGCTGGATACCTAGCTTTCGGGTTGTTTTTCTTTTTCTTCTGGTTGCTGCAGAAACAATGCAGCCAACTCTACAAAGCTTGTCTTCAGACAATTATTGATATAAAAATGGCTTCTACTTAATTTGTTTCTCATTACAGTGGACATCCCAGAAATAACAAGAATTCCTAACAGCGAGGGATATGAAGATGATGAAGGTGAGCTGATTTCTACCTACCCCCTTCCTTCATTTTTTTTATGACATTCTCCCATCCAAATTTAAGACAGACTTGACAGGAGTCTTATCCAGAGTCCTAGAGGGCAAAGGTTGAAGAACAAAGGTCAGGGATGAAAATAGTGAAAAAAGTCAGAAAATATCATATCCATCTATCAAAGTCAAAGTGAAAACCTTCATACAACTCTGCCACTAACTAGCTATATGACCTTGGGCTAGTCACTTTTACTCTTTGAACCTCGGTTTTCTTAGCTGTTAAAAACAAAGCAAGGCAGGTGTCCTCATAAGGTGAATATCATCAGCATCAAAATTCTGTGAGGTGTAGGATTTTTATGTAATCCTAGATTCCATTTTATTATTTTTCTGACTGATTTTTGTAAGTGTTATCAATGTCTTTTGTTTTTGTATTCCTTTGGGTCTGTGATCTCGATATGGGTTGCTTGGGTGCAACAACAATAACAGTGCCAAAAGAAGAAAATGAAAAGAAAGAACTGAGGGCCATTGAAGTATTTGTTCTTCTGGCTACAGCCACTCCTCCCCCAAACCACCCTGGAATCTCATGAGCCCTTCCTAATAACAAAGAAAAAACAGTTCAGTAAGAACACTCAATGCAGTAACCATGTCTGACAGTATGTATATTCAGCATTTTACTCCAGTGGTCCCTACAGGAAAGTGTGTTTCCTTGTCTGTTCTCCAGGGCTATTTATTGTTGACTTTTCAATTACTAGGGATCTTTTCCTTTGCATTGCTATGGTCTTTGTGCATATTATCCTTTTGGTTATACTCAGTCCACTTTGCAATAATAGTTCATACAAATCTTCCCTTGTTTCTCAGAATTCTCATGTTTGTCATTTCTTACTGCACAATTTTATCCTATTACATTCATAAACCACAGTTAATTCAGCTATTCCCCAGTCATTGGGCACCCAGTTTATTTTCATTTCTTTACAACCATAAAAAAGGCTACTGTGAGCATTTTGTTGTATATTGGAATTTTGGTTCTTTCCTCGACCTCTTTGGAGTTGAGCCTAGATATTTAAAAGGCTGTTATAAGTGTTCTGAGCACCTGGGACAACCGCCTACCTTACCAGTCTTCTTCCTGGCTAATTTGAATCTATTCAACACTAAGCAACTCTTGGGGGAGAGGGATCTGTACCACCACCACCACCATCTACCTCTGGGTAATGTCTTTTTTACACAAAGACTAGAGGGATCTATGAACTATGCAAATCAGATCTCTGTTATTTGTCAGGGCTCTGTCATCACCATGCCCACACATTAGAATTTTCTACATGAAAATTAACACTGGGATCTTGCAAAGGCTCAGGATCTCTGGCTGGTTTGTGTCACCTTAATTCTCAGTCACCATAAATGGAGATTTGCTGGAGGGTGCAGATCAAAACTTCTTGACCAAAGACTCCAAATCCATTCTCAAATCTCCTGAGGGTTCTGCCCTGAGACACTCTTATAAGAATTCAAGTTAACTAATCTCTCTTTCTGTTTCTATATCCAAACCTAACACTAACACTCCTTCTTCTGCATACTCAAATTCCATTCCACACTTGGTCACAAGCAACCAGGGACTGGCTTCCAAACACACCTACTCCACTGATTACTAACATCAGCAGATATTCTGGTTGTTTTTTTAGAGCCTGGGTTTAAGTGTTCTGCTCAGGTGCATACTGCTACCTCTTCAGAGGCCAGCACTAGGCTAGCAAGAATACATTCTGTGTGTATATGTTAAATATAACACATATCTAAGTCATATGCTATATACAAAGACAAAATCTTTTTTAGAACCATTGTGATGGGATGCATGCTGGTAGGCACCCATGGAGTGATAATGACTTCAATCAGTTTCCTTCTTTTGTTTTGTAGATGAATATGACCTCGACTGGAGTAACTCATCCTCCCCAACATCTGGTCCAGCTCTTCCCAAAGAGGACAGGGAGAAGAGCTGGCTGTACACCCTGGACCCCATCCTCGTTACCATAAT
The DNA here is from genome assembly GCA_028646575.1 of Pseudocheirus occidentalis. Taxonomy (NCBI): domain Eukaryota; kingdom Metazoa; phylum Chordata; class Mammalia; order Diprotodontia; family Pseudocheiridae; genus Pseudocheirus; species Pseudocheirus occidentalis. The sequence goes on from CM053600.1 coordinate 142,791,786, forward strand.
TGCCATGAGTTCCCTGGGTGTCCTGTTAGGGGCCATCTGTGCTGGCCTACTGCTGTACTGCACATGCTCCTACACAGGCCTCTCGTCCCGAAGCTGTACCACATTGGAGAACTACAACTTTGAGCTCTATGACGGCATCAAGCACAAGGTCAAAATAAACCACCAGAAGTGCTGCTCTGAGGCATGACTGATTGCACCTGAATCACATTTGACGTTTCATTCCAGCAAGAGGGGCTGGTGAAGATTACTTTTTTTTTCTATGGGAACTGAATGCCATAATCTCAACAAACCGATCCAGAATACAGACAGTGAGGGCAAGGCAGACTGGGGGAGTGGAAGTGAGGAAGAGGGAGGTGTGGCCCACATGGGAGACTGGCTCCCACCCAGGACCACAGTGGCTGAGTCATGGCTGTAATCAGGACTTGCTCTCTGCTGGGACAAGGACAGGAGCTTGACTCTTGGGATTCCGATTTTGCCTTTTGTTTGAGGATTTTCTTTAAATTTTTTTTTTTAATTTTCATCTTTGAAGGACTCAAAGAAGTAGAAGAAAAGAATGACCTTTGTGGTGTGAGAAGTAGAGATCGTTACTCCCTGCTTTCTTTTCCTAATCGGTGGTTGAAAGTCAGGGATTTTTCAGCTGGTCTATCTTTAGAAATAAAACACAAAGAGCAGTCCAGCTTATCCCCTTCTCAGATAGGCTTGTGATTTAAGGGATTTGCTACCGGGGCAGGTTCTGCCAACTGAGCTTGTGTGCTGCCGTTTCCCGTCAGTCCTAGAACTGAAATTGAATGTTGTTGCCTTTAACTTTTCTTATCCAGGGGAAAATTGCCATTTGAGGATCAGCAGAAACAGCAGCTCTGTCTTATGTGTGATTCAAAACAAAACAGAAAGGAAACTTCACAAGTCACAATCCATAGGAGCACCTCCTTGGGAGCCGCTAAAGGGCCTTAAAGTGCTTTGTGAATAGGAGCCATTTATTAAATCCAGAACCCAAGTCTGTCGTGATGGCCGAGGCCTTCCTGACAAGGCCTGTAGGTGTTGCTTTCTTTCGTTCTTTCTTTTCCATTTCCCCCTTGTTCTTGTAAAAATGGAAACACCACAAAGACACCCTTGTAAGTTTTCCAAGCCCCAGGAGATAGCTTTGTTTGATATTCTTGGTAGGGAAGGGGGATGAGAATACAAGCAATTTCTGTTAATAAGACGTCAAGTATGGTGACCACTAGAATCCTAGCATGTTTGGGCTGGAAAGGAACCCTCAGACATTATCTAGTCCACCTCCTTCATCTGAGGAACTTATGGCCTAGAAAGATGACGTACCATATTGAAGGTCACACGACTCGTTAGTAGTAGGACCAGGACAAGAAACCTTGGTTTTTTAACTTTCATAGGTGCTTGTTCAACTACACCACCGTGCCTCCTGACTTGGTAGAAAGGGGGAGAAAGTGGACAGAGAAAGAAGAGATTAACCTCTGTTATCCTATAGTTAAATAGGAAGGGTTGAGGGGACTGCCCTAGGGAGACATTTTGATTAATTAGTCCCTTCTCTAAGCTATGAGCCCTGATTTCTGATTTGGGTTGTAGCCACAGCCTTGGCTTTCCTGGCGAGTCAAAGTTAAGTTGTACAAGAGCCTGCCAGAGGTTAGCAGGCAGTGTGAACCAAAATATTAACACCTCTATTTCATCCTCCCCCCCTCACCATGGGATACATCCAGCTCTTACTCATTCTCATACACACACTCTTTGATTTATGAGTTTTTGTTATCAAGTGCCTTGAAAAGTGAAGAAGAAAAAAAAAGTATTTTTTTCCCTCTATCTAGAAATCCATGCTATATCATACAAGTAAGGCATTCATCCTTCCCTTGCCCAGCTGCTTCTCTGAACTCCTCTGAACTCTCCACTGATCTCCAGTAATGGAACAAGACCTGCCCAGATGGCTTGAGTGGGTCAAGAGCTGTAGCCCTCCACATACCTCACCTGGATGCAGAAGGGGGTGGGGTGGAGGGGTAGGCAGGAATAAAATGAAAACTGTGCAGAGGAAAGATTGTCCAAATAAGAGTAGCTTGACTTAGGCTTAAATTAATGTGTAAGAATTTTCCTGTTTGCAGGCAATGCTCATCCAAAAAGCCGACCACCATACCCAGCTTATCACATATGAATGGTAAAACTCGTCAGACCATTGTTGCTGCTACTATCATGTACAATTTCATTCGTCTCACACCCAAGCTAAAGGGGAAGGGTGAATGGAACAAATCTGTTCCTATAAATGTTAACTTATGGACCTGATAGTTAAAATGGTAATGTCACAGTGTATTGTATGCATACAGAGAGTGAGAGTTCATATCTACATATATTTATACATATATGTGTGTGTTTGCGCGCGCATGTGGGTTCTCTGTATGTACTGTGTATGTGAATGGTCACGTGGGACTAAATAGTGTTAATGTAACTTTTATCTAGAGCAGGAGAGTACTGCTCTTCTTGGCATTTAATTTGGCACAGTGTTAGTTAATGGTGAAGTGCAAAGTTATTAAGCCCACATGCTTGGCTCAACACTACCCTATGAGCAGGGCATGCAGAAATAAGTTTCTACTTCAATCCAATCTCCTCTACTCCCTGCAGTAAAGGCCATTAGGGCCTCAGGTAACACTGGTTACAGGAGGGATACTTGGGAAGTAAGGAAACACCCAAGAATCTTCCAAAATCTCTCAAAGACAAAGATTTCCCCACATCTATTTCTGTGCTGACTGTCCCTCTCGTAGCCTGGTAATGGGGCATTTGGCCCCGTGCCACCTGCTAGTCTCATTCCAGGTTTGTAATTCGTCTCTGAGTTGCATACTACAGAACACACGTCCACTTTAAGAGTCCCACATTCATATTTCCAATCAGCTGGTACAGGGAATCTGACTGTGCTCTGAATGCCCAGGCAGAGCAGGCCATCCAGAGCTACAGTGTGTTACTGTTAACTTGAACAGGGAAAATGAAACAAAACATTGGTGCATTTGATTCATTGTTCTTTCTCTATGGTGATATTTTGCTCATCCTCCTTAGTGAGGTAAACCCAACCAACAGTATTGACACAATTTTATGCCTTGTACTGAATGACCTATTACCTCCACGCTCTCATGGACTGGGTGGTCAGGAGGGCCATGCGGTTGCTTTCTCCCTTTGGTAGGGAGGGGGTTGATAGGGGTGGGACACTTTGGGATGAGCATGGGGTGGGGGAGGGGAAATAAAAGTTAAGAAAACAGTGGCTTAACTTTTCCAAGGCTCACAGTTGAAGGTGTTTGACCATTCACTGGCTGAGCCAGATCATAGGGGACTTGAGAGCTTTTACTGTGATTCTCCACAAGGTAAAAAATAAACTGCAACAACAAACTGTGTTTATATGATTTGTATAAAGCCTTTTTAAAATTGCTATTTAAATAAACAGTATACCAGGGACTCTTTTTGCATCTTCTTTATTCAAGACAAAAGGCCTTGGAGGTAAAGCTTTGCATACTACAGTGGGTGTTTGATAAATGTGGGGAGCTAACTTCTTGAGGGCAGGAACTAATCTGGTTTAAAAATTTTTTTTAATCTTTGTATGTCTGGTGCTCCAACGTAGTAGGTACTTAATAAATACTTCCTGAATTTAAAACTGAAATTTGAAATCCCTGCTTCAACATAGTAGGTATTTAATAAATATAACTTGAATTTGAAATTGAAATTGGTTAGTTATGGGGCGGCTAGGTGGCGCAGTAAATAGATCACCGGCCCTGGAGTCAGGAGTACCTGAGTTCAAATCCGGCCTCAGACACTTAACACAAAAAACTAGCCGTGTGACCTTGGGCAAGTCACTTAACCCCAACTGCCCTCCAAAAAGCAAAAAAAAAAAAACAACCAAAAGAAATTGGTTAGTTAGGTGACTGAGAGGGAAAATGGCAGAAAGAAGAGTTTGAGGGATAGATAATAAGCCATCATATAGACCCTCTAGCAAGTGTCTCCAAAGCTTTACCTGAAAATCACTGAGCCAGCTGGCATCACCACACACCATGCCTCCCTCTCCCTAGGTTGCTAGCGTGTCCTCCCTTCCCTCTTCAAGGTCTTCATAGCTAGCATTTCTTAGCCCTACTTCACCACCAGCTCCATACACAATGATCCAAAGGCTTTGCAGGTAATGAAAAGTAATTTCTTATTAAAAAGGTTGAGGTCCATTGTTCACAATCCAATCACTCAGTTCCAAACAAATCCAGGCATTGGTCATCTTAAGTCAGTCAATAATAATAGGCATTTATTACGCCCTTCTATATATGCCAAGAAAGCTAATGATTGTTCCCCATTTAAAAACAGCTTTAATGCAGTGCTGCTCTAGGGCAGGGCTTCTTAAACTTTCTCCACTTAAGACCCCCTCAGCACTTCTTAAACTGTGGGTCGTGATCCCATACAAGACTGCAACCCACAGTTTAAGAAGTGCTGCTTGAGGGAACTCACCAAGACTAGAAAGTACACATCTGCATTGGTGGAGAGAGTTTCCTCACCTGGGAAGCTCCCTATACTAATAAAATTAGAAATCTAGTTCCTATCTCTATCCTTTAGTTCAGGGATGCCTAAATTTTTTTAGTCTCATAGATTCCTTTGGCAGTCTGGTGAAGCTTTGAGATCCCTCAGAATAATGTATACAATAAAATTTAAGAGTATATATAATAAAATACAAGAGATTACAAAGAAGATCAATAATGTTGAAACACGATTATCAAGAATGTTTCAAGTTCAGATGTTAAGAATATGAATCCTTATTTTTAGTGCAAAATCTTTCAACCCCTGTCTTGAACATATCTGAAAAACTTCCAAAACCAAAGAGCCTTACTTTTAAAAATTAATACCAAACTAAGCTCTCCAGTGTCCTGGTCCTTTCTTTCTAGTCTCTGCTCCATCAGTGGAGTTTTCTGGAATCACTATGTCGAGGCTATAAGGGACGAAGTAAAATAGTAGAGGATTTGGATCTTTTGCCTGTTCACAGTATAACCTGAGTTAGAAAACATTTGGTCTAATGGCATCTGAGTCACTCCCAGAAGTTAATAATGACATTATGAAAACTGGTCCAAAAAAACCTAAGTTAGGGCGACTAGGTGTGAATAGAGTACCAGCCCTGGAGTCATGAGGACCTGAGTTCAAATGTGGCCTCAGACACTTAACACTTACTAGCTGTGTGTCCTTGGGCAAGTCACTTAAACCCAATGCCTTGCCTTCATCCTCTAAAAAGCCAAAAAACAAAAAAAAAACAAAACGTGAGTTTTCTCTTCCTTTCAGGTATGGGACTAAATGGGCCAATGCTACCCCTGCCTGTACTGTATTCCTCCCTAAATAAATCTAGCACTGAGGTCTTGGTCTTCTTTAACATCTGTCCATTTGTCAGAAGACTCAGATCCAGATCTGAGTCAAGGTGCAAACTTTGGGGGTTTTATAATTAATTTAAGGGTGGTCAATACAAGTAGCCCCATCTTTGAGTATCTAAAAGTAACAACTTGTTTATGCTCCTACTCTTGTTTCCCTATCCTTATTTCTATTATTTCATGTGTCTGATGAGAAGCCTGATTCCTCTCTTCATTGGTACTCTTTATTAACAAGGTCTAAACAAGAGCAATCCTTGCTTTCTTTAAACCAGGGTTTGAGGCATTTTTGATGCATTAATAAGCTAATAAAATGCCTTGATCTCTAGCTCTCCATGTTTATAGGGAACTTATTTCTCTTGTCTGGATCCTTCCAAAAATGTTTAGACAATCTCTAGTGGAAAGACTGGGGTGAGGGGAAAAGGTGGCTGCATGTAGGAGTGCTAAGTCAGGTACAGAGTTCGTAGAAGAGTGAGTTGAAGCTGGGGCAGATGTACTCAGGGGGAAACAAAGACCAGCTGGATGTCAAGGCCAATCCTTCCATTTGGGCTTTGATAGTTATAAGGAAGAAGCTAATGATGGAATAAAAAGCATTTTCCATTTCCTATAGATAAGAGCTGGTGCTTATCTCAACTGCAACTCACCAAAATTCTGGAATGCTCTCTCTTGGTGGGGGGAAGAATGCAAAACACTCTCTGACACCTGACCTAAGGGGAACATTGCCTTTCACCCCCCAAACCTCAAAACACTTCAAAAAGTCAGTATTAAGATAGTCATTTCAACAACTGGGAAAATTAGGGTCCAGAGAAGTCAAGCCATTAATCTCAGACCACCTAGAGAGGCAAACAAAAGAGTAGTTTCCTTTGACCTTCAATCTTCTCTGAATCCTCCCAATCTCAGTGTGTCTGCCTTCTCCCACATGCCTGCTGGGAAAATAGTTCTTGTTTTCCTATTCCTTGGGTCAGTTCTGGTGGGAGGATCTGCCCTATCCTCTCCCCAGAAGTTAAAGCATGTGAGGGGTGAAGGGTGGTGTAGACACAGTTGCCTAGGGCAATATTTTGGAGCCAAGAGCCAGTCTATTTTGGTAGCCTTGCAAGGCTATTTCCTCTCCCTTCCTTGAGAGAGAAAGAAAAGGAATGGGGAAGGTGTGTGTGTGTGTGTGTGTGTGTGTGTGTGTGTGTGTGTGTGTGCTCGTGTGTGTGTGTGTGTGTGTGTGTGAGAGAGAGAGAGAGAGAGAGAGAGAGAGAGAGAGAGAGAGGAATCAGTGAATCAATGGATAGACGAATAAGAATGGACAGATATGTATATAGGTAGAGATAGACAGAGAGACAGACAGACGGACGGACGGACGGACGGATGGATGGATAAAGCCAGGTGAACGTAGGTCCTCTGATCTGGATCCTTTATTTATTCTACTACAAAATGACTTTCAAATGACCTAGAATGGGCAGTGGGGGTCAGTTCCCCTATAACAACATGACTGGTTTTACCCACAGTTTCTTTGAGTTAACAGTACAAAAATATCAGGTCATGGTAGAAAAAGTGTGGAGAGCCCACTTCACCGAGTAGTTCAACATAAACATAGATATAGGGCTTGCCTTACCTAAGTGCCAATATATAGTATATACATATGAATATGTGTGTACATGATTTGCACGCTTTAAAACATTATATAAATGATATGATTATTTTATGTGTGCATATATAAATGTACCCAGTCAATTGGAGGGGTAGGAAGGGGAGGTGAAGAAACTACAGGATCACAGAAAGGACTCCTCCATAGACAGTGTGGTTCAGTGAACAGAGGGCTGAACATGAAGGGGCTGAGTTTTGAACCCTGCCTAGCTGTGTGACTTCATCTAAGTCATTTAACCTAACTGATCTTCAGTTCCTCATCAGTAAAATGGAGATTAATTAAAGAAAGAACCCATTTCACAAGGTTTTAAGTATCAAACGGGATCATGTGTGCAAAGCATTTCAACATGAATCATAAACTATAATTATGTAGCCTTTGTAGGGCTCCTGAAGAATAGTATTAGCTGTCCTTAATTTCACACTTGACATACACACTAATACTAATATGTATAAAGCACTTGAGGTCTGCAAAGCACTTTATATATATAACCTTCCAGTAAGAAGAGAAATCCATCCCCAGGGCTTTGGGACTCAGATAACACATATATTATGTCCTTTGAGCTTCACAGCAACTCTGTGAAGTAGGTGCTATAGATATTATTTATTCATTAATAATTCCTCTTTTGGGGACAGAGAGGAATAATTAATAATACAGATATTATTACCCTCATTTTACAGATGGCTCAGGTAACTCAGGTAAAGTCAGGTCTTCTTGAACCAGAATACCCAGCTCCCCCTGCAGTTGGAGCACTAAGGATAGTACACTATTATGCCTGTTTTCTGTATCCTTCCACTTCCCCCGCCTCATCCATCACTTAAAATCACTTTGACTTCCCCACTTGCTGACAGAAAACAGCATCTTCTGTTTCAGGAGCTAAATTTCCCCTGCCTACTGAAAGGTCTTGGCCTGAGTCCAATCTCCACTGGTCCTTAGTGCCATGCTGACCTTTTCCTCCTGCAGGCCTGAAGACTGCTATGAAGAAAAGGTTCAAATACTCCCCAAAGAGCAATCCTCACTCTGCCCCCCTCTTTGGAGCAGTACTCAGCTTCCCCACTGCTGCAGCCCAACCTGTGCAGCTATTCCAATTCTAACTGATTGAGTGAGGGCCCATTGGAGCAGAAGCCAAGTTAGCATTCATTCTAAGCTACAGATCAGCTTCAGCGACTGGGGGTGGCAAGGGTGGGGATGAGGAGGGCTATTTATTACCAAGGCCCATCCAACTATCATCATCCTCACCACTTTCACCTTTACCTTTACCATCACCAAAGGAACTGTTACATTAGCAAGGTGGGAGAGGTCATTGCAATTCACTCCCTGATGCAGTGACTCCCCCTGCTCTGGGCAGTGACTCCTCCAGCCAGACTTCTGTGATTTGGAGGAGTAAGTCTCTAATAAATCCCCCTGTTCTGAAGCCCCTGACTGCCCCTGCTGTGAATGAAAGAGCAGTCTTTCTGTGTGCACAAACCCTGCTGGCTGCTCCCTTTGCCACTGCCAGACTCTAATATTTGCACAGTCCTTTCACTTGCTCCAAGTGTGAGCTTTGTGACATGGTGACTGAGGTATGTCTGAGCCTGCTGTGCTGAATCCATTTTATGAACTCCTCTTGCCCTCCTGCAAAGCGTTTAGCTGCCTATTTCTGATGTGTAGACCCACCCTGAGCACTGAACACTATTTAAAGGATCCACACTCAAAAAGTTACCAATCTATCAATTCTAACTCTAAAATATTTCTATCTTGCTTCTGCCTCCTCTTCATTTACAACTCCACCCATCACTTCTCACCTCCATTACTACACTAGCTTCCTAATTTCTCTTCCCCGCCCCCAATCTATCCTTATTGAATCTGCCAAAAGAATCTTCTACAAGTACAGATATGATCATGGGGGGTCATCTGTCCAAAACCTTCAGCGGCTCCTTGTGTCCTCTTCAGTCTGGCATTTAAGGACCTCAATAGTCTGACTCCAGGTGACTTTGCCAGTCTTATTTCTCATTACTCACCTTCATGCATGTTATATGTCAGGAAGACCCGAGTTCATGGGTGGCCTCTGGCATGTAGTAGCTGTGTGACCCTGGACAAGTCACCTAACCCTGTTTGCCTCTGGATGGAGATGACAATAAAACCTACTTCCCAGGATTGTTGTGACGTTCAAATGAGATACATTTAACCCAGTGCTTGGCATATAGTAGGTGTTATAGAAATGCTGGCTCCCCCTTTTAGGCAAACTGAAAGGGAAACAGTGTAGTACAGTGGGTATAGCACTGGTTTTAGAGGTAGAGGACCTGGTTTCAAATACAGTCTCTGACACTTGCCACCCACATGACCCTGGACAAATCACACCCTTTCTGAGCCTCATTGTACCCATTTGTAAAATTAGGGGTTGCACTAAGCGACCACTAAGAATCCATCCAACTCTAAATCCATGACTAACATATATTCTGTTCCTTAAAGCTACCAATCAATTGCCTTCTTCTGTCCATTTATTTGTACACGTCCTTATCCTTACAGTGCATTCCCTCATCATCCAAAATCTTTCAAATCCCTTATTATCAAAAGGTCAGGTTCTTTCCCTCCACAAATTGTCTTATATTCACTCCCCTGTAGACATTGTATCTCCTCAATTTACATCTGTAAACTCCTTAAGGACAGGCACTATTTAAAATCTTTATCGCTTTGTTCTCAGCTCCTAACATGGTACCTTACACATAGTAGTTGTCTTATAAATTGAAAGGAATTAAATCTAACAAGCACCAATTAAAGGACTATTCTGTGTTAGGGGTTGAGGAAGATAAAAAGTTTAGGTAAGACACTGTTTATTCTCAAGGCCACATGTGGCCCTCTAGCTTCTCAAGTACGGCCCTTTGACAGAATCTAAACTTCACATAACAAATGAAATTTGGATTCCATCAAAGGGTCATACTTGAGGACCTAGAGGGCCACATGTGGCCCCAAGGCCACAGGTTCCCCACACCCTCAAGGAATTTAGAATCTTGTAGGGGGAAATGATCCATAAACAGATAACTATAATATACAATATTGTAAGCTAAGTGAATCAGGACACAAATTAGGGGCAGCTAGGTGGCGCAGTGAATAAAGCACGAGCCCTGGAGTCAGGAGGACCTGAGTTCAAATCCAGCCTCAGATACTTAACACTTACTAGCCACGTGACCTTGGGCAAGTCACTTAACCCCAAATAACCTGCCTTCCTACCTCCAAAAAGAAAAAAATAAGGACACAAATTGAGTGCTTTGTGAAGGAGAAGGTTATTTCAGTCAGGGAGAAGATCTGGGAAGGCTTCAAGAGGGATGTAACACTTGAGTAAGATTTTAAAGCGAGAAGAAGAAGAGATATTCCTTCCTTGGATCACTGCCTTGTCATAACAGAGGGGCTTTCATGGAGGGGCTCAGTGAAACTATGAGCTGAACTATGCCATGCAGGGTCATTCAAGACAGACAGGTCATAGTGGAGAGTTCTGACAAAAAATGATGCACTAGAGAAGAAGATGGCAAACTGCGCCAGTATCTTTGCTAAGAAAACTCCACGGACAACATTAAAATGGTGAAAGAGACAACATGAGAAGACGGGCCCCTCGTGTTGGAAGATATCCAATACGCTGCTGGAGAAGAGCAGCAGAGAACAACTACAAGGAGCATCTGTACTAATCAAGCGGCTACGCCAAAGCTAAAAGGAAGTTCAGCCACAAACGCATCTGGCGATAAAAGTCCAGTGGTGTAAAGATCAGTATTGCACAGGAACCTGGAACATAAGATCTGTGAGCCAAGATAAGCTGGATGTGGCCAAACAGGAGATGGAAAGATAAAATAAACATGGACATTTTGGGTATCAGTGAACTTAAATGGGCAGGAATGGGTGAATTTAATTCAGGTGATCACTATGTATACTACCATGGACAAGAATCCCTTAGAAGAAATGGAGCAGCCTTCAGAGTCAACAAAAGGGTGAAAAAAGCAATACTTTCATAATCCCAAAAATAACCGAATGATATCTCTGAATCCAAGCTAAACTGTTCAATACAAGTCTGTGCTCCAACCACTGATGCAGAAGAGGCCTAGGCTGATCATTTCTATGAAGACCTACAACATCTTCTAGAAATAACACCCCCCCAAAAGATGTCGCATTCATCATGGATAATTGGATGTAAGATAATTGGAATAAGAGGCAAATTTGGCCTTGGAGTACAAAATGAAGAAGGTCAGCTACTAATAGAGTTTTAGAGATATTAAAGGAGTGTTTCATGCAAAAATGAGCATGCTAAAACACAAAAATGGTGAAAACTTAACAAAAGAAGAGACTAAGAAGAGGTGGCAAGAATACACAAAAGAACTGCACAAGAAAGATCTTAACATCATCAATAACCACGATGGTATGATTAATGCTCTAGAGTCAGATATTTTGGAGAATGAAGTCAAGTGGGCCTTAGAAAACAATGTTAACATGAAGGCTAGTGGAAGTGATGGAATTCCAGCTGAGCTATTTAAAATTCTCAAAGATGATGCTCTTAAAGAGCCATACTCAATATGCCAGCAAATTTGGAAAACTCAACAGTGGTCACTGCATTGGGAGAGTTAGTTTACATCCCGATTCTAAAGAAAGGCAATGCCAAAGAATGTTCAAATTATCAAACAATTGTACTCATTTCACAGACTAGCAAGGTTATACTCATGATTCTGCATGCTAGGCTTCAGCAATATGTGAATCAAGACTTACCAGAAGGGCAGGCTGGTCTTCAAAGAGGTAGAAGAGTTAGAGACTAAATTCCCAACATTCACCACATTACAGAGAAAGCAAGAGCGTTCCCCAAAAATCTGCTTCTCCTTCATTGACTACATCAAAGCCTTTGACTGTGTAGATCACAACAAAATGAGGCAAGTCCTCAAAGAGATGGGAGGACCAGATCATCTTACTTGATGTCTAGTAAGGAACTTGTATTCCAACTAAGAAGCAACAGTTAGAACTCAACATGGAACCAACTGGTTTAAGATTATAAAAGACGTATGACAAGGTTGTAAAGTGTTGTCTTATTTATTTAACTGATATGCAGAATACATTATGTGAAATGCCAGGTTGGATGAATCAAAAGGAATTAAGAAACCTCTTGATGAGGGTAAAAGAGGGGAGTGTAAAAACTAGCTTGAAGCTTAATATCCAAAAAACTAAGATTTTGGCAACTGGTCTCATCACTTCCTGGCAAATAGAGGGAAAAGAAACAGAATTGTCAGATTTTGTATTCTTAGGCTCAAAGATCACTGCACATGACTGCAGTCATGAAATTAAAAGATCTTCCTTTGGAGGAAAGCTATGATAAATCTAGACAGCATACTAAAAAAGCAGAGATATTACCTTGCCAACAAAGGTCCATATAGTTGAAGCTATGGTTTTTCCAGTAGCAATGTATGGCTGTGGGATTTGAATTCTAAGGAAAGTTGAGCACCACAAAATTGATGCTTTCAAGTTGTGGTGCTGGATGAGCCTTTTGAGAGTCCTTTGGATAGCAAAGAGGTCAAATCAGTCAATACTTACAGAAATTAATTCAGGCTATTCACTGGAAGTCAAATACTGAAGCTTAAATACTTTGGCCACATAATGAAAAGATGGGACTCACTGATATTAGGAAAGATAAAAGGCAAAAGGAAAAGGGGACAGAAGAGGATCAGATGGCTAGATAGTGTCATGGAAACAACAAACATGAACTTGGATTAGAGACAGTGGAAAATAGAAGGATCTGACATGCTGTGGTCCATGGGATCACAAAGAACTGGAAAAGACTGAATGACTGAACAACAACAATAACAAGAAATATTGTGGATATAACGCCACAGGCCTTAGTTATTGATTGTATATGAAGTTTTACACCTGGAGAACACTCTGCATTTTCATGTGGTCCCCCTAGACAAGCTACCTAAAATTCAAGGTATATTCAACATATGGGTCCACATTCATCCCAAAGCCATAAAATATAAGCCCCTGATTGATGCGTTTACTTTTGCTAGTCAGCCAGAGAATAGAATAAATTTAAAACAAAGACCTTAATCAATATGAAATAGTATAGGAGTACTTGAACCTCTCCCTACCTATTGTATACTCTCCCACAAACACACACACTATCAGTGGGAAAAGCAAGTATGGAGGGCACAAGTATGGAAGGGTACTCACAAAGGGAGCATGTGTGATGAGGGAACTCATTTGGAGGAGCACCTTATACCTACAACACTGCAGAACCACTAGTGTCTCCAGTTGAAGTCACTGTGCTGGCTCCCACTGGGGCTGCTCCCTGCCTGTCTCTGGTATACAATTCCTGCCAGATAAGTAGTGTGGTCTTTGTTTGGAATGTGGGAGTAGCTTGTAGTTCAGTGTTGCTCCCTACTAATATAATATGGCATGAACGAATGGTGTTCTGTAGCAGAGGTGACAAACACACAGCCCAAGGGCCACAACACTCCTGAGTGCAGCCTGAAATAGATTAAAATGTAATTGAGATAAATTTAACAAAATAAATAAAAATACAATACAGCAATGATAACATTACATCTTAAAACTAAGCCATTATGCAGCTCATAGAAATCCCCAAGTACAGATTACAGTGGTTCCTGTTTGAGTTTTACATAACTATTCTACAGATCTTAGTGGTTGGTGTTGCGGTTGCTGAGCTTTCTGCTAGTAGCTTCTGGCTTCTCTTCAGAGTACGTCCTGGCCCTACCAACTCCTGTCTCTAGGGTGCAGTGGCTAGAAAGCCTCTACCTGACAAGGGTGTACTGACAGCTCTTTAGATAATTCTGTGAGTCATCATAGGTTCAAAGCAGGCACAATGGCCCCAGATCAAGGTTGTCTATTTTTAAAATTCCATTTTCTTCTGTTACGAGGGTCCTTGTTCTTATCCCAAGCTTCTATCTAAATTAAGGCTTAGACAATTCTTGCCACTCCTCTTTAAGTCCTATGCTGTGGAACCCAAATCACAGGGTGGCGCTCTGCCAGAGAAATCCCATGAGAGTTCTGTGGGCTAAGCTTCACAGGTTTCTCAATCCTAAAATCCTTTGCTCTTGAAAATGAAAGGAAGGGACAAGTCAAAGACAAAAATTCTCTTGGTGGAACAATACAGAGGCACCATAGTCCACCTCAGATCTCTGTTCCTAATTCTTGACTTTACTATGTAAATGTAACTGGCAAAAAAAACAAAGACAAAAACAACTCTACAGCGAAGTAGAAGTAAAGGAAGAATTTAAAAATAACCCCAAAATTCAGAACATAGAAGACTGGGTGAATGAGGACCTAACAGACAAAAGTAGTAAAGGGGGAAAGAGGAAGAAATTTAGGGAGAAAGATAACTAGCTTAGTTTTGCACATGTTAAGTTTGAAGTGCTGGTGGAATACCCAGTAGGAGATGTCCCACGAGCAGTTCTAACTATGGGTCTTTTTCTCAAATGAGAGAAGAGAGGTCAGGTCTCTAAATTGAGGAGTCATTCATAGAGGTGGTATTTGAAGCTGTAGGATGGAATGAGTTTTTTAAGGAAGAGAGTGGAGGAAGGGAAACTTTGGGGAATACTCATTATAAGGGGTCAGGAAGAAGACTTGCAGCAATTATAGAACAAGAGGAGATTTGTAAAAACAAAACAAACAAAACAACCCCAACACATTTTTAAAACTTCCTAGCCATCTTTGCTCTTCTTCCCCATGGAACCCCTCCCACCTCTTGCACTTGGGCCAAGGCAAGTCCTGTTCAGTAATCTGTGTCTATGTGGAGAACCTCAGAACTGAAGATTGAAACACTTTTCCCACCATAACCTGATGTTATTGTATTGCTAACTCAAAAAAAGGCAGGTAGATAGCACAGTAGATAGAGCCCCAGGCCCAGAGTCAGGAAGGCTTCAAATCTGGCCTCAGACACCTCCTAGCTGTGTGACCCTGAGCAAGTCACTTCACCCTATTTGCCTCAGTTTCCTCATCTGTAAAATTAGCTGGAGAAGAAAATGGCAAACCACTCCAGTATCTTTGCCAAGAAAACCCCAAATGGGGTCATGAGAGCTGGGCATGACTGAAATGACCAAACAACAACAAACTCAAAGAGACTGTGGGTAAAACCAGACATCCATGCCGTCACAGAGGAGCTAATCCTCCGATCCCAGCTCATCTGAGAGTCATTTAGCTCTGGAGTCAGAGGACCTGAGTTCAAATCTTTTTTTTAAATTTTAATCTATTGTCTTGGTTACATCATTCATTTTCACAAGGTTTTGAGTTACAAATTTTCTCCCCTTTTTGTCCCTACCCCCCAGTCCAGAACATTGATCACACTGTAAGACCCCTCCCACAATCTGTTCCCTTTTATGCCCTCCTCCAAC